>CAJZBQ010000052.1:32500-632500 GCA_914767885.1 Blepharisma stoltei
GGACCGTAGAGGGTGATTGGCTCTCTATTTTTTGATTATTTATTTGCAAAATTTATCAATTTATAAGAAAAAATTTCCTGAAAATCAATTCTATAGAAAAAATAATCCAAGGGTGATAGTCCCGTGCCACTTGTTCCAAGTGAGAGGTCGTGTTCCACGAGTCGGGTAGCTTGGGATTGCTGCCCAAAGTGGGAGGTAGACTTCTTCTAAGGCTAAATACTCACAAGAGACCGATAGCGAACAAGTACTGTGAAGGAAAGATGAAAAGAACTTTGAAAAAAGGGTTAAAATACTTGAAATCGCTGAGGAGGAAGCAGTGGGCTCTGCAGCGCTGGCAGTACAACTAACGACACGTCGTTGGAGCAGCTGACAGCACAACTCCGTCTGCGTCCTCGTGCTGTGCCTGAAGGCTGTTAGCCCACAGAGCCAGCACAATGGATTCAGGCGGAGTCGCGGTGTCCACTGACCCGTCTTGAAACACGGACCAAGGAGTCTAACATGCGTGCAAGTAGTAGGGTTTAAACTGGACTATATTATATTTGCAAGAAGCATCCTAATAGCATTTATATGTCGTATTTAATTAAATATGGTATAAACCACACTGCGCAACGAAAGTGAGCCTTGCCAAACTAGCAGCAAGGGCCGCGTCAGCGAGCTCAGCACATATGTTGGGACCCGAAAGATGGTGAACTATGCTTGGGAAAGGCGAAGCCAGGGGAAACTCTGGTGGAGGCTTGTAGAGATTCTGACGTGCAAATCGTTCTTCTAACCTGAGTATAGGGGCGAAAGACTAATCGAACCATCTAGTAGCTGGTTCCCTCCGAAATTTCCCTCAGGATAGCTGGAACAGTGCAGTTTTATCGGGTAAAGCGAATGATTAGAGGTTCGGGAGTTGTATTGGATAATAAATAAATATAAGAAAAAATCTAAACAATTCCTATTAAATTATATATATATTATAATTCCCAATAACAACTTTCACCTATTCTCAAACTTTAAATTGGTAAGAACGCAGAGTTGCTTCATTGAACTCTGTGCCGAATGCGTGTTCCATGTGGGCCATTTTTGGTAAGCAGAACTGGCGACGAGGGTTCAACCTAAGGCAGGGTTGAGGCGACCAATTGGCAGCTAATGAGATGAAAAGGTGTTAGTTCATTTAGACAGTAGGACGGTGGCCATGGAAGTCGGAACCCGCTAAGGAGTGTGTAACAACTCACCTACCGAATGAACTAGCCCTGAAAATGGATGTCGCTAAGCAGCCAGCCGATACCCTGCTGTCCAGCTTGATGACAGTTGGACAGGTAGGAGGGCGTGGAGGCAGCGCAGAAGGCTCTGTGTGGACAGGGTTGGAGCTACCTCTAGTGCAGATCTTGGTGGTAGTAGCAACTATTCAAATGAGAACTTTGAAGACTGAAGTGGAGAAGGGTTTCATGAGAACAGCAATTGGTCATGAGTGACTCGGTCCTGAGGCCAGGGGTAATCCCGCGACGACATCGTCCAGGCCGAAAGGGAATGTAGTTAAAATTCTACAAGCAGGCGGTGGGTATTGAGTGGCAACACAACTGAACTCAAAGACGTCGGGGCGAGGTCCTGGGGAGAGTTCTCTTTTCTTCTTAACAAATCGCTGCCCTGGAGGTCTTTGCGACGAGAGAGGGCTATCGGTTTGGAAGAGCAGCACACCCTTTGTGCTGTCCGGTGCACCTCCTTCGGCCCTTGAAAATTTGAGGGAAATCTTATCGCTCGCCTGGCCGTACCCATAACCGCATCAGGTCTCCAAGGTTAGCAGCCTCTAGTACGTAGAACAATGTAGATAAGGGAATTCGGCAAATTAGATCTGTAACTTTGGGAAAAAGATTGGCTCTGAGGGCCAGGTCTTGGGCCTTCTGACCTCTTCATAGCTTCGCAGGAAGGGGCGACCTGACCAGCGTTAGCGACTGTTGAGCCAGGAGTAACCCAGGACAGCGAATGGCTAACTCAGAACTGGAGCAGCGAGGGGAATCCGACTGTTTAATTAAAACAAAGCATTGTGAAGGCCTCAAAAGGTGTTGACACAATGTGATTTCTGCCCAGTGCTCTGAATGTCAACGTGAAGAAATTCAATCAAGCGCGGGTAAACGGCGGGAGTAACTATGACTCTCTTTGGGACCAAATTTTTTCCATAAATATTTCCTAGTAAATTTACTATATAAAATATGTATTTCTCTTGCTCTCTTAAGGTAGCCAAATGCCTCGTCATCTAATTAGTGACGTGCATGAATGGATTAACGAGATTCCTACTGTCCCTATCTACTATCTAGCGAACCCACAGCCAAGGGAACGGGCTTGGCAGAATCAGCGGGGAAAGAAGACCCTGTTGAGTTTGACTCTAGTCTGGCTTTGTGAAATGGCGTAGGAGGTGTAGACAAGTGGGAGCCCTGCGACCTTGAAAAACCACTACTCTTGATGTCATTTTACTTACCTCGTGAGGTAGCGACCATTCGTGGTTCTAGCTTTGCTTGCTAAGCGAGAGACAGAGCCAGGTAGGGAGTTCGGCTGGGGCGGCACATCTGTTAAACAGTAACACAGGTGTCCTATGGCAAGCTCAAAGAGAACAGAAATCTCTTGTAGACCAAAAGGGGAAAAGCTTGCTTGATTTTGATTCTCAGTACGAATACAAACCGCGAAAGCGTGGCCTATCGATCCTTTGCTTTTTAAAAGTCTTAAACCAGAGGTGTCAGAAAAATTACCACAGGGATAACTGGCTTGTGGCAGCCAAGGTGGCAAAAAATATTTTTAGAAAAATTCTTATAGGAAATTACTTATAAAAAAAAAAATAATTATTTCCAGCCAAGCGTTCATAGCGACGTTGCTTTTTGATTCTTCGATGTCGGCTCTTCCTATCATTGTGAAGCAGAATTCACCAAGTGTCGGATTGTTCACCCGCTAATAGGGAACGTGAGCTGGGTTTAGACCGTCGTGAGACAGGTTAGTTTTACCCTACTGATGAACTGATGTCGCTACAGTAATCCAACTCAGTACGAGAGGAACCGTTGGGTCAGATCACTGGTTCATGCGATTTCCTGACAAGGAAGTGTCGCGATGCTACCATCTGTTTGATTATGGCTGAACGCCTCTAAGTCAGAATCAATGCTGGAACGCGACGTCCGCCAGTCACCTATGGAAACCATAATCCCACTCCCAACTGAGATCCTTGTCCAGGCGAAATGCTGAAGACGGCTTCTCAATGTACCAAATAGTGACTGGGACAAATCTTTTGCAGACCACTTACATGGAACGAGGGATTGTACGTACGAGAGTAAGCTTGTCTTACGATCTACTGAGATCCAGCCTCCTTCCTTCGATTTGTCACCCCCTGCATATTATTCTCTGCTGGGGTGCAAGGAATGTCTTTGCTTTTTTGAAATTAGATTATTAGATGGGTATTTATAGTCCTTGCTTCTCATCCTTGGCCAGTATTGCCCTCTTTGGAACCCTCGAGCTGAAGAGAGTGCCTTATTATTGTTTAGACTTTCCCTTTTTAGGTAATCCCTGGCAAAATACTGGGGGTCACCGTAGCCTCTTGAACAGGTGATTTACCCTGCTCTATTTTGGGCCTCCGCTGGATTGAGTGCTGCTAAAAAGAAGTCGCGAGTAACTGTCCATTGAATCAGGCAACAAATATGCAGATTCATGCTAAATTCACTCGCTGCAAGACAACAGATATTGAAGAAGTAATTTCTGCATCCAAAAATCATGTCAAATATATATTAATCCGCCCTTATAGCTTTCCATAGAGCCAATTTTCTTGTCGATTTTAATAATTATTATTTGTCAAATATGTTTGACATTTCATCCAAAAGCGAGTTTGCATGTCATACCTAATTATCCACGACAGAATAGGCTAAATAGTAAAAACTTCTTTTAAACATCAAGTTCAATAACCTATTATTAAATTCAAGCCAAGTTTCCAAACCTCACATGGGTTACCATCACACAAGAGGGGTGTCGGAAGCCATCACCACTTTATATATATGCTTTTTTAATGTAAATTAGTTTTTTCTAATTCAAAATATCAAATCAGAGCTGAAGAAATAAGAAAGGGATTAAAATTGCACTTGATTTTAAGTAATTAATATAAATTGAATTAAATCAATTTTCTTACTTCTCCTCCTTGAGCAGGCACACCTTTTGCTCACTAAGTATTGGCTAATTATTGCGTTAAAAGTCTTTTTAAAGTTTATATTTGAAATATTTATTTTAAAATTCCTTATTTGAAAAAAATTGAAATTAAAAATACATTTTAGTTCATATAATTTAAGTTTTAAATAGCACGCTGCTAAAATTTAATAGAATTAACTTACTTAAAAAATTTTAGGGGAAGTTAATAATACTTTTATATTTTACATTTATTATAATAGCTTTCTAAGTAACTAATGCCTTACTAAATAGTTAATTAATAGATGATAGCCTACTATAAATCATATTTCAATCTCTTTTAGCAGCTAAAAAAGCTAAAGCGCTATTGGCATTTTTGATTAATTTTTCATACACGAAAGAAATAGGCATTCGCATTAATAATTACTTATGCTGATTAAACAAATCAGTTTATAAAAAACTTCAAATAATTTAATTTTGAAATTGCTGGTTTTATATACATATAAATTATATCGGCTAGGTTTTGCTAGCTCAGAGAAGGAAAGATGTGTTGAACTAGCCCTGTTACAATTTCAGGGTTTGATTTTACTTCAAGGGAGAAGGAGACTCGGAAGTTGGAAAGGGGACACCCAGCAAGGTCTGCAGGCGATGCCTACACTAATCTGGCAAACTCTATAGCATGAAACTAGGAGTTACGTCCTGGGCTATATTTTATTTCTTACCAATAGTCAACAGAAAACCCATTTTTTTAGGGTTTTAGAGTTTTGGGTGAACACCTTTGTAGCTCCTCAGCCTCAAGCAAGGGTGCAGAATTCCGAAGACTGCCCGCTAATACTAAAGCAGGAAGGCAAGGGAGACACTGTCATCCCTGGTGGAATGTACGGTCTCAAGGCAGTTCTAATCTCCCTGGAGATCCTCGGTGACTTCAATACAATAGGTTAGAGTCATTTGCTAATTTAACTTTAAAGATGGTTTTTTATAATAGATGATTTATTAATAGTTTAAGAAACATATCAATATTTTCCCTCTTTTAATTCTAGTCTGTTGAAAGAAAAATTGATTTTCCTAATTTTTGGAATACCTTAGGAGTATGTCTTTATTCTTCGGAATTAATTATGCTGCAAGCTAGTTTTGAACGTTCTTTCACACGCTACTCTAAAGATATGAATTTATATAAATTTAACATGTGGTATTTTTAGCGAGCTAATAATAGGATTAAAAAATTATGAATATTAAACATGATTAATTCAAATTGGCTTTTAGTTTTACTGAATTTTAATCATCTCTTTTTGACTCAAATCAAATTTATAGTAGTAGTGCTGCCCATTGTAATTGCTTCCAATATATATAGAGCCTTTATTATAAGAGCAGTACACTTGCAAAGGATTATCATAGTCTATTATTGAATACGTAATCTGCTTCCATATAGTCTCATTTCCTATTTCGCTCTCATAAATAAGCCCTCCACATTCAATCAGATATAGCCTATCTAAATTCATTAGGATTTTATTTTTGCATGCTGCAAAAGTTTTACGGATTTCTGTGAAGGAACTGCTAGAAATCGAATATTTCAATAGATGTGCACTTCTGTACCCAGAAATCAAAATATCTCCATTAAAAATTAAAGTATGGCAACAGCTATCAGGCTCTGGCAGCGCTTGCAATTGAGTCCATCGATTTTTTTCCAGGTCAAATCTCCCTGATAGAGTTAAGTCATTTTCATTAAATCCTCCAAAGCAATAAATATTTCTATTGAAATAAATAGCGGATGAATTGCTACAAGATAATCATGATGGCAGCATTCTAACATTATAATCCCCATCTATTATCAGTGCAGTCCCAGAAACTGGATCAGCTTTGCCAAAACAAAATAGCTCTCCGTTTGGAATTTGGGCTATACATGTCCCAGAATTTAATGAGTTTGGAAAATGTAACAATCTATTTTCTTCTTTTTCAGTTTCAGTGTTATAAACAAACAAAGAAGTCGTTTTAGAATTATCTCGAGTCAGATAAATTGACGAAGTTTGATTATAAGCTCTTTTATACTCCTGATAAGCCTTGAAAAATTGGGAATTAGAGCCAGTAAGATTTTTGTCATGCTCATATAATGCACATGTTTTCCTGAAATCTTGCTCAGTCCATGGGTCGTTTATCTTATTTAAAATTTCAGATTTTTTCTTTATTAATTCTTGAATAATTGATTTACTTCTTGCTTGGATTTGTGTTCCTGTAGGATTAGGATTTAAAATTTCAGGAGCTCTCTTCTGAGAATGACTTTGATAATTTTTTTTTTAACTCCGCTCCTTTAAATTGGACTCATGCAATTTAATTAAATTAAGGAGTGAGGTCTTTAGAGACACCGAAAGCATTAAAACATAAAAATACAGGCTGCTATAGAGTTTAGCAAAAACCAAGAGAAAGTCTATGTGTAATTTAATAGTAAATTTAAGGAAAAAATAGTAGTAATTATATGAATTATGGGGTGGGTAGCTACAAAATCTGACACGTAT
The DNA here is from genome assembly GCA_914767885.1 of Blepharisma stoltei. NCBI lineage: Eukaryota > Ciliophora > Heterotrichea > Heterotrichida > Blepharismidae > Blepharisma > Blepharisma stoltei. Next base: position 39,145 of record CAJZBQ010000052.1, read on the forward strand.
GCAATAGATAAAAATAGCAAGGCGAGCCAACCAACCTCATAGCACCTGCAGCTAGGGAGACCCAAGCACCTTGTGGAAGGGAGTTTTGGCGTTCGTAATGAGTATGGCCAGGCTTTACTTGGTTTTGTGGTGGCCATATCAAATGGCTGTATATTTTTGACATTGCGGCGTTTCCTCGGGGAAAATTTTATTCAAAGCATCTTTTATAGTGAGATATTTAACCGAAAAATTTGTTAAATTTCTACACTATTTAAAAATTTTAGACCAAATCTTCTTCAAATGAAATACACACTATTAAAAGTACAAATCATTAGACCTTACCCATATTTTTTTTTAATTTTAAAATTAAAATAAAATGTAAAAAAAATTAGCCATATTTAAATTGAGTAGGATTTTTGCTCCAATTAAAGGGAGGGACTAAGATCTTGCTTCTTATCCTCAAGTTCTTCTTTACTTTTCTTGACATTTCTAATTAAATCAAAAATATATTTAGCTACTTCATCTAGCTGGTCATTTTTATTCAATTTAGAAACAATTTTTTCTAATTCTGAAAGTCTGTCTAAAAAGATTTTAAATCTATCATTAATGTAGCATTCAATCCATTTTTCAATTTCTTTACTTAAACCCCAAAGTAATTCCTCATTTTCATATGAGTCTGTGCTTGTTTGGACTATTGTTTTAGCCTTCTTCATAGTATCATTAGGGTCTAAAGTCAAAAGATTCAAAAACGGATCTTGCTCTAAATTTCAAGTTCTTTCAGATATGGAAATCTTTTCGAAATAGTCGTCTATTTTTGTTGAGTCTGAATCCAAAGTCTTCACAAATTTTCTGAATTGAATTTCTGAATTCGAAAGCGAATTGTTGAAAGCTTTTATTGCCTTTTTCTTCAATCTGTCTTTTTTTGACTTTTCTTTTGTAAGAAACTTTAGAAGTGCTGCTTTAGTTTCTTCGAAATGAGGTAAGAAAAATGAATCAAACCTATGAGACCTGCCAGTTAGCCTGCAATGACTTGCTCAGTGAGAACTGCAAGAGTAAGTTGGTGGAGAGGTGCAGTAGCATGCATATTCAATTAATAGATCGCAGCTTGTCATATAGCATCTCGCGGCCGACATAAATGAAACAATAAATAATTTTGATCTACATTTTATCATCGAAATATCTACTTTTAAACGGAGAATATGAAAAAGAACATTTGAAGCATTCTTTTGGTTTAATTTTAAATTTTATTTTTATTGATGAAATTGCATTTTATCCTAACATCAGGGATTAAATTTTTACTAATGTCTCTATTTTTATCAATCATTCATATTTTAATTTTTAGTTCATTAACTCCTATATAAAGTAACTTAATATATAAGTGGATTAAATAAAATTAAATAAGAAAACATATAAATATTTATTTTGGGTGATATTATAAATTAGAGATTAGGCGGTATCATTAAAGCCCCCACTTCCTGAGCGCCACGTATTCCACAGCGACTGACAAACGCAAGAGTCTTGAAGCTAGACCGAACCCCCAGTTTCTTGGTAGAGCACGCCCTTTTGATTAACCACAGATTTTGCTGGGCAAAATCATCCAGCTCCGAATCCACTATTAGCCAGCCATGCTTAGCTCAGGCCAGATTGCCTCTTTCCGAGACTCTTTTCAACTGGAGGGACTAGGCTGAAATCTTGTGTAGCCCGTCTACCTCTTTTTGCCCGACTAGTTCCGAAAGAAAAGCTTAATATGCTTGGCTTGTCTGGGAGTTTTTTTAATTTTTTTTCCCAGCAGCCAAAAAAGGTGTCCGATAGAGGCAGGATGACTTTATCCGCTCAGCTGCTTCATATCCTTTCTGCTAGTGCTAAGCCAATAATCAGAGGAAATAGCCTCTCGCTTCAAAGCTAACCCAAACCTTGAGCAGATCCTTGTACCAAAAAAAACTACGTCCGATACATAAGGATGCCCCACCACTAGGAGAATTATTAATCACTCATTCTGGCCATTTTATGTATATGGGTAATATTTCAATTAAAGTATCGTCTTTTATTGGTTTTGAAGATTTATAAATTTAATATAAAAGTACGGAAGGTTTGAAGGACTTTCTTTTAGGAAATAGAAAATTAGCAAAGATATTAAAACAAAACTAAATTATCTCCAATAATAAAAGTAATTTTATGCTATTATCCAAAACATTTCTAAAGATTTTTAAGAGTGATGCTAAATAGTAATTCATGCAAGCCAAATACCAGGAATATCGTTTACTTTATTTATTATTATATAAAAAAGATTAATAAATATTTATATTTCTTTTATTAATAACTGAATTTGTATTTTATGCTAGCTTCGGAAGTTTAATTCTCTTACAGATTGACTGTATTCTTTCATTACTCTCTCTTTTTCAAATTTTCGAGCCCAGTCATCTGCTCCTATATTAGCAGGGCCAAGCCCCTTATTCCTCCCTCTCCGTGAGCGAACAAAAATTTTTATAGAAAAAATTTTTGATATATAAGTGATAATTAGTATAATGAAATATCTATCTAATTCGGCTTAATTTTAAACAGCTTGCATTTTAAAAAATTAAATAAATATCTGCCCTCCGATTTTTGCGAATTTGAATTTTTTAAATTTCAAAAAAAAATTTACTATAAAAAAAATTACCCCCGGCTATGAGTGAGTAAAAATTTTTATCGCTCATGGAGTGGGAAATTAGGAAGAATATATGGTTTTTTGCAATTTTGATTATAATCATCTATATTATATGGTTTGTATTCTACTACTCTTGGCTTCTTTGAATAATACAAATTTGGAGGCAAAGGATTATCTTCAGGAAGTAAAGGTGGAACGCTTGGCTTTTTATAAACAAATCTTTCTGGTCTTTTGGGCAGCTTCAAAGGTTTAATTATGTGCTTTGCCATTGGCTTTATAATTGTAGCTGACTTGCTGGCAATTAATTGATATGGGACATTCTCGTCACTTTTTTTATTATTTTGTATTGGATTGTAATTTTGATTGTAAGGAATAAAATTTTTCTGGATTGCATTGTGATTATATGAAGGAGCAATTATTGGATAAGGCTTTGGGATATAAGGTCAACTCGGTGAACTATTATAGCTCAAGAATTGAGGATGTGATAGGTTTTGAATAGGCGAGGATTGGGTTGAAATTAAATAACCGGCTCTGCTCAGATCTAAACTTGAATTGTAGTTACTGTGCATTTGGAGAGGACTAAAAGATTTTTGAATTGGAATTTCATTGCCAGATAATCTGACTGTAGGACTAAAGAAGCTACTCTTTGAATTCATAATCAATTATAAAATTTATATTATTTCTAAGGAAAAGTAGCAAAAAAATTTTAAGAAAATCACTTTTTTTGTAAATAAATTAGGACATTAAAAAAATACAAATTAATAATGTAATTATGCTAAAAAGTATATATTAAGATAGCCTAGCTTGAAATTTGTCAAAAGAAGGGACATTTTCTGTTCCTTGCCCTAGAATCACTAACGACGGTCTAGTTTTTATAACTTTACTTGCCAACTCCCTCACCTGCTGTGGGGTAACTGCATCAATCAATTCTATATAATTTTTTTGACTCCCAAAAGTCATAAACATTTTCACTGTATCTTCAATTCTTGGCCCAGTTTTTTCCAAGGTCAACAACGCTTGATTTTTCAGCAAATTTTTTGCCCTCGCAATTTCAATATCAGTCATTCTTTGTAAATCCAAGGTTTCCTTAACCATAGCTTCCGCCATGTGCCCAGAATACGCTTTCAGCCCTGAAATTAATATTGTGAAAAGCCCAGTATCAGTGAAATGCTGATTAATGCATTTAACGCTTTCTAGAAATGGATATTTTCTTAAAAAGGTATTATAAGCCCTCGAATGCATTCCTTTTCCAGGTCCTCCGGTGCTAAAACCTCCTCCTTCTCCTATAGCAGTTCTAAGTACTTGAAAAGCAGGCATTTTATCATTAGTCCATGAGACGCCTTCAAATGACAGTGACATATAAGTCATATCGCTTTGGATTTCGTGGCGAAATTCTCCTCCAAGATACTGTGAAGGAATTCTAGCCTTTAAATGTTCAGGAGCTTGCAAATTTTCAAAATAAGGTTTGACTGAGTTTTCAAATTCTTCGTGGTTATTTACACCAGCTGCGGCCACAATGATTTTTTCAGGGGAAATGCAAGTGTTCCTAAATTCATTCATGGTTGTGTGTGTAATTGAAGTGGTTCATGATTTTTGACTTTTTTAAAAAATCTCGCCAATTTTTTTCTAGACGTTTTTGCCATTTTTGCCTTATCTAAATATAAAAAATTTGGGTAATATGTCTCTTTGAATGATAATAATTTAGAGAATAAAATGCATCCAATGAAGGGATATGCGCCTTCATGTCCATCAAGAGGCAAGCCAATCCCATTTTCTCCGAATGCCGCTGGAAGCATAAAGCTGGTGATCAATTGGTCTGGCATCACATTTTGGTTTGCTTTCCAATGCTCGCTTAGCCTTTCATGAGCAATCTTTGCGTCTTCTTCATTTTTCTCATCGAAAATGCAGTCACGGGCCATTTGTAAGAAATCATAAGTGTCATGGGCTAAGCAGGTTCCATGGTAATAGGTTTTTTCTTGATCGTAGTCCATTGAAAAATCGCCACCAGACATCTGGACGGTGCAATAATTTTTCTGCTCGTCTGAATTAGTATGTGTTCTGAGATAGATTTTCTTAACTATACCCTTTAAATTTAAAAACAAATAGGTCGAATTTTTTCTAATGGAAATTTTATCTATTTTTAAATTAGTTTTAGCCTAATTAATGGGAAAAGTGGAAGCCAAATATTGTTTAAACAGATTTCGTACTGAATCGGTTCATTTTTGAAATAAATATTCATAAAAATTCGTTAAAATTCAGAAATATTTTTAAAAATTTGTTTATAGAGGGGCTTTTAATATAATTTTTTTTAAAAAAATAATACCCTTTAAACTGGAACAGGATTTTTGTTCAAATTTAAAAAGGGAAGTAAGAGCGTGCAAAGTGCCTGATATCTTTGGGGTCTCATCTCGTGTACCAACATCTAGAAGAACACCAAGATTGATAGATGTCGGGAATGGAGTTTTTTCTGTGAGAACTCGAACACCATTCTTCAAGATGGACCACTTAATCATTTTCTTGTGAAAATTCAATTATATAAATACGCAAGAGTGATTTTATTGATATTTTGTCAATAAAAATCATAGGAATCACAAATTCTATGCATAGAGTTATTCAAATTAAACTAGAATTTTAATGCATTTTTAGTGATATAACTTGCGATTATTAGTTTAAACGCAATAGCAGTGTGTTTATTTAATAAAAATCTGGGGTTTAAGACTTAATTTAGATAAATTAGATAAAATAAAACGATTTTTGTCATATAAATTAAAATGATGTCTCAAATCAACCCACCGACCCTTATGAAAGGGACGATAGAGTTCGGAGATTTGTATATTTCCAGGTTTTAATTGGCTTGGTGTAGCGAAATATCGAATTAGGCCACTGCTGCTCGTTCCAGATCAAAGTTTTACCTCTAGGGAATATGGAAGCTTGGTGTTGGAAAGGGAAAACCCAGCAGAGACTTTAGGATCAATCTGATAATTTTCTAATATGATATCAGGAGTTGCGCCCGGGCAACTAGTTCCATCTTGGTTAGCACCTCGACCAGATGCTTTTCAAATTTTCTGGAAGGGCTACTCAAGTCAGGCATGCTGCACAGTTGCCAATTCCACTATGCTCCAGTTAGTATGGGAGCCCATATCTAGAGTGCATAACCGAATTGAACCGCGAAGCAGGAGATACATACCCATTTGAGGTGCCACAGGGAGTTTTTCTATCATCTTAACTAAGAACGATTTTTGTGCATGATATATGCAGGAATTAATTAGGAACATTATAATATCTATATTTAAAATCAATTATTTTTGACTAAACTGATTTACTCTTACAAAGAATCTAATTATTAAAATGTCTCAAGTGCAGTGGAAGAAATTCCAATTCTTTGACGTCAAGAATCTAGGCTCTGAGTCTTCTCGCTCTGCTTCTTCTGCCCGTTCCACAAGTGTTGCAGCAGTCTCTGAAGCATCCGAGCCAGATCCAGAATCTATCAAAAACTTATCTGAAATCACACGAATGAGATTCCTTTGCAACATTTTAGGCATATTTTGGGTCGGAACCACCTCAGGCAGGATTTTCTGCTGTCTTGGCGACGAGGTCAAATCAACATTTCAAGCTCACACCCACAACTTATACTGTATGGCAAAATCCCGCAGACATCCTTTACTAATCACAGTAGGCTTAGATGAAGGCGATTTTAACCGAAGGGCTCTTATTAAATTCTGGGACATTTCAGACACAAATTCACCTCGCGAAATAATTTCAATACCTCTCCCAGATGCAATGGCCTGGTCAAGCATAGATCCCAAGCCCATACCCCTCTAATAGATCCCAACCCCACCACCGATTATATAGGTAGACAAAATATATTAATTTAGCAATCATGGCATATAGATTTCTCTATCGATTAGTTTAAAAATAGGCGGTGAAGACCTTGACGGATCCTATCGAATGGGCAAGCTGGATCTCAATGGTATGAAGGATTAAAAAGTGGCATGCCAAAAAATGGTTGAGTTTACAGGCTTTACAAATATGAGTTTGAACCTTTATCTACAAAATTTGCAATTTTTTTTAAATTATATATTCTGCTAAAACGCATATTGACTGAAAAGTTTTTATTTTTACTTATTTAACCACATTTAACTTTTGTTAAACACTCCTATATGAGCTTTTAACAACTTCGCGCATAAAGAATTTCCTTCAATATAAGCTTTGCAAATAAGAGTAAGTTTTCATTAACAATTCAGATTGTTTTTATAAAATTCCCCAAAAACACGCATGACTGATAAATTTTAAATTTTACTTATTAAGCCATATTTAACTTTTGCTTACTCCCCCCCCCCCCTCCGTGAGCGAACAAAACCATTAGAAAAATCGCCATTTTTTGACCAAAAACCCACCCTCCGTGAGTGAACAAAAATTTTTTTAATAGAAAAAATTTTAATGGAAAAAAATTTTGATATATAAGTGATAATTAGTATAATGAAATCTAGAGCTAATTCTGTTTAATTTTAAACAAATTGCGTTTTTAAAACATAAATTTTGCAAATTAAATTAATATTTGCTTCCCAATTTTTGCAAATTAGGATTTTTTTAAATTTCGAAAAAAATATTTTTTATAAAATTTATATATAAATTTTTTTTTTAAAAAAAAAAATTAACCCCCCCTCCGTGAGCGAACAAAATTTTTTTGTTCGCTCACGGGGGGGGGGGGGAGTTAGCAATCATCATATAACTTCGTATTTAATAAGCTTCCTTCAATACAGACTTTACAAATAAGAGTTTCAATCTTCATCAATAAATTGGCATTTGTTTTATAAAGCTCGATCCTTCGACAAAACACACATTAACTAACAATTTTAATAATAAAGCCATTTTAAAAATCAGTAAGCTTGCTTGTCTAGTTAAGCACAAACCCTTCCCCACCCCTCAATACAAACTACCTAGTCTTGATAATAAGAAATATGAGATATTGCAGTATTTTCGCTTTCAAGTTATCAAAATACTATTTATAACATGTTTACAAATATATTCAATTCTCGATTTCATATCTCTAGGCTAAAAGAATTTTTTTTGGTAAAAAGTTTTTACACTAATGAATAAGAGAGTTAATACAGAAGTACCCTGGATTTCACTTTTATCTCGTACTTTAAGCATGAATCCAGTCGAACTCTGCTTTATAATGAATAGGAACAAATAAATGCTTTTAGCAGGTTTAATATTTTTAAATAGCTTATTTAACATATAAAACATGAATTATCTTATTTAAAAAATATCTACCATTTAAAAATCCTTTCTATAGTAGAAATATGAAATAAAGTATAATATATGTAAGCATGCTATAAATCGGTTTTAATGGTTTAGTAATGAAAATACCACAAAGTGTCTTATATTTCTTATTATCACGACTAGATAGTTTGATATTGAGGAGGGTGGGAGGTGGAGGTGGGATCCATGATCTCATGGGGTTGGAGTGTGGGTGGGATCTGTGCTTGATCAATGGCCAACGCAGCACTTTGCTTTGTAATCACTGATGATCTAACCAGGATGGCTGTCGGCTTAAACACTGGACAAATTTATTTAGTCATGGGAGATATTCTCGCAGGGCCTAAAGGTCTCAATAAAAGAGTTCTAAATACAAGTGACCCAAAGAACCCTATCACAAATTTGTTTTTTTTAAATAAAGGAGGAGCAATGTTCTTGTTTTACACGACCATGAAATCAGTTGGATCTTTTCTGATAAAAGAAAAAAATGAGGTCCATAATCAGCTACAAGAAGGAGATGGCTGTGCGTATATGTGTGCTGATGTCGATGAAAAGAAAGAAAGACTTATTGTAGGAATGGCTGGAATGGACGTGGTCACTATTTTTTATCCTGAATTCAGAGGGCAGACTTGGTCTTTTGAAGGAGAAAAAACAACGATCAGGTGTTCGAAAAATCACGTCGTGGTAGTTTCTGTAGTAAAAAACCAGCACCAATTGACGATTTATGATGTCGACAACAAATTGATAGCCTTTTTGCAAAATTATTCACAGATTGACCACGTTTTAAGTGAAGAAGATGGGATTTATATTATTTCGAGAAACACGAAAAAAGAGATTGTAATACAGCAATTGATGGAAAAGGATACTTCAGAAAAACTTGCTATTTTGTTTAAGAAAAATAGCTATGATATTGCTTACTCTATGGCAAGATCTGAAGGGTATGAAGAGTCGTTTATAGCAGAAATCAGCAGGATGCAAGGGGATCATTATTATAATAAAGGAGATTTCGATAATGCCATTAACTATTATAAGCAGACAGTTGGGCACTTAGAAGCGTCGTATGTGATTATTAAGTTCCTGGATGCGTCAAAAATCAATTACTTGACGAACTATTTGGAGCATCTGCATAATAAGCATCAAGCTAATAACGAGCACACTGCGCTGCTGCTGAACTGCTATGTCCATTTAAAAGCTACCCAAGAGCTAGCCCATTTCTTAGCCCAGTCTGATGATGACTATGAGCTTTTTGACCCGAAAACAGCTATTGATGTATGTTGTGGGGCAAAATGCTACGACCTAGCCCTGGACTTAGCAGCCAAGCATAAAATGCACTCAGTTTATATAAAAATCCTTATTGAGGAACAAAAAAATTTCAGAGAAGCGTTAAGGTATATGGAATCGGACATGTCACACTCAGGAGTTGCAAAGCTTTTTAAAGACTATGGCCAAGTCCTTATAAAAAATGAATCAACTGCAACCCGAGAGATGCTTTTCAGGATGATAAATAATTTGAATTTAAAACAAAACTTGACAAACGCTTTGCCTGAGACTGAAAAAGATGAAAAACAAAGAAGGGAGGCAGAAGAGCCGGAAGACTACTTAATGGAAGAAAACGCCAAAAAGCCGGTTACTTTAACTTATCATCAAGTATTGGAAGCAATTATGAGTGGCTTGGTAAATGACCCAGAAGTGCTTGACGAACTGCTAACTGCAATTATTAAAAAAGTCCCAGACATTGACCCATTTGTGTACCACAAACTTTTTGAGCTATATTTACAACAAAGAAAGCCTATCCAGGACCAAGAAGTTTTGAAGAAGTCCAGACAAGGCTCCACCGTTGAACTCTATAGCAACAGTCGAAAATTCGAAGCCTCAGACTATGCCCGCAAAATCAAAGATCTCTTGGAAAGCGCCAATAACCGCTATGATAAACATTATGTCTTGATGCTCTTCAAAATGTACGATTTCAGCGAAGGTGTTGTATATTTGTCACAATTTATGGACAACCAACAAGAGCTTATGTTCCATTATATCAAAACCAACGACGTCTTAAATATCTGGAACACCTGCATGAAGTATGGCAAAGAGGATAACGATTTGTGGCTACAAGCCTTGACTTATTTTTGCAGCAAGGATGACCCAAGAGGTGTCCCTTACATTCAAAAAATTTTGAAAGAAATTGAGCAAAAAGAATTCCTAACACCTTTAATTGTCCTTGAAATTTTATGCAAAAGCAAAAAAATCACTTTTGAGACTGTAAAAAATTACTTGAAAAAGCAGCTGCAGAGGCAGCAGAAATCGATGGAGTCAGACCAGGTAGAGTTTGAAAGGAATATGGTCAATATTTCGCAGAAGAAAAAAGAAATATATGAGCTTAAGACACAGTGCAGGAAGTTCCAGTTTAATAAATGTGCAAATTGTGATGGGAAGCTGTCACTGCCAAGTGTTCACTTTATGTGCTCACATAGCTACCACCAACACTGCTTGCCTGATAATGAAAGAGAATGCCAGCTATGCTCTGATATGGCAATGAGAGCGCTGGAAAGGAAAAATGAATTTAAAAACCAAAGCATGAATCATGAGACATTTTATAAAGAGCTAGGTGCAGACCGCTTCGACGCAATTGCAAAGTACTTCGGCCGCGGCTTGTTTTCAGGTACATAATGAGTCTTTCTAATATAAAGCTTTATTTGATAATCTCTAAAAATTAATCAAAATGGAGTATTAAAACAAAAAAGGCATCGATTTTTTTGAAAAAATAAGTTTTTGAAGCAATAGACTTTAAAATAGAAGCAATAGAAATAATTGCTGTGAGACAAGAGAGAGACTTCATGATAATTATTGATATAAAAGTTATACTAACTCCTCACCTCTAAATGGGGAATAAAATATTCATCTTTGGTTAAAGAAAATTGGAACAAAATTATGGAAAATTTTATATTAAATACTAATCTTTATAAGAAGACTTTTGACCTAATTTTAATAGCAAAATGCTATTTAAACAGTTGAAAGCTGAATAGATTAATATTTATTAGTAATTCTTTATAAAAATTATTTAAAATTGAAAAATATTTGGCGGTTTTTATTTTAATTTTAAGGATTCTATAGTCTCAATTTAAATGAGAGTAAAATACAGAGCTTATTAATTCTCTGAAAAGAAAATTATTTACATATACAATTCTTATAAAGAATGAGACCGTTTTCTCCATCTCTTATCAGAAGATTTTCCTGGGGGTTGGGAAGGAAGTCTCCGTCCTCTATTATTGTGAGAGCCATGCTTATGCCCTTTTAGGTGTTCTCCTTTTGTGGTAGGCTCAGGCTGTCTTTGGGTAAGTGGCGGCTCATTGATTTTTTGATTATATAAATTTCTTGGAGAGACTGCTTCGCGAGGGCTATACATCGAGTTCACGAAGTCCAACTTCGGAATAAACGCTTTTTGTTTGGTAAGAGACTCATCAAAATTAAAATTCTGAGGCATTTTATTTGCTTCTTGGGTGCTTTTAGTGATAACTCCATACGAAGATGCTTGCAGAGTGTTTTTAAATACATAATAGTTCAGTTCAGGCAGCTTAACTGCTTCACATTTTGACATTTTCTGCTTGACAGTACTAATTAGCCCATAAAACTCCTCACAGCTGAACTTGCCCCAGTTTTCCAACATCCCATTGATGTTTTTTTCTCCTTCCAAGAGCGTTTCTAATGTATTGTTGATATTATATTTATAAGAATCCAGCAATTTTTTCTGATCATGAAAATACTTTGTCATAGTCTCAATCATTTCCCTTTTTTTCTGAGTCAAAACTCCTATCAGTTCATCATAAGCTTTTCTGATTTTTCCTATTTGCCCTTTATAATAAGAGTCCAATTGAAAATCCTGATTTTCCGCTTTTTTCTGGATTTCCTCAATCTCTTTACATTTGGTTTTAAAAAGCTCATCCAGCCGAGACAGTTCTGATTTCATTGCTGTCGTATTCGGATTAAAAGACTCAATTTCGTGGCCGTTTCCTGTGTGTTGAATAATGCAGTCTGAACAGAGAAATACCGAGTGCGAGATACAGTGGAATTTTATCTTTTTTCTAGGATGCCGAGTGCAGCATAATTCTTTTGAAGGCGATCGGGGTAGGTTTGCAAGAATTGTGTAGCAGCAAGGCAAAGAACGGACGCTTGTTTTGTGGACTATGCTGTCTATCGGGCAAGATATTTCATATCCTTTGGAATGTTTCAGCAGGCAGCGCTCACAGTAGATATGGCCACATGGTAATGAAAGTGGTCGGTGGGAAATCTCGTTGTATTGGTTGAAGCAAATGCTGCATTCGAATATGGTAGGCTCAGTCATATAAGTTTTAAATGGAAACGAATAAGAAGGAGATTTAAATGTCAATATTTGGAGATACCACAAAGAAGATATATTCAATAATTAATTATTATAGATGAAATATTAAATAATTTTTAATTGGTATATCTCTGGTTACGGCTTTTATTTTTTACTTTAAATTAATCACAAAGAATGTCTCAGGGCCAAAATCCAATAAAGGCTTATATTTATACAGCAAGAACTAACCCTGACCTATTACCTCAAAACTTTTTCTACCAACTAAAAAAGCAGCAACCATATGCCTTAAAACGAAATAGAACTCTTAAAATTGATTATCTAAACAAGTCATCACTAGGACCTAAACCAGTTGGCCAGAAATTTTTGAGATCTGCTAAAAATGTGAAATTTTCCCCTTTGCTTACTTATAGAAGCCTTTCTCTTGACGCGTCAATATTAAATTCTTCTGAGATACTGACGGATAGGAGCTTGAAAACAACAAAAGCAAGCCATATTAGAAGGAAATCTGAGTTTCTTGAGCTAGGAACTCAGCCTGTAAAACCATTTGTAATTGAAAGTAAGAAACCATTAATAGAGGAATATGAAGTTTTCACAAAGGAAGAACAGAAGAAAGCATTTCAAGATTATAAAAAGATACAAGATAGAATTATTAGATTGTCAAGGTGCCGTTTAAATTCAAAATGGATCCGCAAATAAGATGGAATCCCTGAAAATGACTCATTATTTATAACTTAATTAGCAAATAGTAATTATCAGTTTTTCGCTCAAAGGTATTAGATGGTATTATTTTTATTTTTTATGTATCAATTCTTTTCTTTATTGTATGCTGTCCCTATTAATTTTAAATTTATTTTCAACTACAATCATTCACAATTTTATCCATGTTTACCCAATTAAGTTGTTATAGGAGTCTAATACAATAACTTCACTATTTTTGCATGATCCAGACCCATATTTTCGCTGGGTGATGTCTGTTATGTTGGACTAGACACACTTGGAAATGGCATTGCCAGCTTCAGTGACAATTTTATAAATATCAACTGTATTATTCCAAGATCCATATATACCACACCTCACTTACCCAAATACATTTGATCGTCAGAGCAAAAACTTTTAATTTTTTTTTAAGATTATTGGAGAACACAAAATGATAAAATAATTGTGTGGTGATTATTTAACTTATTGGACGAATTCGAATAGTTTAAGCTTCAGGGTCAAAGGGTTTTGCAGAGACTTTCAATTCGAAATTAGGCTTTCTGAGATATGTAAACAAAGAATTTTCTAGAAGTTCATCTATCAGATCTTTGGACCCCTGAGAGGCATTGTTTTCAGGTAAATACGTGTAAAGCCAAGACTCATCTAAATTCCTCTTTTCTTTTGTTTTAGAAAATAAAGAAAATTGTTCTTGCTGTGGGTTTTCTAAGTTGACTTCCCCAGTAATTTCTCCATTGACTGACATCCACTCTAGCTTATACTTGCTCCCTTGATATCCTTCCAAAGTTTTCCTTGCTCCTGAGTGGCTGGCAAATCTTAAAATTGCGTATCGAGTTCTCCCATCAGACTCCACCCCCATTTCAATATGCAGGATCCTGGTCGGATTCAAGAAAAGCCCTCTCACAGTTAGCTCATCAGACATTGGGCTAAGGTTCGAGATCTTTACTGCCTTGTTAAACGTGTTTTGTGACGGGAAAATTTGTTTTTGCAAGTTCCTGAGCAGGTTTTCGTATTTAGTTTGATCAGCAATAAATAGATGCTTATAGTCTTGCAGCAGTTCACATGCCTCTTTGGTTTTCCCTTGCTGATGTAAAATCCCTGCCAGATCTTTGACTGCACTTTCTGGCCTTTCGCCAATCTCAATTGCTTGGCGATATAATTGCTCAGCTTTTGACAGATCTTTTTCAATATACTCCGCGATTTTTGCGAAGGCGTAAGGTGTCTGTTCACGAGGTATCGGATAATGCTGCCTATGAAAAGTGGCATTAGTGATGTATCGTTGGAAATTTCCTCTTAAATTAAGTCCTCTACCACCAGTCGCCATTTTTTGTTTATAAACAAAGGAAAGTTAATGTAAACTGCAGCTGTCTTTTTATTTTTTTAAAATCCATTTCTAAGCTTTCTTACAATTATTGATGTCAGCGCTAATAGATGGTGCGTTTCTGGAGTGCAGCAGTAAGAAGATTCACAATATTTCTCCTAATTCAAGGCTTACCCCGATTAAAATTACATTAAATCAGCCAGTCATTTTACCGAAGACCTCACCGAGAGCTGTAAGAAGTAATACGACGCAGTATAAAACGTTCGTAAGCGATAAAAATGTTTGTGTACTCGAAGTACCAAATCTTTACAGTAATGCCAGCAAGCTAAGGCAACCGATTAAGTACAGTAAAGCGCATCAATTGTTTTCGTCAGCGAGGAGGCCTGAAAAGTTTAAAGAAGATCACAGGGCTTATATTTCATATGAAGCGTCCCTGTCGTTTAGAAATGCTGCAACCCCAACAAGAGGGATGCAGCCAGCGAAAATTAAAAAATCGCCAAAATCGCACAGACGGACTACTTCAGTGGGCTTTACTCCAAAATTTCAAATGGAGGGAAAAATGCTGAACGGAGGTAGCATAAGCTAGTTTTAACCTTAATTTTGGCACTTTTAAAATCTATTAATATCTAATGGCTTATTCTTCCGTTAGACCTTATTTTACAGCTGTAAATAAGATATTTCTTCAATTTCATTAAACCTGATGCAAGATGCGTTTGGTGAATAATTCTTGTGGTAAAAATGGATTACGTTGACCAATTCATGGGATGTCCTGCGAGAAAGTTCTCCCTAACTGAAACTAAGTATGATCAAAGCAAATTTTATGGAAGACTTAAGTATTTCCTCAGCCTCGTCAATCCTATGGGACTTCTGTACACCCAGGCTCAAGCAGATGAAGCCAAACAGGTCTTAGAAGATTACAAGAATGGCACCTTAAAACGGCAATACACAGACGAAGAATTATGGCATGCCAGATGGCTCAAAGAGGCTGTTTTTCATCCAGACACTAACGAGCCTATTATGAAGCTTTTTAGGCTTTCAGCTTTCGGAGCAGTCAATATACCAATTGGCATTGGAATGCTTTTATCGCCTAAGACCCCATTCAACATTGCTTTTTGGCAAGCCATTAATCAGACTAACAATGTAGGCTTCAATTATTGCAATCGCAGCATTAACAATCCTTTCACAAATATGCAGTTGATTTGTTCCTACCTTCTTGCTACCTCGAGCTCAGTTATTATTGGCCTGAAATTCGATAAATTTATCACTCGCCATTCAGGAAATTCAGTACTGCTGCGCACTCTTGGCCCTGCTACAGCTGTGGCGGTGGCTGGATGCTTTAATCTTTTGGTTATTCGATATAGAGAATTATATGAAGGAATAAGTGTCTATGATGAAAACGGAAAAGACTTAGGAAAAAGCAAAATCGCAGCAAAAGATGGGCTGTCGAAGACCTTAGCAATCCGTTTCGGATTTCAATACCCAGTCTGCTTTGTCCCTGTTATTACAGCGCTTGGGATGAGAAAGATGGGAATTTACCCAACTGCAGGTATTGGAAAAGTGCTAGCTGAAGTCTTTGTGATATCTTTATCAGTCTTCGGAGTGCTGCCATGCTGCTTTGCAGCATATCCTCAGATGCTGCACGCTGACAAGCTGGAGCCTGAATTTAAGTCAAATGCAGGGTTCTGGTACAACAGAGGACTTTAGATAAAATGATTAGCTCACCTATTTATATTGGAACAAAATATTGATTATTTCAAATTAAATCATATCAATTTTTTTCAATTTATAATTTTATAGGTTAAATACTAATGAAAAAAGCTTCAACCTAGCCTGAGGAAAGCAATTAGAATGCTATTTAAAAAGTTGGAGAAATAAATCAGTTAATATTTTGAATAAGTCTTCATAACTTTTTTTTTAAAAAAAAATTATCCCTTTAAACTTGAACAGATTTGTTTTCTCAATTTTAAGCAGGATTAAGAAATTAATGTAATGCAATTAAGCATAATTAGTGATCTATTACCAGCAGCTCATATACGTTTGGGTCCTGGAAGGATTTTCTGTTCTTTCGCGACTTATAGTAGGTGTGTCCGATAATAGAAAAGAAGACCAAATGATAAAAACCTGCAGATAGAAAAGCTCCAAGAGCGTGACTTGGCTTGTCAGAGACGTCTAGGTCTTTTACGTCGAAAGCGCACAGAAATGCGATATAAGTCTGAGTAAGAGTTACCAAGAATCACCCGCCGAAGAATGATAACAAGATCCAGTAATAGAAACAAAACGATTTGAGACTAGACATTGATATTTCATTTTGTTTTTACTCTTCAAGGAAAATATAAAATTGCTAGTATTGAAGTGGCTTTCTTCGACAAGACTTTCCTCCGCTATATTTATATATAGGGTTCAGTTTTTGCGTGGCCTTTATCCATAAATATGGAATTACTGAATAGGGTAATTTGATGACCCAAGGAAAGAAGGGATAAACGTTGTTTTCTCTGCCTGACACAACCGAAGAGGGTGACTCTAGGTGGAGCATGCTCTGAAGTTAGGCTTGGGCAATGATGAACACACCTGTGAAGGCTTTCCGGATTTTTATGTGAGTTTTATGGAATGCTTGCAAGACAATATAGCTGCCGACTTTACCATTTCCCTCCCTCTGGGGGTGGACTTGTCTCTCCTTAAAGGGCTTTTCCCTACTAGAAGGGCTTTCTCCGTCGCAACACCTGGCCGCGGGTGTCCTGCAGAGGGTCAAGACAAAGTGGCTGGCGCAGAATCAGTTTATTCTGAGAAGGAGCTGGTGGTGAGCAAGTCCCAAACCTACACACTCTAAAGGCACGGGACGTCCACGTGCCACCGGCACAACCGGAGAGGATACTCTGGAGCCTGGAGTGTGGAAACCGTACAGTAAGTCCAGCAGTAGCTGAGCGATCTTGCTACAGCCTCAGGTGAGCTCGATTAATTTAGATCATTACACCAGCCAGAATTCTGATTAGAAATTAAGTAAAGATAAAAACAGCGACGTTACCACTTATGATGCAAAAGGTTGGTATTATGCACTATCCGGCTGAAGGGAAGCACAACACTTTTAAATCTGAATATATATAAGCAAGATTTTACTCTCCAAGGAGTTAAATGTTTTAATAATTTGAAAGCTGAAAAATAAGCAATAGTTTGAAGAGTTTAAAAAATTTATGATGGGAAAAAGATTTTATACAAAATAAAATTAATAATTAAGCAAAACTTGCATGAATACATAATTATTGATTAATTAGTGCAGTCCATTTTTTCAAAGCTAAAAAGAGCTCGTACTCGGCTCCGCCGAGTTCTGAAGGCTGAATTTCACCTAGTTTTCTTCCGGTAAATAATACTGAGTGACTTGCTTTGGTTCCCATCAAAGCAATCACTATTCTGCATATTAAAAGGTCGCACTCCTGAATATTCACAGTAATTGCTATTATTTTACTAATTAAGCACTCCAATGTCCTAAACTGTGCCTTATCCAAATACGGTTTCAGCTTAATATTATACACAATATCATCAGTTTCCTTAATCCATTTGCATAGAAACTCAACCACTCTTATATCCATCAATAAGGCTTCTAGCAGGCTATGCTCTAGCCAGTCTAGCATTAAAAATGCCAAAACTCGCGCATCTTTTTCTTGTTTTACCTCAGCCCAGTTATAAGAATTAAGCTGGCGCTTATAAACGTGCAATTTTTGCTCAATAGCTGAATTTGTGCTGCTGGGATTCGGAGTCATATAGGTATCGTCAATGCTTGTTGTGACTTCTTGACTAGATCTGAGAAAAGCTACATAAAGCATGCTATTAAAGCAAGCATCCTCAGGGTCATAAAACGCTTTCGCAACTTGCTGCTTTGTGTAGACTTCTTGATCAGCTCTTTCTCTTAAAATTGTACAAATTGTGTGAACTATTTTGGGAAGCCCGTTTAGTTGCTTTTCGTTATTTCCATGAAGCAGCACGCTTTGGTTTGCCAGGAACTCTGGCAAGGAAATAGGTTTTTCTGGGAATAAGACCCGGATTCTGGTCAAAAAGCTGTAAAAATGCTTCACGAATTTCTTTTGTTTTGACGTCTGGATACATTTAGGCCTTTTGGATCTCACAATTGAAATTGCGGCTTCTGCGCTCATGTCTGAGGAGTACAGCAAATAGCAAGCAATAGCTAGTCCAGTTCTTCCATATCCTGCGTGGCAATGGACTGCTAATTTGTTCCCATTATCTATAACGAAACTCATCAGCTGGACCAAACTTACCATAAAGCTGATATTGGGAGCGTGCATATCCGGCCATCCCATATTATGCTTTTTTTAATTGATTTTTATACAAAATTCCTATATAAAAAATATTTGCCAAATTCGCCTTATAAAGTTTATAAAAAAACAAGCCAGCTTCATAAAGCTCTTCAGGCTGATATGAAAACGTATTACCTGCCTGAAGTCCATCTCCACAGTATGGATGTTCCCCTGGAAGTTGCAAATTAAAAACACTTGCAATTCCATGCGATTTAAATTGGCCGATTATGTCGTGCTCCTTTATGAGCCTGCTTGAAAGCCTCTGGGTTGCTAAAATTTTGTCAGTAATCCAATCAGAGTTCAAACCTTTTATTGCAGGATTCGGATGGAGCTTTCAATTTTCGTGTTTACAGTCTGACCCACCACAGAAAATGCAGCGAAATTTGTTTCGGTTTTCGAAAGGTCTTGGACGTAGTTTTCCAGCCTGTTTCCTTACATCTTGTAAACCTTGACGAGTATTCTTATTTGTTCTTTTAACACAACAAAGCATTTTTATAACGTATTCGTATTAAAAAAATTATGATGCCCTTTGTTTTTAATTATAAACCCAGTGTTATTATTAAGTCTTCAATAATTCTTGCAATTTTTCACACGACCACATATCAACGCCTTCTGCCATCTCTTTATAATAGCTTGAGCTTCTTCCTGAATAATATTTCGCCTTATTAACTCCCCTTGTACAACTCAAAAATTCTGACCTTCGCTAACTCTCACCCTTCCATAAGCGAAAAAAAAAATTGTTTGCAAAAGAAGAGGGTTAAATTTTTTTTAAAAATTTTATATAATTTTATTTTTAAAATTTGTTTTAAAATTAAACAGAATTAACTAGAGATTCTATAATAATTATCTCTTATATATTAATTTTTTTTATAAAAAAATTACATTAAAAAAACTTTTATTTGATCACGAGTAGGGTTTTTACAAAAAAAATAGAGATTTCCAATGGTTTTGTTCGCTTACAGAGGGGGAGTAAGGAGTTAATTATAATAATTATCACCCACATATTGCAATATGATTGATAAAAAAATATTTTAGATTATGGAGGTTGATATCTTTCGATTTTTCCAATGACTTTTCTCACTCACAGAGATGAGGTTGTAAGTAAAATTGATTTCTTTTCTTTTGCATTTGAGCACTCTCTTTTCAGCTGGCCTAAATAAGTCTTTTCTACCTGGCTTTCTAATCTCTGAAGCTCAGACATATCTTGCCTAAGTTCCCTTGCATAGCTAGGCTCAACATAATACTTCACATTCAAATTTCTGGTATATTTTTCATATGAATATTCCCTTGTAGGGTGGAAAGAAAAATAGTCGCCTTGTGACTGATAAGTAGAGATAACTGATATTAAAAGAAGCAAGATAACAGGCATAAGCTGAAGAAGTGGCAAATAGCCCTGCCGCTGCCTATTTTGTTGGTTTTGGCCTCTTTGCTGATAATAAGCATTACCATTTGGGAAGTGGACATTTGTGTAGTGGAAACCACCTCTCGGCATAAAAAAGCTTTCTCCGAAAAACTCTTGGAAAATGTGCTCAATCCCCTTTAAATTGGATAAAAACCTTGTTCCTATTTCAAGGGAGTTATTTAAAACCTTTATATAATAAATTGAATGCAATATTTTTAATTTTTATGAAGAATTAATTCGAAAAATTAATTGATTCCGTTAAAAGTGTATAAATAAATATTCTACTTGCTCTTTTTCATTAAAAAAATTGTTCCAATTTAAAGAAGGGTTGAAGTCTCAAAAAAATGGAAATTTACAGATATTTTTTCTTCCAATTTAAAGGGGGGAGGGAGTCAGCAAACATTGTGTCGAAGTTTTGAGGGACCCCACTTTGTGGAGTCTCTTCATGGCCGGTCTGGTCATAAGTTCTCCTTTTAGTTTCATCACTAACTCCCCATTTAATGATGAACACTTTTATGCTAATTATTAATATGAACATAAATTATAAAAATATTAAGATTTTATTATGAAACAAAATTTATACTATTTTAAAAAATATAGGCGCAATTTTAATAATCAAAGAATTAAATATTTTAATTAAAAGCGTTAAAATTATTAAAATAAATACAATTATAAAAGTTTTGTATGAATTTTTTCTAATTTTTTTAATTTTTTTTTTCAAATATTGGCTTATTGCGATTTTAAAAGGATTTAAGTTGAATGAATGAAGAAATCAAAATAATATAAATATAAGCTATTAGTAACGCTTAAAATATTATAAATATCACATTATAAAAGAATTTTTATTTTAGAGATTGAAAAAAATTACATAAGCAGTTAGACTGACTATAGTAAAATGGGGGAGTAAGGCACGAGAAAGCTCTGTTAACTTTTTTAAAAGCCTCAGTCGCTTTAGGATGCTGATTCTTATCAGGGTGAAGCTTTAAGGCTAATTTTTTGTAAGCTTTTTTGATATCATCTAATGAAGCATCTTTGTTTACGCCTAAAATTTCATAAAAGTCTTCTTTCGATAAGATTTTGTGACATAGCTCTTCTTGGTGTGGGGTGTATGTTGGTGTTTTTGCTTCTTCAGGGGCTTTTGTTTCTTCTTGCTGAGCAGCTCCATGCTTTGCTTTCTTTTCTTCAGCAAGAGTTAGGTAGCTTTGATTTTCATGACTTGGGTCGAATTTTACTGCTTTTTGGAAGAAGCGTATGGCTTTATCAAAATCTTTGGCTTTGAGAGCTTGGAAGCCAAGTTCACGGCATTTGTCAGCTTCATCCTTATTCATTGTAATTTTCTGGGAAATATGAAATTATATTCTCTAGATAAAAATTGAGTTAATATAAGAATTTGGTTTATTATAAAAATGATATGAATTTTGGGAGCTATAGTTGCTCAAGTTCTTGGAGCAGAAGAAAAAGAAATGTCTGGCCTTGATCAGTCTAAAAATAATGGGCTTGATTATGAGGTTGAATACATAAGTTAAAAATGGTGAGCCACTCGGCTCACTCTTAGATTATGTAGCAAATATCACACAGGGTATCAGAATCTCGAATAAAGGAGACTGGTGTTTGGAGGTGATCAGTTAAAGATAAATCCAAAAAGTTTTTCCTTATGGGGAAAAATGAAGCTGAAGTTGAGAAATTAGTCTCTTGGACAATCGGCAATGTGATACCGGAATTAACGTAATGGGCTTTCAACCTCCATTTTTGCTCACAGCCAGCTAAGCAAGCAACCTATATTCAGGCACAGACAGTGCGAGTTAGGCTATCGTTAGGCAGGAACACGCTTTGCGATGTCGTGAAACCCGAACTATTTAGCAAGCGGAGAAGCATTATGGCAGGGAATAAGGACCCTTCTTGACGTCTGACAATGAAATTTTCTATAATCTAAAGTAAATAATCGATTATGAGGTTGACATTGAAATTTTTAATAGTCCAGCAGACTATGATAACGAGAAAATTCCTTATAGTGGTTATGAAAATGAAGAAAGACTAGCAAGCTACCCAAGTGAATGGGATTGAACTGTTGCAAACGCAGTTACTGAAGTAAAAAACGAGCGAGGATGCAATAGTTCTTATATATTTGCAGCTGTCGGAGCTGTAGAGTCTCTTCTATATCTCCAGGGCCGTACCAATGGTACCCTTTATGAATTTTCAGAGCAGGTCATACTTGATTGTGATAAATCCGCAACTTGCAAAGGGGGGAATATTTCAGAGCCGTTTAACTTTATGCAGACTCAAGGAAACGTAATAGAAGCCTTTTACCCTTATGAAGGTAACAGCTATCGTTGCCGATTTAATTTGATGCCTCCTGATTTATTATTCAACATTTCAGGATATAGGCAAATTCAGCCTAATAATTATAGTGCATTATATGAAGCCATTAGAGAAAATCCAGTCGCAGTTTTTATTAATATAAACTCACTCCATCACTTTTAAATAGGAAAAAAAAATTTGTTCCAATTTAAAGTTTTATTTTAAAAAAATTATAAAATTCCAAAAAATTAAATTAAATACAATTTTTACTATTAAAAAATTTGTTCTTATTTAAAAGGGTTAATACACCCAAAAAATAGAAATTTTGCCAATATTGTGTTCCAATATAAAGGAAGGGGAGTCAGAAGAATTTTTTTCATATAAATCAGGAATTTTTAACGACAGTCTTTGCAAGGTTTCACCACTGAATCATGCTATGCTTGCTGTTGGGTATAGTGAAAACCAATTTATAAGGTTTAAAAATTCGTGGGGCCCAGATTGGGGTATGGATGGGTATGTTCTCATTGGAATTAACAACGAAAATGAAAGCCTTAGTTTAGCTTATTTAGAAGCTCCAGTATACCAGAAGGTAAATTTTCTATTCTTGCTTCGCTTGATCCCCTACTTTCTGCCTATCGACGTGGGCTTGGACACTAATTTGATGCGCAGTTTATGAACCATTGCACTGCAATCGTACATGTTAATGCGTTGCTCTCCCAACAAAAATCACGTCGTGGGTCAAGGTCGACTCAAATCCCAGGACTTAACGCTTGGCATCGCGCCAAGGATTGCTCAATTGGTCCTAAGCACTCTTTTTGGTATCCTTTTCCAACTTCAACTAACTATCTTCCCCGGAGGAAAAATCTGGCCTAGACGTGAACATGAGGTTGGTATTGATATTGCGCTCCACTAAATCAAGCAAAACTGATCTAATGCACATTATTGAGTGCGCTATCCCTTCCTCAAGGTTCTTGATTACCCCAATTGCAGGCTTAGGAGGAATGGCGGATTCGCTTCATCATTTCAATGTATACGAAAATGAAAGCCAAGGTGGCTCTTGTGGGATGCTTAAATATGGATTAATTCCATTCGTTTAATTAATTTCAATGTAAGCTTATTTAAATATACTTTCCTTATTCACTTCTTATGCTTCTGAAATAAATGTCATATTCCCAAAAAGAAATAACTCGCCCTAGCAAAACCATTGAGAAAATCCCTATTTTTGAGAAAATCGACCTTTAACAACTATTAATGCCAAGGAGGGGTAAGAAGATTATCAAGAAGACTAACGCAGAAAAGATCGAATGCCGATAAAACTGATGGAATCTCATATATCCCTCCATCCATTTGTGAAATTGTGAATATTTTGAAAACAAACCCATCTAGTAGGACCCAGAATTTTTTAAATACGTTGGCTGATCTTACAAGAGACATTCCTTTCTTTAAAAATATTTGTGCTGAACTAGATGAAAATGCTCACAAAATGTGCTGCCAATATATACCAATGACATTTATAAAGATGGGCTATTTTCTTATAGATGATAGAATAGTGGGAAATTAACTATCATAGGTATATGAAATATTGCACCTATAACGAAGGAGAAATTATTTTTAATGCAGGAGACGTCGGCGATCAATTTTTCATTATTTTATTAGGAGAAGTAAAAATTTTTGTCCCAACCAAAACCGAAGACGATCAAGAGATTATGACCGAAGTTGCAACTTTATCTGAAGGCAAAGCCTTTGGAGAGCTTGCTTTACTAAAAGACCAACCCCGAGCAGCCACGATTATGTGCACCCAAAAGTCTCATTTTGCAGTTCTCGGAAAAAAAGACTACTTACGTATTCTTGGAAACTACCAGACCTGAAAACTTGAAGAGTTCATCAGTTTTCTTTCAGCGTTGCCAGCTTTTGCTTCCTGAAGCAAGTCTCATTTGGCTGCTTTAAGCTACTATTTTTCGTTAGCCACATATACAAAAAATCAAATCATATATAGGCAGGGGGAGCCATCAGACGGCGTTTATATTGTAAAAAGTGGAGAAGTTGTCCTAAGCCAAGATATCGTGGTCTCAAAAAACGCATTTTCCGAAATAGACGACAAAGGCAGAAAAATTCAAATTTTGAGAGGAAAATTGCATAGAACTTATCAGGCCAGCTTAGCTATAAAAACAAAAGGAGAAATTTTTGGCGAAGAAGAAGTCATGGATAACCTGCCAAGAATTATGAGCTGCAGATGCTATACAACTAGAGCTGAAATTTATGTGATTTCTCAGCTGGAGTTCAAGAGGAGGATAAAATCAGAAGACTCGCTGCTTCATTTCAACGAAAAAAATAAAGTGAAAAAATTAGTGAGAGACAAGGTTTCCAGCTCTATAAAGGAAACACACATTAAAGAATTCGATAAGTCTTTTCACGGAAACAGGAGCAGGTTTTCTGTATGAGAAACCAACGAAATGAGAGAAGATGAATTATTGTCTATCAGAAAAGCCAATCAACGAAGAAATAACTCACTTCTATTTATGAGAATGAAATCGCCCGAACAAACTTTGACAGACACAAAAAGTCCATTTAAAACAGCAGTCAAACCTCTCAGCTTGGGCTTTCCAGCTGACTCAGCCAGTTTTACACAGCTGTCAGTAAATAATACAAGTCTTGCCTCACAAACCTCAGGAATGATGAATGAGTGCGCAAAGACTTTTACGAATCTTAGAACGAGGAAAATGAATTTTTCAAGGATGGATGAAGCAGAAGTGTCAGATGCAGTCAGCAAAGATAAAATTATTCATAAAAAGCTGTGGGACTGCAGCATATTAGGCACAGAAAGGAAATTCAAGCTGAGGATGCTAAAGAAACTGCGATAATAAAGACTTGGAGCCAAAATTTTGATAGAATCTGAGTATATAAACAAATTTTATTTTGATTAAATTTTAATTAAAATATTGCTTAAATATAATTATGATTCATTTCGTTCTTCTCATCAGCCGACACGGGAAAATCAGACTAACTCCCCTTTAAATTGGAACAAAATCCTGTTCAAATTTAGGGGGTAATCTTTTAAAAAAAAAATTATATAAAAAAGCAAAATTGAGCGCAATGCTTTTTAATTTAACTTAATTTTATGAAGAATTAATTCAAGAAATTAATCATTTAGAGTTTAAATGTTTAAATAAAATTCTACTTGCGCTTCTTCAATTAGACTAGGCCAAAAATAATTTTATAAAAGTTAGTATTTTCACCTATAAAATTGAAAAAAAATTTATATGTGAGTTAAAGGAATCAAAGCATGTAAATTTTGCCTGTATTTTGTTTTAATTTAAACAAGGGGAAGTAAGCAAATGGTTTACTACTTATTCACAGAAAGAGAGAGAAGCGATTATGAAGGAGGTCAAACCAATGGTGATAGGGAGAAACAGTAAGCTATGCAATTTCTTACTCCCCTTTAAATTAGGTTAAATATTGTAAATTAACCCTTTAAATTGGAACAAAATTTCAAATTTTATAGGTAAAAAAATAATAATTTCTATATAAATAGCTTTAAGACCCAAGTAATGTGCCAAATTGAAATTTAGATATCAATTACTCTATTCTAAATGCAGGATCATACTACTTAAGATTATTTTTATAAGCATTATTATGAAAATTTTATGTAAATTTGTATTAAATTTGTATTTTAAAAAAAATTTAGCTTATTCAAATTGGAAACAATTTCTTTCGTACAATTTTAAATAGGAGGAAGTTAGAATTCCAAGAATATACGCTCGTAGCTAAGAGGTATGCAAGCTTATATTTTGCTTTTTGCATTGATAAAGACGACAATGAGCTACTGACCCTCGATATCATGCATTTCTATGTGGAATTACTTGATAAGTACTTCAAAAACGTATGCGAACTTGACATTATTTTTAATTTTCACAAGGCCTATTACATTCTTGACGAGATGATCGCGGGAGGATATATTATTGAAACTAGCAAAAAACAAATCAGCAAATATGTCGCGAACCAAGACGAAATTATGGAAGAGTCAAAGGAAGAAACAACAGCTAACGCCTAGTCTCAATAAAAGGGAAATGTCTCAAAGTATTTAGAAGCTATTTAAAATTAGAGACAAAATTATAAATTATAAAATAGCCAAATTAAATAAAAAAATTATCAGGGGGGTAAGAAAAAGTAATAAATTTACATATTTTATTTGAATATTTGCTTCTTGCTTCTAATTTTAATACTTAATATTATTTTTTTACATTTTCAGATGATTTATTCAAATTTTATTATGAAGACTAATTAAATAGTAAATTTCTCTGCATACAATGGAAATTTTGTGCTTGAAAATGCAATCACTATATTAGCAAAGTAAAAATGATTTAAAAATAAAAAATTATTCACTTCACATATTTTCATCTTCCCGAATCAACTAATTAATCATTTCTGCTATCAGAAACTACGAATTTCTCTATAAATATTAGTTAGGCTTCGAAATTGATTTTCCTAGAAGCTTTAGATTCCATTTTCATAATTTGATTCCGTTAAAATTTTATGATTCAAATCTTAAAAGTCGAAGGAATCTCCAATTCAACCTGCCTTGCGTCCTTGGATTCAGCAGAGCTCGTCTTAAAAGACCAATATCTCTTTTTGCCGCACAATGGAGTGCTCTCCTTACAGTTTGTCTCAGGAAGCCAGCTCGCAGGAGGGGTAATGTTTCCTACAAAATTACTGCAAGACAATGTCTGCCAATATATTCCTATCTTCAGCCCACCTTTATATATAGACAATTTCCCTGATGAAGTAGAGCCTCCACGCATTTTAGTCAATTGTAGCAAGGTTTTCAGTACTTGTCCCAGTGTCTCTAGCCTTATTCAAAATTCAGAGCCTGAGACAGCTGCAGTGGATGAAGAAGACATTGAAAGTTTAGCTGAAAATTACAGAAAATCAATTGATTTTACCCAAGAAAACAACTCAAAATCGCTAAAAAAAAGAATCGTAGACTTAGAGTTCGACCTTGAAAATATCAATCGGGACCATCAAATTGAGATCCAAAGAGTCAAGCGAGAAATGCAAGAAACAATTGATAAACTAAGTTTATCAATCGCCAAAGGAGAAATCGCGTACAACAACCAAAAAATCGCGTGTAACGATATTGCTTCACAAAGAGACTGCTTACTCCTTGAGCGATAAAAGAAAATTTGTTCACTACTGAGGATGCTAATTTTTTAAAAATTTATTTAAATTTTATGGTAAATATTTTTTAAAATGTAAAATAATCCCAATTCAATCATTTAAAGCAAATATTAATTTAATTTGCAAAATTTATGTTTTTAAAATGCAAATTATTTAAAATTAGAAAGAGATTCCATTATACTAATTATTACTTATATGTCAAGAAATTTTTTTTCAGAAAAATTTTTTGTTGCTGCTTTTAATCAAAAATAAAGGTTTTTCCAATAGTTGGTAGGGAGGGAATTAGAAAAAATGCTGGAAAATAAAAAAGTCTACGCAAAAGAATTTGAAGAATTTTCTGCAAGAGTCCTACAGGAGCACCAATACGAAAAAGAAGAACAAGAAAAAATTCACGAAGCCTTAATAAGAAAATATGAACAATTAGCAGAAGATAACATTTCCCTTAACTCCCCCCCCCCCCTCCGTGAGCGAACAAAAAAATTTTGTTCGCTCACGGAGGGGGGTTAATTTTTTTTTTTAAAACAAATTTATATATAAATTTTATAAAAAATATTTTTTTCGAAATTTAAAAAAATCCTAATTTGCAAAAATTGGGAAGCAAATATTAAATTTAATTTGCAAAATTTATGTTTTAAAACGCAATTTGTTTAAAATTAAACAGAATTAGCTCTAGATTTCATTATACTAATTATCACTTATATATCCAAATTTTTTTCCATTAAAATTTTTTTCTATTAAAAAAATTTTTGTTCACTCACGGAGGGTGGGTTTTTGGTCAAAAAATGGCGATTTTTCTAATGGTTTTGTTCGCTCACGGAGGGGGGGGGGGGGAGTAAGCGAGAAAATAACTCTTTACAAGAAAAAATCAGAACTATAAGCTCCAAGCATACAACTGCTTTAGAAAAAAGCAAAGTCTATGAGTCTTATATTGAATTCTTTATAAGCAAAGAAACAATGTACTCAAATGTGCTGAGTTCCTATCCGAATTTGCATATAGATAAGCTTACCGACCAATTATCATCACTTGTGGTTACTTATGATAATTTGCAGAAAACAAATTTTAATAATGTTCAAGAGCTACAGATTCAGACTGCAAAGCTGGGACAAAGCAATAAGAAAAGCCAAGAGCTAGAAATGAGGCTAAAGGAAGCTTCTTCAATTCATAAATACCATCAAACTGAAATAGAAGCAATGAAGGAAAAAGTGATGCATCTTGAAGAAGAAAAAATGAAGCTGGAATTGGAGCTTGATAAAGCCATAGCGACACAAAAAGATCAGTTAGGGCAAATTGAAGATTTGACAGGGAAAGTTGAGCTTCTTGGAGAAGAAAAAAGAAGGTCGGAAATAGAATCAAGCCGAGTGAATGAAGATTATAAGGTTGAAATAGAAGGGCTGGAAGAGAAATTAAGAATTCTTGAAGAAGAAAAAAATGAATTGAGGATTGAGCTGGAAAAAGCACATAAGGAATACCAGAATGAAATAAAAGAATTGAATGAAAAATTCAACTCAGAGATGGATAAGGCAAATTTGGCCCATCAAAATGAAGTCGAGCAGTTGAGCCAAAGACTGAGCACTCTTGAAGAAGAAAAAAATGAATTGAGGATTAAGCTGGAGAAAGCACATAAGGAATACCAGAATGAAATAAAAGAATTGAATGAAAAATTCAACTCAGAGATGGATAAGGCAAATTTGGCTCATATAAATGAAGAAGAGCAGCTGAGTCAAAGACTGAGTACTCTTGAAGAAGAAAAGGCTAGCTTGAATATAGAGCAAGTTGAAAATAATAAAAAGCATCAAGCAGAAACAGAAGAGTTAGAAAATAGATTAGTTTTGCTTGAAGAAGAAAAAAACAAGCTGCACTCTGAGTTAGAAGCAACTTGCCAAGCTCATCAATCTGAAAAAGAAGCATTAGAACAAATAGTGAGCTTACTTGAAGAAGAAAAAGCCAAGCTGGAAACTGAAATTGAAGCAGCCAATCAATCCTACCTAGCCAAAACCGAAGAGCTCGAAGAAAGATTGATTTCTCTTGGAGAAGAAAAAACTAAGCTGGGTTCAAAGCTAGATGCCGCATATCATTCCCACCAAGCTGAATCTGAGTCTTTCAAGAAAAAGTTGATTTCTCTTGAAGAAATTAAGAATAAGTTGGACGCAGAACTCAACAAAGCTTCATCAACCCAAAAAAGCAGCCAAGCCGAAATCGAGTCTTTAAAAAAGAAGCTTCTTTCTCTTGAAGAAGACAAAAATAAACTGGATCTAGAGCTCGACAAAGCAACCTCAGTCCACAAGTACCATCAAACTGAAATAGGTGACCTTAAAGGAAAACTAATGGCCCTTGAAGAAGAAAAAATAAAATCAGACCTTGAGCTTGAAAAAGCCTTGTCAAAAGATAAAGACAGCCAAGTAGAAATTGAAACACTAAACGAAAAGCTAGCTTCTCTCAAAGACGAAAAGGTCAAACTAGACTTAGAACTCAATAAAGCGCTATCAGTCCACAAGTATCATCAGACTGAAATAGAAGAACTTAAAGAAAAGCTCATGAACTTTGAAGAAGAAAAAATAAAACTAAACTTGGAATTAGATAAAAAGACAGAAGAAATGAACAGCCTACAAAATGAAATTCGTGAGCTTGCATACTGTAGAGAGCAATATTCAGAAATAGCCCAAGAAAAAGAAGCATTAACAAATCAAATTTTTTCGCTGAACGAAGAAATTTCGAATTATCAGTGCAAGATTGATTCTTTGGCGACTGATGTCAGCTTTTTGCAGAAAGACCTACAAAAAGCAAATGAGGAAAAAATTCAGCTTAGCCAGGAGATTGTCAATATGGCTTCTTCTCATAATCAAAATGACCCAGATATTGTGGAAAAAATACTTAAAGCTTATTTAATAGCTGGGGGACATCCAAATAATTTTGTGAAGTTATCAGATGGTGTTTATTGTTATGGGAATAAGAAAGTTGGGATTTCTATCAAAAACGGAGGACTTGTAGTAAGGGTAGGCGGAGGATATATGTATATTGAAGAGTTCTTAAAGGTCTATGTGCCTCCAGAAAATTCTGACCTGCAGAATTGCTCGCCAAATAAGCTGCTGGGATCTACCAAAAAGCTACTTGAGCACATTGAGGAATTAGATAGCTCAATCGCAGATATTGGGCAAGATATCACTAATTCTGCTAATTCCTTCTAATTATAAGTCATTATTAATAAATTTGAATTTAAGGATTTTCATAAATTAAAAAATCTTTTTCAGTTTTTATGCAAAAAAATAAAAAAGAAATCTGAAGGCTTTGTTCCTTATAATTGGGATTAAGAAATCTCCAAGAAAATCTCCAATCAAATCTCCATTTAAAACTCCTAACAAGAGAGAGTCTAAAGCGGTTTAAAATATAAATACTGTAATTTATTTAAAAAATAATGTTTGAATTAAATTGTTTCTTCACATATCCAAATCATCGAAAATGATGAACAAGAGAAGCATTAATAGTTATATATAGTTTTAAGCATGGAAAAATTATACTCACTGATTTTCTATCCGATCAGAAATAATTTGTATTCTCGTATCCAAGATCCTTTGCATATCGGAATTTATCGTTTGAGCTTATATGCTCTTGCAAAATATTAAATAAAGCTTTTTTCACGCAGCCTTTTAACCATTAATTTAATTTTGACATAAATGGTTAAACAAACAAGAGCTACATCATTTACGTCAAAGAAAAATAAACGCCCTAAAGCAGTGGCTGAAAAAAAGAAAGCTCTAAAAAGTAAACCTAAAGAGAAAACCAAAAAGCAAAAATCTCAAGAGAAACCCAAAGAAAGCACTAATAAAGCTCAAATGAAATCCAAGAAAAAAATAATTTCTTCAGAATCGCCAACTAAAGAAAAAGAATGTGAGTCTCCCAAAGAAGAATTCACAAATGAGCCTTACAAAGCAGCTCAAGAGCAGCCAGAAAAACCAGCTGAGCAGGTTTTTCCCTCAAAATCCAGAACTCAAAGCATAGTCAGAAGAACCATTACCAGAATTTTCATCTCTAAAGCCTAGTTTTAATTGTTCTAATTCTCTGATTAAAAGCGTCAGAATAACATAAATTATTTTATTTTATTTTTAAAATTAAAGGCAATATGGAGCTGCTGAAAATACTTCGCTCGAGATCCTTGCTTAAAGATGCCACAGCAATCCCTGAAAATCTCATAAACAGCTCTGTCTATTGTGGCTTTGATCCTACAGCAGAATCCCTACACGTAGGACATTTATCTACTTTTAACGCATTAGTCCTCAGCTCAATTGCAGGATTAAAGCCAATTGCATTACTTGGCGGCGCAACTGCCCTAATAGGTGATCCCTCAGGCAGGACACAAGCAAGAGCTCAGCTTGAAAACGCCCAAATTGAGCACAACACCAAATGCATTGAAAAGCAGATTTCAAAAGTCTATGAAGGACTGGTATCTCGTGCACTTCATCATAAATTACTAAACACAAAATTACCTTTGACTGTACTAAATAATGCAAATTTCTACCAAGATATGAGCCTGATAAAGTTTTTAAGAGAAGTTGGGTATTATTTTCCTATAAATCCACTTATTAACAGAGATTTCGTAAAAAATAGAGAAGACAGCATCACGTATACAGAGTTTTCATATAGCTTGATGCAGGCCTATGATTTTTATTATTTATGCAATAATCATAACTGCATGATCCAGCTTGGAGGGAGTGACCAATGATATAACATTACAACTGGAACTGAACTTATTAGGAAAAAGTTAGATAAATCTGCAGCAGGCGTCACTTTGCCTTTATTATTAACTGCTGATGGACAGAAGTTTGGAAAAAGTGCTGGAAATGCCTTATTTTTGGATGAAAATTTAACGTCACCTTACTTAATCTATCAGTATTGCTTTAATCTTCCTGATGTTGGGATTAAAGATTTATTGCTGAGGCTGACTTTTGTAAGTGAAGAAGAAATAAATGAGACCATGAGCAAGCCTTTAGAACAGAGAGAGTGTCAAAAATTGCTGGCGAAAGAAATTATTGCAGCAGTTCATGGGGAGGATAAATTTCATAAAGTAAAAAAAGCTTCTGATACCCTATACAGGAGAAATTACAGAGACTTGAAGTCAGAAGAAATTGATATGGTTTTTCAAGACGCAATTAAGTTTGAGGTAACTTCTGAAGAAACTAATGAAAATCTATTAGAGCTGCTGGCAAGAATAAAAGTTACGGAAAACTTGTGGGCAATTACAAGGCTTTTTAAAGATAAAGCTTTGAGGATTAATGGAGACTTAGTTACAGAAGAAAAGTCAAAGCTGAGCGATTTTAGCCCAATTGTAAGAGTTATTTAGGATGGGAAATATTTTATAGTTCACACAGGTAGAAGAAAGGTGTCAATAATCATAATCAAATAAATTTTATTCTAGGCATGCTTTTCCCATATTCTACCTATTATTTAACTCTTTATAATGCTGCTTATAAAAAAATAGTTTTAGCTCCTTGTTATTACTTATAAATTCTTTTCATCAAGCTATACTTATTAAATATTGGCATAAAATATAAAAAGAGATTGCCATGATTGCTATAGGCGATATGAAGTTAAAATCAAAAGATAGCAATAGAATTTATGTAAAATAAGCATAATCATTGTTTGAAATTTTTAATATAATATATAGCATTATTTCTACTAACTTTGCAGTCTGTGTCTTTAATTTTCAAATCTTGCATTGAGAAGTGTAGTCATTTCTTCATTTGCTTTTTCATCCACTCTATCTCGATCGAAACTTGATTATTGACGCTATGGTCAAAATCAACTCGCACTCATCCAGGATTCTTCCTATCTCGCTGTCTATAGTCTGATATCTTCCCAATTGCCTTCATCTTCCTTCACATTACTATCTTCATCTTCTTCATCCTCAATTCTCTCTTTAGTTTAGCTTCCATGAGTCTTATCTATTCATCCAGTTTTTCATCTATATTATCCTTCGAGTTGAAAATTTTACAAGAACACTTCCATCTGCACAATTTAGGTCATAGACCAAGTCAGCCTTGCTAATAAGTTTATTACTTAAAAATAAAACTTGTTATTTTTACTATCAATAATCCTACGATTGTGCAGGTAGTTTCGACTCTTTTGAAGAGAGCGACTCTTATAGTGGTGAATTGCTTCTCAAATGTGTGTGAATTAAGTCAATCGTCCCTCTTTTATAACTTGAAAAATATCATAAAGAGAATCCCATACGAAGAAGAACTGAATAATATTATAAAAACTTTTCATAACTACTTAAATCAGCATTTGGCTGTTGAAGAAACTGTCAAGCTTTATTGAAGAAAATGGATTTTATTAAGAATCTATTCGAAATGACACGAAAATAGCAATCTCATCATATCCCTTTGTCAATTACCCATATTAAGGTATTTAGTGTACCACCAGAGTTAATAATCTCAACAAAGCCACTTGAAAGAGTTCAGGTTGATTTATGAAAAATCCCAAAACAAATTAATCCCTAGTTGTACCTACTGAAAGCAAATATTTAATAAGCGTTATTGACCACTTTTCAAAGTACATAAAAATCTATAAATGGCAAATAAAAAGGCAACTACAGCAGCACAGCAACAAGAAAAATATATGCACGACATGAAAAAAAATCCACAAATCATTCAAATAGCTAATGGAACAGAGTTTAAAGGTGAATTTGAAAACTTGATAAAGCAAAACAACATTCAATTAATCCATAGCTATGCCATATCATCCTCAAAGCCAAGGCTGCGTTGAAAGAGCCAATAAAAACATTTGGACAAGTTTGAGAAAATCTTTTATAAAATATAGTTTGCCAATGGAATCAATATTTTAACCTGGATCTAGCGATTGATTACTTTAAGACTTATTATAACAAGCAAAAAGTGCACAAAACAACTGGCTTTAAACTAGAAATCTTGTTTTTTGAGACTAATGAGCAGGGTTTTTTGAGTGTTGAAGAGAATGTAAAAAACAGTATGGGAGAGAAATTGAAAAGTTTACTCAAAAAATAGAAAATGATTGAATATTTTATGGCTTACTTAGCAAGCCAATCAGACTTCAAGATGGAGAAATAGCTTACTTCCCCCCCCCCTCCGTGAGCGAACAAAACCATTAGAAAAATCGCCATTTTTTGACCAAAAACCCACCCTCCGTGAGTGAACAAAAATTTTTTTTAATAGAAAAAAATTTAATGGAAAAAAAATTTTGATATATAAGTGATAATTAGTATAATGAAATCTAGAGCTAATTCTGTTTAATTTTAAACAAATTGCGTTTTAAAACATAAATTTTGCAAATTAAATTAATATTTGCTTCCCAATTTTTGCAAATTAGGATTTTTTTAAATTTCGAAAAAAATATTTTTTATAAAAATTTATATATAAATTTTTTTTAAAAAAAAAAATTAACCCCCCTCCGTGAGCGAACAAAATTTTTTTGTTCGCTCACGGAGGGGGGGGGGGGAGTTATAGAAGAACTGCAGGAATAGAAGATCTATTATATTATTATATTTCCTAATCATATTTTTGACACAGTACATATATTGACATTTATAATATGGCAAACTGTTGTGAAGGTCTATCAAAAGTACTAACAGATACTTGGAAAGGCTTCTTTAAATTTATTATGCGCTGGCATAATTTTTGGGAGGTTCTCCAACACGTGAAAGAATTTTTTCATGTGTGGAACCAGAATTCCACATGTGAAGACCCTCCCAAAATTATGCCAATGCTTTATATGATTTATGGGAAAAATCAAGCTTTAAGATGCTGCGCTTGCTGATGGTATCCAATCAAAGAATGCTACTTTTCATGTTATATTTGTTGTGATAAACGATATAACCCATACAAAGATGATTTATATGCAGTTGTTTAATTTATTTTAATTATTCAAATAATCATATTTGAATCTTAAAATTTAAATAAAAATTATGAAATAGTAGAAAAAAATCTATCTGGGCTGTAAAATTGACTAAAAAGTAGCTGAAAATCTTTGAGTATAATAAAATGGATTCTGGCCAATTTCAAACGTCTAAAATGGATATCAATGAACTTGCTGAGAGTTACAGCAGAATTGAAGACTTTGAAAAAAGAGTCGCTCAATGTGAAAAAGCTATTCAAATGCAGAGTTATTTATCTAAAATCAAAAAGGACCAACAAGAAGCTAGATTTCTTGAAAGCAACCGAAAATTTGGTGAATTTCACAAAAGATTAAAAAGGATTGAAGAAAATATGTACAAAACTCTTCTTGATGTAGGTTTAAAGCTTACTCTCACGGAGTAAAATTAATTTTTTTTTAAAAAATAATTTTATTAAAAAATTTTTGTTATTTACGGAGGTAAGTTTTTGGGCAAAAAATAGGGATTTTCAATGGTTTTGTCCACTCACTGAGAGAAGGAGTTTAGTAAACATGATAATGAACTTCTAGAAGCACAAAAAATAAGTGAAATAAAGGATGATATTGAGGAAATAAAATATTATGAGGTATACTGAATTTATTGGCATTTTATTAATCCTTACTTAAGAGCACAATAGATTTAAATATGGAATATAAATTTAAATCAGATGATCCTTTTACTCGATTAGACTCTGACATTGGAGATAAAATTAAAAATGTAGCAGAAACAATGAAAGAGTTTAGAGGAGAAATAGAGGATTATGATAGGAAAATAGCAAGGCTCAAAGAAAAGATTAAAAATATAAAAGACAATACTCAGGAAGGATTATTGAGAAAATTGCAAAGACAAGTCAATGATTTATATGAAAAACAAGATGAAGAGTTAACTTATTTAGAACAAAACAATGTTGACATAGAAAAAGCGGAAGAAGAAATTTTTCTAATTCTCCACTTATAGATGAAGAAATTAAAAAAATCCAAAAACTATTTGTGATAAGTCTTTTGCCCGATAATAAGGGCCCAACAATTTATATTTATATTTTATAATGCCAATTTAGCATCTTTACTAATAATTATTATTTGTATAGAGTTTTTCGCATCTCTTAGGAGCTATCCTACTTAAAATGAAAATTTTACCTATATATTCCTCAATCATTAAGGGAAAGAGTAAGTAGCTTACATTCTAAATAAATTTAAATTAATTTTTAATACATGCACTACTTCGTTAGCTTCTTACTCATGCCAAGCTTCTTCATATCTTGCTGCAAGTCAGAAATCTTTTTAGAAATAATATCAGCTCGTTCTTGTGTACAAATTTCACATAAATAATTCCCACAATTGCATTCCTGTGTTGTTGATTTTGTACTAGGTTTTCTTACCAAAGCCCACAACTTAGCAATGCTTCCTTCACTTTCTGCTATTCTATTAAGCATGCTATTAATATCCGCTTTGGCTTTCATTTTGTCCTCTGCTGTCAAAGATTTTTTAGTTTTTCGTCTATTTTTTTCCTTTTCAGATACAGTTTTAATTTTGATTTCTTCAGATTCTTTATCATACCTGGCTTTTTTTGATGATTTTTTCCGAGTGCCAGCTTCTGCTTCCTTTGAAGCTTCTTTTATTTCTTTCAAGTGCGCTTTTTCTGCTTTTCCTGCAGATCGTTTTGTTTCAGAAGAATTGGCTTGACCTGATTTTTTCTTGATTGTGATTGCATTTGAGTCAGAAATTGCTCCTTTTATCTTTTTGTCTGTTTTATCCTTCAGACTTTTGTCCTTTTTTAAAACTTTCGCCTTTCATTCTGCAATTATTTTTCCTAATATCGCATCTCTGTTAAAATTTAAAGCTTTATTTAAGCCAGCATTTTTTCCATCAAGAATAGCCCTAATTGAATTAAACGTCTTTGAAAATAATTTTGCTTGTTGGAACTCTAAGGCTAGTTTATCCTTCTGTTTTTTCTTTTTAATGCTTTCTGATAAAGAATTTAATAATTTTGATTGGGTTTTCTTTTCTTTTCATTCTTTTAGCTCTTTTTCTTTGTTTTTAAGCCTGTCCTTATCATTTTTGTATTTCTTCAAAGCTGAAAATGCAGTCCTCAATAACTGTTCTTTTTTGGCTTTTTGAATTTGATGATGATAAAATGATAGCAGTTTCTTATGCTGCTTTTTCTCCTCAGGAGTATGATCTATTAGCTCAAATTGATCCAGCTCTTCTTGCATTATTTCATCAATATTAGGGTCTATGTCAGACTCAAATTCAGGATGCTTATCAAAATGGTTGCCTCTATTTTTCTTTTCATGATATCCTTCTTTGATAGTTTTGTTTCTCCCCTGCTCGTGCTTCTCCTTATCTTCCTCAGTATTAAAATAGCCTTCATTTTTAATATGATCTTTTTTGGTTGAGCTATAATCATTGCCAGCTTCAGGAGTATTTGTATAGCTTTGTCTTGATTTCGGACTATTAATTTTTTCTGTTTTTGCTTCTGATAACGAACCGCTCCTATTTTGACTTTTCACTGACCTATCCCTGTCATCTATATATCTTGTTTCTTCTTCGTCTCTGAGAAAGACCAGAGCCGCAGAATCAGGAGTCACACTTCAGGACTAGAAGGAAGTGAGGAAGCTTGTAGTGGAGCTTGGGGACCTGAAGAAGACTCCGGAAGGCTACTTTTCCCCCTCCCCAGAAAGGACGGCGCCGGGTCACTAGACCCTGATCAAAGGAGTACCTGGGTGAGTCTCCCTGTCAGATGGCGACGTCACCATTTTTTGGTGACGTCGACAGAAAATGGAGTGAGCAACAGAGCCGGTGCATAGGGCGCAAGCCTGAAGCTGGCAGCGCTGGGTAGAGGCTGAAATAAACCTCCGTGACCCGCTAAAACTAATTAATCTAATCTAATCTAATCTAATCTAATCTAATCTAATCTTCGTCTCTAGATATCAAAAACCCTTGAGCTCTATTTTTTTCATTTATTTCTCCTTTATTTTTCCCTCTATTTAAAGGTTTTGCTCTTCTATACCTACTAACATCATTTTCATCTACATCATTTTGACTTCAGCTAGAATTTTCTGAGTCCCCTGATATCCTTAACTCTTCATTTTTTAGCTTTTCACTCTGCCTTAAAAATCTGTCTTTATCAAAACCTTCACTGCTTGACCTTATTCCTTCAGTAAATTGAGGTGCATATAGACTTGGCAGCCCAAAAGCAGAAAAATCAAGCCTCAAAATTTCTTCTTTTTCTTGCTGGAGGTCTTGGATTGAGTTAATTTGGTTCTGCAGTATCACAAAGATTGCTTTAAGGTATTCAGAATAGCATCCAAAAATTGGAAATAAATTTAAATTTTGGTAAAGCAGAAAATCTTCTTTATTTGTTTCTAAATTTTGGAGCCTAGTGTTATTTGTTTGAAAAGCGTATTTTCTTGCTAAATTATCAGTGTCTGTATTAGGAAAAATATCAGAAAAATGAAGACTCATCAAAAAAGGATTAGAGTTTTCTTCAATTATGGGCCCTAATAAATAAAACTGCTTCAGTTCTTCTTCAAATTGTTCTTCTACAGTCGCTGAAGGTTTTGCTTTAAACTGCAGATATTTTTGCATTTTGTCGTGCCCCCACGAGTGCAATTGTAATAAAATTTCGCAAAAAAGCCATTTAAAAACTCTGATAATTTCAGCTGAGTTTTTCTCGTTCAATTCTTCATCAACATCTCATTGCAAAGCTTTTCCAGCCACATCAATGTAATTAAGTATCATATATGGCCTTATCACTTTATTATAGCTATAATTCGGTAATCTTGGCATTGGTTTAATTTTTCTAAGCTCCCTACTGTGTGCTGCATTAATTTCTTCCCAAAAAGGCCCTTCTTTTTTGTTAGATTTTCCTTGGAATTTTTGAAATAATTCGATTTTTAGTTTGTATTTTTTGTTTTCTATATACTCTAGGGCTGCTTTTAGCTCTGAAACAAATACCCTGCAAACACTTATTTTTAATTGAATTTAGAAGGTAACTCATAGCCCAGACAAGCTAAAAACAGTTCAGGACTATATCTCTCTTAACAAGAATTTGTTCATTCTTATAAAAATACGATAAAATCCTTTTAGAAAGGATAAGTGCGTCAGTTATGTCTTGCCTTGTATGATCAGTGATTTTAACCCATCATAATAATAAAATGGATTAGTCAGAATAAGTTCTCTCGAGGACTTTTCCATCCTCATGATATTTTATTATTATGATTCGGTGAACGTTTATTCACAATTCCAAATATGGCTTATCGCGTACAGTAAGTGCATTTGACCCAAGGAAACATGGAGAGGTAACCGCTTGGCACACGAGAGTTATCCTAGGTGGAGCACATGCAGGACCATATAGCACCTTTCTTAAGATGGCGCGCAATGCGCCATCTTAAGAAAGGCGCTATAGTTCAGGGCGAGACTAAGGCGCAATGAGATTTCTGGCGCACTTGCAGCACGTAGAAGTTTCAGATTACCCCAAGATTCAATAATTCGGTGTTAAAGGGTGGACTATGCGTTCTAAATCATCCTGCTGAAGAAAATGGCTCCTTAAACATGGGCAATTAAGTAAATAAACTTTTAACTCCATCAATTTCAATTAAATTTGGAAAAATTTGAAGCAAAAGTGGTTCCAAATTCAAATGAAGCGCAAAAGGATTCCCTGCCACAGATATAACTTTGATGTTTTCCGGGTGCGGTATTTTAAAAAGTTCATTGAAAGTACTGATTTTATTGTGGGTGAACGAAATTTGTGTGAGTTTTCTAAATTGCTCAACCCCATCTAAACTTTTAAGCAAATTATGAGAAACATTAAGCTTTCCTATTTCTCTGTATTTTTCTGGGATTGTGTCCATTTCAACTAATCCTCGAAAATTTACACTGAGGCCTTCTTGTTCAGTTATGCAGGCGTCTGTAATAACTTCGCTGAGCTAGATATTAATTACCTTGTTTTGCATTATTGGTCTTGCTTTACATTAGAAGTCCATTGTAATTCCCTAAGGGCTACCTCAGCCCGTAATGCTCCTTCGACTACTTGCCAGTTCTGCGACCTCACGAAGGTTGATCCTGCCGGACGAGGGCTTGCGCTCACTCCCCCAGGTATTGCACCCTATGGGAAGAGGGTGGGATGGTTCGCTACGTCATTTTAATATATATGTATTCGTCTTGCTAATTGTGAAGAATTCAAAGTTTGAAAGGACATTTTCCTAATTTAATTATCTAAAGAATTATTATTCTATTGGTGAAGTTGCTTTTTCAAGCCAATTCAATGTAAAATCGTCATTTCTGAAACTCAGGATTGGTGAAAGTGTATCGTAAACACGTTTATGGTAAGCGTTGATGTAAGCTTTGTCTTCAGCATTAAGCATGGATAGAAGGATTAAGTTTTTATCGTATGGGACTATAGTCACATTTTCAAAGCATAAGAAATTCTCTATTGTCGGGTGCTTGGTGACAAACATTACATTTTCGATTCTGATCCCAAAATGGCCTTTTTCGTAGTACCCGGGCTCGTTGGTGACGTTCATTCCTTCTTTGAGCTCAACTTTTCTGGCCCTTGATATTCCTTGAGGACCTTCATGGACATTTAAATAATGCCCTACACCATGCCCTGTCCCATGCTGATAATCTAGACCTTTATTTCATAGCCTTCTTCTTGCTAAAATATCAAGATCAGCTCCAGTAATTCCCCATGTCCCATGAGGCCAAACGACTCTTTCTAAATCTAAATTTCCCAGAAGCACCCTTGTATAGCATTCCTTTTCCCAGTCTGAAGGATTTCCATAGTGCATAGTTCTAGTTGTGTCAATTGTGCCGTCTAAATATTGCCCTCCTGAGTCTAATAAATAAATTTGGTCTTTCTTTATTTCTGATGAATTATCAGGCTCAGGGTGATAATGTATAATAGAGGCGTTAGATCCAGAGCAAGAAATATTGGAAAATGAGAGACCCATATTAAGGTCTTCTTCTGATCCCCCTCCATGAATTAGAAAAACCATTGGAAAATTCTATTTTTGGGCAAAACAAATTTTTTTATATATTTTTATGAAAAAAATATTTTGATATATAAGTGATTATTAGATAATGAATCTCTAGCTAAATGGGATTTTAAAAATAATAAGCTCGTGAAAAAAACATTTTTTTTTTTGTTCGCTCACGAGAAGGAGTGAGCGAAATTGGTTTAATCTGAGTGCTGCTTCGTATTCGTTATGGATTTGACCATCTTCTAGCTCTTTGCCTAGCCATGCTAAATATTTGCAGACAGCGACTCCATCTCTGATGTGACTTTCTCGAAATCCTTGTATTTCTCTGCTGTTTTTTATAGCTTTAAGAGGCGCGATAATGCTTTCTTTTTTCTCTGGGTGCTTGATTGCTTTATATAATTGATAATTACAGCTGCTTGAATCCGTAATAACACCTTCTTCAATTGCTGAGAGAAAACTAGGGGCTTCTTCATATGGATAAATTTGCACTCTATTTCCTTCTAATTTTCCCTTCCATTATTTTAGGCTTGTTTAGAAGCGGCTAATTATTATTTTTAAAGAAAATTAATATAAATTTTTGAAAAATAATAAAAATTATTGTTATTATATGAAAAAAAAATATATAAAAACATATTCAGTTTTCTCATTGATCTAGAGTAAATATTCCCTGATATTCTCAATTTTTCTTTCATTAACAAAGAGATGAATTTTATTATCTTCTCCTCTTTTTTCTAATATTAAATAAGAAAAGAAAACTGGATTATACTCCACATCTTTTCCTCTCAAATTCAAAGTCCAAGCAATCTCATCTAGCGCTGTTACTAAATAAAAGTTTTTTTCTCCCATTTCTGCGGCAATTCTTCCTATCTTCTCACTCCCCCCTTTAAATTTGAGCAAAACATCGATAAAATTTGCATTTTTAGGTTCTTTAACCACCTTTAAATTGGAAAAAAAACAATTTTCTATAGCAGAATTTTATAGATGAAAAATCTATATTTTATAACATTAGTTTTGACCTAATTTAATAGAAAAAAGTGGAAGTAAAATACTATTTAAAAGTTTTCATACTTACTCCCCCCCTCCGTGAGTGAACAAAACCATTAGAAAAATCGCTATTTTTTGCCCAAAAACCCACCCTCCGTGAGTGAACAAAAATTTCTTTAATAGAAAAAATTTTTATTGAAAAAAAAATTAGATATATAAATGATAATTAGTATAATGAAATCTAGAGCTAATTCTGTTTAATTTTAAACGAATTGCTTTTTAAAACATAAAATTTTATAAATTAAATTAATATTTGCTTTCCAATTTTTGCGAATTAGGATTTTTTTAAATTTATATATAAATTTTTTTTAAAAAATAAAAAATTAACCCCCTCCG
The DNA here is from genome assembly GCA_914767885.1 of Blepharisma stoltei. NCBI lineage: Eukaryota > Ciliophora > Heterotrichea > Heterotrichida > Blepharismidae > Blepharisma > Blepharisma stoltei. The sequence continues at coordinate 81,844 of CAJZBQ010000052.1, forward strand.
TGAGTGAACAAAATTTTTTTGTTCACTCACGGATGGGGCGGGGAGTTAATTAATTAATTTTTTATTTAATTCTTCATGCTTAATTCATATTTTTTAAAATTTTCCACTGAAACAGGATTTTTTGTTCCAATTTAAAAGAGAGGAGTCAGTAAAGCTTTCTCCTGCATATTTTTCATCAAAAATAATGATAGGTTCTTGGCTTAGTTCAGGCCTGTTTTCCCACATTTCGTTTACTGGGTTTCTTTCAACAGGTAAAAACTGATAGCCTTTGTCTGCAAAATATTTGGTTCTTGTGATAGCTGCGTCTGCAGTTACAATACTTGGGTCGTACCCTATGATGGAGTCTTTTGGGAGATTCTGAATGCACCATTCATAGTAAGTCGGGACGCCTGAGGTTATTTTCATTAAATTCCAACCTTCGTAGAGCTCTTTTTCAGCCTCCTCCCAATATCTCCCATCTGTCCATAGCAATGCTTGCTCCTGAGTAATTAATGTATGCGCATTGGAGCCTTTAAATCCTGTAATGAAGTCGATGCGTTTATCATGGGCTGACAGATACTCATTTCTGTGAGGGTCTGAATGAGGCAGAAAATACGCATTTAAGCCAAGTTCTGTAATTTTGCTTCTAAGCAGGGTAAGTGAATTGGACATGTTTAAGCAAAATTTTCTTAATATCATATAATAAGAGATTAACAGTAAATTACAATTATTTAAGAGTTTTAATGAAATTTTATATTAAAAATATTAATTTTTTAGTTAATTTCTTTTCTAAGAGCAAAAAAATCCAATCAAATCTGCCATTTGAAATTTTGAATTTTTCAATAATTCTTCATCTTTATGAAATATTTATATACAAATATTGATTTAACTCTCACTTATCGTGAATTCCAAATACATCTTTTAAGTTATTAGTATTTTAGCTTGTTTTAATTAATAATTAAATAATATGATTGAAATATAAAAAAAATGTATTTCAGAAATTAAAATTTATAAGTAAACTAGCTTTATCAACAAAATATAGATCTTTTTATATTTAGTTTCATAGCAAAAAACTAAATCTTTCAATTATGAATATTATTTAATTGATCTAAATGGTACCTGTTAATTTTAATTATTTCTTCTTGCATTTTTCTTTATTTCTTTAAGCCTTTGCTTTAGATTGAGCTTCATTTTCTGCCTTTTTTAGCTCTTTTGTAATGTTTTCCAATTCTTTTCCAATTTATTCTAACTGTTCTTTATCTAAATTGCTCATCTAAGAACTCATTAATCCAACACATATACAGCAGCATAGTAAGCAGCAAACTAGTCCAACGCTCGTATACATAGTAATTAATATTGCCAAAGTTAAAGCCCAGTCGTTATAAAACTCATCATAGCAGTCATCACTTTCAAACTCCCATACACTCCCAACGATCATTCACGCTAGGTTAAATACGCTTCCAGGCTTGGAAATATAAATAAACATGAATTTTCGGATTTTTTCATTAATTTTCTTTATTTGTGATATAAAGCAAATTATTATAAGAAAACCATTAACAACTGCTCATACGATGAGTCATTGTCTATTTATAAACTACTTAATCGGCTTATCACAAGAGCCATCATCAATTCCTAAAACTATTGCAATTGCAACTATCTGAATAAAAAATACAAACGAAAAATTGACTAACAAGGTACAAAAATTGTTTAAGATGAGAGATGATTTGTTAAGCTTTTCTTTTGTTTTAGCTCTTTTTAGCTCTTTTTAGCTCGATCTCTGAATTCTTGTCTTCCATATTTTAAGCTATTTTCATAAATTAAGCATAAAAATGTTTTTAGCGAGGATAATAAATCCCTTGCTCTTATTAAATTATTTAATATGCTTCATTAATAAAAATCATGATAGAGGTGAATCTATTTATAGAAGAATAATTATTAAAATGAATCTAATAAAATACGTTGGAAATATATATCCATTTATATGATAAAATAAGCTCCGAAATAAATATGCTAATTAGAATAGGCTGCTTTGCATAGTATTGAGCAATATTTGAATAAAAATTTGTAAAATGAGTCAAGTAAAATATCAAATTCCAGCTTAAAACTTTTAGTATTTATGAATAAATATCTTTTTCATATTCAGATTTTCAATAAAATTAGTTTTTACCTAATTTAATGGAAAAAAATGATTGTAGAAAGCTATTATTAAAAAGTTTTTTTTGATCTTTTTATCCAATTCTTATTTTTATGATATTAAAATTCAAACTTTGTTCGATTTATATATTTAAAACAAATTAAAACTAATTTTATAAAACTAGTTTTCACCTAATTTAATTGAAAAAGTGAAATTGAATTCTCTTTAACATTTTTCACAATAAATCAATTAATATATTATTTATTTTAAATAATAACTTGTAAAGACTAAAATTCAAATTGAGCTATCAAATTTTATTTAAATATAATCATGAGTTAAAATAAGGTAAGAAATTTTGAATTTTTCATATAATTCTTGTTTTTATAAAATATTTATATATAAATATTTTTGAACTCTCTATGATCGTGAATTCCAAATACAGCTATTAATCTCTTAGCCTGTTTTAATTAATAATTAATAATATGATTGAAAATATAAGGAGTATAATTAATAATTTATTTCAGAAATTAAAATTTATAAGTAAGCTAGCTTTATATCAAGAAAAATATAATCTTCTTACTCCCCCCCCCCTCCGTGAGCGAACAAAAAAATTTTGTTCGCTCACGGAGGGGGGGGTTAATTTTTTTTTTTTAAAAAAAATTTATATATAAAATTTTATAAAAAATATTTTTTTCGAAATTTAAAAAAATCCTAATTTGCAAAAATTGGGAAGCAAATATTAATTTAATTTGCAAAATTTATGTTTTAAAACGCAATTTGTTTAAAATTAAACAGAATTAGCTCTAGATTTCATTATACTAATTATCACTTATATATCAAAATTTTTTTCCATTAAAAATTTTTTTCTATTAAAAAAATTTTTTTGTTCACTCACGGAGGGTGGGTTTTTTGGTCAAAAAATGGCGATTTTTCTAATGGTTTTGTTCGCTCACGGGGGGGGGGGGGGGAGTTAGCTTTTATATTTAAGCGTTTTTAACCAAAAACTAAATCTTTCAATTATGAATATTATTTTATTGATCTAAATAGTACCTGCTAATTTTAATTATTTTCTTCTTGCCTTTTTTCTTTATCTCTTTAAACTTTTGCATTAGATTGAGCTTCAAGTTCTGCCTTTTTTTGCTCTTTTACACAGTTTTCCGAATCCTTTTCCATTTCTTTTAACTCATCATAATTTAGTTTGATCATCTTAAAAATCTTAAAAATCATTCCTGGAGCACATATACAGCAGCTTACTAAGCAGCAAACTAGTCCGATACTAACATAATCAACAATCAATATTGCCAAAGTTAAAGCCCAGCCGTTATAAAACTTGTCATAGCAGTCATCACTTTCAAACTCCCATACACTCCCAACGATCATTCATGCAAAGTTTAAGAAAGCCCCAGGCATGAAAATATAACTAAACATGAATTTTCGGATTTTTTCACTAATTTTCTTTATTTGTGATATAGAGTAAATTACTATAAGAAAAACATTAGCAACTGCTCTTACAATAAGTCATTGTCTATTTATAAACTACCTAATCGGCTTATCACAAGAGCCATCATCAATTCCTAAGACTATTGCAATTGCAATTATCTGAATAAAAAATACAAAAGAAAAATTGACTATCAAGGTGAATAAAATGTTTAAAACGAGAGATGAATTGCTAAGATTTTCTTTTCCTCTGTGTCTTTTTAGTTCGAACTCTGATTTCTTGTCTTCCATATTTTAAGTTATTTTGATAAATTAAGCACTTGCTCTTATTAAAATTATTAAATATGTTTCATTAATAAAAATCATGATAGAGCTGAATTTATTTTATAAAAGAATAAATATTAAAATGAATCTAATAAAATATGCTAGAATGCTTATACTCATTTATATAATAAAAAAGCTGTGGAAATAATAAGCTATTTAGAATAGCCTAAATAAGCAGGCCTTGCATAAAGCAAAAAAATTAAGCAAGGGTCATGAGAGACCCTTAACAGCCCATATGAACGTTTTGTGTGATAGAAAGATAAGCAATGCTCACAAATTTGATTTACTATAAAACCACTTTATTTTAATTATTTATTTATGGTTTCTGAACTAGCAATTATGGGTTTTTATGCTACATTAGTCTTTTGAATATCATTTTTATTATTTTTATAGTAAAATCACTTGGCAATTTAGCTTTTTGATATGAGCACATGATGTCGACGGAAAATAATAAATCGTCTATCACATTTCGCTGAGCTGTCTGGTATTCAAAATTCTTGAGATAGAGGAGTGCATTCAATCGACATAAAATTAACTATTAAAAATTTAAGAATTTTATACAAGAAGTTTAATTAAGGCTCTCGGGCCAATTTCTATATCTCAGATACGTCATAGGATGACAGAAGAATAAAATTTCTTAAATGTGCATAAATTATTAATAAATATTCTTATTTGGCGTATGATTTAATTATTAATTTGAAAGTATTTTACAAAAATGCTGCAGAATGGGATTGGTGAAGAAGTTAATGAAACAATATTAATTTTTGATTTTTTACTATTTGCTGGAAAGAGATACTCCTGATATATGCTATTGCTTCTTTTTTGCTATTATATTTTATGTTTTATTATCAGTAATAGAATGACCAAAACGAAGCATCAAATGAAACTAAGCAGGATTTTCATTTATCTCCAAGCTTTTCCAAGATAAAATCTCTTTTATTTAAACTCTTTATTGTGATTAAAAAGGTAAATGCAAATTTCCCTGATATTTCCTCGGTTTCTTCACAATAATCATCATTTGTTATCCGGAATCATTACATTTATAAAGCCTTAAAATTTTGAATCTTTGGTGCATTCTCAGCATAATGCCCTATGATGACCTAATCTTTAGAAATTCTCATAGAATCTGAAAAAAATTCTTTGGCTATCTTTATTATTTATTAGTTGAAGCTGGAGGTCTTGCCCACCAAAAATCTTAAAATTTATATGGAATTTTATATTAATAAAAATAAAAGCTCAACGAAAATAATTCAGCAAGAGCATAAGAAAAATTATTGATAGAGGATTTTATGCTAATTCAAAAAAATTAATTATAGTGAAGTTTTCTCTTCAAAGAATATATCTTGCTATGGCATCTTCCAAGCTGATACACTTTTTGGTGCTTTGAATATAATTTTTCAAGGCTGCTTCTAAATTCCTCGAGAGATGAATCCCAACTTTCAGCTCAATTCAAAAAGATCATCTGAGATTCACTAATTCCGACTAAAAATAAGCAGAAAATTTCTGTTTCAAGCTGTGCTCCTCCTTCATCAGATGACTTTAAAGGCCTTTTTTTCGACTTTCCTGGCACACCTTTTCAGAGCTGAATTCCGTGGGTTGGTGTTTTTTTTGTATATATCATACAAACCAGGCTCCATTTTTCTTATGTGATGTGCAAGCTCATGCAAGAAAATTACTTTTTGGGCACAAAGGCTTATTGGCTGAATATTGTTATATTTTGAGTTAATAAGGATTTCTCCTCCAAAAATTGTGACACCTGCTAAGTCATCTGGTAATGAAGCGAAATAAACTTGATTATAATAAGGGTTAGTACTATCGAAATTTAGATTAATTCTACTAAATCCCTCTGCAACTACATTCGACCGAATCAATTTTCTAAAAGATTTTATTTGAGCTTTGGTTGGCTGAGCTATATCGTCTGAAATTAATTTTATAATGAACGAGTTTGTTTCAGCCATAAAATTTATAGTTTTTTCAGAGCGTTTCAAGCTAATGCTGAATAAGTTTTTTAATTGTGAAACCAGCCATTTTTTGACTTGAGGCTGAAATTTATCTTTTTCAAAAAGAATATTCAGAATATATGATTCTTTGAGCTCTTTTAAAAGATCAATAATCAATGCTATGTGTGTTTTATTTAGATCAACCTTGTTTTCTTTTTTACCAGAAACTTGACTTTTTTGGCTTGTTGAAGCTTCCAATTCAAGGAACTGATTGGCATCTTCAAGATTATTTTCTGTTTTCGTCTCTTCATTTTCTCGCTTTTTCATTTCTTCAAGTTCTTTTTGATATTTTTCAGTTTCTTCTATTAATTTTGCTTTTCTAAATTCACTATCTCTGAAAATGCTCATAAGAATTTTAGCACAGTAATAAGGGTCATTATAATCAACACTACTTAGACTAAAGTTACCAGCATATTTTTCAAACAAAAGTTCCACATTAAATAAATCATAATAATTGCTGCTCTGTAGGTAGTTAATTAGAAGTTCAATAAATCTTATAAAATATTCCGGGGCTGTTGTAGCTGAATATCCCGCGTGCAATTTCTTGAGACGAAGTAAAAAAAAATTTTTAATTAATTCGTCTGGATTTTCATCTTGATTGCTATTTGCATTTACTGCTATAAATTTTGAAATCTTTTTCCAAGCTTTAGGTAGAAATTGGAAAATCAATGAAAATATCCTATATCTACCTGTGTATCCTTCTGCATGATTATAGGCATTATCGAAAAATTTGAAGGCGAACTTCTTTGCTAATTTCTCAAAATCTTCGTAAAAAGCCTTGCTAACGTAAGTCAGCAGCAAAATTTCAAGCATAATTTTTTCAGCATTCAAAATTTCTTCATACCAGCTATCCATTTCTCACACTTTTGAGAAGTACTTTTTTAAGAAATTCACTTCACATGAGTTGCTTTCTATTTGATATGTAGCTAAATCGCCAAGACTTTGCCTTCATAATTTTGGTGAATCAAACAACTTGTGAAGATCAGATTCTCTGACAATAAACTCTATGTTTTTTCGTTTTTTATTTTTCATATACCAACTGAGTTGATGCATAATCTCTTTAATATAATATGATACAGCTTTTTTATTATTAATCATTTCTTTAGCCTTTTCCCTATAAAAATTTACACAAAATGACACTCAGGATTTACTCTTACCAAAAAATGCATATTTATCAAGGTCTAAATAGAAATGACTAACTAATTGCGTTTGCTTTTGGAGGATAAGCTGAAGAAGTTTCTCCGACTTTCTTTTTTTGAGTTTTTTTAATTCTTCCTTAAGTTTATCTTCTTCCTTACTTTTATCTTCTTCATTGAGCTTTGTAATTATATTAAGATACCGATTTAAAGCAGGAAAGAAGCAACTTCATGTTTCTTTTGTAAAAATAAGCTTTAGAACTTTTTTCCAAGAGCCTAAATCAAAGTCAAAATTAAGATTTTTGGCAAGCGTGAAATTTAAAAATTGTAAAAACCTCCTTAGCAGCAAGTCGATATATTTTTCTGAGTTATCTTCAGTAATAAATCTGAAGAAGTTTGTTTGAAAAAATGATGTGATTATTGTAAATATTTCTTGGTTAAAAAAATTATTGTCTATTTTTGCAGCGAAACAAGAGAGTGTGAGAATCTTTATTACTGCATCTATGCAGCACTCACCTCTAATTTCTATTAATTTTATAATCGAGCCAACAAGATCTGGCAAAAACACTTCTAGTGACTTCAAAAAATCTTCTTTAATCATGTTATGGTAATTTAGCATTGATCCCAGACAATAAAGATCAGATTGGCATTGCAAGTTTTGAGCTTGGGATGGTTTCAAAAGCAGAGAATTTACAATTTGATCTATTTGGGAAAATTCTAGCTCACTTAATGTTTGCTCGTTCCAGACTTCTGACGACTCTGGATCGCTTTTTGGCAATCGTGAAATCAAATTTCTTATCATTTGATAAAGATCAGATTCTAATATACCTGGATTTTCATTCGTTTGCATGGTTCTTCTAGCAAATAATAATGGGAAATTAATATTATTAACCCTGATTCTATCTAAATATTAGTAAAAATAGTAAAAAGGTCTGATGTAATTATTATAGCAGAAAAAATTTAATAATTAATTTTTCCTAAATAGGGACTCACACTGATTTATTTGCATAATCCCTTATATAAGAGCATCATATAAATTTCTAAGACCTTTAAGTAATTATTCTATAGCAGCAAATCAATATTTTTTGAATAATTAGGCCTATATGAGCTCAGATTTTTCTAATGTTTTGTGTGCGCTCGGAGGGAGGAAGCAGTTTTTATACAATAAGCATTTGTTATCTTGAAATCATTACATTTATAAAGCCTTATAACACTTGTTTAGCCTACAGTGCTTTCTCAGCATAATCGCCCTATGATGGCCTGATCTTTTAGAATTCTCATAGAATCTGAAAATTTCTTTAACTATCTTTATTATTTGTTGATTGAAGCTGGAGGTCTTTCTAGCCAAAGATCTTGAAATCTATATTGTCATTTTATATTAATAAAGATAAAAGCTCAATGAAAATAATTCAGTAAGAGCATAAGAAAAATTATTGATACTAATTCAAAAAAATTAATTATGGTGAAGTTTTCTCTTCAAAGAATATATCTTGCTATGGCATCTTCCAAGCTGATATACTTTTTGGTGCTTTGAATATAATTGTTCAAGGCTGCTTCTAAATTCCTCGAGAGGTAATTTCCAACTGCCAGCTCTATTCAAAAAGCTAATCTGAGATTCACTGATTCCAATTAAGAATAAGCAGAAAATTTCTGTTTCAAGCTGTGCTCCTCCTTCGTTAGTAAACTTTAAAGTCTTTTTTTTCTCCTTTCCTGGCACACCTTTTCAGAGCTGCATTCCGTGGGTTGGCGTTTTTTTGTATACATCATAAAAGCCTGGCTCCATTTTTCTTACGTGATGTGCAAGCTCATGCAAGAATATTACTTTTTGCGCACAAAGGCTTATAGGCTGAATATTGTTATATTTTGAGTTAATAAGGATTTCTCCTCCAAAAATTGTGACACCTGCTAAATCATCTGGTAATGAAGCAAAATAAACTTGACTATAATAAGGCTTCGTACTATCGAGATTTAGATTAATTTTTCTAAATCCCTCTGCAACTACATTTGACTGAATCAACATTTTAAAAGTATCTAATTGACCTTGGCTCGGCTGAGTTATATCGTCTGAAATTAATTTTATAATGAACGAGTTTGTTTCAGCCATAAAATTTACAGTTTTTTCAGAGAGTTTCAAGCTAAGGTTAAATAAGTTCTTTAATTGTGAAACCAGCCATTTTTTGACTTGAGGCTGAAATTTATCTTTTTCAATAAGAATATTCAGAATATATGATTCTTTGAGCTGCTTTAAAAGATCAATGATCAATGTCCTGTTTGGTTTGATTAGATCTACTTCACCAAAAGGATGACTAATTTGGCTTGTTGAAGCTTGCAATTCATGCAACTGATTGGTATCTTCAAAATTATTTTCTGTCTTTGTCTCTTCATTTTTTCGCTTTTTCATTTCTTCAAATTCTTTTTGATATTTTTCAGCTTCTATTAACTTTGCTTTTCTGAATTCAGTATTTCAGAAAATGTTCATAAGAATTTTAGCACAGTAATAATGATCATTATAATCAACATTACTTAGACTAAAGCTACGAGCATGTATTTCAAACAAAAATTCCATCTCAAATAAATCATAATAATTGCTGCTCTGCAGATAGTTAATTAGAAGCTCAATAAATCTTATGAAATATTCTGGAGCTGTTGTAGCTGAATATTCCGTGTGCAACTCCTCGAGAGTATCTAAAAAACCAATTCTATAAGATTTCTCTCCTTTTTTTCCTTGATTATTATTTGCATTTACTGCTATAAATTTGGAAATCTTTTCTCAGGCTTTAGGTAGAAATTGGAAAATCAATGAAAATATCCTCTCTCTATTTACGTATCCTTTAACATGATTATATGCATTCTCGATAAATTTGAGGGCGAAATTCATTGCTAATTCCTCAAACTCTTCATAAAAACTCTGGCTGACATAAGTTAACAGCAAAATTTCTAGCATAATTTTTTCAGCATCTAAAATATTATTATATCATCTATCCATTTCTCACACTTTTGAAAAGTACATTTTTAAGAACTTTTGATCACATGAGTTACTTTCTATTTGATATGTAGCTAAATAACCAAGACTTTCTCTTCATAATTTTGGTGAGTCAAACAATTTGAAAAGCTCAGATTCTCTGACGATAAACTCTATGTTTTTTCGTTTTTTATTTTCCATGTATCATTGGAGTAACCTTATTATTTCTTCAATATATAATGATACATCGTTTTCATTATTAATCATTTCTGTAGCCTTTTCCCTGTAAAAATTTACACAAAATGAGACTCAGTATTTACTCTTTCCAAAAAATGCATATTTATCAGATTTTACGGAGTGACTGCTTTCTAATTGCTTTTCTTTTTGAAGAATAAGCTGGAGAAGCTCCTCTGACTGTCTTTTTTTGAGTTTTTGTAATTTTTCCTTACTTTTTTCATCTTCTTCATCGAGCTTTATAGTTATATTAAAATACCGATTTAAAATAGGAAAGATGCAGTTTCATGTTTCTTCTGTAGAAATAAGTTCTAGCACTTTTTTCCAAGATTCTAAATCAAAGTCAAAATTGAGATTTTTGACAAGCATGAAATTCAAAAATTGTAAAAACCTTCTTAGCAGCAAGTCCATGTATAATTCTGAGTTACCTTCAATAATAAATCTGAAGAAGTTTGTTTGGAAAAATGATGTGATTGCTGTAAACATTTCTTGGTTAAAAAAATTATTGTCTATTTTTGCAGTGAAACAAGAGAGTGTGAGAATCTTTATTACTGCATCTATGCAGCACTCACCTCTAATTTCTATTAATTTTATAATCGAGCCAACAAGATCTGGCAAAAACACTCCTAGTGACTTCAAAAAATCTTCTTTAATCATGCTATGGTAATTTAGCATTGATCCCAGACAATAAAGATCAGATTGGCTTTGCAAGTTTTGAGCTTGGGAGGGTTGCAGAAGCAAAGATTTTACAATTTGATCTATTTGGGAAAGTTCTGGCTCACTTAATGTTTGCTCGTTCCAGACTTCTGACGACTCTGGATCGCTTTCTGACAATCGTGTAATCAAATTTCTTATCATTTGATAAAGATCAGAATCTGATATGCCTGGATTTTCATTCGCTTGCATGGTTCTTCTAGCAAATAATAATGGATAATTAATATTTATTAACCCTGATTCTATCTAATATTGGTACAAATAGTAGCCAGGTGTAATGTAATGATTTTAACAGAAAAAAATTAATAATTAATTTTTCCTAAGAGCCTGATAATTTCATAATTTTAAATATTGCAAGGAATTCAAATATATATAGAAATTCAAGCCTTTTTAAATTTTGTATGGTGGGCAACCCTGTTGACATACAACACGGTGATCCAAACTTTCCTACTACCAGGGGGCATACTTCGAAGGCTGCTAGAAACTTTTCTTTGAAAAGGCAAGTGAAGCGTTTTGGATGTTCGGATCCCAAAAGAGAGCTTTTCTATAATATAACTAAGCTTAAGATCTATTCGCTTATGGCCTTATAATACTTGTTTAACCTACAGTGCATTCTCAGAATAATCGCCCTATGATGGCCTAATCTTTTAGAAATTCTCATAGAATCTGAAAATTTCTTTGACTATCTTTATTATTTGTTGATTGAAGCTGGAGGTCTTGTTAGCCAAAGATCTTGAAATCTATATTGTCATTTATATTAATAAAGATCAAAGCTCAATGAAAATAATTCAGTAAGAGCATAAGAAAAATTATTGACAGAGGATTTTATACTAATTCAAAAAAATTAATTATGGTGAAGTTTTCTCTTCAAAGAATATATCTTGCTATGACATCTTCCAAGCTGATATACTTTTTGGTGCTTTGAATATAATTTTTCAAGGCTACTTCTAAAAATATTGAGAGATAATTTCCAACTTTCAATTCGATTCAAAAAGTTCATCTGAGATTCACTGATTCCAACTAAGAATAAGCAGAAAATTTCTGTTTCAAGCTGTGCTCCTCCTTCGTTAGTAAACTTTAAAGTCTTTTTTTTCTCCTTTCCTGGCACACCTTTTCAGAGCTGCATTCCGTGGGTTGGCGTTTTTTTGTATACATCATAAAAGCCTGGTTCCATTTTTCTTATGTGATGTGCAAGCTCATGCAAGAATATTACTTTTTGCGCGCAAAGGCTTATTGGCTGAATATTGTTATATTTTGAGTTAATAAGGATTTCTCCTCCAAAAATTGTGACACCTGCTAAATCATCTGGTAATGAGGCAAAATAAACTTGATTATAATAAGGCTTCGTACTATCGAAATTTAGATTAATTCTACTAAATCCCTCTGCAACTACATTTGACTGAATCAAATGTTTAAAAGTATCTATTTGATCTTCGTTCGGCTGAGTTATATCGTCTGAAATTAATTTTATTATGAAGGAGTTTGTTTCAGCAATAAAATTTACAGTTTTTTCAGAGCGTTCCAAGCTTAGGCTAAATAAGTTCTTTAACTGTGAAAGCAGCCATTTTTTGACTTGAGGCTCAAATTTATTTTTTTCAAAAAGAATATTCAGAATATATGATTTTCTGAGCTCTTTTAAAAGATCGATGATCAATGTCCTGTTTGTTTTAATTAGCTCGACCTTGCTTTCTTTTTCACCAAAAGATTGGCTAAATTGACTTGTTGAAGCTTGTAATTCATGCAACTGATTGATATCTTCAAAATTATTTTCTTTCTTTGTCTCTTCATTTTTTCGCTTTTCCATTTCTTCATATATTTTTTGATATTTTTCAGCTTCTTCTAACTTTGCTTCTCTAAATTCAGTATCTCAGAAAATCTTCATAAGAATTTTAGCGCAGTAATACGGATCATTATAATCAACATTACTTAGACGAAAGCTATGAGCATATATTTCAAACAAAAATTCCATCTCAAATAAATCGTAATAATTGCTGCTCTGCAGATATTTAATTAGAAGCTCAATAAATCTTATGAAATATTCTGGAGCTCTTGTAGCTGAATATTCCGTATGCAACTCCTCGAGAGTTTCTAAAAACCATGCTTTATAAGATTTCTCTCCTTTTATTCCTTGATTATTATTTGCATTTGCTGCTATAAAATTGGAAATCTCTTTCCAAGCTTTAGGTAGAAATTGGAAAATCAATGAAAATATCCTCTCTCTGTTTATGTATCCTTTAACACGATTATAGGCATTCTCGAAAATTTTGAGGGCGAAATTCATTGCTAATTCCTCAAACTCTTCATAAAAACTCTGGCTGACATAAGTTAGCAGCAAAAGTTCTAGCATAATTTTTTCAGCATGTAAAATATTATTATGTCAGCTATCCATTTCTCAAACTTTTGAAAAGTAGTTTTTTAAGAACTTTTGGTCACATGAGTTACTTTCTATTTGATATCTAGCTAAATAACTAAGACTTTCTCTTCATAATTTTGGTGAGTCAAACAATTTGAAAAGCTCAGATTCTCTGACGATAAACTCTATGTTTTTTCGTTTTTTATTTTCCATGTATCATTGGAGTAGATTTATAATTTCTGCAATATAATATGATACATCGTTTTCATTATTGATCATTTCTGTAGCCTTTTCCCTGTAAAAATTTACACAAAATGACATACAGTATTTACTCTTTCCAAAAAATGCATATTTATCAGATTTTATGTAGAGACTGCTTTCTAATTGCTTTTCTTTTTGAAGAATAAGCTGGAGAAGCTCCTTGGACTTTCTTTTTTTGAGTTTTTTGAGTATTTTTAATTTTTCCTCACTTTTATCTTCTTCATCGAGCTTTATAGTTATATTAAAATACCGATTTAAAGCAGGAAAGATGTAGTTTCATGTTTCTTCTGCCGAAATAAGTTCTAGCACTTTTTTCCAAAAGTCTAATTCAAAGTCAAAATTGAGATTTTTGACAAGCATGAAATTCAAAAATTGCAAAAACCTCCTTAGCAGCAAGTCCATATATAATCCTGAGTTATCTTCAGTAATAAATCTGAAGAAGTTTGTTTGGAAAAACGATGTGATTGCTGTAAACATTTCTTGGTTAAAACAATTATTGTCTATTTTAGCAGCGAAGCAAAAGAGTGTGAGAATCTTTATTACTGCATCTATTCAGCATTCACCTCTAATTTCTATTAATTTTATTATTGAGCCAACAAGATCTGACAAAGAGGCTTCTAGTGACTTCAAAAAATCTTCTTTAATCATGCTATGGTAATTTAGCATTGATCCCAGACAATAAAGATCAGATTGGCTTTGCAAGTTTTGAGCTTGGGAGGGTTGCAGAAGCAAAGATTTTACAATTTGATCTATTTGGGAAAGTTCTGGCTCACTTAATGTTTGCTCGTTCCAGACTTCTGACGACTCTGGATCGCTTTCTGACAATCGTGTAATCAAATTTCTTATCATTTGATAAAGATCAGACTCTGATATACCTGGATTTTCATTCGTTTGCATGGTTCTTCTAGCAAATAATAATGGAAAATTAATATTATTAACCCTGATTCTATCTAATATTAATAAAAATAACAAGGTCTGATGTAATGATTTTAACAGAAAAAATTAATTTTTGCTAAGAGCATTCATATGGTGATAATTTCATTATTATAAATGGCAGACTTATATTTAAAAGAGCACAGTGAATAGATTCCTCGTAAGACAATTTTAAGGTAGAGTCAAAACTCTCTCATAAATCGGGTATTAGTAATTTATCACCAATAATAGAATAGTATCCTTTACTCTGTTTATAGACTACTGCTTGATAATGCATATATATAGCAACCCAATCAATATTCTTGAATCAGCTCAATTCAAACATTGCATAATCATAAGATTCATTAGGTTTAGCCTAACTATCAATCTAGGCCAGTAGCACCAAGGTATGGGTTAATTTTTTTGCTAATTGAAAGCTTTATTAAATTAAAATAAATAACTCCATTCAAATAAATATTAGATTTTAGAGAGTTGCTATTTATTAAATAATTATTTACTTGCTGAGTCAGATAATCTTAAATGGTGAAATCTATTTAGTCAGGAAGCTTCGATACAAGACATGAAGGTGCTATAAACGATGCCCAGTTCGACTATTACGGAAGACAGCTCGCAACATGCTCTCAAGACGGACACATAAAGATATTCCTCACAAAAGAAGATGACCAAATGCAACAAGTCGCAAACCTCCAACATCACCAAGGCTCAGTCCTGGCTCTTTCATGGTCACATCCTAAAGTTTAAGTTAAAGATAACTCTTCAAGTCCCGTAGTTCTTGATCCCAGGTTGGACCACAGCTATGAATAATGGCAGGTGGGTTGGCCTAACCGTCGACCTTAGGACCTCTCTAATCCATGCTAGACTCAGTATAGGCCTATTCTATTTAGTCGAAACTCTCAAGAAGCCTTGGACTTCTCTCTGAGATCGGATATTGGACCTGAGCCCTACCCTAACTGACGTTTTTAATCGTTGGCCACATCCTAAATTTTTGGCTCTCTATTAGCTTCCTGTGGAGTGGACCGAAAGGTGCTCGTTTGGAAAGAAATGTCCTCAAATTCCTGAAATGTCGTATACGAATATGATAATCACGAAGGACCTATAAATTGTATAGCTTGGGGACCCTGGGAATATGACTTGACTCTTCTTGCCGGTTCTTTAGATGGCTCTGTTTCTGTAATCAGCAGGACTTCTGAAGACAGATGGGAAGCCATGAAGTTTACCGCTCATGAAGGCGGTGTTTATGCAGTCTCCTGGGCTCCAGCTACCTCTTTAAGCTTGCTTGAAAGTGAAGAATCTTATTTAGTAAAGCGTTTTGTGTCAGGAGGAGCTGATAATCTAGTAAAAGTTTGGACATGGGCTGATGAACATTATGACTGTACGCCATTAGATTTGCATACAAGGTGTGTCAGAGATGTCGCATGGTGCCCAAGTTTAGGGATGGCGAGGGATATGTTTGCCAGTTGTAGCGAAGATGCGACCGTTGCGATATGGACAAATTCGAGTGACAGCGGGAAATGGAAATCCAAGTGTGTGCTGAAGCTGAAATACCCGATTTGGAGGGTTAGTTGGTCGGTTGCTGGAAATGTGCTGGCGGTCAGTGCATATGATAATATTACGAGACTGTTAAAAGAAGCTCCTGATGAGACTTGGGAAGTTGTATCGACTATTAATGAGAACGGACAACAGTCAAATGAAGATCATATTCAATTAGGATTAGATTAGATTAGATTAGATTAGATTAGATTAAAGCTGTGTATTTATAGTCCCCACTTCCAAAGTCTTCGCATTCCGCAGCGGAACCGCTGCGGGGTGGGCTCCCTTAAGGCACTCAAGCCCGGGCCGAAACCCCCGGTTTCTCGGTAGTGGCAATTTCCCTCCTGATCCGGGTCATACGGATTTTGCCGGGAACCACCAATTTCCAACTTGAGGCCATGTCTACCCAACCCTGCTCGCCTCTGGCCAGATCGCCCCTTTTGATCGGGACCCTTTTCGACTGGAGAGACTTGTGCCCTTGAGATCTGTGTCGAGCTTCGCCTCCCCTCTTTCCCGGATCATCTCCAAGAAAGAACTCAACCCCCTGCCTCTTTCGGACACAGAGTCTGGACCTCGGCGCTACTGGCAAAAAGAATGCGAAAAACTGCTGCCTGGGTCAAGTCCCAAAATCAGCGGAAATTGGGCTGGCCTCGAGGCTAACTCTTCCCTTGAGTAGCTCTCCGATCCAAAAACCACGTCCGGTATACATAAGGACACCCGCCACGGAAGGACGGGTCGCTCGTCTCCGGCCATTTTATGTATATATTCAATTAGGATAATAAATAATATTTCTGTTTTAAAAAATTAAAAAGTACAAGCGGCGGGGATTGAACCCGCGACCTTCTGCGTGTAAGGCAGATGTGATAACCACTACACTACACTTGCTCTTGGGCTATTAAATGAAAAGCTCTATAAATAGTAAAGATTTATTCCTTTAACAGATAATAAATGTTTACATTTTAAAATAACAATTGATAATATAAAAATTTATTTTGTATAGGGATTATAATTTTGACTGAAAAGGCAGTGATATAGCTTAATTAATAAGAAAATTAAATTAGAACAGTCAAATCTTTATTTTCGGTATTTGTTTATATAAACTGATTATTTAGGTTTCCTAGCTAAAACACTTCTGAATATTATATTATTTATAAAATCTGCCTATTTATATGAATTTTTTACATATTTAAATTTATGAGTAGGAGGTTTTTAGAAGAATGAGATTCAATAATTTTGGAGCATTCGGCAAATTTTAAAAGTCCAAGCATTCCCAATTCAAGAAACTCCACCTGCACCGTCACCTCAGAGGAAAATTTCGACACAAAATTCCCAGACTGGGAGTTAATCAACGACAAAACTTTTTCGCGGCTTCAATCACTTCTTGAAGAACAAGACCGAGCCTATTTAGACAAAAAAACAATCCAGCAAGCCAAACGAATATTAATGGCGGACAAAGACATCCCAATAGAAGCCGCAAACTCCTTAATCCACACAATTGAAAATTTAATCTCCCAAGAAAAGAAATACCTTAACCAAAGGAAATCTGACCTTTCTCTTATTTCAACCCACCCTACTACTCCAAAATCCACATTTTCCCCATTTAGTGCTGGGACTCCTATAGAGATGTGAGACGAGCCTGATAAAGAAAAAGAAGAGCTCTATATCAGGTTCAAAAATCTTTATGACTTTTTAGTATTTTTGTACCACCAGCAAACCGAAAAACGAAACTCAGTAAGATCTGCCTCAATCCAAGCTGATTTAAAAACTCAAAAACCTATGGATTTATCTGTAAAAGATTTAATTGAGACTGATATCCCACGTTGTTCTCGGTATTCTCAAACAGTTCCTGAACCAAAAGACAATTCTATCTATAATAAAGCTGCCAAGCTTGAACAGGACAATATTGCTTTAATTTCCCAAAATTCTGATTTAAAAGAAAACTTGGAAATTATGCAGTTTGAGTTAAAAAATACAATAAAATTGCTTGAAAAATGCAAGAAATTCAAAATAAAAACAGAAGAGCTTATGAATGATTTAGACGAGGAATTAAAATCAATTAAAGAAAGCTTGGAAAATCAAGAGGTTGGTGAGGAGGAGTATTGGTGTGGAGTCAGCGAAATTATTGGAAATGCTGTAGATGAATTTAATGAAGCAAATGAGGAGTATGAGGAAGAAAGCAATTATGAAGCAGAAATTGAGAGCAAAAAAGATGAAATTATTGGTCTATTGCAGAATAAAGTAGAAGAACTGACTGAGGTTTCTAAAGGATATAAAGAATTTTCTGATAAATTAGCAGAGGAGCATCAATATTTGCTTGAAAAAATGAGCAGAGAAGTAAATAATAGTGAAATTCAATGCGACTTGGAAAAGGAGAGTGATAAGCCAATAATTGATAATAGTAAGGAGCTTCTTGAAAAGGATAAAAAAATAGAAAAGCTAGTCCTTGAAAACACAGAAATTTCCCAAAAATACACCTTCATGCAAAGAGAACTAGAAGAAATGAAAAAATCAAACGAAGTCTACCAAAAACAGCTGCAGCACAAAGAAGAGGACTATAAAAATCTTTCTATTTCTCTCGCAAGTATAAGGCAAGATTTATCCAATAGAATTAAATCAGAAGAAGATTTGCTAGCTGAAAATAAATTTCTTATATAATTTAATGGTGCGGTGAGCCAACCTACCCCATTAGCACCTGTATCTGGGAAACCCAGAGGGAGAATGGTGTTCGGTAGTGTGTATCTGGCCAGATTCTAATGGTTTGATGGAGCGCAATGCTAGGCCAGACTGAAGGCAGCTTGCTCTTGTTCAAGGTTTGCCTCTGGAGAAGATGCAAGCTTGTTTTGTTAAGGAAAGCCTTGCAAATTCCTTTGTACCAATCTAGAGAAATAAATGGTGGCGTCGACGAAAGATGATCTCCTAGGGGCATTCCCTGTGGAACAGATCGGACCCATCCTGATGAAACTGAAAGCAGGGCTTCTGTCACTTTTTCAAATAGGCCTTCATGTTTGTGGAAGCCTTACCGAAGAGGGAAGTTTCGTTTTCTCCCTGGAAGGTTTTACTGCCCTTGTCAGGTGGGTTAGACAGCTTTTTCCTCTCACATAGTCTTCGTCAATCGGGACTCTCGGGGCATCTAATAGAGAGTTGCTCTGATCTAGGGAGTTGATCCTTAGGTTAGGTGAGTCTCACCAGAAAACTAAAGGGCGGAATATTGGTTAGGCCTTACACCATTTGCACTCTGAAGTTTCTGGAGCCAAGGTAGTCTGGCAAGCCCAAGTCAGGGTACGACACAATGAACTATCCAGCTGCACCCAAATTAGTGTGCGAGCCCATTTTAGAGGAGCATAGTCGATATACAACGGCAAGCAGCGTGAAGCAAAGTGGAGAAAAATACCCATTCGATGTATCACATGGAGTTGTTCTGTTATCTTAACTAAGAACTAATAAAATAAACTTCTCTCTAGCCAAGTTAAAGCTTTACGTGAAAGCATGCCCGAAAAAAATGACAAAGTAAAAGTCCATTTATTAGAATGTGAAAACGAAAGCATGTCACGACAAATAGCAGCTTTAACAAAATCAAATTCAGCCCTACAAGAAAGCAATGCAAATCTTTCTGCTATCTTGTCTGACTCAAAAGGAAAAACAAAAAGTTTTGCTCAAACACAAGAAGAAATCAATATTTTGAAAAAAAAATTGAAAGAAAAAACTGATGACAGCAAAAGAATCCAATCAAGGATTAAACTGCTAGAAGAAGAAAGAAGTAATATGAAAAAGCAGCTAGATTTGCAAAAAGAAATAGAAGAAGAAACTAAATCAAGCAAAGATTTAGCATTAAAACAAAAATCACAAATGAAAAGAATGAAAGAAAAATGCGATTTTCTTGAAACTGAAAACAAAAAATTGGAGGTAAATTTTATATAAAAAAAACTATATCCTTTTTTATAGAAAAAAATAAGAAAAATGGCAATATCCAAAAATTGGCAGAAAATTCAAATTTATCTCAAGAGCAGATTAATGAATTAAAACTTCAAATCGCAAAGCTTGAGAAAACAGTAATTGGAAAAGACAAAGTGATATTAGATTTTGATAAAAAAATGAGCATTTTGCAGATTGATATAAATAATAAAACAGATTTAATTGATGAGCTCAAAGACAAAATAAATCAAAAAAATGAAGGGGAAAATGATCTGCAAGAAGAAATCGACAGGCTAAAAGAAGAAATTAATAAATTAAA
The DNA here is from genome assembly GCA_914767885.1 of Blepharisma stoltei. NCBI lineage: Eukaryota > Ciliophora > Heterotrichea > Heterotrichida > Blepharismidae > Blepharisma > Blepharisma stoltei. The sequence goes on from CAJZBQ010000052.1 coordinate 102,072, forward strand.
ATCCAGTCAAGCTCCACTGCACAAAAGTAATCCAGAATCAGAAGACCATGCTTACTTTGAAGAATGGCTTTCTACTATAAGATAATGAAATATTTTTTGAATTTTATTTTAATCCGTTTTTAATTCCAATATTTTCATAAATTATGCTGCAAAGCTACGAGCAAGACTTTCTGAAAATCCTAATAGAATGCCGAACAATCATCGTGAGGCCAGACAAAGACGCTCTCCTAAAGCTCCACAAAGACCTAAATGAAGCCCAAAAATTGCTAAAACAGATGGAATTTGAAGCCTCAATGATGCCTTTTATAGCAAAATCTCAATTGCAAACTAGAATCAAAAGACATGAAGGCGACTGAAAAGAGCTGATGCAAAGAGTAAAAGAAGAAGAACGAAAAATCGCAGAAAATATCAACAGAGAAGTCCTAATGGGACAAGCACTTAAAAATGAGCCAGTTCAAGACAAAAGGTTGACAGAGTCTCATAAGCTGCTAGCAGACCAAGGAGACAGGCTAGAACAAGGGAAAAAAATGGCTTTGGAGTCTGAATCCATCGCAATCAACACTATGACCACACTAAAAATGCAGAGAGAACAGATTTACAGAGCTTCTTACGGCGCTCAAGATATTTCAGAAAATTTAGGGAAATCTAATAAAATGATAGCTGCAATGCACAGAAGGGCTCTGACGAATAAAATGATAATGATTGCGATCATTATTCTGCTGGTTATGACTATTGTTGTTGTCTTTTATATGAAATTTCTTAAGTAAATAGAAAATTTATAGTAAATATGAGCAATGCAAAAGAGGTAGAAAAGATGTGTAGGGATATTGACAGGAAAACTGGAAATGTGGATGAGTGTTTGAAAGTTATTAAAGAATCTATAGCAAAAAGAGTTCCAGGGCTTAATATGCTGTATAAAAATTATAAGCAATATTGGATATTGGTATATGAGTGTGGGCTAGAGCTGGAAAGTATAGAAGATGCAATGAATATTAATGAAAAAGACAGAGTAAATTATATTTTGTCAGCAAAGCCATCAAAGTTTGAGAAATGGGCAAAACTGCTTGATATTGCTGACGTTATTGAGTATATAGAATCTCAGTCAAAAAATTATTTAATTCTACTCAATAAATTGCCAAAGACTGACCAATATGATAGCGCTGTCCAAGACTCCTTATTAAAAACACTTATATTTCATCCTCATCCTGAAGAATTTGCGAAATCGCCGATAAAACTCCACAAGTTACCAAATGAAGAATCCCTTTCAAAAATGCGCCTTGAAAATATGCAAGTTTTACTCGCAATAAGTGAGCCTATAATAACAGCAAATTTATTGGATTTTTATAATAAAACAGCTCAAAACCATTATTTTGAAGACTATATAATTTCAAACTACCATGACCTAGGCACAGCTTTGGTACAAAACCAGACAGAAAATTTACTAGAAACATTAGAATACACAGTTAGTTTAGACAATATTCAAGTAATCCTGCATATTTTGAGCCATTATTCTATTGAATTATCATCTAAATGTTTTTACTTTGCAGCGAAAAATGCTTTAATTGAGTATATGGCCCCCCCTTGTATTTCTCAAAGGCTTCTTCCTTATGAAATGGAGTCTTGCTTGGACGCTATGAACTCTGATGAGCTTTCTGAGCTGAAAAAATTTATTTTTAGCAAGATGTTGTCTATAGATTCACAAAACTCGATGGGAAAACTTATACAAAGTAGAGGAGTTGACTGCTTTATGGAGCTTGAACTGAGCGAATTCAAATTAAAGTGGATAAAAAAGCTAAATGAAGATCAGCAAATAGAAATGCTGCATGCAAAGAAGATTGAAGACGCAATTGAGGTTGTAGGAGCTTTTCATGCAAGCTTAGAAAAACAAAAAAACTTAATGAGTTAATTATATATTTTTTTAGAAATTGAATTTTAATTAATCATAATAACGAAAAATTTATTCTTTATAGTTAATTAATTTAACAAGAATGAGCAGCTGATTTAGAGTGTTTTATAATAAAATCATGAAGAAAACATTTATCAAGCTGTTGATTGCTTTATAAAATAATAAATTAGAAAATTCAAGCCTATCAAAAATAATTAAAGTAAAACATCACATAATTGTAATGAAAAATGCAAAATTGATATAAATAATTAATTGCAGTCATCATTAAATTAGTTTTTAATGCTAATTTTATATTATTAATGGGAAACACATGCTGCACAGGAAGGCTTAATCATGGCCCATTACACAATGAAAAAGATAATATTAAAAATACCAGCAAAATTTCTCACAAAAGAAAGAAATCTCAGCACAAGTCGTTCGAAGAAAGAAGACCTTCCAAGCAGTTCAAAGGAAAATCTTCTCCAAAACACCTTAAAACTTCTTTAGAACTAAAAAAATTAGCGAAACAGTTAAACCAAGAAGCACCAAAGCATGTAAGATTCGAAAAAACTGAGTCAATAAGAAATGCTAATGAAGAAAAATTTAAAAGTGACCCTTTTGAAAGCCAAGAAATATTGCTCCATTACCACTTATTCCCCCACCCTCCAAGCGAACAAAACCATTGGAAAAATAAAAAAAGCCCACACTCTTAACTTTATATAAAAGAAAATTAATATAATGAAATCTCTAGCTAATTCTGTTTAATTTAAAAAAACAAACTCACATTTAAAAACATAAATTTTTTTAAATTAAATAAATATTTGCTTTAATTTTTTTGCGAATTCTCAAAATAACATTTACTATATTAATAAATTTAAAAAAAAAAACCTTTCTTTAAAAATTTTTTGTTCCTCATGAGAGGGGAGTCAGAAGAAGCCTCAAACTACCGAAAAAGTGATCAACGAAAAATAATTCAAATTTTGGATAATTATCAAGGAGAATTAGAAGATGGAGAAATCGAAAAATTGGATGGGATTTCTGACAAAGCTGATATGAAAGGAGAACTGGTCACCTTAATGTTTACAACTCATGCTATTTATATACTTGACCGGGAAGACTGGACTAATATCATTAGAAGAATAAGTTATAAGTCGATAAAAGCAGTAAGTCTAGCGGAGAAAGATATAGCCATACTGTTTCATATTGACCCAAATGATGAGAAATACGATGATATTTTAATATCCAGTGAAAGCTATTTTGATATCATTAAAGCAATGGAGCAGCTTCATTATGAGATAACAGGAAATTATATCAGCTGAAATACAGTTGCTTCTAAAAACGAATTAGAGAACTTAATGAATAAGCCGCTTGCTGAACAATTTTCACAAGAAGATAAATTTTTAGCAAAAATAATAATGAAATACGGAGAAATAGGTGAAAAGAAATTGAATTTCCAAGCCTGCTCAACCATTTTTGAGTCAAATGATTACGATAAATATTTCCTATTTACGAACAAGTCTGTTTATATACTAAATCACGATTTCACGCTCGCAGTCAAACTTTTACTTGTAAATATCTATCAAATCGGCAAAAATTCACTGCAAAAATCAATCATTTTGTACAGTTCAAGCAAATCTTATTATGCCAAGCTACAATTAATGATATCCAAAGAAATAGCAGAAGCTGCTGTTTCAGCTGGAAATTGGAAAATAAAAGAAATAGATCTTGAAACTGAGCCTTAAAAATAATTATTTTAATCTAAATCTGTCATATTTATCAATGACTATTTTTCCTTTTTTCCAAACTGCTGCTATAGGAGGGTCTGCCATTTGGTAAATTAAATGTTCCCATCTTTCTGCTTTGATAAAGACTAAGTCTGCATATTTTCTTGGCTCAATTGAGCCATATTCTTGGCTTCTCCCCATGCTGGCTGCTGCATTTAATGTTGAAGCTACAAGTGCTTCAGCCATACTGAGCCTGTAATTGACACAAGCCATGTGCATTGCTAAAGGCATTGACAAACACCACATATTAGGATTGAAATCGGTCCCAATTGCGACAGGAACTCCATTAGCTATCATAGATCTTGCAGGGGGAGTTTTTAAGTGCAATAGATACTGAGTTGTAGGGAGAAGAACCCCAATAACTCCAGCTTCAGCCATAAGAGGTATTGCTTGTTCACTTATGCTTCCTAAAATATATTTGCCTTAAATTTTAGCAGTATTTTTCTATTTATTATTAAGCTTATACTATCTTAATAGGATAAATTCTCTAAATGGCTCATAGCTCTCGCTTTAACGCTTGCAGCTAACACCCCACTTTCCAAATACTCTATTTCTTCTCCATGGAAATTCGCCTCCAGTCCAATCCTTTTCCCAGCTTCCAAAATTGCTTTAGTTTCTTCTATTTCATATACATTTTTTTCACAAAATACATCAATCATTTCTGGGTTAATTTCACCGTTATCTTTTAACTGTTTTATCACAGGAATTTGGTGGTTTACTATATCATCCACCATCTCTTGTGCTGTTTTTCCTGGATTTACCGCATGCCCTGGCAAATAAGTAGCCACAAGATCAATTGTATGCTCCTCATTCGCCTTTTTAATGACTTTCAGCATTTTTACTTCAGAGTCAAGCTCTAGCCCATACCCAGATTTGGCTTCTGCTAAAGTTGTGCCAAATGCGAGCATTCTGTCAAGTCGTGGTATCAATAAGTTATAGAGTTCTTCTTCAGAGCTTTCTCTTACATGAGAAGTTGTAAAAGTGATGCCCATAATTAAATATGGCGTCTCAACTTGGGGTCTGGCCTCTCGGCCAGACAGTTTCGAGCCCTATTTAATTATATCCGGCAAGGTTTTGCCTAGCTATAGATGGACAGCAACATCAGGTAAGCAATTCTGGCAGTGTACAGAGCCTGATCCCAGTCCGTTCTCGGGTTAGGATTTTACCTCGAGGGAAGAGGAGGCTTGGAGTTGGAAAGGAGAAGCCCAGCAGCGCCTACAGGTAATCCCTAGGCCATTCGGGCAAATCTCTAGCGAGAAACCGGGAGTTTCGCCCCGGGCTACAAGTTTTCCTCTTTTGCCGAAAGTCGGCCAGAAATTCCATTTTTTGGAATTTCCCAGCAGACAACCCTCGTTGCAGAGAAAGTAGCTCAATCATGAGCCGTCGAAGCCGGAACATCGTGCAGGAGGCGCGCGTTGGAGATCAAAGCTAGTTGTCCCAGCAACTAGTGGCCCCGAGCGACGAGAGTGTGGTGATAGTCCTGGAAGAGCAACCCCGTAGGAGACGTTAAACGTGATGGTTAATAAGTTAAGTTAAGTTAAGTAAAAGTGATGCCACCGCCTGCTGCTTGGATTTCCATATAAGATTTTCCTTCAAGCTTCATAGCGAATTCATGCACGCGATCACCAGAAAATACGACGTGAGTGTGGGCATCTACGAGTCCTGGGATGAGGCACATATCAGAGGCGTCATAGATTTCTGTGAAATTGTCTGGACTGTAGTGGGACAATATGTCATTGGAAGAGCCAAGCTCATAAATTCGTTCTCCTTGGATTATAATGGCTCCATCTTCAATAATGTGGAGGTTTGACATATCGGTGCCAATTTTAAAAGACTGGTAAGAGTCTGAAATGCAGACAATTTGTCGGATGTGATTAATTAGGATCATTTTTATTATAAAAGAGCAGCCAGTTTATAATGATTTTATTTTATATAGAATAGAAGTATTATTTTTGCTATTTCAAAAATATATGATAATAAGCCAAGATAATAAGAAAATGCTTATTATTTTGATAAAAAATAAATTCAATTAGTACAGATTATATATGGCTGGTCTTTTTGACTTTTTTAAAATTGAAGACGGTGTGGCTGATGACCCTGACATTGAGCTTCGAAACCCTACCCAGCCCAAACGTAAGCGAAATCGAGAAAACTACCGCAAGAAAAACCGCGAGCTAAAAGAAGCCCATGATCTCAGTACTCTCAGCAAGCCCATTGGCCGAGAAAATGACTCTGGAAATAGAGAATACAAATGACGACTCATTGACCTGACCCCTGAAAGAATCCAAGAACTGACAACCCAAATGATTTTTCGGCTTGGCGAAGGAAAAGGAACTGCATACTATATGTTAGGTATAAATGATGACGGAATTCCAATAGGGATTTCTCCTGAAGAAATGAAAGAGTCTCTCAGCAATATCGAGGCCATCAGTTCTTCAGCGAACGCTGAAATGAGAGTCCTCCGCACTGAAAGAGGCATTGATGGCGAAGTTGCTGAAGTCATGGTCAGCAAGTCAGACAGGGAGACTGTCATCATGGACATCAGGATCATTCTGCTTGGCAAAGGAGGAAACGGGAAAAGCACACTAATTGGAGTCTTGACACAAGGCAAAAAAGATAATGGGAAAGGCTTGGCAAGAATGAATATATGTAAGCATAAGCATGAAGCACTGATGGGAAGAACTTGTTCAGTAAGCCAACATATTTTAGGATTTGACAGCCATGGGGATGTCACTAATTTTACGCATGGATACAGGAATTCTTCAAATTATATACTTGATAAGTCCTCAAAAATTATTACACTGATTGATCTGGCTGGGAGCGAAAAGTATGCAAATGCTGTGGTGTCTGGGATGTGCAGCCAGATCCCTGACTATGCTTTGCTAATTTTGGACGCCGCGTCTGGGTTTGATGAAATTTCTTTGGAGCATTTAAAATTGGCTGAGGCACTAAAACTCCCTTTGATGATTGTTATTACTAAAGTGGATAAAGCAAGCCAAGAAGAGCTCAACCGAACGCTAGACCAGCTAGATATATATGTAAAAGCCCTGAAAACCCATATAACTAATAATGAAGATATTGTTTTGATTAGCAAAATGTTCACAGAAGTTGGCCTTGTCCCGATTTTTCAAGTCTCCTGTGTGACTGGGATGAATTTATGCTGATTAAAAGAATTAATGCAGATTTTTTATATGAAAATAATGGTATTATTAATAGTGGCCTGGTATAGACATTTTAGGAAATTTTCTGAACTGTTTGCCTGTCTCAGATTCATGAGACAAAGAATCTGAAGCAGAAACAGAATTTTATATTGAAAGAGGCATAGAAAAGGACGGGAAAAAAATACTCGGAGGGGTCGTTGTAAAAGGCAGCATTAATAAAGGCCAGAAAATGCTGCTGGGCCCTAATGATGAAGGAAGGTTCAGTATCGTCCAAATAAAAAGCATTCACTGTAAGCACGTCCCTGTCACAAGTGTCAGGGCAGGCCAATTCTGTGCATTTCAAGTTTACAACTGTGGAGAAGTCCGGTCAGGGATGGCCTTATTACACATAAATTCAACCCCTCGGGCTGCTTTTGAGTTTCAATGTGAAATAACTCCTATTGATAATGTAAATGGGGTTAGGAAGCTTAGCAATAATTACACCCCTTTAATTCATACGCAATTTATTAGACAGTGCGCAAGGGTGATTAGTGAAGAAGCTGAAGAGCCTATCGAAATTTTCCCAAACAAAGCCACAGTTTTGAAGCTAAGGTTCCTTTACCATCCAGAATACATTGTTCCTGGGACTAGACTTATGGTGAAAGATACCTTCATGACTGCGATAGGAAAGATTTTAAGTGTGGAATATATTAATTTCTCATAAAATAATATAATATTTTAGGGCATTTTGGTAGAAAATCGAGCTTAGCTTGCCTTTGTAAATTTCGGTTTTTTTAGGGATATAGTAATTTTGCCAATTAAATATAATAACCTGGCGCCATTATAATGGAAATTCAAGAAATCGTCTTGCAGATTATTTATCAATCAGTTGAAAAGTCAGAAGCTTCTAATGTAATACTAGACTACTCATCAAGTTTTAAAAAGAAACGAAAAATCAAAAGAGTTCCTAAACAAGAGCCAGCCAAAAAGCAAGAAAATGAAAATGGGCTCACCCCTTTAGCTGATATTTTAAATTTAGACCCGAACTACAGCTGTAACCCTTTAATTGATGGCGTAAATCCTCGAGTAAGAAAAATTGAAGTAAACGAAGTTATTGAAATTCCTGAAAATCTTGATATTACCTCAGAAGAAATGAGCCTGAGAAAATACATGGACACTAAAAGATGGTTTTGTATGTCAAGACCACAATACCCCAAATCATGTGGTATCACTTCTCTAGTCTCTTGCTGGAACTTTTTATATAGCAATTTAGGACATGGAAATCTGCAACCTTTATCTCAAGAAAAAGCTCTAATAATTTTAGGAATTGAACCGCCTTTTCATGATATAAGGTTTGGGCCTTTTACGGGTAATAATACACTTATCAATTGGTTCAATATTTTGAATTTGCATTTTGGGGTAAAAGGAAATGCTCATTTCTTTTGGAAACTCCATGGGAAAAATAGGACTGAAGGAATTGATAAAGACCAAGCGCTAAAAGGCCTTATAGAAGGGCTGAGATCTACAAATAAGACTTATATTTATCATTGTTATAACCATTATATGTGCCCAATTGGATACGAGCTTTCTCCAATGATACCAAGTGACGCTTATAAAAAATTAAACCAAATCAATCCTAGCGACATAAGACCTTTTATTATAATTGGAGAATGCTCAAAAACCAGCCCAATCTTTCATGCAAAGAAATGGGATGATATTGTGCTTGATATAGACCAGCAAAATCCTCATTTTTATAATATAAGAAAGCCTGAGCTAGGAGTGCAGTCTTATCAGTCTGAGACACTTGTTTCAGGAAAAAAACTGGGCGGGAACATGCATTGTTTGATTGCTTTTGAAAGAATTGATTAGCTGAGTTTTTACCTAATTACTAAATTACTTTTAAGAATTTATTGGGTTTTGGGATTTTATTATTATTTTTAGCATGGTTTACCCCATTTCTTATTAATTCAGACTATTGTTGATATTAATCTAATATTGATGGTTTATATATTTCGCTTCTCATTGCTGAGAGGCAAGGAAACATTATTTCTTTCATTTTCTAGGCCCTTAAGCGCTTCAGCTTGAACTTTTGTGACAAATCTTCCTTTAATTCTTATTCTGCTGTCAGCGACCCTTTTTCTGCAAGCATAAGCAATTCTCTTCGAAAAGGTTCTCTTTTTTCTTTTTTCTAACTTCTTTTACCAATTAAATCATATTATAGTGATATAATTTATTGTTTTTGTATGAAAAATTATTTAACAAAACCAAAATTTAATAATTTTATAATAAAATCTTTGATATAATTCTTTATAATAAATAAGAGGTGTAAATATTTTTCTATTTTCAATCTGCGCTCTTCTAGCGTTAAAGTCCCAATCTTTTTTGTGTTATCATATATAATTTGCGGCTTTGGCAAAAACTGGCTTTCTAGATCAACTTTCTCATTTTGATTTTTAAATTGCATCTCGACGTTTTCTGGGTTCATCATAGGATAGTAGTCAAAAGATTGAGCCATAAGACGTCTCATTTCTTGTGGGTCTTTGGGCATAAGGCTAAGTGAACCTGACAAAACGCAAAGTTTTTTTTTCTCGCTTTTTACAACCAAATTAACGGCTTAGTTTTTTTAATGAAAGAAAGTGTGCGAACTGTGAAAAAACATTCAAGACTGAAAAGTGTGGATTCTTTTAATTATTATAATTAAATCTCTAGCTAATTCTATTAATCTTTAAACAGCTTACGGTATTTAAATTGCTCACATAACAAAAAACACAATTTTTTCAAATTAAATTAATTTATTTTAGATTGGGAATTTTTAAATTTCGAAAAAAAATTATCCAGAAAAAGTATTACCTTAGATCCTGCGTAAAAGTCGCCCTTCTAACTTACGGTGCTGGCTAGGGTATCAACAGTTGTGAAGTCAACTCCAAAAGTTAACAAGTAAAATCTATAGTGTGACTTGCCAGCTGGCAGATTTGACTTGGCCACTGTTTCTCCCTTAAGTTTGGAAGGGCCTTGGCTATAATATAGCAAGTAATAATTTATACTTTTTGCTTACTCTCCCCCCCCCCCTCCGTGAGCGAACAAAAAAATTTTGTTCGCTCACGGAGGGGGGTTAATTTTTTTTTTTAAAAAAAAATTTATATATAAATTTTATAAAAAATATTTTTTTCGAATTTAAAAAAAATCCTAATTTGCAAAAATTGGGAAGCAAATATTAATTTAATTTATAAAATTTATGTTTTAAAACGCAATTTGTTTTAAAAATTAAACAGAATTAGCTCTAGATTTCATTATACTAATTATCACTTATATATCAAAATTTTTTTCCATTAAAATTTTTTCTATTAAAAAAATTTTTGTTCACTCACGGAGGGTGGGTTTTTGGTCAAAAAATGGCGATTTTTCTAATGGTTTTGTTCGCTCACGGAGGGGGGGGGGAGTTAGTTTATTCTGCAGCGTTTTCTGCTTATATTATTTATTATTTTTTAGATTGGTTTAGCAGCTTTAATATACATTAAAATGGCATGATTACCAACCTACCCTCTTAACTCCTGTAGCCAACATCCCAAGGGTACGCAGGGACCTTGAGGAAGGGAGATGGCGTTCAAGAAGGTGCATTCGGCTGGATTTTTCTTGTCCGCAAGCTTTACTCCAATGTCAAGTTTCTGCCTGATTGGGAAATGGGTCAAGATATTGGAAAGGGGTCTCCAAGCAGAGCTATTGGCGATCGTGCTGGCCAACAGGGACTATTACCCAGCGTGGAACCAGGAAATGCGCCCTGGGCTACGAATTTCAATTTTGGCCGAGAGTCGACCAGAAAAGTCAATCCTTTTGAATTTTCAATGGTGGGCAACCCTGTTAACGTACAGCACGGTGACGCAAATCATCCGACTACCGGGTAGCGAGTGCAGGCCCTAGTCCAGCAGGAGTAGCCTTCGCAATTTCGTGAAACTCGAACTGTCTAGCAAGCAGAGAAGCGCTATAGGTGGAGGTAGTCCTTATGGGATTATAAAGAACTTTTCTATAAGTCTTAATAACATTTTTAGATTTTTTTTTCTTCCGAAATTTTTATTTACTTTTAAAAATTTCAAGGTCAATTTGACAGTAAAAATCAATATAAAAAATGCACACTGCATTTTCAGGGCCACCCATAAGGCTGGGATCCAGCATAAAAAGAAAATTTGGATCCCAAGACTCCATCTCGGGTACTGGCATCATAAAGTTGTCAATCATATCTTCTCGTTTGGGCATTTCTGGGTTTTCTGAGTCAAGAAAGAAGCCAGGGAAAAAGATTTGGGCCATTTCAGGTGGAACAAAAGGCGGCTCCTGTCCATCTGTTTCAAAGGCATCACGTTCACCTAAGAATGAATTGGGATCAAACATAATGATAAATTATTATATTATCCCTATATATATAAATTATAAGTCTTTATTTTATATGTAAATATTTATAAATGCTTAAGACTATTCATATTTCGACTATATAATTCTTTTTTTATGAGGACTTTTCTTATTGAAAGGCCTTAATTAGTTAAATTTGGATTACGGTGAAGAAAAGGGTTATTGTTTGTGGTGTTTGTTGCAAGTTGCATGATTGGCTAATAACTTATAAATATGAGATATTTTGAAAATGCAGTCAAATTCGTGGAGTTGAAAGGCAAAATGGATTCCAGAATTAATCCCTAAAATTATAAGGAGTATTACTGGGCATCTGAAAAATAAAATTCATATTGTAGCCTAAACTAGTTAATGCTAAAGCCTTGGTCTGGCAAATATTTTAATAACGAGATATTAGTTTTTCTGTTTCGCTTAATTTTTGATAGTCCCATAATGATTTTACCAAAATTCTCAAATTCTGTATAAAGATTTTGAACACCATGGTAAAAAAGATATAGGCTGAACGACTTCTTAAAGATTCTGAAAAATTCAAAGACATGCCTTTAACCTTCCAAAAAATCCAAGACTCAGGCCTAATGAGCTCTCTCTATGATATAATTTCTGCAGCTCATGACCAGCTAAAAGAAAACCAGGACTCTCAAGATTTATTTAAAGTAATTGCAAGTATGCTAGTAGACGAAGTTTGGATTTCTAAAGAAAAAGCTAGGATTGCGTCAAGGCAGTCCACGCCTAGAGAAGAAATGGCGGCAGTGCAGCATTTTCCAAATGAAGAAACCCAGCAAATGTCTATGCCATTACATAGTGTAACTTCTGCAAGGAGTCATCAAAGCATGAAAAGTTCAATCTCACAACAAAGTTTGAGGACTTTGGGAAAGGAAGAATTAAATGTAAGAAAAAATTAGTCAGAGTTCTCTTATGGGAGAGGGTATTCTTTTGGAACTGACCCGAAATCTAAGCCAATTACCACAGCGATACCCGGACCTGGGACTTATAACCCGAAGCCAAGTAATAGGGCAAGCTCTCCTAGGGTTTCTATGGGGAAATCAGCCAGGCCTGAGCATTTTGTAAAGGAAACTTCGCCAGGAAATCTATATACGCCAAAATATCACTATTTATCAAGATAAATTATGGAACAGAGCTTGCTTTGGATCGCCCTGGGCTACACCTTGCTGCCTCAATCTATGGTTTGGCTTAGACAGTAGCAATTGCCAAGTTTTACCTACAGTTTGATAAGTGAAAATATAGTGACACTTGTCAGGCGGCAAAGACTAGCCCAGAGTGACTCAAAGTAGACACTGGGCTATATTTAAATACTATCAATTCTTATATTTATTATAAAAATAATAATTTATTTTTAGTTAAAACGCGCAGAATTTTTACAGTAAAATAGCTATAGAGAAAAATCTTTTTATATAATTAAATCTAATAAAAATTTATAGTAATTAATTTTCTTTGCTTAAAACAAAGCGCATACACAATTCGTTTTCTTTAGATTTGGCTTCGCTTCCTCCAACTTTATATATGTCTGAGCCACATTTTCTAACTATCCCCTGCATCATTGGAAAATTTCCTATTTTTGGCCAAAAGCCTACCTTCCGTGAGCGAACAATATAAAAATCTTTTATGAATTTTTTAATATATAAGTGATAATTAGACTAATTCTGTTTAATTTTAAACAATTTGATTTTAAAACATAAAGTTTACAAATTAATTAATATTTGCTTTCCGATTTTGCAATTGGGATTGTTTTAGATTTTGAATAAAAAATTTTCTATAAAGTTAGTGACACTGACTATATATAATTTTTTTAAAAAAAATTAACTCCCTTCCTCGAGCGAACAAAAATTTTTTTGTTCGCTCACGGAGGTTGGAATAAGGATTTCAACTGTGTTTTTAACATCAAATTTTCTTCCTCTTTAAACTGCAGTTCTTTTTCACTGCACACCATTTGTGCAGAAATTTTGTGCATTTCTTTCTGTAATTCATTAATTTTGCTCATAACCTGGCTTAATTTTTTAATTAATTTTTCTAAGTTGCCTCAGCCTCTTTGCCTTCCTAGTTCATTATCTATTCTGACAATTACCTTTACTGCAATTAATATGAGTTATAATTTTCAATTTACCAATTTTAAATATAGTGACTTACACTATCTAGAACGGGGCTTTTTTGCTGTTGGAACTATCAAAAAAAGCCCCGTTCTAGATAGTGTAAATCACTATAGTATTTGTTAGAAAAATTGACATTTATGTATCTTTTAAAATAAACAAAATTATTGCTGCTAAATAAAGGGTTGAAGCTATATTTAATTAATTTAAGATTTATAACCTGAATAATACTATGATTTTCTCGATGAATTGTGGGTATTGAGCTCTCATCAAACTCGGGATACAAGCTTGCAGACTGGGCTTTTTTAATTGTTGACGAGTCTTCAATAAATTCAAAAATAGTCCTCTTCATATTATCAAGCTCGGAAAAAAGGACCGAAATTTTATCTGAGTCCACATTTGTAAATCCCGCCAAATTTTGTGAAGCAGCTCTAAAAGCAGTCAATTTTTCGTTTATTGCTTTATACATCTGCATATACATTAAAATAGCGATGGCTCAACATCTGTAGCCGGCGTCCCACAGGGAGGCGGGACTTTGTGGAAGGGATTTTGGTGCTTTTTGGTATGTGTATCCGGCTAGATTTTTCCTTGGCACAGTGAGGGCAACATCAAATTTGGTTGACCGCAGCTCATTCTGATGCTAGGGTTTTTACCTCAGGGGAAATGGCTTCCAAGGCTCAGCTGTATCAAGAACTTCCACTTGGTCAATCGGGCAACTTCTTAGCGTCAAACTGGGCGTTACGTCCCAGGCTTTGGGATTCCATTTTTGCAGACAGTTCTAGGAATGGACAACTCTGTTGATACTCCATGGTGGCGCAAGTCATCCAACTTCGAGTAGTGGCACATCCTCGTCCAGAAGAAACAACAGTTTGAAGGCTATGAGCCTGCTGGTGGTGAGCAGCCGAGTGAACGTTACGAGTGAAGGTAGGCCCTTAGGTGGGAATTACAGCGGACTTCTATATATATTAAATTAATGTTAATGCTTTATACATCTGTTTGGTCTGTTTTTTGATTGATATTGCAGTGTCAATATGCGACTGAGATCGATCGCTTAGATCTGAAATATAACGCAGGGCTGCTTATAACTCTCTCTAGGATATAAAACAACAGGAATTTGCCAAGCAAGGCTTCACTACTACTAGATCAATATATAAGCTATAAAGTTAATAATAGCTAATTTCAAGCTATAAGAAACTCTAGGTTATATCAGAAACCAAGCTTTCGTCAACGGGAAACTTATTTTTCTCCAAATCCTGTGGTAGAGGAATACCAGCTGGCAGTTCTGCAAGCGATCTAGAGTGTTCGTTTTCTTCTTTTTGGTGCGAGAGTTCTAGATGCGTAAGATTCTGCAATAGCAGATGGGTTACGTCATCTCCTGTCGTTTTAGAGTACTCCTGGATCTTATAGATCCTCTGAGTGACATCATTGATGAAATCTTGGCTGATTCCTTTATTGGTCATCTATATATTTCTTCACTTGATACAATTGATTAAAAATGGCACAGAAAACTAGTCTTTATCTGTAATAGATCTATTTGCCTTAATTTTTCTTTATATAAGCTAAATTTTTTCTAATGGATTTTTTCAGGAATAAGGCAAAAAATTTTTACGAGAAAATGCCTTTTTTAATAAAAAAAAATTATGAGCCTATTTATCTTAAAGAGAAAGTACCAGCAAGTATAGGGAATGAGCTTAGCACCGCTTATAGTGAATTCATGATGATCCAAAATAACATAGGAGAACTTTTCCCTGAGCTAGTTAATGAGACGGAAGAGTTTAAAAGCTATAATCACGCGGTCAATACTTTGATACTTCAAAACAACAATTTTGCGAAGAAAATTCAGGAATATCATGCGTGGCTGACAGGGAATAAAATTGGAGGCATTTTTTTGAGGCTGCAAAAAGAAAATGAAATACTGCAAAATAAGTATTTATTATTAAACAAAATAATTAGAGACAATTAAAATTGTTAATTAGACATGTTTATATAGAAATATAGCTTTTTTATGCTAGGATTTTGTTATATATTTAGCTAATTCTATAGCAATTTCCAATAGTTTTGAAAAATTAAAAATTGATTATGATTATTGCGCGAAGCAGTTCGGCCGATCTCAGCAGAAAAAAGATGATAATGGTGCTAGCAAAGGTACAGAAAAGTCTGAAATTTCTCCTGAAGCGCTGTATGCTAAGGATTCTCTTATTCAGGCTTTGCAGTTTGAACTTAAAAAATATAAAATGGATTCACCATTTTTCAGTGATATGCTAAAATATTCAAATAACCAGGCGAAGATTATAGAAGAGCTGCTAAAAAATGATGACCAATCAATGAAAAGCCAATTAACTAAAGCTCTTGAAGCAAGCTTGCAAAGAGAAGGCGAGCTTAAAAATCAATGTGACCAACTTTTAGAGACCTTGAAAAATCTGATTCCTGACTCTCTCATCCTTGATCGAACAATTTTAATGAAAATTAAACCCTTTTCTTTGATAGAATAATTTTAATAGATTCAAGCATGAAGTCTCTCCCTATTTCGCATTCAGATCTACTCCCTATATTTGATAAGGATAAATCTTAATAACCTTTTATTCAAATTTAATATATTTCATATCGCTTACACATAAATTTTTATATTAAAAAATTAACTCCATCCTTGATCAATAATATCGATTGGTTCGATCAAAGATAGAGGAGTGAGGAAACTCGTGAAAAACAAACCCCTATAAGGCCAAAATACTCAAAATCCAGCCCATCAAGAAGTGTTAAATCACCAAGCCCATCAAGAAAACTTGCCAATGAATTTTTAGGTACCTCTGAGTCAGAAATCCTTTATAGCAGATTAGTATCAGGAGACCTAGAAAATGGCTCTAAGCTCTGGAAAAAGCTTGGCTACGAAAAATTCTCCACAACAGACTTTGAAAATAACTATTTAATCCTCCAAGAAGTCGTCAAGCAGCGAGACATCAAAATCGCCAAATTAGAAGCTGATTTAAGGATAAAAAACAAACAAAAAAATAATTCAGAAATTCTCGCTGAGCTCGAACAAAAAGATAACGAAATAGAGCTGCTTAAGAATACGCTATTAAGCAAAGATAATGGAGACGGAAATATTTTGGAAAAATACGAACAAGATGTGCTGGAAAAAGAAACAGAAATAAGGGAATTGCTATTGGAATATGAAAAACTGCAGATAAGCTTTGATAATTTAAGGATGGAAAAAATGCAGACTGATAATGAAATTATAAGTCTGAGAGAAAAAGTTGCCCAAAAATCGCATGAGCTAAGGACTGTTTATGAGCCTCTTGCAGTTGATGATAAAGAGTCACTGTTTAGGTCAAGTGGCTTGAAATTTAACCCAGACCAAGAATTTGAGCCTATAAAGCAAGCTTATTCTGAAGCTGTAGCCTACGCAAGCTATTTGGAATCTCAGCTTAAAATTCTCAAAAGATCCAAAAGTGATATTTTTGACTTAAAAAATGAAATAGAAAATATTTTTAAAGGAAAAAGCTTAAATGATGAAGAAACTGACAGAGTTTATAGCAAAATCAATGAAATCCTTCAGTCAAAAATAATTGAACAAATAGACAGTATAAACCCATCAATTGTGCAGTCAATGAAATTAAATGTGGAAAAAATAGAAAGTGAAAAACTAAATAAAGAAGCTGAAATTATAGTACTGAATTCTGAGATAAATAGACTGAAATCATTTTTGGAGGTTGAAAACGCTATTGAGCTTGATATAAAGCAGAAAATAAAAGACAAATCAAGCATTGAGCAGTGGAAGAAGATTAAAAGAGAGCATGTCAATCGTGTAGAAAAAGTATATAAAACTGAAATTGAAGAACTTCAAAGCTTCATAAAGCAGCTTCAAGAAGAAATTTCAGGATACTTAAAAGACATCACAAATCTCAAAGAAAAGCATGGAAATGACGTGCAGGATCTCACAAATAAGCTTAAAAGAGAACATGATACCAAAAAGCAGCTCGCTGAACTTTTTGCAAAAGAAAAATTTTCCCATGAAAAATCCAAAGAAATGCTAAGCTCCAAAGTTTCTTTTGACACAGAAAAATTAGCTGCCCAGCTAAAAGATGCCCAAAATGCTTTAGAAAGCAGCAATAAAAAAATATTTCAGCTTGAAAAAGAAATTGAGTCCAATATAAAAATTATTCAAAATCACGAAAAGCTAGAAATAGATTTAAATAATAAAATAGCTGAGGTAGAAAACTCCAAACAAAAATTATATACAGAATTGACAAGGCTAAATAAAAAAATCCAAGAAATTGAATTAGAAAAAAATAAAGAAATCCAAAACTTAAAAGATGAAGTTACTGAGTATGAAGACGTTATGAATAAAAATAAACAAGAAATTTTAGAAAAAAATGAAAAAATGGCTGAGCTTGAAAGGGAAAATAATACCATGCAACGGGAAATTTATGATCAGGACTATAGAATAAAAACAAAAGATAACGTTGAAGAAAAAATAAAAAAATACCAAAGGGAAATAAAAGAGCTTAAAGAGCAAGCCAAAATAAACGAAGCTGAGCTCCAAGATAAAAAACGAATGGAATCTGATGTAAAAATCCTCCAAAACAATATCAAATTATACGAAGAGTCCACAAAGCAGCTAAAACAAGAAATCAAAAGAATTTCAGCTGATCTCCAAGATGCCCAAAATGATTTAGTCGCCTCAAAACGTATTCAGGAGTCAGAGCTCCAACGAAAATCATTAAACGAGCAATTCCAAATGTCAGAAGCTTCAAAATTCAAAGATCTGCAAAATCGTTATATGTCTTTATCCCAAGAATTTTCTGCATTAAAGCGGCAATTAGCAGAAGCAATGGAAGAAAGAAATTCTTTATACGCTCAAATCATTACATTACATTAGAATTTATATCGCTTAACGTCCACTACGGGGTTACAACTCCAGGTTTATCACTCGCCTTTCGTCGCATCGGGCCCACCAGTCTGCTGGAGACAAACTCGCTTTGATCACCAGGGTGCTTCCAGGGCAAATGTCCACGTCTTCGACGGCTCATGGATGAGCTACTTGCTTGTTACATGGGTTGCTTTTCCGAAAAACCCAAAAAATGGATTTTTCTGGTCGGCTATCGGCAAAAAGGAAAAATGCAAAGCTGGGACGTAACGCCCAGTTTCACGCTAGGGAGTTGCCCGAATGGTCCAGAGGACTTTGCTGGCTTCCCCTTTCCAACCTTGCACCCTCCTTCCCCACGAGGAAAAATCCACCCCTGAGAATAGACTTGGGCTAGGCTCTGAAAGCTACCAGAATTGCTTACCTAGCATTGCTGTCCATCTCTGAAATGGTAAAACCTTGCCGGATATAATTAAAATATGAGTCGAGGCTGCATGGCCGGGAGGCCATGCCCAGACGAAGACGCCATATTTTAATTATTTATACGCTCAAATCACCGATTTAATACAACAAAGCAAAACAATTTCTCAAAAAAATTCTGAGCTTGAAGAAAATTTAGACGAAAAAAACAAAGAAAATGGAAAAATTAGCAAAAAATGTGAAAAAGAGGTAAAAGGACTGATGGATGAAATTAATAATAAAGAAAAAATTATACACAGCTTGCAGATTAAAATTCAAAAAATAGAAAAACAGAATGAGGATAGCAGGATTATTGAAAAATTAAATGAAAAGGTAGAAGAAATAGAGAAAAAATATGATCAAGCTGAAGAATCACAAAGGAAAATGCTTGAAGACGTTAAAATGAAATATATTGACTGGTGCAAGTTCACTTCATCAACAGCAATCCAGCGAATTTCGCCTTCACAATATCGCTCTTCAGACCCAGTTAAAGAAACCTCAAAATTTATCGACGCATTTTATAATGAAGCCAAAACTTTATTTTCCCAAGATTTTCGATCCCCACCTATAGAAGCCCAAGACCAGCCACTTTCAGTATCCCCAAGCGACTTTACATCCTTTATTGATTACACCCAAGAAACAAACCAAGATTTTATAGAAAAAGCTAACATTTTACTATCAAGATTAGAAGTTTTGCCAGAAAACAAAGCAAAAGCCCAAGCTATAAAGCTACTCCAAGAAAATATCAGTCTAAAGCAAGAGCTTTTGGATAGACAAAACAAAGGAGCGAAAGACGAAGAAACATTTAAAAAATTAAAAGACATTAAAGGGATAAATGACTGGGCTCTACAAAAGTGGCAAGATTCAGAAAGAGACGTCATCCGGCTCAGAGCTCAATTATTAGAAGCTACAAAAGACTTGGAAAATAAAATTCATGAGCAAAACGAATTTAATAAAGTTTTAGACAAGGCGAAAGAAAAAATTGAAAAATTAGAAAAATCGTTGAAAAATATGAAGGATAAAGAAGGAGGGGATTTGAGCAGCGAAACCGATACATTGAGAAGAACTTTAAGAGAGCTGACAAGAGAAAAAAATGAATTAAACAAGAGTCTTCAGCAAGAATGGCTAAAATGGAAATCTAGCTTAATTGATTTATTAGAAAAAATCTCATTGGTTATCCCTATCAAAAAAGATGCCTCAATAGACGAAAATTCCCCTGATTCTATCGCCCAAGCTATCTTGTCCTCTATTAATGCTTATAAAAATGACCACACAACAGGAGCCAAAGTTTGGCCAGAAAAAGAAGAAGAATATCTAAATTCTATACATTCCTTTGTGGTTGAAAAAAAGGGCATGCTTAAGTCCTTAGACGAGTCTGAAAAAGAAATTATTATGCTGAAAAAACAAATAGAATCATTGAAAATATCAATGAAAGGTTTGCAGGATGAAAATTCTTTGCTAAAAGACAGGCTTAAAAAAGCTGAAGAATCAGGAAATAGCAAAGAAAAAGCCCTTAATGATAGCTACCAGAGAGGAATTCAATATGGGATAAGCGAAGGTCGACAGATAGAGCGCAATGAACTTGAAGCAGAAAATAAGCATTTGCAAGCGTTAATTAAGGAATATAAAGAAAGTAAAGAAATGCTACAAAATAAGCTGCAGGATCAATATCATAGGATTGATGAAGATAGGTCTTATCTTGATCAAGATGAAATTATTAAAGCGTTTTATGAAGAAAAAGATTTAAGAGAAGACTTGGAGCGAGAATTGAATCAGAAGTGTGATTTAATTGAAAGCCTTTTGAAGGATTTAGAAAGTAAAAGAAGATATATGCAGAATCGAGAGTATGAGTATCAGGAGCTGCTGACGCTTAAGGATGAAGAGCTTTTGAGACTGAGGTATCAATTAGCTCAAGATATATCGGGTAAAAAGTCTGATAAGTCTTTAGATATTTAATTTATAGGATTTTGATTTATGCTGCTTTTTAATTGACTGAAATTGATGGCTTATGAAAAGGAATATTTTCACTTTGAAATGATGTGTAAAGACCTTTGAGAGTAAATTATAAAAATATTTTGCCGATCCTTTGTATATTCTTTTTTAATGAATATTTTTCTAAAAAAATTAAATTCCTCATCTGAGCAATCAAAATAATTAAAAAAAATTATTATAAATTTTATAGTAATTTATTTTTAAAAATTAAAAAATCCCTAGTCCGTAAAAATTGGAAAGTAAATATTCGCCCATTAGCAAAAATTTATGTTTTAAAATGCAATTTGTTTAAAATTAAACAGAATTTGCTAGAGATTTCATTACAAAAATTATCACTTATATATCAAAATATTTTTATATTAAAAAAATTTTTGCTCGCTTACGGAGGGTGGATTTTGGGCAAATAAAAGGATTTTTCAAATGGTTTTGCTCGCTCAGGAGTGTGGGAGGAGTAAAAATAATATCTTCAAGCTTTAAATGTTTAAATGCCCAACTTCGGCAAATACATTCAGAGTGAACATCAATACACCCTATCGAGCTAAATTAGTGGAAAATTAAGATATTATCGAATTCTTATATTCAATCGACCGTTGGGATAGAGGTCCAAGAAGCTTTTTTAATGTAATTAAGCAATACCCCCAACTAAAAGAAACCATTTCAACATATTATAGACAAACTTGCTATTTACCACTTGGCAGTTGCATATATAAGCAAAAACTTGAAACCCTAGAATGGTGCATGCCGCTTTATGCGGGTCATTATAAATTACGATAAAAATCTAAAAATAATTAACATAAATAATTGAAATCATATTGAAAAAGATATCGAAAATCTGCTTTAAATATTTAATATTTATTTTTAAATTATGTTCACTTAAAAGTCATAATTTGAGAGCAATAGATTGCTAAAACCCCCCTGATAAAAATCGGTTTTTTAAAATGCAATCATTTTAATTTATTTTTAAAAAATTGTTCATATAATTTATCAATTTAAATTATGTGTTAGCAAAATATAACATTTATAGGTAAATTGTTATTTTTGTATTATTATTTACATATAATAATAATAATTTATGCATTACCGCATCCAAGACGCCTTAAATTCTTATATTATTTACATATAAAAATTAAAATTTTGCTTCAACTTCAAGGGAGGTTAATTTACCAAAAAATTATGTTAATTTTACTAGTGTTTTTGTGTCAAGTTAAAGGGGGGGTTAAGCTGTCTACTGAAATTATCTATTGACTTCCCCTTGATAAATTAATTCTATTTCTTTACTTTCTCTATTAAGCTTTGGTGCAAGGACTTTGCTGAGTCTTCCCTTTCTACAACAAGCTTGAATCTTCCCCCAAAGGTAAGATCTTGACCTGGAATGCATCAGCCTATTCCTAAATTTCGCTCCATCAAACTAAGTTAAACCTAGCCAAATACTCATCATCCTCACAAGATCCCTGGCGTTTTACCAGCTGCAAGTGGAAAGAAGGTGGACTGATTCTAATTATATGGAAAATTTTTCCTTGTGAGACATTTGCTTGGCAAAAACTTTAATCCAAATCAATGCCTATGGGGAAAAAATTTCTAGAAAAGTCCCTGTCAAAATTTTTGGATCAAATGAGATGTAGCCATTAAGCTTATAGCAATACATCTTCGGTCTTATAAGAAGACTAGCATAAATATTCCCCTCAAAACTGCTGAAAGTTATATCAAAAGGCAACTCACGAATTCCAAAATTATTATTTCCTATGATATTTCATTTAAATGGGTTATTTTCTTCGCTTTCATAAATAGAGTTGTTTTGAATCCATAAATAAACCCTAATTTGATTAGTAAATAAAAATTTACGATTTTCTACATGCTCATAAAATCCAATTTCCGAATGAAATTCATTAACATTAACATTAGTTAGAGGTTTTAACATGTTTCTTTGACTCCGCAGGGTGATTTAGCAATGCCACAAGGGTCTCCCTAGACACCAACTAGTGACGTCAACGGGCATTTCCGACTTCACCATTTTTATCGGGCCGACGAACCATCCTAAGCAATAGACGGTTAATTGGCTGCCAGATCTCACGGGCTGCGTTGCCTTGCTCGAAACTTGACTACTGCGCGTTGTGCCGCCTATGAGTCTCCCTCCTCGGGAGTGTCAAGCAGTAAAACCCTATGTCAAAAAAAAATCCAAGGATCATGCCAGGAGGCTGTGCACCCTCCCCGTTGCTTACCTGATATTGCTGGATAAGACCCTACCGGGAAAACTGAACCCTATAATGATAAATTGGCCAAAGGAGTGAAATTCTTCAGAGAAAAATCTTCTCGACAACCCCATTTTTATTATTATTCTGAATGAGAATTAATTAAAAAATCATATAAATAAAAGGTTGAGTTGTAAAAGCTGCTTACTAAGACATAGTTGTGGAAAAGAACAGCAAAAACTCTTCTATCCAGCTGCGGGAATGCCAATTTCTGCCATTTGTTCCGATTTATGTCATATTTCGCTAAGCCTGACATACCTAAGTTCCCAAATACAAATAAATAATTGTCATAATAAATAAATTGATTGAAAGTGTCAAATACATCTTTTTGGCTATTAAAATTAAACATCTCGGTTATTGCTTTAGTTTTTAGATCCATTAATAATCCTTTACGGCTGTATTGTTCAGCTGCTCCCAATATAAGTAAATGCGAGTTCGAAATTTTTACATAGTTTGCTATTTTACTCATTAAACGTCGGTGCATGCTTTTTCTTCATTAGTCAGAAATTTTTTTAGTGCGAATTTCTATAGGGTGTATGTTTGAATTTTTTTCCTCATGCATATTATCAAAATTGAATTTTTCCATGCAGACATCTCACTATCAAAAAATTTTCTATCAAATTTAGCAAAAAATCCAGATCAAATTTCAAGCACAATAAACGTCTATTTGGTTTATAAGATTTTAATTCGCATGTTGAGGTTCTTTTATGAGATTTTATATCGTAAATGTATATTTCTGTTCCATTTAGATTTTCGTCAGTATTGTAAAGATAATTGAAATCTGAGTTGTAAGAATTATTATAGTTTTGCTTATGGATTTTGAAAATTTTTTTATTCAATAAAATTTGAGTAATGCGACATTGTTTGGCGAAGTCTCTATAAAAGCATTGAATTCGAAGATCATCTTTATACTTTTTAATCATATTATCTATGTTCTTTGGCAAAGCAGAAAGGGTATTAAACTCAGTTTGGAGCTGTCTATGATGATCAGAGTCATTTATATATAAAGCTGTAAGCATTATTGAAAATTCTTCAATTTTTATCTTTTGCTCTACTAAAAATTCTTCAGTCTTTATCCTTTGCTCTTCTAAGTATAAATCTGCCATTCTATAATAATAATTTGTAAAATAAAATTAAAACTTAAGCTTTAAATTTTTAGCAAGATAAATGCACTACAGCTAGGTAAAAATAGAGCTAATCAAGTTCATTAAACAAAAAATAATATGATTTTGCTTGTATCAGAGTGATTAGCCAAAGGTTTTAAAAATTGATATAATGCTGCTATATAAGGGGCTATGACAAATAAATCAGAGTGAGCCATGCTTAAACATAAATATCTTCAAGCTTTAAATGTTTAAATGCCCAACTTCGGTATATATATTCAGAGTACACATCAATATGCCATATCGAGTAAATTAGTGGAAAATTAAGATATTATGGAATTCTTATATTCGATCAACTCTGGCTGGGATTGAGTTCAAGAAACATTTTTAACGTAATTAAGCAATCCCCCAGCTAAGAGAAACCAATTCAACATATCATAGACAAACTTGTTATTTCCCATTTGTTAGTCATATTTCGAAGCAAGAGCTTGTAAACCTAGAATAGCACATGCCGATTTTATGAGGGTAATTTATAGGTTATAAAAAAGACTCAAAATAGTTAATATAAACAATTGAAATCACATTAAGAAAATATGGAAAATCTGCTTTAAATATTTAATATTTATTTTTAATTTATATTTACTTAAAAGCCATCTTTTAGAATGCTTAAGTTGTCTACTGAAATTATCTATTGACTCCACCTTGATAAATTAATTCTATTTCTTTACACTCTCTATTAAGCTTATAGCAATACATCTTCGGTCTTATAAGAAAACTAGCATAAATATTCCCCTCAAAATAGCTGAAAGTTATATCAAAAGGCAGCTCACGAATTCTAAAATTATTATTTCCTATGATATTTCATTTAAATGGGTTATTTTCTTCGCTCTCATAAATAGAGTTGTTTTGAATCCATAAATAAACCTTAACTTGATCAGTAAATAAAAATTTACGACTTTCTATACGCTCATAAAATCCAATTTCTGAATGAGCTTCAATTAAAAGATCATATAAATAAAAGGATGAGTTATAAAAACTGCTTACTAAGACATAGTTGTGGAAAAGAACAGCAAAAACTCTTCTATCCAACTGTGGGAATGCCAATTTCTGTCACTTGTTCCGATTTATATCATATTTCACCAAACCTGCCCTATCTAAGTCCCCAAATACATATAAATAATTTTTATAATAAATAAATTGATTGAAAGTGTCAAATACACCTTTTTGGCAACTAAAATTAAACATCTCAGTTATTGCTTTAGTTTTTAGATCCATTAATAATCCTTTATATCTTTCTTGGACAGATCCCAAGATAAGTAAATGCGAGTTCGAAATTTTTACATAGTTTGTTATTTTATCAAGTAAACGTCGGTGCATACTTTTTCCTGCAGTACGACATTTCTCCAGGGTATTTGCTGAATTTTTTCTTCATGTGATATTATCAAAATTTGACTTTTCGGGGATAATGTCTCACTATCAAAAATTTTTGACTAAATTTCCCGAGGAAACTCTATACTAGCAAAAAGTCCAGATCGTTCAAGCTAAATAAACGTCTATTTGGTTTATAAGATTTTAATTCGCATGTTGAGGTTCTTTTGTGAGATTTTAGATTATAAATGTAAATTTCTGTTCCATTTAGATTTTCGTCAGTATTGTAAAGATAATTGAAATCTGAGTTGTAAGAATTATTATAGTTTTGCTTATGGATTTTGAAAATTTTTTTATTCAATAAAATTTGAGTAATGCGACATTGTTTGGCGAAGTCTCTATAAAAGCATTGAATTCGAAGATCACCTTGATGCTTTTTAATCATACCCTCTATGCTCTTTGGCAAAGCAGAAAGGGTTTTAAACTCAGTTTGGAGCTGTCTAAGGTGATCAGAGTCACTAATATATAAAGCTGTAAGCATTGCTGAAAATTCTTCAATTTTTATCTTTTTCTCTACTAAAAATTCTTCAGTCTTTATCCTTTGCTCTTCTAAGTATAAATCTGCCATTCTATAATAAAATTAAACTTAAGTTTTAAATTTCAAGCAATATAAATGCACTAATAGCGAGGCTAAAAATAGAGAATTTATACCAACATTAGATTGGTAAAGATTATAATATAGAAGCTGAGCTAATCGAGTCAATTAAACAAAAATAATTTGATTATACTTGGCATCAGAGTGATTAGCCAAAGGTTTTAAAAATTGATATGATGCTATTATATAAGGGATTATGCCAATTGAATCAGAGTGAGCCCATGATTAAACATAAATATCTTCAAGCTTTAAAATGTGTTTAAATGCCCAACTTAGGTATATATTTTCAGAGTGCACATCAACACGAGTAAATTAGTGGAAAATTAAGAGATTATTAAATTCTTATATTTGATCAACCGGCTGTGATTGAGTCCAAGAAACATTTTTAATGTAATTAAGCAATACCCCCATAAGAGAAGCCAATTCAACATATCATAGAAATTAAAAACAAACATTCAAAATGGTAAACAATTGAAATCATATTAAAAAAGACATGGAAAATCTGCTTTAAATATTTAATATTTATTTTTAAATTATATTTACTTAAAGCCATCATTTGGATTGCTTAAGCTGTCTACTGAAATTATCTATTGACTTCACCTTCATAAATTAATTCTATTTCGTTACACTCTCTATTAAGCTTATAGCAATACATCTTCGGTCTTATAAGAAAACTAGCATAAATATTCCCCTCAAAATAGCTGAAAGTCATATCAAAAGGAAACTCACGAATTCCAAAATTATTATTTCCTATGATATTTCATTTAAATGGGTTATTTTCTTCGCTTTCATAAATAGAGTTGTTTTGAATCCATAAATAAACCTTAACTTGATCAGTAAATAAAAATTTACGACTTTTTGCATGCTTATAAAATCTAATTTCTGAATGAGCTTCAATTAAAAGATCATATAAATAAAAGGATGAGTTATAAAAACTGCTTAATAAGACATAGTTGCGGAAAAGAACAGCAAAAACTCTTTTATTCAACTGTGGAAATGCCAATTTCTGTCACTCGTTCCGATTTATGTCATATTTTGCCAAGCCTGACCTACCTAAATCCCCAAATACAAATAAATAATTTTCATAATAAATAATTTGATTAAAAGTGTCAAATTCATTATATAGGCTAGTAAAATTAAACATCTCAGTTATTGCTTTAGTTTTTAGATCCATTAATAATCCTTTATATCTTTCTTGGACAGATCCCAAGATAAGTAAATGCGAGTTCGAAATTTTTACATAGTTTGTTATTTTATCAAGTAAACGTCGGTGCATACTTTTTCCTGCAGTGCGACATTTCTCCAGGGTATTTCTGAATTTTTTCTTCATGTGATATTATCAAAATTTGACTTTTCGGGGATAATGTCTCACTATCAAAAATTTTGGACCAAATTTCTCGAGAAAACTCTATACTAGCAAAAAGTCCAGATCGTTCAAGCTAAATAAACGTCTATTTGGTTCATAAGATTTTAGCCCAAATGTTGAAGTTATTTTATGAGATTTTAGATTATAAATGTAAATTTCTGTTCCATTTAGATTTTCGTCAGCATTGTAAAGATAATTGAAATCTGAGTTGTAAGAATTATTATAGTTTTGCTTATGGATTTTGAAAATTTTTTTATTCAATAAAATTTGAGTAATGCGACATTGTTCAGCTAAGTCTCTATAAAAGCATTGAATTCGAAGATCATCTTTATACTTTTTAATCATACCCTCTATACTCTTTTGCGAAGCAGAAATGATATTAAACTCAGTTTGGAACTGTCTATGGCGATCAGAGTCATTTATATATAAAGTTGTAAGCGTTACTCAAAATTCTTCAATTTTTATCCTTTTCTCTAATAAAAATTTTGCAACTTTTATCTTTTGTACTTCTAAATATAGAAAAATATGGCAGCTCAAATCAATATAAAGAGCTGCATTTATTAATCTAATTTCCCTCTGAAGTCAAGTTTTTGCTCAGCTGACAAGGAGAGTTTCTTCAAGCCAAGCTCTACTATAATATGATCATACCTTGACTTCTAAGATAGGATGTCTGATAAGATGGGTCGGCATCAAAGCGTGAGTGGCAAGAAGGAGTAGTAGATGCTGTCCAAGTAGAAATGCGGATCGTCTGAGGCAAGATAGATGCAATCTGCAGATCATCGCACTCCAATAATGAAATGCTATTAGTTGGGTAATCTCATCGATAACATGTAATTTTTCAAAGAAAACGTGGGTGAGATATGAAGATAAATCGTCTTATGTCGCTGGCAATGAGTAATAAAGGTCTTAAAGCTTAAAGAAGCGAGTTTTGGCTCTGCCTTAAAATTTTCTTATTATAAATTCATTCGTGCTCTTCTGAATATAAATCTGCCATTCTATAATAAAATTAAACTTAATCTATAAAAATTGAGCAAGATAAATGCACTATAACAAGGCAAAAAATAGAACACTTATACCAACATTAGATTGGCAAATGTTATGATATAGAAGCTGAGCTAATCGAGGTCAATTAAACAAAAAATAATGTGATTTTGCTTGGTATCAGAGTGATTAGCCAAAGGTTTTAAAAATTGATATGATGCTATTATATAAGGGGCTATGGCAATTAAATCAGAGAATCAGAGTGAACCCATGACTACTCTCCTCCCTCTGTTAACGAACAAAACCATTGAAAAAGTCACTGTTTTTTGGCCAAAAGCATTGCCATGTTTTTAATATAAAAATTATTTATGAAAAAATATTTTGATATATAATTAATAATTAATAAATGAGATTTCTAGCTCTGTTAAATTTTAAATAGCTTATATTTTAAAACATAAATCTTATAAATAATTTTAATTTTTGCTTTCCATATTTTGTGTATTGGAATTTTTTAAATTTATTTCAAAAAATATAAACCCCTTATGAATTTGCTGGATATAATTATAGTATGTGCTCGAAGCTCAGAAGCCGGAAGGTTATTGCTATGCCATATTTAAATATATCTTTTTAATTTCTATATATTTTTAATCCCTTGAAATTTTTAAAATAATGAAATTATCCTCCATTGAGGCTCGACGCTCTAAGAAAAAATTAATTATTAATTTTTTTCTGTTAAAATCATTACATCAGACTATTTTGCCAATATTAGATAGAATCAGGGTTAATAATACTAATTATCCATTATTAATTCCTAGAAGACCCATGCAAACGAATGAAAATCAAGGTATATCAGAGTCTGATCTTTATCAAATAATAAGAAATTTGATTTCACGATTGTCAAAAAGCAATCCAGAGTCGTCAGAAGCCTGGAACGAGCAAACATTAAGTGAGCCAGAAATTTCCCAAATAGATCAAATTGTAAAATCTTTGCTTTTGAAACTCTCCGAAACACAAAAATTGCAAAGCCAATCCGATCTTTATTGTCTGGGATCAATGCTAAATTACCATAACATGATTAAAGAAGATTTTTTGAAGTCACTAGAAGTGTTTTTGCCAGATCTTGTTGGCTCGATTATAAAATTAATAGAAATTAGAGGTGAATGCTGCATAGATGCAGTCATAAAGATTCTCTCACTCTCTTGCTTCGCTGCAAAATTAGACAATAATTTTTTTAACCAAGAAATGTTTACAACAATCATATCATTTTTCCAAACAAACTTCTTCAAATTTATTACTGAAGATACCCCAGAATTATATATGGGCTTGCTGTTAGCTCCCTCTCCGTAAGCGAACAAAACAATTTTGTTAGTTAATTTTTATTTTAAAATTTATATAGAAAATTTTTTTAAAAAAACTAAAATTTGTAAAATTGAGAAGTAAATATTATTTTAATTTGTAAAATTTATGTTTTAAAAAAATAAACTGAATTAGCTCGAGATTTCATGATAATAATTATCATTTATATATCAATTTCTTCTCCTTAAAAATTTTTGTTCACTCACAGAGGGTGATTTACCCAAAAAAGGGCTTTTCCAATGATTTTGTTCGCTAACGGAGGGGTGAGTAAGGAGGTTTTTACAATTTTTGAATTTCGCGCTTGTTCAAAATTACAACTTTGACTTTGATTAACTCCCTCCTTTGCTAGATTTTTTGCTTGATTGCTAAAGCATGTGAAAAAAATTTATTGCGTAGGGGCGCATGAAGGAATTCAAAAATAGAACTTAAAACCCTATTTTTTTTGATAACCTATCCTATAGAAAAAGCCCTGTTTGATTATAATAAATATTATTATTTATATCATATACTCTGTATAAAAATTTTCCATATTAAAAAAAAAGTATTTGCTGACGAATTTAGACTCTTGGAAAAAAGTGATAGAGCTTATTTTGACAAAAGAAACATGAAACTACATCTTTCTTGCTTTAAATTGGTATCTTAATATAACTTCAAAGTTCGATGAAGAAGAAGCTAAAAGTAAGGAAGAATTAAAAAACCTCAAAAAAAGAAAGTCCGAGGAGCTCCTTCAGCTTATTCTTCAAAAGCAAAACCAATTAGGTAACTGCTTCTATGTAAACTCTAATAAATATGCATTTTTTGGAAAGAGTAAATCCTGAGTATCATTTTGTATAAATTTTTATAGGGAAAAGGCAATAGAAATGATTAATAATGAAAACGCTGTATCATACTATATTCAAGAGATCATGCATCAACTCGATTGGTACATGAATAATAAAAAACGAAAAAAATATAGAGTTTATCATCAGAGAATCTAAGCTTTCCAATTTGTTTGATTCACCAAAACTATGAACAGAAAGCCTTAGTACACTAGCTACATATCAAATAGAAAGCAACTCATGTGACCTGAACTTCTTAAAAAAGTACTTCTCAAAAGTGTGAGAAATGGATAGCTGGTATAATAATATTTTGAATGCTGAAAAAATTATGCTTGAAATTTTGCTGCTGACTTATGTCAGCCAGAGTTTTTATGAAGAGTTTGAAGAATTAGCAATGAAGTTCGCCTTCAAATTTTTCGATAATGCTTATAATCATGTTAGAGAATACATAAATAGAGATAGGATGTTTTCATTGATTTTTCAATCTTTGCCTAAAGTTTGGAAAAAGATTTCGAAATTTATAGCAGCAAATACAAATATCGATCAAGCAACAAATTCAGAGGAATTTTTTAAGATTGGTTTTTTATTTACTCTAGAGGAGTTGCACACGGAATATTCAGCTACAACAGCTCCAGAATATTTTATAAAATTTATTGAACTTCTAATTAGTTATTTTTAGAAGGAATCAGTGAATCTCAAATGAGAGTTTTGAATAGAGATGAAATTTGGAAATTACCTCTCAATATTTTTAGAAGCAGCCTTGAAAATTTATATTCCAAGAACCAAAAAGTGTTTCAGCTTGGATATACTTTGAAGAGAAAACTTCACCATAATTAATTTTTTTGAATTAGTATAAAATCCTCTGTATTAATAAATTTTTCTTATGCTCTTACTTATTTATTTTTATTAATATAAAAGGCCAATATAAAATTCCAAGATTTTTGGAGGCAAGACCTCAAGCCTTAACTAATAGATAATAAAGACAGCCAAAGAATTTTTTCAGATTCTATGAGATTAAGCTAGCATAAGGCGATCATGCTGAAAATAAATTTTAAGGTTGTAGGGTAAACAAGGGCTATAAGCAATAGACCTTAGACCACTTGCCTGCCTATCTGGCATAAACCCACCTAGCCTAAGAATTAGCTCCCTTGGTTAGAGCCACCCCTTGTGGACGCCCCGCTAGTCCCGATAAGCAAAAACTAAGTAGGAGAAAAGTCCGTATAAAACATCTGGCAGGGACAGGGAAACCTTCACGGAGATACAAAACTTACTCTTCGACAGGCATTCTCAAACCCGAAGTTCTACTTCAAAAAGTGACGCAGATTCATAAGGAAGAGTCCTTCCTACTCCATAGGGAGTGAGTCTCGGAGTCTATCTATTGTCGACATAATCATTATATTTCTTAAGGCTGTAAGCCCTTATTTTTATTTTATTTAATTACGGTTATCGCTCTCTTACAGAGCCAACTCTTTTTCCAATCTGATTCGCCTCTTCACAATTTCTCCAACATATCATCTTATCTTTATGTTTAGCGCATTCACTAATCCTCAGGATTTTCCTTTCATAACATTCTCCTGTAAGCCCTTATAAATGTAATGATTCTGAGATAACAAATGCTGATTATTGTGAATAAACCCAGGTAAATAGCAGTAAATTTGAATTTACCTTTTTTTAGTGACGATAGTGAGTGTAAATAAAAGAGATTTTATCGTGAAAAAGCTTAGAGATAAATGAATATTCTGCTCAGTTTCATTTGATACCTTTCTATCACTGATAAAAACATAAAATATGTTAGCAAAAAAGTATCTATAGCATATGCCAGGAGTGTCCCTTTCCAACACATAATAAAACATCAAAAAATTAATATTGCTTCATTAAGTTATGCATCAATCCCATCTTACATACAAATGCACATTTTTGTAAAATAATTTCAAATAAATGCTTAAATCATAAGCCGAACAAGAATATTTGTTAACCCAACTTTAAATTAGAACAAAATACAGTAAAATTTCCCATTCTGGGTACTTTTTAAATTGGGCAAAAATTGTTTTTAATATAAAAATTTTATAAGTGAAAATACGAATGTTTTATTTGCCTAATTTAAAAGTTTTCACACTGAATCATGAAAAATCAAAGTATTGCATTATTTTTTAAAATTTTTTTATAGAGAAAATTTTATTCATTTTAAATTGGATTTAAATTTTTTGTTTTAATTAAAAGGGAGGGAGTAATAATTTATGCACATCTAAGAAATTTTATTCTTCTGTCATTATACGACTTATCTGAGATATAGAAAATGGCCCAAAAGCCTTAATGAAACTTCTTGCAATTTTCATAGTATAAAATTGTTGAATTTTTAATAGTCATTTTTTATGTCAATTGAATGCACTCCTCTATCTCAAGAATTTTGAATGCCAGACAGCTCAGCAAAATCTTGCTTTAAATGTGATAGACCATTTACCCTTTTCCGTCGACGTCATCATTGTCGTTTCTGTGGGTTCATTTTTTGTTCTTCATGCTCATATCGAAAAGCTAAATTGCCAAGTGGTTTTACCTATAAAAATAATAAAAAAATAATTTTTATTAAAAATGGCATTCAAAAGACTGATTCAACGGAAAAAAACCTATAACTGATACTTCAGAAACCATAAATAAATAATTAAAATAAAGTGGTTTTACAGTAGATCGAATTTGTGAGCATTGCTTATCTTTATTTACACCCTATCCTAATTTATCACACACAACATTCAGTGGGGCTGTTGAAGGATCTTATATTAGCACAACTTCTGTTGTAATCGGAGATGGTCCTTCACAAATTGAAGCGGCTCGGGAAATTTATGATTCTTCAAAGCTCATTCAGAGCGAGGAATTTAACTCAATAGAAAAAGTGTCTGAAATGCTGCAGGAATTTCAAAATAGAGATATCATGTTTGATTCTTACACTAATTCCCCTCCGTGAGCAAAAATAAACTGTTTTCACCCGAGCTAATTTTTTAAATATTTATATATAAATATTTTTTTAAAAATTTAAAAAAATCCCAATTCGAAATATTATTAAAACAAATATTAATTTAATTTATAAAATTATTGTTTTAAAATGCAAGCTGTTTAAAATTAAGCAGAATTGGTTAGAGATTTCTTTACAATTTATTATCACTTATATCTTTTTTAAAATTTTTGTTGTGCACGGATGGTGGGTTTTATATGGTTTTGCTCGCTCACAGGTGGAGTAAAGAATTTTTAGATGCTAGAGCAAAAACTTTATTTAAATCCCATCAGATTCCCGAAGAATTATTCTATTTTTTATAGAATAAAAAATAACAATTTTAAATATAAAAAATCTATTATTTATTTAAATACAGTATGCATAGTAAAATCATAGGATTTATCGTAGAAATTGTAAACACAATTTGTCCATCTGTAAGGTACAGAAATGATCAACAAGACATAAATAAATATTTTAGAATTGTGAAATTTGAATGAAATGATTTTAGTGCAAGTGAGTTTGTGAATGGGGTGGTATTTAAAAAGAACGTAGCTCACAAAAAAATGGAAAAAGAATTGATAAACCCAAGGATTTTATTTTTGCAAGAGGCTTCTGATTTTTATGCGAGGGATAGAAACATTGTGTCTATGGACAAGCTAATTGACCAAGAAGCTTCATATACAAAAATTTTTATCAAAAAACTGATGAAAATCAAGCCAAATATAGTTATTTTAGGAAAGGGGCTCCCAAATGCAATTTTAAATGAATTGTCAAGGCTTAATATTACAGCATTTATTAACGTAAAACCCAAAATAATGGTTCAGCTATCAAGAGCAACGAAAGGAAAAATCCTAGACCACGTTGACCAAGCTACAAGGATCACAAATTACATCGGTACATTACATTACATTACATTAGAATTTATATCGCTTAACGTCCACTACGGGGTTACAACTCCAGGTTTATCACTCGCCTTTCGTCGCATCGGGCCCACCAGTCTGCTGGAGACAAACTCGCTTTGATCACCAGGGTGCTTCCAGGGCAAATGTCCACGTCTTCGACGGCTCATGGATGAGCTACTTGCTTGTTACATGGGTTGCTTTTCCGAAAAAACCCAAAAAATGGATTTTTTCTGGTCGGCTATCGGCAAAAAGGAAAAATGCAAAGCCTGGGACGTAACGCCCAGTTTCACGCTAGGGAGTTGCCCGAATGGTCCAGAGGACTTTGCTGGGCTTCCCCTTTCCAACCTTGCACCCTCCTTCCCCACGAGGAAAAATCCACCCCTGAGAATAGACTTGGGCTAGGCTCTGAAAGCTACCAGAATTGCTTACCTAGCATTGCTGTCCATCTCTGAAATGGTAAAACCTTGCCGGATATAATTAAAATATGAGTCGAGGCTGCATGGCCGGGAGGCCATGCCCAGACGAAGACGCCATATTTTAATTATGAAATTACATCGGTACATGTGGCGAATTTTTCCCAAAAACAGTCGGAAATAAAGCCTATGCATTTTTCAAGGACCCAATAGACACCTCATTAGTCGGAAGTCTCTTAATTTCTGGGCCAGATCCTTCAGATCTCAGCAAAATCGGGACAGTTATCCGGAAACTTTTACTGGAATATAGAAATTCTGTCCTAGAAAAACAGTTTTTTATCCAATCCGGCATAAAACCTATCCCTGACATGGCTTTAAAATTCAACGATTTATTTATGAATTATACTTATCTTGTAACCTGTGGGTATAATTTATGTAAAAAACCAGCAGAAAACAGTGTAAACTTTTACCAAGAAAATGATAAAGCAATTGGTGATTTTTTATTATCATTTATTCAGCAATCAGAAAGAAATTGCGACTCTGACTGTGGGTCGAAATTAATTTCGCACAATTTTTACTTCATAAAAAGCATGGGAAGAATCAAAATAAATTTCACTAAAAAGCTTGACTCAAAATCGTCCACTTCAAATGATATTTGTATAGAAAAAGAATGCACAGCCTGCTGCAAACAAGGAGGAAAATGCATTTTACTATCAAAATCTAGCTGGGAGTATAGCTTTTATAAGTACCTTAACAATTTTTTCACCAATATAGACGTGATCCACAAAAATGCGTGCCACCATGATTTTTTCAAGCTTGGAAAATTCATTTTTTATAGCAAAGGCTTCAAGGTGTATATCCAATGGGAAGAAAACCCAATTTATGACTTAATTCCTGCATCCAGCTCAAAAGACCTGACGAGATTTTATCTAAACGCTACCAGAGAAACCTTTGAAGAACTCAAAACAAATGGTGGAGACGTGCTAAATGATATGCTTAAATCCTGCTCAGAAATGGCTGAGAGATTAAACGGTGAAGGAATCCTTGAAGAAACAGAAAAATACGCTAAATGGGAGCCGCTAAAAGAAGAAATCGAAAAAATCAAAGAACAAATAGCTGCATCACTAGTAAAATTATGTGAGCTCAAGCCTGAGGATTTTCAAAATTTTTTATCCTATCCCTATTAATTTGCCCTATTCTGCCGAAATCTTATTTTTATAGGAAAATTCTTTATAATTACCAATAGAAGTAGAAACTTTTCGAAGAAATATTTTTTTACAATGCTGCAATATAAAAGTCCAAATCCAAAATTGGTCTACAAATTTCAAAAGGCTGAAAGTTGGGTCAAGCTTAATTATAACACAAAGTGTTGTGTCAGAATCAAGCGGGTCTAGTGAAGAAAACGTAAAGTCAGTGCTTACACATAGCAGCACGGGCTATGATGAGAAACGGCAAACAAGTAATGATGAAACCTTTTTTAACCAGACAAGAGGCAGACAAGTGACTCTTGATGATAGGGACTTGTTTTCGACATCTCCGAATAGCTCGATTGTGGCTAAGCCATTTGATGCGATTTCTAAAGAAGATGAATTTTTGCAGACAGGACATTTTACATGCCTCAAAAGTGGAAATTTGACTTTGCCAGTAGGGCATGGAGGAGTCTGTGTGCCAGCATATGAAAAAAATCCGTTGACAATAATAGCATATGCTTTGAATTCTAATAAATATTATGAAGAAATCATAGAACCAAGCAAAATATATGATGGGAATATCACAAATACTCTTGAAGCTAATTTATTATGCTATTTTAGCTAAATTTGATAAAAATAATCAATTTATTTATTAATCTCAGTCAGATTTTTTAGTGAAACTTGACTTAATATAGAATATCACAAGAAGAGCAGCATTTCCAAATTCAAGCTTCTACTTATGAAGACGAGAGCTTTGAAAGCATTGACAAAGAAGAAATCAGAAGACTATACGGCTATCACATAACCTTTAACATCACAATTTTCTTCGCAAAACAATTCCAAGCAATGAGGACATTTTTATACGGTGAGCATGAAAATTTTATTTTATCCCCTTTTATATAAGCCTAACTTGCTTATCAGAAAGCCATTAATGCTAATATTTATTAAAATAATTACCAATTCAAGCCATTTTCTATATCAATTGCAAGGAATCTTGAAAAAGAAAGCTCACTAGGCAAAAGTAAAGCATCATTCACAAAATCTCATAATAAAAAGTATATTATGAAAATCGTCGAAGAAAAAGAATTTCATATGTTTATTGACCTCGTGCCTACATATTTCAAGCATATCAGCAAAAATCTCTTCCATTCTCAGCCTTCAAGGATCGTAAGAACTATTGGCGCTTTTAAAATATCCATAAAAAATCACACCACAAATAAAAACCGCACACAATGGGCTTTATTGATGGAGAATTTGGAATTTAATATGCCTTTTGACGTGTATACTTATGATTTAAAAGGCTCTTCAAACAGTAGAAGATACGTAAAAGAAGGGCAAAAAAGGACCAAAATGGATTTGAATTTTTTAGAAGATATGAAAGGGATTCCTATAACTATTTCAAAAGAAGCCAAAAAAGTGTTTGACGAAGCTGTTTGGAAAGATACTCATTTTCTATTTAAACAGAATGTGATCGATTATTCTTTATTAGTAATAATCTCACATCAGCAGCGAAAAGTCGCTGTAGGGATCATAGACTATATAGAAAAATACACCCTGGAAAAAGTTATCGAAAATAAATGTAAGTCAGTCGTCCAAAGTAAGCCGCCGACTATCACACATCCAAGCTCGTATAAGGACAGATTTCGAGCTCAGCTTACACAGAGTTATTTTATGTCTATTGAGGAATAAGAATGTAATAAAATTAATCAGCATTTTAAGCATTTCTCATGTGATTTATTTTTTAATAAAATAAAGGTAAATTTTACATAAAAAATCATATAAAATTTCTTATTAATGGATTTTAAAGAAAAAGGAAGCAAAGATGTGAGTTTTAAACACCCCAAAATGAAGCTTCTAGCACTGCATATGGATCAAAGTATAAGCATTAAGCTCAAAAGTTTATATAGCAGCAAAGGAAAAAGGCCGAATTGTCAGTCTCCTATTAATGTATCATTTAGAAAATCCGTTTCTCCAACTTCGAGGAAAATAAGCAACGCGAGGGTTACTATGGCAGAGCCTTTTATCCACCATAAAAAATCGTTTACTATGATTAATGTAGAAGATTCAAATAAGCCGACATTAAGGAGAAACCATCATTTGAATCTTTCTGCGAGGAGTTCACTTTTTGATGAACTTGATGATATAAATGCAATGAAAACCCCATCAACAGTTAAAGAAGACCCAAATCCAGAGCACAATGTATTAGACGAAAGCTTGGCTAATTATTATTCTCAAGATCCCTCAGTAGTAAACTCATACTCTTCTACAACACCTATTCATTTCTTATTTGCCCTTGAAACCCCATCATATAGCTCACGTGTAAGTCCTATTGAAAGAAGAAACCAATTTTATAGCAAAGCTAACAATGTCTTAAACCCGAAACGAAGTGATACCCCAACAATTCCGACAAAAAAAGACCCTGAAGAAAAACAACAATTTTTACCTGAAATCAAGCTAAAAAAACAGAAAGCTTTTAATGTAATTATATATTTATTTTAAATTAAAATTAAATTTTTTTCTGTATATTTTTATTTTCTAGACAAATTTGAGCCAAATCATAAAATATTTTAATAAAAGCCAATTATTTTCAGAATAGATACAAAAAGAGCTTATAATAAATCTGTAAGCCCACACGCAATGGTCCACAAAATCAAAGCCCGAAGAAACGAAATTTCAAGAAAGCGCCCACAAGCAATAACACCTTTTCCAGGCAGAACCTTTAAGCTGAATTAGGATACACCAAGCAAAAGCTTTGTTTACCTATAAATAACTATAATTTGAGTAAATTATTCATTTTTAAATGGCATTTTAATTAACTTAAGTTAAAATAACTTAATTGCTGGGATATATTAAAGAAGCAAATAATAAACTATATACAAATCCTCGTAATTTCATATCTGAATCCAACTGTCGCATTTTTTCAAGATAAGTCAAAGGAATTGCAATGTTTTTTTGCAAGATTCAAGGGTGGGCTAAGACTTGGCCTGCAGTATATCTCTCTATAGGGGGAATTTTCATTAATTTTAAAAATAAATTTTGGGCTAGAGGGGAAAAGTTTTTGGGGAAAACTCATTTGGGATTTTGAAGTTTGGCGAAATAGGAATCTTTGGTGTCTTTTTGTCGGTAGAGTGGGTGTTTTCCTTTGCAGAGGAGCTTGAACATAATGATTCCGCAGCTCCAAATGTCGACTTCTTTGTTATAATTTTTTCCAGCTGCCAATTCAGGTGCCATATAAATGACAGTCCCACACTTTTCATCAGTTCTGCTGAAAATCCCCAACTGTGTGCATAGCCCAAAATCCGCCACTTTTACCGTCGTCAAATCCTTACTTCCCCCTCAGTGAGTGAACAAAAAAATTTAGTTCACTCACTAAAAAAATTTATATATATAAATTTTTTTTCGAAATTTGAAAAAGATCCTAATTTGCAAAAATTGGAAAGCAAATATTAATTTAATTTGTTAAATTTAAGTTTTAAAGGCAATTTATTTAAAATTAAACATAATAGCTCGAGATTTCATTATACTAATTATCACTTATATATCAAATTTTATTTTCATAAAAAACTTTTATTCACTCGCGGAGGGTTGGTTTTTGGGCAAAAAATAGGATTTTTCCAATGGTTTTGTTCACTCACGGAGGGCGGGAGTTAGGATTTGAAATCAGTATATTCGCTGGCTTTAAATCTCTATGAACAATTCCGCGGTTATGCAAATACTCCACAGCTCTAAAAATCCCAGTCATGATCTTTGCAGCTTTGGACTCAGAAATGGTTTTATTCTGTATTAAATCTGAAAGATTTCCTCCTCGAATGTATTCCATTCCGATAAAAATCCTATTATCACTTTCCCTGACATGTAAAAATTTTATACCTATATAAAAAGACTAAAAATATTGGTAATTTTATAAAAAATTATGTAGAAAAATGTGCATGGCGGCTTTGAGAGGATTTACAATGTTAGGATGGTCTAGACTAGACAAAATTTCGCTTTCAAACCGAAGAGCCGAGAGGACTTCATCTGAATACGAACTCTTTTTGATAATTTTTACAGCACATGTGATTCCTGTGTACTTATCAATGGCTTTTACGACTTTTCCGAAAGAACCTTTGCCGATCGTTCTGATATAGGTGTAGAAAGAACTGAATTTGTCGTGGTAGTCTCCAGAATCGAATTCTTCCATT
The DNA here is from genome assembly GCA_914767885.1 of Blepharisma stoltei. NCBI lineage: Eukaryota > Ciliophora > Heterotrichea > Heterotrichida > Blepharismidae > Blepharisma > Blepharisma stoltei. Next base: position 142,267 of record CAJZBQ010000052.1, read on the forward strand.
TTAAGGTTAGATTTATAACAGATACATTGATAATAGTAAGGATTTGAGAAACTGTAAGTGAATTTCTAATGCAAATGGATTATTATAAATATTTAACGAATTTAGAGACCTATAAAATAAAGATTTTTTGATTTTCGTAAGCCTAATTATATTGATTATGTTTTTATAAAATAATTTAAAATATTTATTTAATAAAATAACTATTCTATTAAAATGTATGATAAGATGAAGCAGATTTAATTGAGAAGGTTTAATTGTTAAGTTGAAGATGAAACTTGTGTATATTATTTGATAAAGCATTAGAATAATAAGTTTTCGTAGGCTTTGATAGGACCTTTAGACTGAAAAAGAATTCAATTTTATAAATAAAATAATTATGATAAAATTTCTTTAGCTATTTTTCTCCAAAACTTAATGTGTAAAATAAAGATAAATATTTACAATTTCTTGTTTTCTATCAAATTTTTTACAAGAAGTTCGTTAAAATATTTCATTTGGATAAAAAATCTTTAAATTCATTTTTATAAATAAAAAGTACAACCGGTGGGAATTGAACCCACGACCTTCTGCGTGTTAGGCAGATGTGATAACCACTACACTACGATTGCTCTGGGTTTATAGTCTTCTTGTTTATTAAATATCAATAATATTTGCCCGATGGCTAAGTTTAGACAACTTGAAAGCAAAGTACTCATTTTCAATTGTTTCATTAATTTTAATAACTTCTCTATTCTGGTAATTCAAAAGTAAAGTTTAATCGATGCCAACGATTAGTCTCAATATTAAATTCAATTTATATCTTATAGCTTACTCCATCCCACGCCTCCGCGAGCGAACAAAACATAGGAAAATTCCCTATTTTTTGGGTTGTGATTAAACAAATATTTTTTTATGAAAAAATATTTGGTATATAAGCGATAATTGTTATAAGGAAATCTTTAGCTAATTTCTTTGAAGCTTGCATTTTAAAAAATAATTTTACAAATTAAATTTTAAATTTAGGAATAAAAAAAATTACTACAAAGTTTTATACTTATCTATTATTTTGCGAGGGATTTGGTATGAATTTTTTATATAGAGTATTATTTTAAGAATGGGTAAAATCACTCAATTATTTTGAGGGATATTTATTTTATGAATTATCAATAAATATTAGTAATTTGTTTATATTTTAAAAAATAAATTAATAAAATTAAATTTTACTTAAATTACAACTTTTATTTAAATATTCTTTCTAGGGGTATAATCAATTTTTAATTAGTTTATCCTACTTATGATCATTGATTATTTTATTAATAAAACTCTTTAATCTTTTATGTAGATAATATTTATAATATTATTTTGTGAGTGCTTTTCAAAAATTTTACCCCAATGTCCTAATTTCAAAGGGAGAAGGGTGAGTTTAGCATATAATCATAGATTTAATTAATTACTTCTTTATCTAATATTCAGCGCTAATTAATTTTTGTATTAAATTTTATTTGTCTTATAAAAATCTTTATTTCCGTTTAGATCATAAAGCAGCACAATAATTGCTATAAAAATAGCATTGTATATAAAATTTGATATAAATTATTAATTTGAATAAGCTACTGCTCATATTTATCTTCTACAAGCTACCAAATCTACTAATAATAATTAAATATAAACCCCTATTAAAAAATGCTAATCTATTCCTTAAACCATTATCTAAAACATCAAAATCAATTGTAATAACTATTAGATAATTACATTAACAATTATCCACTTTTCTTCTCATCATTTTCAAGGATCCCAAATAAATTTGAATTGAATCCTTCGCTCATCGAATTATTTTCTTCCTCTAGTCGATTCTGAATATTTTCATTTTTTTCATAATTTGAAGCTTCAGAATTTTCTTCTTTTACTTGCAATTTTTTATTTTCTTCTTTATTTGAATCATGACTATAGGGAGGCGAAATTTGTAAAATTTCATCAACATAGTAATTGTAATCCACAGCTTTTGAGTCTCCTGGAACTCCCACTAACTTGCTTAGGTCTCGAAATTTACAGTTAATTTCTTTTGCGTTTATATTTAATAGAGTCCTATATGGCTCTATTCACACCTGATAATCTTCAATAAAGCTTTGATTTTTTGACAGCAAATAAGTCTTATAAGGTGACATGTCTTCGTTTAGGTAGCTTTTTACTGCGTATGCAGTATATAGCAAAGTATTCAGCAGTGGAAAAGTGGGGTCTCTTAATCTCCTCTTTAAATTGGAAAAAATCCTGTTTCAAATTAAAGAGGGTAAATAGTCTTTTTCGAAATAAAAATTAAAAAATTATTGTGAATCTGTTTAAAACATATCCTAATAGCATATTTTCAAGATTAATTTTAGTAAAATTTTCCAATTGAAACAAATTTTGTTCAATATAAAGGGTTAAAGTACCGGAAATAGAAATTTTAACGATATTTTGTTCAATTTAAAGGGGAGAGTTAAAGGAAATTTATCAAGGACAAGCGCCCATGATACAACTTCAAGCTCATTCATAGCCAATTCTTGAAGAATATCATTAAGCATCCTTAGCAAGGGCTGAGAGCTGAAATCGCCTGAGGATGAAAGGTTATTTGCGATTCTTCTGATTAAAAAATAATTACTTCATCATGGAGTGCTCACGCGAGAAGAAAATAAAACTTCGAGGGTCAGTCTTCTGCTGTCACTTGAAGGGATCATGGGCTCGAGATGAAGGATTTTTCCTGGATATGTGCAGACTTGAACTGACTGGGCTTCCCTTCGATCCACAAACAAAATGCTGACAGCGCAGCATCAATCGAGCACCTCTGGAGGAGGAGCATTTACTATAAATAGCGAAGGTAGTTCCAGAAGGAGTCATTCGACGCTCCCCTTATACCCCAACCTACCAGGGGTTAAGAGAATCCTTTGCTGAGGTTTTGATCCAAGCAGTTTCGAAGTCACCATTTTTGGTGACCTGAAGGAAAAGGGTGTTAGGTGGCTTTAGTGCTTAGCACCACATGAAGCGTGAAGCTCGCCTTTCTAGGGCTAAAATAATCCTATTTAATCTCTAACTAATCTTTCCCTGATTAATAATTGGCTTTGCTGAGAGACGCCGCTATTGACGAAGCAGGTGCGTATGCTATTATAACTCTCTAGATGCTCGTTTTGGTGTTTGGGTTTTTCAAGAGGCTTATCTTTTGAATTTATTGGTAATTGCTGAGACTCTTTCATATCGGACTCTAATTTTAGTTTTTTTTCCGGTTGTTTCGGAGGACGTCCACGTCTGCCTCTTTTTTTGACTTCTGGTTCTGACATTTATATTTAGATTATGGCTAATAATCATGAGTTTTCCAAAGGTCGTCTTAAATATGTTTTGAAATTGTATAAATATTAAACATAAGCAGTTTTTGGATTAAAAATAATAATTATGGGTTTTTATAGATTATTTAGGCTTTAAATATTTTTTTGGCAAAATTTTAGGGTCTGTGGCCAGAATAATTGAATAAATTCGATTAATTTTGAAAAATAAAAGTAGAGATGGCGAAAGCAACCATTTAGTGATTTTTGGTAGACAGAATGGGTATAGTTATAAATGCAAATAAAAAAGCCAAATATATTTTATCAATACTTTTAATTTATAATCAATTTATTCAATTATTTTAGTAAATGGTAATATTTCATTGTCTATTGTTCATTGATTTTTATAGTAATTCTGATGAGTCTTGCGCGTCAAGGCTACATTTTTTTTCTCTGGGACATTATTCTGCAGCATATTCTAGCACCATTTGCTGAAATTGTTTAAATAGACATTTTAGCTTTAAATCAAATTGTTTTTTTAGTAAATGCCTGACGGAAAAAAATCGGCAAAATGCCACAAAAAAATGTTTGCTGGGGAAAAAAAATCACAATATATGTGTCAATGCTTAAGTTTAAGTTTTCTGAAGATGGTTGAAGATTTATTGGTTTTTAGTATATTTGCAATAGATATTATACCAAATTAAACAAAATATTAATTTCAGGTGAGCCAATTTTATTTTTATAGCTTCAGATTTGAATTAATGGCTTCATTTATTTGAGCAATCTTCAGGTGCCAGAAAATTAAATTTCAAGCTATTATGCAAAATATATAAAACAGAGATTAAAAGCGATATTAAGCCATTTTATAAATTTAGAGAAGAAATCATTGGGTATTTTGGCTTTAACTTAAAATTTCTCTGTCTTTAGATTCTAAAATCATCCCTAATATGGAAAACTTGAGAATGTCTTGGATTTTTAAACGCATTCTTGTTCTTCCAGCTCCTTTCTTTTTTATCTGCATCCGCTAGCTTTTCTTCTCTTACTCTTTCCTCTCCTTCTCCTTCTGTCTTGTCGCTTAAATCTTTTTCTGCCTCCTTATTGAAGCCTTCTTCCAGTTCTTCTCTCATCTCTTCTTCTGCCTCTCTCTTTTCTTCCAGTCCTTGTTGTTGATCTATATCAAGCTCTTTTTCTTCCACTTCTTCTCCTTCCTCTCTTTCAAAATTTCCTGTTTCTTCTCCTTCTTCAATTTCTCCTTCTTCAATTTCTCCATCTGCTCTTTCGTTAATTTGTTTTTCTTCAATTTTTTCTGCTGTTTCTCTTTTAAATTGTCCTTCTTCTGCATCTGCTACTTCTCTTTCAAATTCTCCTTCTTCTTCTTCTTCTTCACCTTTCCCCTTATCTTCCTCCCATCCTGCATATTCTTTAAAATCCTTAACTTCGTCCTTAGGCCCCAACTGGCTTTGCTCATCCCAATGATTTCTACGATCTGAAGCATTAGATTCATCCAATTCCAAACCTCACACGATATCTACTCCACAAATTTTTTTTGGCCTATTTTTTCCTTACTCCCCCCCCATCCTTGATCGAACGACTCGCAGTCGTTCGATCAAGGATGGGGGTTAAAAAAAATTTTATATATAAAATAAAATATATATATATATATATATTCTTATTTGCTTTTAAATAAGAGTGTTAAGAGTATTTAATAATTATTTTTACAGCAAAAAATTGAATTAATCTCATAAAAATACCAATTTTTAATATTTTGATTTATTAGTTACCCCTTTAAACTGTATAAATTTTAATTTGTTTCTTATTAAATTAAATTGTTTTTTAAAAATTTTGAAGAATCTCTATTTTATTAGATTATTGAGTTTTTAAGCCCTGATTGATGACTAAATCACTTCGAATGGTTGATTCCGAAGCTTTCTGTCGTCTCAAAGTCTCTGAAAACAACTTCATTATGCACATCTTCCCAAACTTTTGATAACTAATATATTTTTATATATATATAAAATTTTGCATGATATGAAAATCGTTCGATCAAGGATGGGGATTAATTTTCCCAATTTTTAGGAATTTTTACAGTCAATCGTTCGATCAAGGATGGGGGGGAGGGAGTTAATTATTTTTGAAACATTTTTCGTCCATTTGCTTTTGAGGTGATTTTCAATCAAATTTAGTCTATTTTTTGACAGAAAATTTTTAGCAATTAAAAAATAAGCCAAAAAAAAATTTTTAAAAAAATAGACCAAAAATAGTTGGAAAATAGGCAAAAAAAGGCTAAAAAAGGCTAAAAATAAAGTCTTTATGGTGTGGGCGTCATAAGGCCTCCTCCAATTCTGCCTTAAGTGCTGTTCCATTAATCTCATACCCATTCACATGCTTCAAAGCATTCCGTGCATCAAGCAAATCTTGGAATTCTACCTCACATCTTTCATTAAGAATTCTAATTGACTCAGCTTGAGGCATTAATTCCCTAAGCATGCTTGTAGTAGCTTTTTTCGGCACATTGTAAATAATGATCTTATTGCTGTCTTGTTCAACTTCAGATTCTGAAAAAAATTCGCTGAATTCCTTTGGAAATACTAAGTCTTCACAAAGCGCTTCTACCCTCGAATTTATCTTAATAGAGCGAAAAAGGCATCTCCACATATTTAATTATGAGAAAGTTGATTTGCGATTACTGTAATGATTAAGCAAAAATATTTATCGTATTATTTCTTGTTTAGTGCTCGGTAAAGTGTCACAGAAGCTAGGTAAAGGGAGAAGGGAGGGGTCTGGAGATTTCAGCCATTTGGCGTTGAAGAAGCAATTTCGCCTGTCGTTTTCGCTTTCACTTGTGGAGGCTGACCATGTGCCGCTGCCATTGCGTCGTTTTGGGTTAGGCAGGTACTAGCCATATAGGTGATGCAGTGACCAAAAACCTACTGTATGGATGTTCAAACACTTTTTGACTACAGCCCAGAGGGTCTTCCTCAATAGTGAGTGCCACTTCCGGTATTCTCTGTCTTAACTTGCCTTGCGGCTTCAGTCTTGAGTACTTATGGATTTCTGCGGTCCTGCTAGTATCTTGATTCCATGGGTCAGTTCCTTTGAGTCTATCGGGTTTTGAAATGCCTTCCTTCTAAAGCTACAGAAAAATACTAATCCCCTGTGCCTGGGCAGAAATCTCCAGTTTGTCGGTAGAGGAATTTCATGGGTCCCAGACCTTATGACAACAACAAACTGGGATGGGCTCCGAGCAGACAATCAAGTGCAGACTCAATAGATGTGTATCCGGGTAGGTTTAGGCTACTTTCCTACAATTGGAAATAGAGGTGCCAACAACGTCCTTAGGATCTGAGGCTATTGTGCCAAGAGGGCAGGCTGCCACTTATCATGATTTTAATGTATATGCACCGTTTTGGGTACTTGTACATATATTCACCTTTTTCTAGCTTAATATTTATAATTATGATTTAATCCATTAAAATTTATTAAGTTTTATAATGTTAAAAGTCTCTCCAAGCTCTAAAAGTGACAAAAGTAAAAGCACACAGCAAATATCATCCTATAAATAAAAAATTAGAGATATTTTAATAGCTTAGTCTATTTTGAAAATAATCCTTTCTAACTTATCTACAACATTATGCAATTGCTTTGTGTGAAAATTCCCTCCCAGCTTTGCAACACAATGTAAAGCGTATATATACTCTGATGGGTATTGCTTTTCAGCTTTTTTTTTCTTCTGGACAATAAAATCGCAGCATGGCAGTGGATATTCTGGATTTTCTGAAAAATGATGCTGAATTTCTTCTTTTAAAAATGAATTGCATAGTGATTTAGGCTTTTCTAAGACTTTTATAGGAAAATAATTCTTTCCTTCACTTTTTATGCTTTTTACCTCCAACACAGGGTTTGGCTTGTAATCCAGCGCTAGCTGTAAATGTGAATAATAATTTTGTAAATTTTCTTCAGTTAAATTAAAAACTTGATTTGCATGAGTTTTCTCATTTATTTCATCCTGCCACAGCATAAACAGCCTTTGCAAGCTTGGAAAGCTGCTTATTTTTCGGGCTAACTCATCTTGGTTTTCCTTCATTTTTTCAGCTGTATTTGCGTCAAAAGCGTCACTGCTGTCTTTATAAACTTCTATAGAGTAAGGCAGATCATTTAGCCCATATATCAATTTGATAACTAAAAATACGCATCCTGCTATAAGGACTTCCTGTATAAATTATACTGCTAATGTATGGATAAAGCACTCTGTATTGAATTCTTCTGAAAACTTTTTATATAGTTTATAGGATAATTGAGAAAACTCTGAAGGAAGACTCAGCCTTTTGCATTCAGCTATAGCAAGATTGAACGCAAAGGTGTCATATGATCTGAAAGTTGAGATTACATCAACATCGTATTTTTGCTGGTATTCAATTAGAGTTAGTCGAATTCAGTGCTCACTTGGAAGGCTGAGAGGGCGGAATAATGAACAAAATTTTTCTGGAATATCTATGCGATGATCAATAATTAAAAAATTTTTTATATAAAATTTTGGCTTTTCTATAGAAACTTTTGTTATTTTAAAAAGTATAATTCCTGGTATGATGTAAAATATGGTAAAGTCCCATCATAAGCAGCCTCCAATATATCAGTCACAAAAACAGCTGAATTTTCAGCATAAGTATAAAGCATTGCTATATAAGCAATAATCAAAATATTACTCAACTCTATCGGAGTTTTCAATGAAAGGCCTTTAGTTGTTGTTGAGTGCTCTTTGTTGAGCTCTTCAAAAGTTTTTACCAATTTATTTTCAATTTTTGTTTCTTCAGCGATTTTTTCAAAAACGACTGGGTAAGATCTTTTCATTTCTTCGTAGATATAGATTAAGATACTTGCCTTATCCCTGATATTTAGCTCATTGTCAAAGTTCTTAGGGTCAAGGCGTCTTTTATTGCATTCATTTATTAAGGTTCGTGTGGAAACCCCATCAGCAAATCTGTCTGGCCGTCTTCCTTTGCGGCCTTTTCCACACACTTTTTCGATTTCCTGTCTGACTTTTTTGTCAAATAATATTTCTGTCTTTGTATATTTATTAGGCTTTTCTCGATCTCTTTTTCTTCTGTTTTTAGGCCTAACCTCTCGATTTTCTAATTTTTCTAAAATTTTTTCTCAAATTATGTTAGCATTGCTTTTGAGTTCCTGTTTGAGATTTTTGTTTTTTATTAGGGCAGTTAGCATGATTTCTATTAGCGATTTATTGTATTTTAAATAATATAGCATTAGGAATCTATAAAAATTAAGACAGTTTTATAACTCCCCCCCCCCCTCCGTGAGCGAACAAAACCATTAGAAAAATCGCCATTTTTTGACCAAAAACCCACCCTCCGTGAGTGAACAAAAATTTTTTTAATAGAAAAAATTTTAATGGAAAAAAATTTTGATATATATAAGTGATAATTAGTATAATGAAATCTAGAGCTAATTCTGTTTAATTTTAAACAAATTGCGTTTTAAAACATAAATTTTGCAAATTAAATTAATATTTGCTTCCCAATTTTTGCAAATTAGGATTTTTTTAAATTTCGAAAAAAATATTTTTTATAAAATTTTATATATAAATTTTTTTAAAAAAAAAAAATTAACCCCCCTCCGTGAGCGAACAAAATTTTTTTGTTCGCTCACGGAGGGGGGGGGGGGGAGTAAGTAAAATTAAAATAACATTGTCTATGCTATATAAATGGTAAATAAAAAAAGAATATAAGCTTGTGTATATTCAAACCATGATAATTCTATATAAAAATTACTGTAATCTGTATCTTTTATTTTCGATGATTTTTGTGTAGCGTATTTCACTTTACGTTTAAGAGGGGTTGGAGTAGCTGAATAAAAGGTTTCATCCACTAAAGTGTTAAATCTTGGAGCTTGAGTAAAACAAATGGTGCAAACTAAATAGCCAGAAGAATGCTCAAAAAATTCTGTGTTGCGGCAATTTATGCATTCCATCTTGATTTGCGGGTATCTTATTAGGACTAATAATCACTATGGACATTTAACTATAAAGATATTCTCTGAAATGTATATGGATTATGAAAATATAAATTTAGCTAAAAATTAAATTTTTTATTTTATAATAAATTGTGTTCCCAAGACTTTTTTTATTATATTATCTAATAATTTTAGCTTAAAATAAGTATAAAAGTAATGCTTATTTTTATAGAAAATAAAGCTAAAAATTTTTTATTTGTAGCAATATATAGTAATTTTCTTATATAACAGAAAATAATCATTATAGATAAGGATGGTCAGTTCATTGATTTTTTTACTTTCTTGCAATCAAAAATGGCTAAACTTTTAACGGACCCTATAGTAGACGTTTCCGATGAGAAAACGCCTGATCAACCTTCAAACTCTCCTAAAAAAAGCTATCACAAAAGATCTCAATCCACTGCTGACAAGTCTTTTGTTATCGAAAACATGAGCCCAAGAAAGTCAAAAGAAATTAAAGGAAAGCAAATGTGGAATGCAGTCCAATCTAGAAAAGAACTTGATATACCTATTAATAATCATTATTTATCAAAAAATGAAGCCTTATTTTAATTATATTCTCTTTAAATAAGTATAAAAAAATCCAGGCAATACAAAACAGAATCAAACACTTAGAAAAAGAAGAAACTAACTCCCCCCCCCCCCCCTCCGTGAGCGAACAAAAAAATTTTGTTCGCTCACGGAGGGGGGTTAATTTTTTTTTTTTAAAACAAATTTATATATAAATTTTATAAAAAATATTTTTTTCGAAATTTAAAAAAATCCTAATTTGCAAAAATTGGGAAGCAAATATTAATTTAATTTGCAAAATTTATGTTTTAAAACGCAATTTGTTTAAAATTAAACAGAATTAGCTCTAGATTTCATTATACTAATTATCACTTATATATCAAATTTTTTTCCATTAAAATTTTTTCTATTAAAAAAATTTTTGTTCACTCACGGAGGGTGGGTTTTTGGTCAAAAAAAATGGCGATTTTTCTAATGGTTTTGTTCGCTCACGGGGGGGGGGGGGGGAGTAAGGCTAAAAAAGTTATTGAAATGTCAAATAAGCGACAAGGCGAAAGAAAAAATGTAAGAGGAAATCATGAAAACCATGTCCAATTAAAGATTGATACAAAAATAAAACGAGATAAAGACCTTGAGGCTAAAAAACAAAGAATTTCAATAGAAAATGAAAATAGGAAAAACAAGCTGAATGAGACAAAAAATAATTTGCTGCAAAGAAATTTAACTGCAAAGCAGAAAATTAAACAGCAGCAAGAAACTAATGAAAATTTGACGAGAAGTTTTATGGAAAAAGTAAAATCAGAAAATAAAGAAAAAGCTCAGTTGATGTACAAGGCAGAGAAAATGACCAAGCATAAGCGAAGCTTAAGCGCAAGGCTCGATTTTCAGTCAAAAGAAATTAATTATATCCAGAAGCTAGAATATGAGCAAAAGACCCAAGAGTTGCAAGAAGGAGAACTCGAGAGACTAGAGAAAATGGAAGAAGAGATCATTGAACGACTAAAATACACCAAATGTCTTGAAAGAGAAACACTCAGTAAAGAACTAAGTTCTTCGATGGTGATTTCAAGACCTTTTATGACTCCAACAAAGTTGGATGACCCTTTGATGAATACCCAAAGAATTTTCTTTAACTTTTTCTATTTGTCAAAGTCTTTTCTCGCTAATTTTTTTTAAATTAGGATTTTTCTAATAATTTAGCTCAGACGGAGTAAGCAATCTCCAAAGTCATCAATTTTAAAGAAAAGTATTTAACTAACCAATTTATGTAATAATTTTTATGTAAATAATAAAAATCTTATCATTATGCATTAAAATATCTTTTAGGATTTTAATTTTTGACTTAAACAATAAAAATGAAATCCTATACAAAATGGACAGCTTTTTAAGTATCCATTTTGGATACGCAGATCCTTTAGATATCTATTTAGCGTAATAATCTTCAGATGAGGAAATTTTCGTTCTACTCTGTATTTATGATACTATCTAGTGCGGTCGACATCACAATCATAAGATCACAATATACCCAGTCATTTTTAGACTCATATTCTTTCACTCAGCCTTATAATTCTCTTGATCTAAACTTCTACAACGCAAACTCGTCATCTGGCTTGACGGATTATTTAAGCTATTACGAAGACCAAGTGGTATTGGATCTCACGAATTCTTTAATTTATATCTGTGTTTTCTATTGAATTTTCTTATATTAAAGCCTATATCTATTTTTTATTGTAAATTTAGTATAAATAAGCTTACTCTGAAATAATTTCCCAAATTTCAGAACGTCAAAACCTGCTGCATGTCAAAGTTGACAATTTTTACTTGACGTCAGGTAAAAATTCTTTCACATTAGCCATACCAGTGAAAAATGAAATTTTATCAGCTGGCCAGCTTTTAAACAGCCTAAATTTGTACTCGTATGGCATTATTTATTTGGAGGAATACAAAGAACAATATAACGACATTATAAATCCTGCAAATGTGGCATTGATACTGCCACATGAGTATAGTGATGAATATCTGAAGACGTTGCTAAATAAATATATCAGGTATTCCTCTGTTAATACTATAATTTTACTGCTGCCTGGAAAATTGGCAGCGCAGGTTTTACAAGTGGCTGGGACTGATTTCGAAGACTTAGGATTTGTTTGGATTTTAATGCCAATTGCTGATTATTTATAATAATTAATATAACTTTTCTTATAATACTAGCCATTATTTGCTTATTTTATAGAAAATTATGCTCTTAATTTAGTTTTTCTATCTATAGATTTCCTATTAAAAGAATATCCTATTCAAAAAATACCTCCTTAGAAAATGATGGGCCAATTCTTATGTACTCATCCAGCACTTCTTTAAAATCCAAGCTAACTCTGCTCTATTTTTCATTAAATTTATGCTCAGAAGCCAATTTTGGCTTACTTGACTGCTTCCAAAAATCCATTGACTTTGACGAAAATCACCAATTATTAGCAAACTACACCATTCTAAACACCCAAAATTCCTCTTACATAAACGTAGGAAACGCCACTATTTCTTCTTGCAGCTTATCAGACTCACTAAAATGGTCTCACGGGTCAATAACAGAAAAAACCATATCTATCTCCCAAGATGCAGGGCTTTATTCAGCAGCTGGGGCTTATATATCATTTTTAGCCCCATCTTATCACGGGAACGAGCTAGGTGTCAGCTATGTCAACAATAACTCAACAATCCTCACAGGGTTCAAGCTAAAAAGAAATACTTATAACTTTGGAAGCTTATATTACAATAAAACATTTATGGAAAGCACATTTAATGAAGCCAAAGGACAGTTAAAAACCCTTATGATAGCTCCTGCCTTATCAGACGTGGCCATTCACTTGTATTATACTATGCATAATAATTCAGTTAGCTTGCCGATGATTGGGTATTCTAATACCGTTGACTCTTTGTCGTCGCCTACAAGTTTTCCTATGTTTTCAAGGGTGAATATGGCTTCTGGGTATATAGGATATGTCCTAGGGATAATTTTGAACTATTTTGGGTGGTCAAATGTAGGTGTTTTGTACCTGGATAATGTTTTTGCCACAAATGTATTTAATGCATTTGCAGACGAATGCAAGCAAAAACAGATAAAAATTGTAAATGAAGGCAAAGAAAGGCTGCCTGATAATTCCCCATCATGGAAGCATGAAGAAATTGATCCGACTTTGATAAATTTAGGAAAAAGTGAAGCAAGAATTATTTTGATGATTTGTTATACCCAAGACGCAACGAGCATTATTACAAGACTATGGGAGCTTGGGTACCATGGAGATAATCGTGTAATTATAGCTGTGGGATGGCTTGCAACAAGCATGGTCATGCAAAATGAGTCTGACCCTTCTTATAACGCTACCCAGCTTCATATATTAAGAGAGTCTTTGAGAGGGTCATTGATGTTTTTCCCTGTTTCTTATGCTGGTGCATTTGGTCAAAAGGTCTATAATGATTATACATATAATTATAAGACTGATCCGATTGGCTATACAGGCTTTGCATTTGATTCAATTCTTGCTTCTGCTTATGCTATTGAACAGGTCATTGTACAAGGAAAAGACTACAATGACCCTAATGTCTTAATGAGCGCTATAAGAAATCTCAGATTTACAGGTGCTACAGGTTTAGTTAAAATAGAGCAGAACACAAATGACAGAGCAGTGATGGATCATTCCATATACAATTGTAAAGAAATATCAGAAAATAACTGGGAAATAAAAATAGTTGGCGTTTATTCACCAACTGGCTCCCAAGTTTTTAGTTATACTGATAATATTATATGGCCAGATGGGACTCCTATAACTCCTCCAGATGTCCCGATACCTAAAAGCTGCCCATATGATGACTCAGAAATTGAGCCATCCACATCTGGGCATGTAATGGTCTGCATTATAGGGTTAATTGTTTTATTCGTTGCTATTTTACCGAGTATTTGTACATGGAAATACTGAAAAGACGTAAAATACTCAGAAATTTTAAAAAAAACTGAAATGACATTTTATGATATGGTAGCAATTAGTAGGATTTTTATCGAATTTTTTCAGTTAGTAGGGATCGCTCCTTCAATTCCAGCAATTTTTAATATGATAAAATTTGTTGGAAATTCCTTGTCTTTGAATTTAGATAAAATGTATATACTCGATAAAACTTATTTTTGGATTTCTATGCAAGCTGCTTTTGGAGCTTTAGGTGCATCTTTTATAATAAGATTTGCTTATATTATGAAAATTCATGTACCTTTTGTGAAAATTATCATGTCAAGTGTGTGGGATTTATTTTATGTTGCGATTTTGTCGACACTTCTTAATGTACAGTATTTTTTTAAAAAAAATTATATTAACTGAATAATTTAACCAGTAAAATGCAATTTTTGAAAATAAATATTTTTTTTTATTTTTAATAAAATGCTGTATTTGTATGTAAGAATGGGGTTGGTGAAGAACTTGATGAGACAATATTAATTTTTGACTGTTTTACTATGTGTTGGAAAGGGACACACTTGATTTATGCTATTATTTCTTTTTTTGTTATCATTTTTTACGTTTTATTATCAGTAATAGAAAGACCAAGATGGCAAGCATCAAATGAAGCTGAGCAGAATATTCATTTATCTCCAAGTTTTTTGACGATAAAATCTCTTTTATTTACACTCACTATTGTCATTAAAAAAATCGTAAATACAGATTTACCTGTTATTTACCTGGGCTTCTTCACAATGATGAGCATTTTATATCTCGGAATCATTGCATTTATAAAGCCTTATAACCTTAAAATTTTGAATCTTTGGTATATACTCAGTATGATCGCCCTATGCTGGCTTAATCTTATAGGAATTCTTTATTACATTATGGAAGCCGAAAGCACCATTCTTTGACTGTCTTTGCTATCTATAGGCTGGGGCTGTATATGCTTTGGAGGTCTTGCTTACCAGAAATCTCGAAATTTATATTGGCCTTTTAGCAGTGGTATTGATAAAAATGAAAAGCTATATAAATTCGCCTTCAAGAGTAGCAGTGTTGTGGACGCCCAAAAAATAATTCACCAGCTTCGGAAATTTAACCTTGAAAGTTCTCCAACATTTAATGAAGTGACGTTTAGGAACCAAAATGATATAAGTGAAGATAACTCGGTAAGAGTGTCTATGGCATTTAACTAATGAAGAGGGTAAAGAGTAATAAGGTCATAAATAGCTTAAAATCTTAACTAATTAAGCTTATAAATTGAATAGAGGATTGGATATAATGATGAAGTTTTCTATTCAAAAATATATCTTGTTCTGAATCTTCAAATATGATACTTTTTAGACGTTTTGGGTTTGAATTTTCAAGGCTTCTTCTAAAATGCTTAAGAGAGCTTCCTCAGTTGTCAGTTCAAATAAAAAATATCTGTTTTCACCAATCTCCATAAAAAAACTGTTTCAAGCTGCGATCCTCTGATTTTTTAAATTTTTTTCTGCAATCCTGATACACCTTTAAAGAGCCTCTTTCATAAGGTAGAGTTTATTATTTTTATGAGTACTTATATATTTGAAATCTTTTATTTATTTATCAAATAAGGGCTAGATGGGATGCATAAAAGATTTATTTATGAAAACGAAGCAATAGGGAATAATTTTTTTGGAATTAATTGTCTACCACCTTATGATATAACTTCCAACATTTTTAAGGGAATATTTATGGTTGTTTTCTTATAAGGCAGCGTATGTCTTTTATAAGTTTAGTAGAGAAAGAAAATAAATTGAGTTTTAATTTTTTTAATTAGTTTTTATAGATTTAGATTTAGATTTAATAAATTTCTCTCGCACATTTAGTGATTTCTAGGTATTCTTTACTTTAGTTTCAGGTACGATAACAGCTCTGAACAAAGCTAGGTAAAGCGCTTAACCGTCGAACCATTAAAGCTATCAAGCCCTTTTCAGACTTCTCTAGTCAGCACAAACTAATTCGCTTCATGCTAAAACTCTCAAGGAGCTTTGAGATCTCTTATTAAGCTCGGTTATGGGTATAGCCTGGTGGATCAGGACAAGGGTCCCATCCCTAACTGCCATTTTAAATATTGTGAATTTTTTATAGTAAATTGTTTTATTCGAAATAATTTTAAATAAAAAATTAATTTAATTTTATATTTTAAAATGCAAGCTGTTTAAAATTAGGCAAAATTATTAACTCCCCCCCCCCCCCCCTCCGTGAGCGAACAAAAAAATTTTGTTCGCTCACGGAGGGGGGTTAATTTTTTTTTTTTAAAAAAAATTTATATATAAATTTTATAAAAAATATTTTTTTCGAAATTTTAAAAAAATCCTAATTTGCAAAAATTGGGAAGCAAATATTAATTTAATTTGCAAAATTTATGTTTTTTAAAACGCAATTTGTTTAAAATTAAACAGAATTAGCTCTAGATTTCATTATACTAATTATCACTTATATATCAAAATTTTTTTTCCATTAAAATTTTTTCTATTAAAAAAAATTTTTGTTCACTCACGGAGGGTGGGTTTTTGGTCAAAAAATGGCGATTTTTCTAATGGTTTTTTGTTCGCTCACGGAGGGGGGGGGGATTAAGAGATTTTTATTATAATAATTATCACTAAATCAAAATATTAATTGATTTACACCTAAAAAATAGGAGTTTTTCCAATTGTTTTGCTCGCTCACAGAGGAGAAGTAAGTAAATATAATTGAGGTTTCCAAAAATAAATAAATTTATTTTGTTTGAAGCTTAAGCAACTTTAGAATAAAAAGCAAATTATAAATGTAAGTATTAGATACTTATCGATTTCTGCGAATAAATAAGATGAATACCTAAAAGGATTGAAACGAGTGTCGCAATATTGAATGATTTTTAATAAACTTCATTTTGAGAATATAGCCCAAAGCCTCGTTTGGATCACCTTGGGCTGCAAAGTGCAGGCTGCAATTTTGCCAAGTAAATTCCACTAATTGGCAATTCACTTGTCAACTGGTGAAGCTGACTTAAAAATTGCAGACATAATCAACTCCACCAGTTTACTGGGCCGATACGATCCAAACAACACTTTGGGCTATAATTCATGATCTTCAAAAATAATAGCAATATGACTGGAAAGACTGCATCAACATATTTTATTTAAATAAAAGATAGCTGATAATTTTATCAGACATTTGAAATGCAGCCTCATAATATTTGCAGACTATAAATTTTAAGCACGGATTTAGAGAGCTAAATTTAAATTGCGCTCATGCTATATTATATGATATTAAGTTGTGTTTTATTTAAAATATGTAAGCTGAATAAGGTTTTAATTTTATCTCGTCTTTATGAAGATTAGAAATTTGCTTTCCCTAAATTTTATAATTCCCGAAATTTTAAGCTTAATGTATGTAAGGTAGCCCCATTTTTATTTTTAACCTCTTTTAATTTCTCCACTAATTTAACATATACCAAATACCTTAAAGATTTTTAGCTACAACCATAACATATGCTCGTCTTCGAGAATAAACCAAAATTAGGCACAGAAATTATACTCATTTATAAAAAAATAATAAATATTATTAAGGTATGGTATATTGTAAAATAATACGATTTTTAATTTTGATCAAATCAAAGTGGCTGTTTTCAAGCTGAGAAGCAAACGAGTAAACGAGAATTCATCAATCTCCATATTTTTATGCATAAATTCGGGAAAAATTAATGAAGTATAATAATATGGAGGCCGATTCTGAAACCAAAGAAAGTGCAGTTGATATAAAAAATAATGTGGAAGGAGAATTTTCCTCTGGTGTATTATCAGGTGTGCTATCAGCAGGTAGAATGGTATTTAACTCAGCCAAAAAAATTTCCTCAGTCATTAGCAATGTGTACTATAATGAGAAAGGCATGAGTGATGAGCAGATACCGTTTGAATTTCTTGATATACATTCTCAGGATGTGAAAAACTCTGAAAAAATTATAAAATTTAATAAAGAAACTTTGAATGGATATAAATATGTGTTCGTCCTTTACAATCTACCTGATAAATGGCTTGCAGATTTTAAACTAGTCGCTTCTTTTGTATCAAGAGAAAGAAAAATGCAGAGATTTGCTTTGGAATACATCAATAATGATAAGAAACTATTCAGCACCAATGACAAACTAAGGCTGTTTATTTTAAAACATCAAAATCTTGATAGTGAATTTACCTTAAAATTTATTAAGACCGGATCGATAAAGAATTTGGTATTGCCAGATGAACGACATAGGCATTTTGATCAGTCATCCTATCAATTTGTATTTAATTTAGATATCTCAAATAAAAATAAAAAAAATAAGCCTTCTGGGAGACCTAGGTCAAGTAACCTTTATATGCTTTTCTACTTCTATACATTAAAATGGAGACGACGAGCCAGCTTTTTTTTCTCAGCACCTGTAGCCAAAACCTGAACGAGCGGCGAGGACCTTGGGGAAGGGAAATTAGCGCTCAGTAAAGTATATCCGGCTAGGTTTTACTTGGCGCAGCTGAGCGCAACGTCGGAGTAGTCCAACCCTTTGCCTCAGGGGAAGTGGAAGGCAAGCTTGGAAAGGGGTAGCTCTGCTACATCAAGCGCTTCTGCTTGATCAATCGGGCAGCTCCCTAGCGTGAAACTAGGCGTTACGTCCCAGGCTTTGAATTTCCATTTTAACTGACAGCTTGACTAGAAAATTTGTTTTTCAAATTTTCGGAAAGAGCAACCACCGTTGATGTAGGGCAAGGTGGCGCAACTCATCCGAATACAGGTCGCGAGTGCTGGCACTCGTCTGTAGGAGCGAAGCTTTGAAGGTTGTGTTACGATTGGTGGCGGGCAGCCAAGTAGAGCATCATGGGTGGATGTAGTCTTTCGGAATTACGGCGGGCTTCTATATAAGTTAATTAATTTTAATGTTAATGCTAATGCTTTTCTACTTCTCAGTTTATCTATTTAGTGAAACTGACTGGGAAAAAACAGTCCCTACTCTTTTAGACTGCTATAAAAGAGACTGCGAATTAAACCATTTAGATCAAGATGAGCATATAGAAGAAACTATAAGATTTTTATTCTTTATTTTGGAAAAAGTTTTAATGTGCTCAAGTTCTTTGGAATTAAAACTCGAAATAGTTCTTGGCTACTTCTCTTGCCTTCCAACCGATATATTCTTGAAGTTTGATTTTTTTGGAAAAGAAATACTTTTTAGCATGGTGACGCCAGCCATTCATCAAAATTTAAGACCAAAAATTGATTGTGGAATTGCCTCATTGGTTGCTTTAGCATTAAGTTTAAGTTTAACGAATTACTCTAGCAAATTGCCATCAGTCTTCTTTTGCTACATTAGCAGCTCTGAACAACGGTAGGTGGACCGGCCTAACCGTCGAACCGTTAAAGCTAATAAGCCCATTAAGACTTCTCTAATCAGTACCAGCCTCAGCACCGACCTCTTCTCTTCAAGCCGAGACTCTCAAGAAGCTTGACTTCTCTCACTAAGCTCGCCCTTACCTGGCTAACAGGAGTTAGGACCTATTCCTAACTGACATTTTTAATATTGTACTTTGGCATTTAAATCAAGGTCAGCAAAGTGAATAGAGTTTTGCCAATTCATAGAAGACTCCAATGAATTTCTAAAATTAATCAAATTGTTTGATAAAAATAAAATAAAACTTCAAGATGACGAATACGATGTTTTTGCTAATAGAATTTTAAATTTTTCACCAGATTATAGGCTTTGACTGGAATTAGAGTTGAATATTCTGGTACTCAGCCCATCAATTTATTTAAAGAAAGCTTATTTATTCATGAAAAAATATAAAGAGATTGAAGAAAACATAATAATAGCAAGCATTAATAAGTATTTTGGAGCAAATAAAATAAAACTCAAAGAAATTTCTGAAATTTTTTCAACTCTTCATATCCTTGAGTGTCCAAAATTCAATTTATTAATTCTCGCATCAAATCTAAAAATTATTATCCAAAGGTATTTTAAGTATTTCAAATACTCAAAAGATAAAATAAAATACTTAAAAGACATTTTCAATAAGAAATCAAATGAACCATTATGCGGTCTTAGCCCTTATCAATTGTGCCATAATATTATTTCAGATAGCTTAGAATTGGTTTCATTTTCTGAGTTATTTAGAAATTTTGAACTAAGTCAAGGCGATTGGCAAATTTTATTTGACCTTTGGTTAAACAACTATGAATTTAAGAAAATTGAAAATATTTGTGAATTAATTTTAGATATCACAATTAAAAATGGAATGTATGAGTTAGGGCTCTGTCCCTATACTCGTCCTAGTGAGGGAAGTTCAGTCTTTCTGAAGGGAATTAGAATTGGGACTGCTTCGGCAGCCCCAAGTGTACTTGAGCAACATTCAAGGAACGAAGCGAAACTCGTCTGGGCCATAGGTTACTGTAACGGTTGACGGTTAGGCTGATTCCACCTACCGTTGTTCAGAGCTGTTAGCCAGTGGATGGAATTCATGAAGAAGGGGCTTGTATTATTAGATCCCGTGCTAAGTGGGGGTCTACAAAGAGTTATCGTAATCGTAATCTTAATCTTAATCTTAATCTTAATCTTAATTTTAGATATTGATGAATTTTTTTGTCTTATAAAGGATAGCTCACAAAAACTCTTGCTTTCTATCAAGTTTGGTGATAAACTCCAATGAGAAAAAGAAAGAAATACTGAGCTAGTAAATCTAGCAAGATATTTTGATAATTGCAAAGAAAAATTAATCAAGATCAAATATATTTCATTTGTATGCAACAATATCATCAACAATCTCGCAAAAGATGATTTGGATAAATTCACCAAAGATATTATGAACTCACTCCACCCCCTTTAAATTGGAAACTAAAATTTTGTTCCAATTTAAAGGGGGGTTAATTTTTTTTTTTAAAAAAATATCAATATAAAATTTTTTATAAAATATATAAAAATTAAAAAAAAAAAATTTCAAAAGCTTATCGAATTAGATCAATAAATTTGTTTAATAAAATGCTATTTACTCTTTACCCTTTAAAACAAAGCAAGATATAACTAAATTTTCATTATTAGTTAATACGCCACTATTAATTGGTATCAAATATATTTACGCAAAAATTATTATTTTTATTGATAAAAAAAATTAAAAAAAAATAAATTTTAGAAATTTATCGATCAAAGTGCTAATTTAGATGCTATTTATACTCTATTCTTTAAAATAAAGCAAGGAATAAGTAAAAATTTTGAAATTTTATAAAAGAATTCCTATTGAATTTATATCAAAATTATCCAAATAAAAAATATCATTTTTACCAAAAAAACAAAACATTTTTTTGAAAATTTTTAAAAAAAAAAATTAATTTTTTTTTTAAATTTAGCAATTAAGGATTATAAAATTTATTTAAATAAGATGCTCTTTATACGTTTTTCTTTAAAAAAGAGCAAGATATAACTAAAATTTTTAATTTTAGTTAAGAAGAAGCATTTAACTTATATCAAAACTTTTTAGATAAAAATTATATATAATTTTTTATTATAAAATTAAATTTTGTTCCAATTTAAAGGGGGTTAATTTACCAAAAAAGTGGAAATTTTACCGATATTTTGTTCCAATTTAAAGGGGGGGGAGTCAGAAATTTTTAAAATTTTCCAAAAATACCTGGAATTCAGCTTGGACACTGATATAGAAGAAAAAATACTTGCAGGGATAATTAGTGATCATGCACTGCTCAAATTAATAACTTATAAAGAATACTTACAAAATACAGCTGAATTTTGCAAACTATCCCAAATTATTTCAAATTTATGAAGCTTAATTAATGAAAATAAGATAAAAATCAATAGTCTCGGAAAAATTTCCCATCAAAATGACATGCAAAGATATCATTTTCTTTGACTTATAAATCAATTTCAAGATCAGACTGAAGCAAACTTTGAAATAATTTTAAATGACCGGCTTTGCAAGTATAATGAGATAGCTGAAACAGTTGTATGGATGGACAAGCTCATTGATTTTCTGTGTAAAGATAAAAACTTGCAGGAGATAAGCTTGATGAAGAAAGAATATGAAAAATACACAGAAAAAAGCTTGCCTGAATTCTCCTTTTCATTAAAATCGAAACCTTTGAGAGTGCTTGCTATGAAAACCAAAAATATTATTGATTCAAAATTATATAATAATGAGTACCTGAATTTAATCAGCTCTAGAGGAATAATAAATTCTTCAAGCATTCTCTCTATAGCAAATGAAGCTTTAGAAAACGTGAAAGAAAGCTTACGGTCAATCATTGACGCCTCTCCAAACTTATACCTTATTATAATGAATAAAAATATGCCTATTGATAGCTATTATCCTATTTCATATACGAAATAGGATAAGTCTAATAGTATGAATGCTTTTATTCATTATAATTAGGTTTATTAATTAAAGGAAAAGATGTTGCATATTTGCTTCGTGAAGACTCTCATAGAATATCCGAAATTCTTTTATTTTTATTTGATAAAAAAGAACACGATAAAATTGAGCAATTGATGCTAAGCTTAGATCTACTCAAACTCAGAGAAAAAATCATGGAAAAATCTGACTTACTTAAGAAGCTTGAAATAATAATAATTGCAGAAGAAAATACATTTTTATCATATTTAGACTTGCCAACTTCAATATACAATCATGAAAGCTTATCTGATTTACTTGAAAAAAAAGAAGAAATAAGAAATTTAAACGAAAAATTAACTATGGGTATAGATGATAGCAAAGTATTTAGCGTAATTAAAGAAATGGTAGAATCGCCAGATTTATGGAATTTGATTAGAGAAATTGAAAGAGGAGTTATCAATCAGCTAAAAATAAAATATGATCTTTTCGGAAAAGATTTTAACTCTATTCAAATAGTTTTAGATCTTGAAACAGCGTGAAATTTATTTACATTATTATCATTAATTATCTATAACGTTTAAAGTCCACTACGGGGTTACCTTGTTCAGGGCTTTCACCATATTTATCCACGTGTCGGGTCCATGGTCCTCTGGATCGATCTACTTTGTTACTCCAGGGCACGGGACAATTGCAATGTTCCGGCTTCGACGGGCTTAGCTCCTGCGCATGTTCCGCCTAAGGGCCACCTTCCTCGGGTGTGCTGAGGGGTAAAGACCTGAACCTCTTGAGCACACTGAGGAGCAGTTCCTCTGGTTATCCCCAGAGTTAAACCGCTATTGCTGTGCAGAAGTTCTCAAGGTAAAAACCAAACCCATAAATAAAATTGCTTGAGGGAGAGAAAATTAGCGGAGCTAATTTCACTCGAACCGAATGCCATTTTATTTATGTGAAATTTATTTACAAATATTTACAAGTTATCATCTATAGATTCTCCTGATAAATATGTTTTGCTTTTTCAAGCTATTCAAAACTCAATTGAAGAAACAAAATTAATTGATGAAGTTATTAGCCATTGCAGAATCAATTTGAATTTTCTACGCAAGCTAAAAGAGAGCTTATATGAGAGTGAAAATACCAAGATAAAGCAAATTTCGAGCATACTCGCTAAGTCAACACTTCAGTTTAATTTTGTGGAAAATGAATTTCATATGATACTTTTTTCAAGCTCAGATAAATTTAATCAGCGATCTCTTGTTGATGTAAAAGATTGAGCAGTTTTATTTAACCGTAAAGTTGATGAGGAAAATCAATATTCGAAATTTGCATGCTTGATAGAGGATTGTATGAAAATATTATTTTATTTGAACTCTCTTTATGGATTAGGGTTTCTTAAAGAAATAATACCACCAGAAGTTGAAATTGAAGAGGAAAAAGTATTTTGCAGAGAAGGTGAAAACAGTGGGATAATATGTGTGGAGGATTATCAAAATATGTTGAAAGATAGATATAGTGAGTGGCTAAATACCTTACTCCCCCTCCGTGAGCGAAAAAAAAAATCTAGTTCGTTCACGGAGCTTGATTAATTTGTTTTTTAACAAAAAATTATATATATATTTTAGAGGAAATTTGATTTTCGGAAATTTAAAAAATCCCACTTCGCAATAATTGAAAAGCAAATATTAATTTAATTTGTAAATTTTTTGCTTTAAAACGTAATTTTTTTTAAATTAAACAGAATTAGCTCGAGATTTCATTATACTATATATCAAATTTTTTACATAAAAAAATTTTTGTTCGCTCAAGGAGGATGGGTTTTTGGGCAAAAAATAGAGATTTTCTAATGGTTTTGCTCGCTCACAAAGGGGGATTTAGAGCAATGCTATAAAAATAGCTATTTATTGACTTTCTTAAAAGGCAGAGATTTTTGGATTTTTAAAAACTTTTTTAACTCAGGAAAAATATCACATAAGCTAATGCACTTAATGGGTTTTATGAATATCAAAGTCAAAGAATACTGTGAAATCCAAGGCAGCCCAAACAAGCAGCTTCAAAATCTCTCTAAAATACTTGAATCTTATAATGAAAAGCCCACCAAGGCAAATAAATTTCAGCGCTACTTTCCATTCATAGTCTGCTCTAAAACATTGTATGGGATTATAAAAATTTTCAAAAATTCAGTTCCTTCTGCATCTCAAATTTTATTTTGCCACGAATTTACAGAATGAAAAGACATTATTTCTTTTGTCTATAGATCTGTGACAGATCCTAATAAAAGACTGCATATTCTTGTGCATTGTGAGAATTTACGTACTGGGGTCCAGAATGCTTTTCTTATCTTATTTGATAAACTTTTAAATGATTCTCAATTAAAGTTCAAGTTTGGAGCTATATCACTAGATGACAACTCCTCAATTGGTGCTTATTTTAAAAATTCATCAAAAACTAATATTATTGATTGCGATATAAAGCAAGATGAGGTAGAAAACACAATAAAAAAATCAAATATAAAGAAGGCTTTTGTTTATTGTTCCAAAAGAGCTGGGATTGGAAAAACTACTGCAATCAGAAATATTGCAAAACACTTTAATAAGAAATTTGTTACATTTAATATAGCAGGAAATGTAAACATAGTTAAACTATGTAAAAGGCTTTCAGAAATTAAAATGCCTTCTGAGAGTGATTTATATTTTCAAATCAGCCATATCAGTAATCCAGAAATTGCTAATGAAATCTTACTGCCCTCTCCGTGAGCGAAAAGTTATATATAAATTTTATAGTAAATTTTTTTTCAAATTTTAAAAATCTCAAATCGCAAAAATTGAAAAGAAATATTAATTTAATCTGTAAAATATAGGTTTTGAAACCAATTTGCTTAAAATTAAACAGAATTAGCTAAAGATTTAATTATATTAATTATCACTTATATATCAACACATTTTTTCATAAACAATTTTCATATGAAAAAAATTTCTTTTCGCTCACAGATGGCAAGTTTTCACCCAAAAATAGGGATTTTTCTAATGGTTTTGTTCACTTACAGATGAGGGAAGAGAGTTAATAAACATTTGCCTTTTTAGAGTTTTGAATTATTCTGATTATCTTATAGTTTTTCCTGATAAAATAGATATATATATTGAAGTTGCCAGCACGCATAATGGATGGCTCTATGAATCAATTGACTATCTTAAATATTGCGAAACTAAGACTGTGAGTCTGAGAATTGAACATCTAGATGTGGAGAGCAATATTCCGAAATGCGAGCGCCTTGTGCATAATCTTGTACGATATGCATGGAACAATTGATACCAAGTTGATTTAAGAGAAAAAGACTTTAATCGCACAGCAATTCGCTGACTTTGGCAAAATTATGATAATCTATTATCTAACTCCCCTCCCCCAATTCTTGATCGAACGATTGACTGTAAAAATTCCTAAAAATTGGGGAAATTAACCCCCATCCTTGATCGAACGATTTTCATATCATGCAAATTTTTTATATATATAAAAAATATTAGTTATCAAATGCTTTGGAAGATGTGCCTAATGAAGTTGTTTTCAGAGCT
The DNA here is from genome assembly GCA_914767885.1 of Blepharisma stoltei. NCBI lineage: Eukaryota > Ciliophora > Heterotrichea > Heterotrichida > Blepharismidae > Blepharisma > Blepharisma stoltei. The sequence goes on from CAJZBQ010000052.1 coordinate 167,985, forward strand.
TTGAGACGACAGAAAGCTGCGAAATCAACCATCCGAAGTGATTTAGACATCAACATAGGCTTAAAAGCTCAATAATCTAATAAAATAGAGATTCTTTAAAATTTTAAAAAAATATTTAATTTAAATTAAAATTTATACAGTTTTAAAAGGGTAACTAATAAATCAAAATATTAAAAAATTGGTATTTTTATGAAAATTAATTCAATTTTTTGCTGTAAAACTAATTATTAAATACTCTTAACCCTCTTATTTAAAGTAAATAAAAAAAATCTATATATATATATATTTTTTATTTTATATATAATTTTTTTTCCCCAAAAAAATTTTTTTTAACCCCCATCCTTGATCGAACGATGGCGAGTCGTTCGATCAAGGATGGGGAGGGAAGTAATGAAAATTTGCCGCTCATTCAACTAAAGGTGTTTTTTACTCTTTTAAGCACACTTATTAATAATTTTGACAAAGGTTTTGAAAAAATATTACCCTTAGGGCAGAAAGAAAGAAGAAGCATTTTCTCTATGAATTCTGAGAAACCGATTGAAATTAATGAGTTAAAAAAAGAAGTTTTTAGAGGTTATTTAGAAACTGCAAAGGATTTGGCTTTTAGCTCCGCTAATATTATTGAAAGAAAACAGTCTAAAGAATGAAACATCTTGCATAAAAAAACAAAACTGGATTACCAAGATCAAGAAGAGATTGGTAGTCAACATATTTTAAATTGGCAATCTTATCATCAATCTTTAATAATTTTCAATGAAGAAGGAAACTATGCAATTTTGTCAAAAAATACTGCTCAAGAATCAGATACAGTTTGAAAACTTCAATATGCTCTTTCTAATCAGAATGAAAAAGCTTCAAATGTAATTAAGGGATTTAAGGAAGGGTTATATAGTAAAGAAAACTATTCTAAATTGCTTTCTTCTGAGCTTCTTGCCAAGCTTAAACAGTTTTTTAGAAATGAAAATTCCTCAGTTTATTATAAGAATTATGTGCTAACACCTGACAATTATTTAAAAATGCACTTACTTCCTCACGAATGAGTGAACCAAAAATTTTGTTCACGGAGGGGGTTATTTTATTTTTTAAAATAATTTATATATACATTTTATAGAAAATTTTTTTTCGAAGTTTTGAAAAAATAGGGAAGCAAATATTAATTTAATTTATATAAAATTTATGTTTTTAAAACGTATTTTTTTAAGATTAAACAGAATTATCACTTATATATCAATATTTTTTTCATAAAAAAATTTTTGTTTACTCACGGAGGGTGGGTTTTTGGGCAAAAAATAGGGATTTTCCAATGGTTTTGTTCACTCACGGAGGGGGGAGTTAATCTATCTAAAGGCTGCAGCAAAAATTCCAATCATAATAATTGGGGATACAGGGTGTGGGAAATCAGCTTTAATAAAATTTTTGGTAACAGAAATTCTGGTGAATCAAAATTTTAAAAAAATTGATATTCACAATGGAACAACCATTGAAATGATAAAACAAAGTATTGAAGAGGTTGAGCATGAAGCTGCTGACACTCCTGCTTGAGATATAGCTTCTGCACTTTAATAGATTGCTATGGACAGGCAATATACTGACCAGAAAAAAATGATCAAGAGCTCTTGCCTTATAAGTCTGATTAGGCTTCTCAAAAATAAACAGAAATTTTTATTTTCGTTTTTAGACCTCAAAAAATTAGACAAGCACAAATTATATTTAACAATAAAGATAGATGGTCAATAATAATCTATTAAAATTCAGGAACTATACATGGGTATTATTTGATGAATTTAACACCACAGAAAACGTTGGAATAATATGTGATATTATGTGCAGCAGAAAATTCGAAGGAAAAAACCTCCCAAAAAATATTAATTTTATCGGTACATGCAACCCATATCGAGTATCAAGAAAAAAAATTGAAAATATCGGCATTAAAAGCAAAAGGGTCGATCCTGAAAATCTAAAATTAGTCCATCATGTAAAACCTTTACCAATGACAATGCTGAAGTATGCTTGGGATTTTGGCTCTCTCACAAAAGAAGATTTTAAACAATACACTTTGTCTATGCTCGAGGTATCCTACCAAGAAACAGTTTTCACCCAGTTCATATGAAAATTAATATGTCTTCTAAAATTAAAAATCCCAAAAAATCCATTTTTATACAAAAATGCAATAAAGCAATACCAAAATATGCTGGAATGGAAGTATGACTTGCTCTGTGGAAGCAAAAATCTACTTGTTGAAATGATTTGTAAAGCTCACGAATATTTACCTAAAACCGAAGATGAAAGTATAAGTCTCAGAGACGTCGCAAGGTTCATCAAAATTAAATCATGATTTTCTAAGTCAATTGAAGAAAAACGCAAATATTTAAAAAATACAAGATATTTAGCAAACGAAACAAACTATAACTTAAAAATCAAGGATTTTGAGATTGACGAAGAGCTCAGGGCAGGAATTCTTTCTTTTTGTGTCTGCTACTACTTAAGAATTTTCTCTAAAAAAAGCAGAAAAGCATTTCTTGAGCATATTGTAGATCAATTAAATAGAGATAAAAATTTGAAAATTGAGTATCCACGATTGGACCAATTTCTAACCACAGATGTAATATTATCAATATTAGAAAGTGAGCAAGATGATTTAATTGCAAGAATGGAATTGACAAAGGGCATCGCAATAAATAAGCCGCTAAAAGAAAACATTTTCTGCATGATTGTATGCATTCTTAACCAAATTCCTCTACTTATCTGTGGGAAGCCTGGGTCCAGCAAATCTCTTTCTATCGAGCTTGTTTTTGCAAATTTAAAAGGAGTGCAGTCATATGATCCTTATTTTAAGACGTTGCCTGTGCTAACAGAGGTCCCATTTCAAGGGTCAGATTCATGCAAATCAGAAGAAATCAATGAAATTTTTTCCCAGGCTAATAATTACCTGGATAGTTCAAGAGAGAAAGGAGCTACCGATATCCCTGTAATTGTTTTTGATGAAATCGGCCTTGCTGAGATATCAAAATATAACCCATTAAAAGTTTTGCATAATCTTTTGGAAATAGAAAACATACATATTGGCTTTGTTGGGATTTCAAATTGGAAACTTGATGCTTCAAAAATGAATAGAGCTCTATTTCTTGCTCGTGAAGATCCAGGTGTGGATGATTTATGTGATACTGCGAATTCCATTTATTCATTTTATTCGAATGAAAAGCCTTACCAAAAGATAATTGAAGATTTATCATATTGATATTATAAGCTTAAAGAACACTTTAAGCCAATGCATTGCAATAATGAGTTTTATGGCCTTATTCCCCCTCCGTGAGTGAACTAAAGTTAGTCAGCCGAGAGGGTAATTTATTTTTTAAAAAAATGCATTTTCGCAAAAATTGGAAACCAAATATTAAATTAATTTGTAAAAATTTTATGTTTAAAATTTAACGAATTAATAAGAGATTTCATTATTGTAATTATCATTTATATATCAAAATTTTTATATTAGAAGAGGTGGGTTTTTACCAAAAAAATAAGGATTTCCAAGCTTTTTTGTTCGCTCACATAGGGGGAATTAGAGATTTTTACCACTTGATTAAAAGAGTTTCCAAAGAATTAACAAATCCGATTGGTGATTACGAAAAAGTGTTTGAAATTGTGAAACTTTCTGTTGAAAGAAACTTTGGTGGGCTGAAAAATGAAGATAATCATATTGAAGCCTTATCTAATCCATGGAATGGTTATTTATGAGAATCTTCGAAGAGATATAGCACGATTGATTTGATAAACGATAATTTAAATGAACACATAAAAGGAAGCTCAAATGGGATTATTCCAAGATATCTTATGATAGTAGGAAACTCAAGATTCGGTATTTGTGCAATTGAGAGGATCCTAAACTCTCGGTTACCTTTAAGAAAATTAAATTAATGTGGCGATGGCGACGCATAACTTTGAGCACAAAATGGCTTTATTGCCTAAACCAAGGTCCGGTCTTTTAATCATAACCCTTACTTGCCTAGAGCTGCAGTATTGGGTGGGAGCCCTTGGGAGCCATCTGGAGGCCACTTCAGTCTAGGTATTAGTTATCCAATGGTTGTTGGGCTTCGGATTTTTTCCCTGTCAGTTCCAGAGGGCCATGAGTTTTTTCCCTGAGTGTCATCCTTTCTCAAGATGTCCGACATGAGGGATCCTGCTAACTTTTGCCTCCATAGCACCTGCAAGACCTGAAGCAAGAGGGGTGTTTATAACTCGTCGAGAATCAAAGAATGCAGTGCCAGTCCCAGGTCTTGGAGCGGCAATTGTTGATTGGGCTCGGGCAGCTGAGCAACTCTCGCAAGCAGGGTCCGGTGTGTAAATATCAAACTGGAAGACTTAAGGCCTTTAATCTTAATCTTTTAAGAAAAGTTATGATAGGCAGCTGCTTGAAAAACGACATTAATAATGAAAAGAGTGCTTTTCAATCCCTAACTGATATAATTTTATATATGAGCACAGGTCGAACTGTGATTCTTAAAGGTATGGACCAAATCTATACTGCCCTTTACGATTTATTTAATCAGCATTTTCAATGGTCAGGACCAAGCCGATACTGCAAAGTGGCCTTGAGTTCAACAAACAATTCTTACTGTTTTGTCCACCCCAACTTCTATACCATAGTCTTTTTGGATGAAGAAGAGGCCAAGGAATCAGATCCTCCCTTTTTGAACAGATTTGAAAAGCATTACTTAGATATAAACTCCCTATTATCAAATAAAAACTCTATCGAAATTCTTAAAGATTTAACAAATTGGGTTAAAATTTTTAAAAAGCAGAAAGGAAACCGAGCTGAACTGTTAAAAATAAATAATTTATTTCCAATTTATAGTGCAGAAACTCTCAGCTTAATGATATATTCAAGCAGATATGAAAACCAAGAAGAAATATTAAAAGACTGCAAGCTGCAGCTCCTTAACTCTGCTTCTTCAATAGTAATGATTTTGAGTCATCAGTTAATAAATGATACTGAAGAAAAAGTTTTTATAATTGATAATTGAATGAAGCTTCACTCTGCAGAAAATTCATTTATAAGTACATTAAATTTGATGGTGAATGATAATTGTGATAAAAAAAAGCTCTTGGCTTTTACATTTGATAACGCTCAAATTTGGAGCACTCTTAATGATACAGACCCAGATTTGTTAGCTTGCACCAGCATCAATAAGTTTCATGACTATTCAGCAGAAGCAGAGCTATGCAAAAGTATTGAAAATTATTTTAAAGAGCCAAATAAGAAACTTTATATCCTTGAGATAGACTTCAGTAGCGAAAATCAGCACATTTTAATGGTAAAACATATTATTGACGGGATAGAAGAAAAGTATAGAAAAGTGAAAAATTTTGTGATAATGGGTAGAATGATAAGCAATTTGGAATATCGAGAATTCATATTTTACTTTGAAGATTGGCAAATGAAAATGTTTGAAGAAATAAAAAGGACGTCTGAGTTTGACATTTCTGCTTTACTTTTAAAAGATACCAAAAAGCTGATTGAAGAAAACGAAATATTTGAATTTGAAACAAATATATGCGATCTTACGATAAATTGTATGCTAAAATTCAAATATAATGATGAAAATATTGATGAACACATAGGCACTGTTATAGAGAAAGTTAGGGAAAGCCAAGACTTTATTAAATTATTAAAAACAAAAGTCTATAATCAATTAGAAAATCTTAAAGATTGGAAATCTGAAATCTTATCTGAGAATGAAATCGTGAAAGACTTCAAAAATCTTAAAGCGTATATGCAAGGATTTCTTTCAAATGAAATTGAAAAAGAATTGGCTTCGATTCTCCATCACTTAGAAAATAAAGGGTCATTAAAAAGCTTTTTAAACTTGTCAGGAAAAAAAGAAAAAGCCGATTTCAGCGGGTCCATGCCAAATGACTGTGAAAATTTGATAGTGCGACATCTCATAGGGGAAAATTTGTTTGAATCATTTTTGATAGTGAGACATGACCGAAAAAACCGTTAAATTTCGTCCAAATGGGTACACTATTTAAACATTTTCGACCAAAAGTACTTCGGTGAAATGGACACTATCAAAAAGGCAATTTCTTTTGACCTGAACCCGATTTCAGCTATTGGCTTAATGCTTTTGAAAACAGTAATTTCGAAAAAATTGCAGTAAGCAGCTACCAGAACAATACTGAGGTGGAGAAAACCCCTAATTTATCATTTCTTTTTTCAGTCGATGAGTATAAACTGATATCAAAGCTTTATAAACAGTATGGAGAAATCGGCCAGCAAAGTAAGAAAAAGTTGCAAATGAGCATATTTCAGCGCGAATTCGAAAAAAATTCAGCATATAAAAAGAGATTATGCGCAATAAATGAAGACAGCGATGCACAGGAATTTTATTTTTCTGATTTGATTAAAATTTATTTATTCAAAAATAAAATCGATCAAGAATATGAAAAAATTATTTTGGCGATGACTGAAAATCTGAGAATCAGTAATAGTCATTTTTGTGAGAAATTAATAGCTTATAAAAGATTTGAAGCAGCCTTTATTTATATATCAAATATTGTGAAATACTCTAGAATTAACATAAACATAACTTTACCTTCCAGTATTCCAGAAAACCCTCTAAATAATTTAATTGAACATGCAATTAGTAAGACAATTGACAGGGTCTTAACGAAGCCTAATGGAAAGAAGAGAGCAATTTTAGGTAGGATACTTGATAATTTAATCAGCCTGAATGCATGCTGCCCAAGCATTGTCTTTGAAAATCAAGAGCTTCTAGAATTTTGGCATGCATTTTTAGCAATGGTTAATAATACAAATTTTCAAGGTCAGATTACTGACATAAAAAATAAAATTCAAAACAATTGCACTTATGTATTTAATCCTGAATTTATTAAGGCTGCATTAGACTACTCCGAATTAATTTTTCAGAATAATCCAAAAGAAAACGATGTGGAAGTCTTCAAATTTAGGGCTGCATTTTACAAAATCCTCATTTGCAAAGACCATTCTGCTATAAGTCAAATCATCAAAGAAATAAATTCCACAGGCTTATGGAGGCATTCTACCAAACTGTTAAGAGAAATGTATGAAAAATCAAATATAAAGTCAAAAATTGCTAATTTGAATAAAATGATAGATGAGAATGAAGTAAATTTAGTTCAAGAAAGGAATGAATATTTAAAAGAAATAGAGAAAAATACAACTTATGGAAGCAAATTTAGTGTTTTATTTGCAGACTTGATTTATAAAATATCTGACAAAATTCAGATAGATGAAGAGGAATACGCAATGAATAAACTACACTATTATAGGACTATTCTCAAAACTTGGAAAAAGAGATTTTTATTTTATATAGAAAAATTAAATTGTAATGAACCAATATATACAGTTATTTATTCAGTCCAAATAAGAATATTCTTGGAGAGCTATTCATATTTACTTTTAAAAGGAAATGGCTCATTAACTGAGCCTGAAAAAGCTATTATGAGTGAAACTGGAACTATATTAGTACAAGCCCCTATTAGTAAAACTCTGAGGTTTTACTGCATTAAGCAGATGAAGCAAATTTCGAAGTGAGATAAAGATGGGGTTTACCATTATTTAGAAAGCCATAAACACATTGAATGGATAAATAGAATCGAAGATATTCCTGCTCCATCAAATTCTTTACTTCTCCCCTCCTTGAGTGAATAAACCATTAGAAAAATCCTCTTTTTTAGCCAAAATTATCCTCCATGAGAATGAGTAAAACAAAAAATATTTATGAAAATATATTTGATATATAATTGATAATTAATATAACGAAAACTCAAGCAAATTCTGCTGAATTTTAAACAGCTGACATTTTAAAACATTATTTTTTATGAAATTAAATTAATTTTTTAGTTCCAATTTTGTAGACTTAGATTTTTAAATCTCAAAAAAAAATTGTTTCAAAATTATATATAAAAAAAAGTAGTAAATAAACAAAATGGCCCCATTCACACATGAAAGGGGAGGGGAGTCAGAAATTTTTCCATTTTATACTGACTCATAGCCTCATTCGTGCGATTTTTTGCACAAAATTTTCAAATAGTAAATTTTATTTAAAAGATCGAAATTTATATGTTAGGAACTAAAATCCCAAATTTTGCTCTTTTACCTTTTATCTGAAAAATAATCAAATTTTGATCTATTCATATAAATTTACTATTTGGAAAATTTGTGCAAAAATACTCTGAATAAGCAAGGAATTTCTTATAACTTGGGAGTGAGTGTATTGATTACTATAAAGACATCACTAATATTATAAACAAAATCCTTATAAATTCAGACTGCCAAGACCTCAATTCTATAATTCAAGAAGGCCTGAATAATCCCAATGTGAAATTGGCCATCGCCCAAGCATTTTTGAATGAAGTATTTATGCACCATCCACTTGAAATAAGTGCTACTAATAATCTGAATCAGTGACTAGAAAGAAATGAAAGCTTGATAACTGAAAACCTTGGAGAGGTGTTTTTTTCTCTTCTTAAAATGCTTCTTAATAACAGTTTTCCTCAGGATTCACTTTTTCAGTTCAATGTCATTAGAAATAAAAATAATGATCAGAAATTATTGATTTTATTAACAATTTTTATTATAACAGTTTCATTTGGAAATTGCCAAAATCCAATTTCAGGTGTTTTCTTTAACGATAAAAGAAAAATTTTATATAATGACATATAGCCGTTCCCGGTTATAGATCGGACTATGCCTGATCTTTGCCGGGAAACTCGGTGGATTGTCTGCGTCACTTCGAGGTGACGAGAGTCAACTCCCCAAGCTGGTAAATCACTTAATGGTGGCTATTTGCCAACTCGGGGAGTTGACTCGTCACCTCGAAGTGACGCAGACAGCTCCCCGAGTTTCCCGGCAAAGATCGGATACAGCCCGATCTATAGCCGGGAACGGGCTATATCGATTCAATTAAATCAGATGTTTGTTTTCGCTGCAGAATTATCCCCAAGTTATAATTACAATAAAGAAAAACTAGATAATTGATCTAATTTTATATCACCCTCACACTCTTGGTGGCTCAAAGGAAGCACTTATAAATGTTCTGAAAATTGCAGTTATATATATACAATACCAGGAGATGGATACCCAAGACATTATTTTAAGTGTGGAAAATGCAATAAAATGTGTGGAGGTGAAAACAAAAAATTATTTAAGAGAGATGGTCATAAAAATATTAGCCACAAAGAAGCTAGAAAAATAATGATAAATGCTGCATATGAAGAGAAGCTTGAAGAAGATAACATGAGAGGGTGCAGATTTTTCAGTCGCAAAAATAAAACGCTTTATATAAGATATTGCAAGGAAATTACAGCTAGAGTACTGCATCTCATTTTAGGTACTTCTATATATGGATTTAAATGCTTGAATTTAGCAAATCTTGAAAAAATATTTGATTCGAATGGATTAAATCCAGAAATTTATTTAAAAGAAAGCATAGAAAATGATTTTAAAATGATTCTGGAGCTGCTTCAAGCTGAAGATTCTCATATTTGGATGTACAATATTTTATCAAAATTACCTCAATTTCTATACGAAAATAATTATCTTCCTTTTAATAGTGATATAAGGAAGACATTTGAAGAATTATTTGAGATTCAAATAATACAGCCTAATATTGACCATAGAAAAAGCTCTAGTATTGCTGACTATCAAAGGAATTTTCGGTTTCTATTTAATGAGAAGGTTTCTGATCTTGATATTATTGATGAAAAAGTAGTTACAGATTTACCATTAGAAAAATTATTCAGAGTAATCAATAAGCCAACATTTTGCAAAATGGAACAAAATTTCAGGCTGAATGACCTTGCCAAAGAGTACCCAATAATAAATGAATATCTTCAAAGCTTTTCTGAAATCCAAAAATTAGAAGCCTTGTACCCAATAATTGAGTTTACTAATTATCTTTTGGACAAATACAATTATTGCTATACACGTGATGAATGCACAAAAATGAGAATTAGTGATATAATAGACGCAATTTCTGATGAAAACGAAAAAAATCATTTCATAGATCTATTTGAAAGTTTTACTTCTGCTTGGAAATCTGTAAACCTTTGCAGTGTATCTAATGAGGAAAATATAGAAAAAAATCAAATTAGTAGCTCAAGCTACTTAAACTTCTTTTTAATTGATCAAGCAAGTAACCAAGGCAAACTCCTCAAATTTGCTTTAACGGAACTAGCTGGAATTCAAAATAAAATTCTTGCCCAAATTTGTGGGTCGATCAGAGGGTCTAAATATATGGTATATATTGATAAAGCGAAATTTGGCATTCAAGAAATTAAACTAAAAAATATTCTTGAAATAAAAAGTCTAAAGAGAAGGTATTGTTATTTTTGCTCTCTGAATAATCCTTCCTTTGGAAAAGGTTGTGAAACTATTTATGATTATGAAAGAATATCAGCCAATCTTTCTGCAGATCTAGGATCTGTAAAATATTTGGATACTTCTGTGGTTCGCTGCATTCAGTATCAGAATGAAATTTTGAAATCAGATATAATTGAAGAAATTGAAAAAAGAATTCCTCAAAATTATAAATTTGAAGAAAATGATAATGATGCAGTCAGGAGCTATAAGAAAAAGGTTGATAAAACTCAAGATGGTAATGAATCATGTGATAAATTGAAAAATTGTTTAAGACACTTAATTAACCTTATATGCATTCTTAGGAACTCCACAAAAACACCAGATTTATCAATAAAAGACTACTGCTCAAATTTAAACTTAAAACATTTTGCAGCGTTCTTTAAAGATGAAGGAATATCAGATATCAAATTATCTCACATTGTAAAGCTATACCAAAAAATTGAATCATATTACTTTCCTTGGCATATTGAAAAATACATGAAAATTGAGTATAAGCTTGAATCTTTTACTAGAGGTGCTACAAGTAGATCCAACAGAGAGAGAATTATGGAACAGATGAAATTAACTATTGAAAATTTCAAAAATACAAGTAAGCCTCATTGTGATTGTAGAAATTTAAAAACTTTTATCAAAAGATTCATAATGAGATGCCTGCCCGCAGGAATAGATCCAAAAGATCCTATTAGCCTTTATGTCACTCGCACTGACTTATGAAAAAGCAGTTATAAAATTGAAGAGCTAGAAATTTTGAAAGTAAGATTTTCTAATGAAATTTATGCCTCTTTTTCTTTACTTTTTTATGAAGTAGTCCAGCAGGAGCTGTCTAACCAAAGAATGAGCGATGAAGGCATAAGCTTTGAAATCAATGAAGACATTGATGAAGGAGAAGAGTCTGAAGAAGAAAGTGAAGAGAGTGAAGAAGATGAAGAATCAGATTACGATAGTCCTCGCTATTAACTAATAATTATTATTGTCAAAAATAGCTTAATTTGCTAAAATTAATTTTCAATTTATATATGAAACTAATATTAATATAGTTATTAATATAAAAATGACAGATTTATATTTAGAAGAGCAAAGGCTCAAAGTTGAAGAATTTACAAAAATGCTTTCAACTTTATATGTAAATGACCTTAATCACCAAAGACAGCTCCAAGCTGAGTTCAATACTCTTTCTGCTCTGCCTGAGAATATGGAAGATATGAGTAATATTTATAAAAAGGAATATCATCGCATTCAATCCTCCATATGTTTAGACTTCATTAAGCAGTGCAAGATTACTCAATTATTATTGAATAAAATAATTTTTGAAATCCACAAGCAAAACACTTATAATTCTTACAATTTAAATTTCAGATATCTTTACAATTTTGACGAAAATCTAAATGGAACAGAAATTTATATTTACGATCTTAAATCTCATAAAAGAACCTCAACATGTGAATTAAAATCTTACAAATCAAAGAGACGTTTATGTGATAAAGTAACGAACTATGCTAAAATTTCGAACTCGCATTTGCTTATTATGGGAGCTGATAGAAATCTACATAAGGGAATTTTAATGGATCTAAAAACCAAAACAGCAACCGGTGTGTTTAATTTTAGCACCCAAGAAAGAGTATTTGATGTTTTCAATCAATTTATTTATTATGACAATTATTTATTTATATTTGGGGATGCAGAAAAATCAGGCTTGCTGAAATATAACATAAATCGAAACAAATGGCACCAATTAGCATTCCCATGCTTGAAGGAATGAATTTCTTCTGTTCTTTACCGCAACTATGTCTTAATAAGCAGTTCTTATAACTCAATCTTTTATTTATATGATCTTTTAATTGAAGCCCATTCAGAAATTGCATTTTATGAGCATGTAAAAAATCGTAAATTTTTATTTACTGATCAAGTTAGGGCTTATTTATGGGTTCAAAACGGTTCTATTTATGAAAGTGATGAAAATAACCCATTTAAATGAAATAAAATAGGGAATAATGATTTTGGAATTCGTGATTTGCCTTTGGATATAAATTTGCATAATTTTGATATAACTTTCAGCAATTATGAGGGCGACATTTATGCTAGTCTTATTATAAGACCGCAGATGTATTGCTATAAGTTTAATAAAAAAAGAAAAGCAATGAAAATAATTTACCAAGGGGAAGTCAATAGATAATCTTAGTAAATAGTTACTTAACCTAATATTTGCCACAAAAGTTTATGGCTTAAAAATAAAGTTCTACCTTTTTCAATATAATTTCAATCATTTTATACGCAAAATTTTAAATGTTTATTATAATTTACGCGAGCGCCTGCATAAATTGGCACATGCAATTATTAAGGTTTCAACTTCTTGCTTGTAAATGAGTACACCAATTGGGAATTAGCAAGCTTGCCTAATAGTATGTCTGATTGACAATTTCGCACTTAGCGGCGTAACTGATGCGGAAGAAGTTAATGTACTTAGGCTCAAAATCATCTAGTTGATCAAATATAAGAATCGAATAATATCACAAGCATATTGATGTTAGGCCTTTCCAGTTATATTTTATCAAACTTGGATATTTAAATAATTAGAGCTTCAAGACATTAAGACTTCATATATAGAGAAATTCCAACAAAAAAAATATATTCATGAATAAAAATTGGCAAAAGATTCAAAAAACTTTTATTAGTATGGGTCAGATCAGAATTAATCAGAACAGATATAATGAGTAAATTACTCAAAGTGGTATAATATTAAATCCCTTTATATATTATAGGTGTTTTCCCCTATATAGCCCGATAAGGGCCGTGGGTTCTCCGTGGGATCCCTCTGATGGTCAAACCAACGCACTGAATTGGTCAAACCAACGCACTGAGTTGGTTTGACCAACAGAGGGATTCCACGGAGAACCCACAGCCCTTATCGGGCCATATAGGGATAACCCCTATAGTTTTACCTATCTTTTATAATTATTCAAAATTTAAAAAATAATTGTTAATTATTCATATATAGCTGAGCTGATGTAAGATAAATATAATAATAAAGTATAGCAGATTTATTTTTAGCAGAGAAAATTAAGAAGATCAAAAAAATTAAAAAAAGTCTTGCTGCTTTGCATATAAAAGAATCTAGCAGCCTCATTCAGCTTCAAGATGAATTTAATGAGCTATCTCCTTTGCCAGCCCACATAAAAGACAAGATCAGTGCAAGTAAAAATAATCACCAAGTTAAATATCTATACCAAGAATTTGAAAAGAAATGCTTCGCTACTTAGTCTATGCTTGCCACAGTAATTTTTAAATTCCACAATAAAAACTATAGGAATCATTACAATTCAGACTGCAACTACCTTTTCAATTATTTAATAAAACAACGTGGAAGTGAGCTTTATATATATGATTTAAAAACCCATGAAAGAACTTCCACATCAGCTTCAAATAAATTTGGCGCAAATAATTGATTATTAGATAGCATAGTCAGCATTATCAAGATCTCAAACTCACATTTGTTTATCATCGGGAAAAATAATAAAGGATATTTAATGGACCTAAGAACCAGAAAAATTAGCTTTTACCTTGATCTTAAAATTGAAGATTATGGAAATTTTCCAATATATCCTTTTATTTATTATGACAATTGTATATATATTATTAGCAATTTCAGAATTTTGAAGTATAATCTATATAAAAAAATATCGACCATAATGAAATTTCCTTGTGTTCGTTAGATTAAATTGAGTGTTTTAAGTCCCTAGAAGTAATATGTATTCCGCACAGGGTGGCTGTGGGGTAGGCTCTTCAAGTCAGCTTGAACTAGAACAGAATCTTTTGTTTCTCGGTCGAGGTCTCCCTAATTGATGCTTTAATTATGATTTTCATAGGCTCAATTTGCAACCCAAGCGCCAGCTTTACCTAACCCTGCTTAGCTCAGGCTATATAATCTCTTAATCAAACCATTTCCAAATGGAGAGACTGTAGCCCTTAAGATCTTGCCAAGCTTGATCTTTACCCTGGATTATCTCTAAAATAAAAACTCAATACCTTACACCATTTTGAGGCATGCCATCAAATTGCATAGACAAGAAAGCCACCCTGCATCTATCGGACACTGGGTTCTTTCGGCAAAAACTGCCGCTCAAGCACGGCAACTAATCAGCAGAAATAGTGCTGGGACTCTCACTTCAAGGTCAGCAGCTCCTTGCCCCAAAAAATTTTCCAGAGATGCATAGGACACTCGCCACGGGGAGGCAGGCCATCCCACAATCCATTTTATTTATGTCATTTTAGTGTTATTGAAGGTTAGCTATTAGCATTCTTTATCGCAATTATATAGCCTAGGAAGGATTTTGTATATAATTATTTCCTATGAATAGTCACATAAGCGGTGAATTACCTGCTAAAATTACAATTTGTTCTATTAATGGGAATTTACAATAACCCTAGGCTTAAAAATACCTGATAGTTTTTCTTGATGGCAAGGCAGCTTTGGAGTAGACATATATACTAAATGCATTTGCCAAATTATTGAGTTTACCAGCCTATTAAATACAAAATAACTATTAGGCTATATTTTAATTTGCCATCACTTTAAATCTAAATTTTTCCTGTTTGATCTTAGAATTGAATCTCTTTCAGTCATTTCATTTTTACTCCCTCTGATGAGAAAAAAAAACTTTGTTCGCTTAGTTTTTTTTTAACATTAAAAAAAAATCAAATTTATAAAACTGAAAAGCTAAAATTAATTTAATTTTCAAAATTTATATTTCAAAACGCAAGTTGTTTAAAATTAATCAGAATTAGCTAGAGATTTCGTTATAATAATTATCATTTATATATCAAATTTTTTTTAAAAAAAATTTTTGAGGATGGTTTTTGGGCAGGAATTTTTGTAATGGTTTTGTTCGCAACGGAGGGGGGGAGTTAGAGGAAATGAAGTAGAAAAAATTTTTATTTACTAACCAAAAGAGGGTTTATTTGATTATAAAAAACGGCACTATTTATGAAAGTGGCTTCAAAAATCCCTTTAAATGGTATAATATAGGGAATATTGATTTTGATATTGGCAAGTATCCTTGGAAAAAGAATTTTAGCATTTTTGAGGGAGATATTTATGCTAGTTTTAATAAAGAGCCATACTGTTTTTGCTGTAAGTTTAACAGAAAAAATATAAAAATGGAAATAATTTATAAAGAGGAAGTTGGAAAGTAATTTTACTTAATCACTATTGACTTTTTACTTTTTCTGATTAGATTTGTTTAATAGTTTTGCTTGATAGCAAAGGTAAGCAAATTATTATTTCTTATAAGTGCTAATTAAATTCTAAAAACATTTTAAGTATTTTATTACTTATATAGCTCAATTATATATGAATTTTAGCAAATTAAAAGTCATTCCTTATATAATTTATAATAGCTATATTTATGTTTAACTGGGTCAAAATACTTTTTTATAATGAAATTACTTCCACCTTCTATAGGCTTTTTTAACACTTAGTTAAAGCTGTTCACAATTAAAAATGGAGCGCATGAATTAGGGTCCTTGTCCCCTAAGGTCATCCTAGTGAGGGAAGTTCAGTCTTTCTGAAGGATATTGGCGCTGGAACTGCTTCGGCAGTTCCCGGTGTGCTTGAATCAAGTTCAAGGAAGGAAGAGAGACTCGTCTAGGTCATAGGCTACTGTAACGGTTCGACGGTTAGGCCGATTCCACCTACCGTTGTTCAGAGCTGTTAGCCAGTGATGGAATTCAGGAAGGATGAGCTTGTATTGTCAGATCCTAAGCTAAGTGGGGGTCGACAAAGTGTTATCGTAATCTTAAATCTTAAATCTTAAAGCTGTTTCTTATTATCTAAATGAGAGACTTTAAAGGATGCTTTAAGGTTGAAAAAAGAAATTTATTCGGATTTAGTGCCAAACAATTTCAGTTCTTTGTATTTTAAAATTCTTTAAAATTTTATCATTATTGATCGCTTGATTCTATTTATATATATTACCAAATAATGGCATTCATAAATCAATTTAAAATACATGTACCATCTTTCATAAAAAATTAATCATTTATACTGATTAATTCATGAGCAGCCTCTTTTTCCAAATTAGATATGTATGGAATTATTATTAAATTTTATTATTAACGAATATTGCTATAGCCAACCGGCAGATTTTTTATTTAAATATTTTCATATTAATTGTGTCTAATTCATAATAGAGTTAAATTTATGTGAAGATTATGCAAACACTTTTTTTTAATTCTAATTTTAATCTTATTCTATTATTAATGCAATCAAGCGCCTTATAAATGCTAAAAACGCCTTGAAAATATTTAATTAACTAGCTTTCGTCAAGCTGTTACAAATAAAGCATAAAATTGAAAATCTATGTGGGAAAATTTACGAAAATTTATTTCTTGCTTTTACTATAATTTTTTTTATTTTGCCAAAGTATTATACCATAACTTAAACAGCATTTTTATATTTTGGTAACATCAGAAAATGCATCCTCCAATGATTTCAAATTTAAATTGTGGAAAAACAGCTTTAGACTATTATCAAATTAGCAGTCTATTTGATTATATAAAAAAAGACATTAAATTACGCTACTAATCCTAATATCATATCATTAAGTTTCAATTCTTCAAAATTTTATTCCTCATCCTCAGCTTTTTCCACATTTACAGATTTATTTCCCCTTTTTACAAAATCTATATTAGAAAATGTCTATTTCAAACCCAAATTCACGGCTCAGTGAACGACTCCCTGAAACTCCTCCCCATCTCCAATGAAAATCATCAGTTCCATCTCTTCTTCCCCTTTCCGTTGATTATTTATCTACTCCGCGCATCTCAAGTGCACATACATCAAGATCTACTAAATCCTTGAAAAACTCAACACAAAATTTAACAGCCCGATCATCAGAGCCTGATGGACGAGCTTTAACGACCCGCAGCACTGACAGACGATTTTTTGGGAATTCTGAAACACCTTCAGACCAAACTAAATGTTCATTAAAAGAAAGTGGTTCAGTTAAAGCATATGCTGCAAGTACAAATCAAGGATTAATCAGAAATTACAATGAAGATAGGGTCAGTATCATTTTATTCTTAAATAATTAAGAATTTTTTAAATAAATATTACTATGATAAAAATGGCAGATTCATTGCAGAAAGCATAAACATAATGAAACCTCCTAACCGAAGTGGAGAACCATGGCCACGCTGCTCGTTTTTTGGGGTTTATGATGGACATGGAGGTGCAGCTTGTGCTGATTTTTTAAGAGATAATCTGCATCAATATGTAATAAGAAATCATTATTTCCCACACAACCCAAAAGAAGCAATAAGAAATGGATTTGAAGCTGCTGAACGAGCTTTTCTTGAGCTAGCTGAAAGGAATCAGCCCGTAGAAAGATCAGGGAGCTGCGCAAATGTTGTACTCATTGTAGGAGACAATTGTTATGTAGCTAATGTAGGGGATTCAAGAGCTGTGATGAGCGGAGACGGCGGAACAAAAATTTATCCTTTATCAAAAGACCATAAACCTTGTGAGGAAAAAGAAAGACAAAGGATTATTAATAATGGAGGAAAGGTCTATCAGTCTACTGCACAAGTTCAAGGAAGCCAAATCGCAGGGCCTTATAGGATTTTTCCGGGCCGTCTTTCAGTATCTCGAACTATTGGAGATATTGAAGCTAAAATATCATAAATAAAATGGCATTCGGCTCAGGAAACATTTTCTCCCTATAATTTTATTTATAAGGTATTTTTTTCTGAAGAGCTTCCTCCTCACAGCAATAACAGCATAACTTCTAGTAAATTAAGTCCTCTTCGTGCAGTCAAGAGGCTCAAGGTATTTGCAATCAGCACGCATGAGGAAGGTGACCCTTAGGTGGAGCACTCACAGATGCTAAGTTTGGCAAGGGTGGCTCAACACAATATGGGGTTTGTTTTGGAATGCCACATGTAGTACTCCATTTTAAGCAGCAGGATGACCCGTTATGTCATTAGTTCTCAAGGCCAATCCCCTCTTTTGGGAATTGCATTAAAAACCTAAAAACCAAATTAAATTATAATCTCTCTGAAGCCAAAATGCCGAGCTATAATGGAAATCCAAATGTCTTGATATCAACTCCAGAAATCAAGGCCTTCCGAATCCACCAAGATTTTGACTTCATTATCTTGGCTACCGATGGGATTTTTGATAAAATGACCAATAAAGAAGTAATAAAAAGCGCGTGGTCTTGCATTTACGACTCGAAGACCAGAAATGCACATCAATTGTGTGGAATTGCAGTGGAAAATGTAATGAGCACTGCACTAAATAAAAAAACAACTGACAATGTTACAGTTGTGATGGTCGGGCTTGAAGGGTTTATAAACAAAATTGAAGAGCTTTATGGAAAAGAATGCTTGTCTTAATTATTATCGATTTATATTATCTCTTTGTAGCCTATCTACTTATAGAATTTATTTAGTTATTTCTCTTCTAAATTTGTGTTATTGGATAAGTTTTATTATATATAAAAAATTTTGGCTCTATAGCCACTTAACTCTTTTTCCTTTAACCCACTCCCCTTTCATTGTTTTATCGAGCTTAGTTTTTACATCAGTAAACGTAAATTCTCCAATTCCATCTTGTTTCCCATTAACCCAATTCCCTTTATATATCCTCCCGTCAGGCCAAAAAAATTCTCCATATCCATTCCTAATATCTCTATAAAATTCTCCGACATATCTTTTTCCATCATTAAATTTAAATTCTCCAAACCCAGTCATTTTGCCATTAATTCATTCCCCGTTATATTGATTTCCATTGCTTCATTTATAAAACCCTTTTCTTTCAATGTGATTATCTTTGAATTCCCCTTCATAGAAGCTTCCATCAGATTTTGTTAATTTTGCGTATCCATGGATTCTGCCATTAGTAAATTCTCCATCTACGACATCTCCATTAGAATATTTAAAAATCCCTTTTCCGTTTGGGAAGCCTGAGTCGCATTTTCCTTTGAATTCTTCTCCATTTTCATTTACTAGTAAACCTTTGCCTATAGGCTTCCCATGTTTGAACTTGCCTTCGTACATTTTGCCGTCACTGCAAATAGTTCTCCCATACTGGTCTTTTTTGCCTTGTCTGAAAAATCCGACATATTTTGTGCCATTTTTGTCAATTAAAATGCCTTTTCCGTGAGGTTTTAGAGTTTTTAAATCTCATTCACCTTCATAAACTGAACCGTCTTCAAGAATTACTGCACTTTTGTATTCAACGTCGTTTGAGTCTATTTTTATATCAGGGAAAGCAAATTCTCCATATCTATTTTCAATGGCTATTAATAATTTATAAGGATAAAAGCCTTTTATAGCTATTACATGTATTTTATTATAAATACTAATATAATTTACAGCTAAAAGTTATTTTCTTTAAGCAAACTTTATCAAGCCATTTCAATATATTGTACATTTGATGAGAGAAGCTTTGATATTGGCTCTTTAAAGTTTTCAAAAGGGAAATCCTCATCTTCCTCCTCTATTAGATCTTTTTTCTCCATATAGCCTTTTGCAGCTGTTTTTAAGAGATATCGGCCTATATCTTTGGGAGTCGGAGTTATAGTAATATTGCTGATAACCATTTCAAAATCTTCGCTTTCTGCTTCAGTTTTAGCCTTACTGTTACTTACTTAATGCTTATAACGTTTTACGTCCACAACGGGGTTGACGGTCCCCAGATCTTCCCCTCACTCTTCGACGCATCGGGCCCACAAGCCTCTGGGGCGACTTGCTTTGTTTCACCAGGGTGCACCTTAGAGCAAGTGTTGCCGGCTTTGACGACTCATGGATGAGTTACTGTCTTCTCAACGTGAATTTTTTTATTTTTTTCAATGGCAGCGTTTTCAAGTAGGGAATACACATCGAAAGCTGCTCCAGGATTCAGCGGAGATTGTGCACTGATGAGAAAAACCCATTAGAAATAGCTGACGACAGTTGACTTTATTATAATTCAGACTCAGATGAAGATGGATTAAGCGGACTTGATGATATAGATTTAGGCTACAGAAAAGACGAAGCAGGAAAAGCACTGGAAGTATGTGGGAGGAATTTTGAACACGCACTTGAGCTGATGCTGGATAGCTGTAATAAAATTACTCTGATGGAAGATGAACTGGATGGGGAATCAGATGTGGAGGAGGGCGAGAATGAAATTGATGAAGAAGATCGAGAAAAAGAGCTGATGAAGAAAATCAAGGTCTAAATAGAGAAGCAAGATGGAGATGTCGTGGATGAGGGAGAGCTAATTTTGGCCATACATTCAGTCAAAGCGATATCTTACGATCTGAATGATAGGCAAAGGAAAGTGGTTTCAGAAAAGGAAGCTCAAGCAAGCAAAATAGGTCTGGAGGACTGAGAGCAACTAGAAAAACTCTGAGAATCAGAAAGTCTAGAAGACTCCGAAAACTCAGAAATCCCTGAAAACTCAAAAGGACCAGAAAGCGCAGGAAACCAAGAAAGTACAGAAAACTCAGAAAACTCAGAAAATTCAGAAAACCCAGAAAATCCAGAAAACTCAGAAAATTCAGAATGATCAGAAAACCCAGTATGCCCAGAAAACTCAGAAAACTCAGATAAGCCAAGGAGCACAGAAATGCCAAAAAAAATCAAAAGAACTATAGAAAAGAGAGCTTCCAAACGAATTATTGCAGGAAAAACTGAAAAATTAGAAAAAAGTCAAGTGTTAAACAATTCAGACTTAAATTTGAGTCGAGTTCAAGAAATTGAAAAAGAGGAGTACTGCACAAAATACGAGACTTGTGTGAAGCAGCTACAGAGTGGATGGAAGAGATGATTGGTGCACATTGTTGACAGTGCTCAAGAAGTATCACATGGCAATCCTGAAGGACAAGCCATGAAGATTTTAAGAGATGAAGATGAACAAGTTGCAGGTTCAAGATCAACAACGGAAAATAGCAGATTGGTTTAAAAAGAGCCTTTAAGGGCTTCGATTATGCGTCAAGCATTGCCATAATTTAAGCAAGTAAGTCTTCTCAACGTGAGTTGCCTACACAGAAAATCCAAAAAATGGATTTTCTGGCCGACTATCGGCAAAAAGGAAAAGCATGCAGCCTGGGACCTAATGCCCAGTTTCACACAGGGAGTTACCCGATTGGCCCTTAGGGCTTTGCTGAGTTTCCTCTTTCCAACTGCCATGCCTTTCTTCCCCACGAGGTAATATCCTTCCAGAATTCAAACTTGAGTTAGGCTCTGTCACCCGCAGAATTGCTTACCTAGCGTTTCTGTCTATCTCCAGAATGGCAAAACCTTGCCGGATATAATTAAAATATGTGCTTGAAGGTAGTCGGCGTAGCCGACCCGAAGCGCTGAGACGCCATATTTTAATTATTTTAGCCTTACTGTTAGTCAGATCAGTTTTCATAGTTTTCACTTCTGTAGGCTTTTCAGCCAAGCATGCACAATAATTGCCCATTTGTTTTATTATTTATTTAGCATTATTGTTGATGGCTTATTTATTGATATTTTATTTAAAATATTTGCTAGTTTATTACTCCTTAGTTTAAATTTTAGGCTTATTTAGCAATATTATGCGTAAACCAACTGAACAGTTTATAAAAATTTTATATTCTCAAAATAAGATTTCAAAATAACTCTAGATCATCAATGACAGATAATGTTATTTATGATTAAAGCTGATATTATTTGCACCTAAATTAGATTAATAAAAATGCTGATTTACCTCAGTTTTTTATCTCTTTTTTTCTTAGTGAGTTCTTACCCAGACCCAAGAAAAGAAAAAATCTCAGCCTGCTTATTTCTCGTACACTTAAAAATCAGCACCGATAAAGATAGGTTCGAAAAAATTTTCGTAGATGTCTCTCAAGACCAAAAAGAACGAGTCACTAATAAAGTTGTAGGCGAAATGGTGCTTAATTGTGTCCAAGACATAACACCTTATGTAATAGATGAAATTCAATCAAGGTCCAATTCATTGACTTATAAGCGAGATTATGACAAATTGCTATCATACAATAAATATGATCTTTATGGAGAGGTAAAACTCACCCCTGAGCAAATGGAAATCATGAAAATTGCGTTTGAGCAGTCACAAGAAATGCTTAGTCCCCCCTCTATAAGTGAACAAAACCATTAGAAGAATCCCTATTTTTTGTCCAAAAACCCACCTTCAGTGAGCGAACAAAATTTTTTTAATAGAAAAAATTTTTATGAAAAAAATTTGATATATAAGTGATAATTAGTATAATGAAATCTATAGCAAATTCTGTTTAATTTTAAAAAAATTTGCGTTTTAAAACATAAATTTTATAAATTAAATTAATATTTGCTTTCCAATTTTTGCGAATTAGGATTTTTTTTAAAATTTCGAAAAAAAATTAACTCCCCTCAATGAGCGAACAAGATTTTTTTTGTTCACTCACGGAGGGGGGTGAGTTAATGAACAATTTCCTGAAGAAGAGCTTGAAGATAATGATGAATATAGGAAACAAAAATTATCAACATGTTTGACTCTTTCTAGATACAAAGTCCAAGAAGACGACCCTATTATCAAACAAATCTTGCAAAAAATGCCTAAAGACCTTGAAGAAAAAATCACTAACAAAATAATTGGAGACATCTTGATGACCTGTATGGACAAAATGACAAATAAAATTTTGCTTGAATTATCAGAGACCTCCTCATATGCTGATCTTACCCCTGAGCACAAAAAACTACTAGAATGGGACAAAAAACAGTTCAAAAAAAATAAGGAAATTACTTTTACACAGAAACATTTTACGCTATTTGAGGAGGTAACAGAAGTTCAAAAAGAGATGGAAAAAGAATATCAAGAAAAACTGGAAAAAGAAATAGCCAATCAAGAGAAAATGAGAAACCTAAAGCCGCCTGAGTTGGCAATAGAGGAAACTAATTTTCCAAGTGAGCTATTGATTGTAGGAGTTGTTTTATTGACTCTTTTAGGCTGTGGGTGCTATTTTGTTACAAGAGAAGGACGTGTAGAGGTAAGAGGAAAAGAAGAAAATAAAGAAGAAGACAAAGAGGAAAATCAAGAGGAAAATAAAGAAGAAGACAAAGAAGAAAAAAATGAAGAAGATAAAAAGGAAAATAAAAAAGGCTCGATAAATCAAAATAAAAAGAAAGATTAAGATAATTCGGATATCTTGATTATTTATAAGACTATCAAATATAACATTATCAAATTAAGCCAAAAAGCATAATTAAATGATATACAATCTTCAAAATATTAGCTCCTTCATTCGTTTGAGAGCAAATTTATTTCCTCACTTGCAAAGGAGTTAATTATTATTTAAAATATTTTTTTGGAATTTAAAAAAATTAAATTAAAAACAATTTGACCTTTAACTGACAATAAAGTAGGATTTTTCAATGGTTTTGTTGCTGCTCAAAGAGGTAGTAAGTAAGTAATTACTGTGGAGAAGAGTCGCTAGGATCAGACTCATCCGTATTTTCCCTCACTTCATGCTCGATTTCAGGAATTTCCGCTTCCTCCGCTTTGCTGCACGACCCAAAGCATGAAAACAAGCTTCAGCTTTTTTTGACAGAAATTGCCATCACGCTTCTCCCACACTGAACCATCAAGCTTGATCCAATATCTAAAAATATCGGTTTTTTTATCTGTACCAGCGTCCCAAACTTGCTTTCATTATCTTCTAACACCAAATTGTTCTTAATAAGCCTTATAGTAGCATGGTTTCTTGACACTGAAATATCATAATTTAACTCACTTTTGGCCTCTAGTTGTGCAGCATCGCAAGAGTTTTTTTTTTCTACGTCTTATAGCTACTCTCAAACTCTCATTCGCAGTCCGGCTCGCTCCTCCTAATCCCTGTGAAACCATTTGGGATACAGAAATATGGGAAAAAAATAGCTGCTTGGCACATTGCCTCCTCCTACGCCTATTCGGCCTAAGGGTCCTGCTTTGATATCAGCAGTGGAAAGAGATTAAACACGCTGCATAATACTGGTGAAATATAAAATTTCTCGTCATTTCTCCTCTTGTGCAGAAATCCATGTGTAGAAACCTAATAAAAGTTGATGAGTTAAAAGGAATTGGTGGACCAAATTACCTCTTCCCCTAAGCCATTTTATTATTATAACCCTTAAATATCAGTTATCCTGATATCAGCATCATGTCCTCTGCCTAGACGAATATTATTTTTATTAGTCATCGCTATCACATGTATAGTCCTTAAATTGCTCCTATCTTTATTCAGATTTTCCAGCACAATATAGTTAGACTGAGGTTTTTCGAACCCTAAAAGGTCATGGGTCACTCCTTTTACGATCAGTTTATCTGGGTATTTCATCTTGCAGAGCTCACATTCGAGTGTTTTCCAAGAATACGACTTGGAATTGTTGATTTCTCTGGTCGTCACTTTGCTGGTTAATCAGTGACGTAGACAGTTTAAATGAATTTGTGCCATTGTTCCTGAGCATTTACAAGGGGTTATAAGAGGGTCTTCTTCTGAGGCAGTTTCCATAAGGCAAATTCTGCACTGTGCCTTTTCGTTTAGACTGTTTAAACACTGGCTGCTGCCTTCAGACGCGACGTCGACATTTAAAGGCTCTTCAGTAAGGACAGTTCTTTTGCGGCTGCCTAGACCTCCATTGCAGATTTGAGGACATCTGAGCTCTGACTGGGTGTTTTCACTGGTTTCTTTGGAGCCATTTATTTCGTTGATTCTTAATACAACTCTTCCGATGCGAATTATATCGCCTTCTGATAGCTTATAGCCCTTTTGACCTTTGTAACCTTTAATTCCGCTGACCACGAGTCACATTTTTTCGAAAGTTTGGTTTGTTTCTTTGTGGTTTTGGTAGGGGCGATTTAGTACAAAATTTGAGCCCGTTTGTGTGAGCATGGCCAGGACCTTGGAATTTTCTTCAGGTAATTTGGGCTCACCTTCTATATTATCTGCAGTAATTTGGTCTTGTGTGCGAATTATTCAGCAGGGGCCGGTGGCTTTGAAGCTTTTTTTTACTAAATTTTTAGTTTCGTAGTCAAAGAGACCATGGGAATCTCGATTCCAAGTAGAAACTTGAAATTCAACGCTATCTAATGGATACCTTATGTTTGACATATTTGAAGAAAAGACCAATAAAGTTTATAAATAAATTTATGTCAACAATTAATTCAAAAATTTTTATATTGTTATAATTATAATGAAACAAGCTCGACTAAAGCCAAAGCAAGGCTCAATAAGAAATCCAAAATCCTCAGTGAACAAAGAGGTTCCGCTTGTTCACAAAGTAGACTTTCAAACGTCCCAACCAATTAAAAAACACTGCCCTCAGTCAGCGAGATCAGATTTTCAAAATCCTTTATCAATGCAAAAATTCCCTAAAAAGGCTGATAATAGCTTAGGGCCACCAAATAGAATTCACGACCAAGAAGTTATCCAAAGCAATCCTTGTTTTGGAGAGGCTTCTCAAGATGGAAAAGAATTTGTAGAGTCAAGCCCATATTCGTCTGATGCAAGCCAAAAATCTTCAGAAAATTCAGAAGCTGGCCTTAAAATGGCAGCTTTCCCTGAGATAATAGAAGAAATCTCAGAAATTGTTGAAAACAATGCTAAGCCTCAAAAACTTGTAGAGAGAAAAAATAAATCGCCAGTAGCCAAAAATGCAGCGTTCAAGCCTTTAAATTTGCAAAAAGACTCCAAAGATAAAGAAAAGGATTCAAATTATGAAGAGATCCACCAAAAAGAAGCTGAAATTAAAGTAGAAAATTCAAAATTTTCGGAATTAAGCTCAAAAACTCTTCAGCTCGTAAAGAAAGATTCAAAAAATCCTGATAAATACCAACAATCCCTTCAAATTAGAAGCCAGCATCAAAAAATTCTAGATTACGTGGATCCGTCAAAAATTCCAGATAAAATCGATAGCATCCCTATGACTGAGTCAGTAGAAGTTGACAACATTGAAGATCTCTCCAAACCTCAAATCATAATTTCTATCAAACCTTTAAATTTTGAGATGAACTCAGAAAAATACCCAGAAACTGTAACCCCTTACTGAATTCCGATAGATGAAATGAAACAAATATCGATCTATAGCAAAAGTTTTCAGAGGAATGTTGAAGAACTTAAAAACAGAGGATTTATTGGCTGAAAAAGAAGCAGGGGAGATGGAAATTGCTACTATCGAGCAATTATGAATAATTATGTTCGGCTGATTTTTGAAGTTCATAGGAGTGTTCACTTTGCAACTAGGTTTCTCACGCTATACTCTTGATGATAGCCGAAAAACAGTGCCTTGGAGGCTTGGCATGCTATGCAAAAATAGTTCTTGCTGTTTTAAAAATACCATCAATTCTTTTATGATTCCTAGTTTTTATATAAAAATCGGTTGTTATCCTGACCAGATTTGACAAACTTGGTTAGACAAATTACCGAAATTATACAATAAAAAAACGTAAATGAAGAAATTAGAGATTCTTAAAATATTTAATAGCTTTTTTATGACATAAATGCTGTCTTAGCATGGCATACCAAATTCTCCACAGGATTGTTTTTTGACTGTCTTAAAGTGTATAATTGAAAATATCACTATAGACCGACCTGGTTTCAGTGAAAGAAAAAAAATATTTATCAATATTATTGATTATTTGAGGAGAATCAAAGCGCTTAACCCTATTCAAGCTTTTGTTGAATTTAATAAGTTTACTCAAGATCAAGAAATTAGGGCATTTATATATTATCATCAAGCTAAAAAATCCATTAAAAGCGTTATTATTCTAGCTATTATAAAAAAAATAACCCTTTTTATATTAAAAACGAAAAAGCAAAATTATATATTCAGATAGTCTTATATCTTTAAAAAAAAGTATTTTTTCCTCACCCAATCAAGAATTCGATAAGCTGAACTTTGAAATAGGCAGAGCAATAGCAGCCCAAACCTTAATTGACAAAAAAGACGACCCGCTTTACCAACCTTTTATATTTGAGGATCTCGATTTTCTTATTGAAGAAATTTTAAAGCACGGAGAAGAAGCAGGAGATCTAGCACTAATGATGCTACCATTAGGCTTAAATATACAAATACAAATATTTAGCTTTTTTGACAGAGAATTAGCTCTCACAAAATATCCTGAAGAATTTAAGGAGACAGCAGAAAGCCTTCCCCCAATTTGTGTAGTAAGAAGAAGCGGGCATTATGATATTTTATGTTCAAACAAGGAACTGGACGGCAATATGTATGATTTTAATACAGGCTGTTATAGCTTTATTATTGAAAATAATAAGAAACTGCAGGCGGTATAATGATAATTTAGAAATAATTTAAAATTTATGGTCTTTAAACTGAAGCAAAACTTTTAATAATCATAATAAGTAAATAAATACTTTATAAATGGCGGTCTGTGACTCTAGTGATCTATGAATTGCATGTGTTAAACAAACTATCACAAAAACTCAGCATTTGCCATCTAGAAAATTACTAGAAATTTACCAATATAAATTCCAGCACCCAAGCGTTTACCAAGCCATCAGCGAATTTTACAATGTCTATACGCGTCGAATTTCTGAACAAGAAAGCTTAGAAGATTCAAGCTCTGAAGAGCAGCTAAATCTCCTTGACCGATATTTAGAAAATATCATAAACTCGCTGTATAAGCTATCTAATTCTACAAACGAAGAAATTTTCAAAGATATGGCTCTGATAACAAGGACAATTCAAGCTTTTCTTGTCACTCAAAATCCCTCGACAAGCCTATGCTATTTTATTTTTTTTATATATATTTAAATTTGCAAATTTTTTTTACAATAATCACCATGGACTATTATAATTCATTTAATCAAAGAATATTCTGGCTATAAAGACGACTTTTCTAACTATTATTTTGACAGGAAAAATTACTTAAAAGTCATTTTTGAGTGCATTAAAAGAGGAGACCTAGAAACTGCAAGAATAATTATAAGCAAACACCCAGAAATCCAGCAAAATGCTAGAAAAGAGGTAAGCCGGGCCACAAAAGAATTTTTCTCACTAATTGACAGATGCTTGAACCCAGCCTCAAGAATATATGGGAACCAATTTGGGACAAAAGACCAGAATGAATTTTTGAATAATTTTCAAGCCATTTTGAGAGAATCGAGAATTTTGTTGAAAAATACTCTGGAAGGGGCAGAAAAAAGTGACTTAAAAAATGAGCTGCTGCCTTTAATAAAAATTTTGGCTGGGGATAAAGAAGCATTTATGGCGACAAAGCCGAACTGGATTGAATATGTAGGCTATTTTAATTTTTTTATGCAAGGTACCATATATTCTCCAGAAGATCTGTTATCAGACCTAAAAGACTCAAAATTCAATATCCAAGGCATCCCTGACGAAATATTATTGAAAATAATCTGCACCAATAATATGCATGATGTCGCCCAAACCTGCAGCGAATGATTTCCTTCCTATTTTATGGCTCACATAATAGAAGTCCTCGTCATAATCGACAAACTTCCTAAAGAACAATTAGAAGAATTCGACAATTTAAACTACGCTGAGCATTATTTCTATCATTTCATATTAGGAATTTTGAGTGACCCTAATATCTCATTCAAAATTCCTTTAGAGTACTTATTAAATAACATTGGGTTTTTTCCTGATTTGTCATCTATGATAGAGACCGCCATTTTGTATAGAATTAATAAAGAAAACCCTAAAGAAATCATCAGTTATTTGAAAGAAAAAAAAATTGAGGATGTATTGTCAGTTTATTATAAGGTCAAGGCTATGCAATGTTTAGGGAATAAAGACTTGATATCGGCGTTGACCTGGAGCTATAATACAAATGACCAAGATTTAAAAGCAATTGTGGAGCATCATATTATAAACTTTACTTTATGCTTAAGAAGATTGAGGAAGCTAGTATGTTAGCAAGCTTATTTTATTTATAAAAAACATTTGGTTTTTTTTTGATATAATAAAGGCCCAATTTAATTTAATTTATTATATATCAAAATACAAGAGATATTGAATTATTTTTATCAGAAATAATTCCTGAGGTAAAAAACAGTTCTTCTGTAGTAAACTTTTTAGAACAATATACCAAATTTTGCCAAGCTATTTTAGATAATAATTTAGATGACGCAGCCACAAAAATGATCGATTTTTTTGTCTTGGAAACTGCCCCAGAAGAATTTTTCCCAAGGATTTTCGAGAATGGTTTTGAGATTTTGCAGAGAGGGATCATTATAAACCAGCAAAGCTTATTTTCAATTTTAAGGGTTTATGAGAAGCTTGCAAGCGGACAAATTGTAGGTGAAAACATCACAAAAGAATTTTTAGAAGATTTAAATGCAGCATTGGGGAGATGCGCGGTTTTATCTTTATCTAGAAGTTAAGGTTAAATATATATCGATAAGTAAGTTTGATAGAAAATATGATAATAAGGTAGGCCAAAAAAATATATAAGTAAAGAACAGTAGATTTAACAGTGTTTTTCAAAAGTTTTGAAATTTTAATGACAACTAAAATAGGTTAATTGCTTTAGAAAATATATAGTAAAATTAAAATGGTATCTCTAAAGTTAGCTCTCTCCACAGTCTATGATTGCTCATGTAACGATGCCCCCCCCCCCCTCAATCTTCTTGTCTATTGCAACAAAAATGCAATTTTTTAATATAAAATTTTATATAAAAAAAAATATTAATTTTCATATCTCTTGCAACAAATTATATACATTAAAATGGCGACACGTGTCAGCCTGCCCTCTTGGCGCAGCAGTTCAGACCTTATGGCTACGGCGAACTGGGACGGACTCCGAGCAGAAAATCAGACGCATGCTCAAGAAGTGTGTATCCGGGTAGGTTTGGCTGCTTTTCTGTGGTTGGAAATAGATGCGCTCAACAACGTCCTTTGGATCCGAGGGCCTACGGGCATTCCTCTACCGAGAAGCTGGGGGTTTCGGCCCAGGCCGCAGGGGAACAGTCTTTTTCCTGTAGCTGCCAAAGGAAGGCACTTTGACACCCGATAGACTCAAAGGAGCTGATCCTTGGAATCAAACTACTCCTATCGCCCGCAGCAGGACCGCAGAAATCCATAAGTCGCCCACTCAAGACTGAAGCCGCAAGGCAAGGAGGAGACAGAAGGTACAGGAAGGTGACTCGTAAGAGGGATAGACCCTCTGGGCTGGAGTCGAAAAGCGGTAGAACCTTCCGTACGGGAGGTCTTTGGTGACTGCATCACCAATATGCTAGCGCCTGCCTGTAATAATACTTATCTCTTGCAGCAAATTTTCGATGCGCATCTTAAATTTTTCCGTAGTTTTTAGCTAGATAAGTTTAATAAAATGGCGAGCGATGACAATAGTCGTCCAAATCTCGATGAGAAGGTCATAGACACGCCAACAGCAGCGTTGTTTTATGTTTTTTTTTGAGAAACTCATCTAGAGAAAATGCATTATTTTTTTTATAAAAATGTTGTGTTGCAGTGGGGTATGATAATTTTTTCAAAAAATTTTTATTGCAATAGACATGAAGATTGAGGGGGGTCATCGTTATATTATGGGGTTCAGTTTTTACAGTAACTCTATATCCAGCACTGGATTTTACAGTATAGAGTTTTGCTACTGGAAAAGGGAGATCTTTAGGCTGAGCAGGCGTAGAAGTCAAGTGAAGAGCAAGGTATCACACCCATGTGATTTGTAAGCCGCTAAAGCCGTGTGTGCATTTAGGAGGGCTCCATACTTCCGATAAAGGGTGCATGTGAAACCAAACAGCACATTAAAGTCTAAATAACAAAGCATGCAGAATATATATATAATTTAGCGTTATTTACCTATAAAAATTTTAGCTTGCTTTCAATTGAAAAATTAATCTATAAAGGTAAATCTTTATCGCCAACGAAAAATTATCATTTTTAACTTGGCAATTTTAAAAATGAATCATTTTATATATGGAGGATTTGAGTCCATCTTTCTTATTTTGTCGATTTTCAGCTAGGTGGTGGCGAAAAATCTCATATCTGTTTAAAATAAAAATTTGAAATATTTAAAATTTAAATAAACTTGCTATACAGGCTCATTTGATTTTGAAACATAATTTATGCCTTATTAAGCTCTCTAATAATTCAATTTTTTTTAAAAAAATAACTTTTATTATAAAAATAAGCATTTTATTACATCAGAATCTACACAAAAATAAAGATCAGGAATAAAGCATCTGGCTCTGTTATTCTCGTCAGTTGCCTTCTTTTATAGAGATCGTTATCATCCAGTCTTAGTATTGGGGCTCTCCGTGCTTTATTAACCAAAATTTGTCTTTTCATCGCTTTAATTTTCGTCGCTTCATCACTTTCTGACTTGGTGTCTTGTAATTTTATGGATTGTTTGGTAATACAGAGTCCCATATTTTTATTGAAACTTACATAAGCATTCTCGAAAAGAAAAGATTAAGTCGAAATCGCCTCAATATTTTAAGGTTTCTGGCATAAATTTGGTAATAATAAGAAAGGAAAATAGGTAAATTTTAGTGATAAGTTAAAAAAAATAGTTTTAGGGTTAAATTTAGAATATTGATTTTATAATAGCATGAAATACTGAATTAATTTAAAAATATTGTCCTAGATTAATATATAAATCTGTATGAGAAATAGTTTATTTATTATCCTAAAATTAATCAGATTTATTAAAAATAGTATAAAAATGATAATCTCTGCTGAAACACAAAGAAGACTTTCAAAGCTTTCTACAAAGGATTTTCGTCATTTTCGATAATGCAGATGATTTGATTGATTTATTTTCAACCATATTTAGCTTCGACTTGTGAAGATATCCTTGGTAATATGCATATATTCAAATAATATCATAAAAAGGAATTTCCAACTAAAATTATTTTAATCTTACAATTATGTATTGGAGCCTTTTTATATTGCATTTAACTTCAGCTTCAATTTCAATTGACATAGAAAAAATCCACAAACCAATAGACGAGCTTTTGCTGGACTATAAAGAATCCAATGAAAAATTGCAAAGAATCTCTAATCAAGATAAAAATTAAATAAAATGGTCAAAGTAGCTTTATAATAGGATTTTGCAATTAAGCTAAGGATTGATAGGAGCACGAAATTATAATTATAAATTAATTAAATTCAATCAAGATCTTTTGCGCTCACCAAAAAGTTACATTACAAATCACCTAAATGTAAAAATCATATAGACTCAATATTACGGCAAAGTTCACATTGGAACCCCTTCATCTACATTTAAAGTTCTTTTTGACACTGGAAGTTCTTGGCTTTGGGTCACAAGCAAGGGTTGTGAATTCTGCCACGAGTGCAAGCAATTTGACTATGAGGAATCATCCAGCTATATTTCGAACGATACTTATATTACTTTAGATTATGGCCAAAGCTCAGCATATGGAGTAGTTAGCACCGAAAGAGTGAGGATTGGCGATAATACCGCATTACAAGCCATTGACCAATATTTTGTCTTATCTTTTTTATATAAATTTTAATTAAAAATCCATATAATTTTTTTATAATACAATTTATTTTATAAAAAAGGTTAGCTGTCTTCGACATCGAGTTCGAAAATCTTCATGCAGATGGTATTTTAGGCTTAGCGTTCTCAGGGCTCAGCAAAGGAACCAGTCCTTTAATCCAAACTCTTAGAAGACAAGGAGTGATCCGAAATGCTAGATTTTCTATATACTTAAATGATAATGATTTCGAGGAAGAAGACGTCAGCCCACGCTCTGCTATGATCATTGATGGGTTTGATCTCCATAAATACTCAACAGTAACAAAATTCACTTATATAGACCTAGTAAAAGGCTACCACTGGGAAGTTCCTTTATCATCACTCAATTTCGGCTCAAACACAATTGCAAAAAAAGAAACAGCAATTATCTCAACCGGAGAAAGCTTATTGCTTGGCCCAAAATCTGATGTAGCAGCAATTTATAATACTCTCCAGAAAAGCTTTGGCTGTTATAATGGACCTTTTGGGTTTTTAGAATGCCCTTGCAACACCAAAAAACTATCAAATTATTTCCCTGACTTGACTTTTTACCTTGGAAATTACCCATTTGCAGTCCCAGGAAAAACTTATGTATTAGCGGCAAACGATACTTGCCAAATTTTAATTCAGCCGATTGATTCAACGTATTGGGTATTAGGTG
This sequence comes from Blepharisma stoltei, assembly GCA_914767885.1. Taxonomy (NCBI): domain Eukaryota; phylum Ciliophora; class Heterotrichea; order Heterotrichida; family Blepharismidae; genus Blepharisma; species Blepharisma stoltei. The sequence continues at coordinate 201,519 of CAJZBQ010000052.1, forward strand.
ACGTTTTTATCAGAAATTGGTATATAAATTTTGACATGGATAAAGCCAGAATTGGTTTTGCCAAAGCAAAACCATCAGGGAAAAAAGCAGACGAAGAAGCACATTATGACTGACTTTTGATTTTGATAGTGGTCGGGTCTTGTGTTGTAGTCATCAGCAATGCAATTGGATGCTATATTTATTGCAGAAATAGAAGAAAAGGTGCAGCATTTACTCAAATCGGAGGACTGCTTCCAGAGCACAATATAGAAGAGGAAAAAGAGGACGAAATGCCTAAATTTTAATCCCTCATTCATAAAACTTGATAAAATGTCTTCATAAATCGTCTTTGTCAGCGCTCACGATTATAATTCCCTAAAAACCTCCCCATCCTGTTTAAAATTATTTTTAATTTCGTTTCCCTTTTTAATTAAATTTCTAAAAATTCCAAACAAAGATGAGTAGGTGACATTTATGTTTGGATAAAATGCTGAAAATAATAGCCATAATTTAAAATGAAAGTCATCGCTTTATTACTTTCACTTGCTGCCGTCGCATCTGCAGGAGGCGTTGTCAGAGACATGCTAGGAGGTAACACAGGCTCTAACTGTGACCAAAGCCTTCAAACCTATAATGTTAACAAGTTTGTAGTCACACCTTGGCCACCTTCAAAGAATGAATGGCTTAATTTATCAATGAATGGGACTATGACTGCTCCAGTCACACTGAAAGGGATGGGAATTTTTGTCACATTTAATGGGCTTAACTTTTATCAAGAAACTATCCCAGAAGACGGGTCTTATAATGCAGGACAATACTATGCATTAGCCTTTAAAGCATACTTGCCTAGCATTGCGCCGAATGGAAAGTATGGGGTTGACGTCAAAATGGTAAGCACAACTGGGGCTTTCTTAAATTGCTGGGGAGTCACTTTTACCTTGAGCTAAATAAGAAAATTTAATAAAAATCCTCTCCCACATTTTTCTAATATGGTTTTTTAATTTTTCGACAACTATTAAAGATAAAAAATTAAGTGACCATATTTTGGTTTTAGTTTTTAGATAAGAGTATTTATGTAAGAAAGAGGCTATTTTAGAAGAATTAGAGGAATTAAGAGTGCAATGGGAGATTTTTATTGAGAGAATAGATTGAGAATAATAGAAATTTGCAAAATATTTAATAGGATTTTTATTATGAATTAGGTAATTTTGTAATAATCGACATGAGAAAATTCCATTTTAATAGAAGTCTAAAAGGAAAACTGAAGCAAAGTAAAAGCATTTATCAATAAATGATATTTAGATATGGGAGAGCTTATAATTCTGGTATAAGCAGCTGATATAGCCCAAAAAGCAGGAGCTAGTAAAAAAATTTCTAATTAATTCTCCTAGAATTTGTTGAAATAATCTCAATTAGTATAAATTGTGGAATAATCTTATTTATTAGCACTAAATCCTTTTTATATCTTTATTTTCAGTCTAATTATTAGAATTTCTCATCGATTAATTAATTTGATTAAGATTAAGATTAAGATTACGCTGGGTATTTAAGGTCCCTACTACGTCCGAGGTCGCATGCCACGGTTTCCCGTGTGGTGGCAGAGCGTTTCACCAAGCCGGGCCGAAACCCCCGGTTTCTCGGTAGAGGCATTGTCAAGGGCCGTCTCATACCGGCTTTGCTGACCACCTCCATTTCCAACTTGGATCGTCGCCTAAGTTTACGCCAACTCCGCTTCGTCGTCCGCCAGATCTGCCCATTGAAGGGCACCTTTTCAACTGGAGAGACCCCCGTTTTGGTGTCTAACTCGCCTCCCCTCTTTTCCGGTCATCCCGAGAAAGAACTCAACAGCTTTCGCCATTCGGGGCGAGCCACTAAAGCAGCTTAGGCAGGTAAGTCACCCTGCCTCATTTCGGGCACTCACTGGGCTGAGCGCTGCTGGAAAAAAGAAGTCACGAATAACTGCCCATGGGTCTGGTCGCAAAAACAGCGGTTCTCGCGCTTGGGCCTCTCGCTTCGAGGTCCCAGACGTTGTTGGGCTAATTCTGGCTCCAAAAACCATGCCCGGATATACATGGGTAACCACCACTGAGAGGGTGGGTCGGTCGCCATACGCCATTTTATGTATATAATTAATTTGATAAATACACTTTAACAATTAACCTTCATCGCTAATTATAAAGTGCTTTTCAGCAGTCTTATAATGATATAGCCAAGCCAAAACTTGTCTTTCGTTATTCTTCCACTAATCTATTCACTAATTTTTCTCCTCAAAAACTTAATCTTTTCATTTCGTATCAAAACTTTTAAAATAAATCAAATTTTCCTAAAACAAATCTATTATAATATAAATAAATATTTTTTGCCTAACCAATCTAATAATTACTGCTATTATTCTAATATTATCCAGCATATTTATTTTTACAATGCACTGGAACATTCTTCTGGCTACTGTCGTTTTAGCTTCAGTCTCTATCGACATTAAGAAAGTAAAGAAATCTTCCCAAGAGACCTTTGACGATCTTAAAGAATTTAGTATGCATATTCGCAATTCAAGCTTATACAAATCAAACGGAGCCGCAAAAAGCGAAATTACGAATTATGTGAATGTAGGTTTTATTTAGGCCCAATATTTTGGAGAAATACAAATTGGGACTCCTCCAGTCTCTTTTAAGATGATTTTTGATACCGGAAGCTCTTGGCTGTGGGTTGTGGGTAAAGGCTGTGAGCTTTGTCATGAATCCAAGCAGTTTGATGAGTTAAAGTCGACAAGCTATAGCTCAAATGATGAGGAAATTATTTTGAGCTATGGGCAAGGAACTGCATTTGGGCTAGTAAGTACTGATAATGTTTTTATTGGGGATAATACAGATTTGAAAGCCATGAATCAATAATATGTTTTATATTGAATATATAAATTCAGCTGAATATAAATAAAAATAAAATTATGATTGATATAACTGCAGCTTATTTTTTGCTTTAAATAGGCTTTGAATGGATTTTTTATAATATTTATTTTGAAGCACAAAGGTGTATATACATTTTATAGCAAAAAAAAATTAAAATAAAAATTTACTGAAATTGATATATTTCGTTCTCGTTGTACAAGATATGGATTTTGATAATCTATGTACTTTTATAATGAAATTTTTAATTGCTATTTCTTGCTAATTATTAATCATTTTTTCAAAATATAGTATAGAAGCAGATGGGATTCTTGGCCTAGGGTTTTCTGGTCTTAGTAATAACAAAAGTCCTTTAATTCAGACCCTTAAAGAGCAAGGAGTAATCCGCAATGCAAATTTCGCAATTTATTTAAATGACGCTGGATTTGAAGAAAATGATGACGATATTGAACCCAAATCAAATATGATGATAGATGGATATAACTTACTCCTCCCTTTGTGAGCGCACAAAGCTATTAGAAAAATCCCTATTTTTTGGGTAAAAACTCACCCTCTATGAGGAAACAAAATTTTTTATGAAATATATAAGTGGGTAATTATTATAATGCCTTATTAAAGGCGATCGAGTATCTAGAAGAAAAAAGAAGTTGAAAAACAAAACAGAGCTGAAACAAGCTAAAATTACGGATTGAATAAAGCATGGTAGTAAAGGCTATTAGGTAGCGATTGCTTCTATATATAATAGATAATTATTACAATGAAATCTCTTGGTAATTCTGTTAAATTTTAAAACAGCTTGATTATAAAACATAAATTAAATTAATTTGCTTTTAAAATAATTATAAATTTATATATATTTTTTTTTTTAAAAATGCATTAGCCCCTCATGATTGAACAAAATATTATTGTTCGCTCATGGTAAGGATTAGGAAAATACTCAACTGAGAAAAAATTCAAATATGTAGACTTAGTTTCAGCGCTCTACTGGGAAGTAGAAATTTCTAATATAAATTTCAATGGGACCGTAGTTAATAATATGACTGATACAACTGCTATTATTGATACTGGGACTAGCCTATTATTAGCTCCATTTGAAGATTTTGAGAAAATTTCTAGCTATTTTCAGGAGAAATTTCAGTGTTTTGATTTTTTTGGATTTTTGTTTTGCCCATGTGAAACAATAGAACTTTAACTTAAATTATAGGTCTTAGCTGGCTCGCCTATAGATAACTCAGTCACCAGGGATCCCCAGGGGATTCACCCTCTTTGCAACTTCAACAGAGAGAACTTTGTATGATTAGCTTGTCAAGAATAGGACTATGCTCCATCTTTCCTCTTCTTCACTGCGAGATATCAACACCTATGAGATAGGGCTCTTTGTCTCCATCTCCTCCTTAACTTGCCGGCTCCAGTATTAAGTGGAGGGCTATAAACCTCTAATGCTTGTGCTTAGGCAAACGAAGGTTGTCTACACAAAAATTCCAAAAAATTGGAATTTCTGGCCATCTCTGAAAAGACAAATTAATTTGAATAGTTTAGGCATTACCTGTAGATGCTACTAAGCTTCCCCTTTCCAACTCTGATCTCCTTTCCCTCAAGTAAATTCCAATCCTGAAAGCCGACTAAGGCTATGCTCTGTACATTACCAGAAAATATTGCCCCAACAATGCCCAGCTGAGACGTCATTTTTTATATTTAAACCAATAGAACAAAAAGACGAATATCCAAGCCTTGAATTTAATTTAGGAGATCATGCCTTTGAAATCCCTCCAAGCTCCTATTTTATGCAAATAAATGAAACTTGCTTTACCCTATTAATGCCTTTTGAAGCTCCGTTTTGGGTTTTAGGTGATGTTTTTATAAGGAACTACTACATTCAATTTGATATGGAAAAGTCAAGAGTTGGGCTTGCAAAAGCAGTGACTGCCAAAAATCCTAAAGAAGATGCCCATTATGGATGGATTAGCTTATTAGTGATTATCCTCATTGTTGTTATAATTGTTACTTTAGGAGTGCTATTTGAAAGGAAAATGAGTCATGGAGAACAAAAAGATGCGCCACTATTGACTGAGCAGCCAAAAACCCAGGCACAAAGGGCATCTGAAGAAGCGAGACTTTAGATTAATTTTATTGTAATTTATATTAGATGAAACAATATATTATTTTATAGAAATTAAAATAATAAATTCAGATTATAAAGGATAGGTTAATTAGGGTTAAGTGCTCGAAAAATTCGTATAAAAAGTAAGGGAAGCTCATGTCTCATTAAATCATGAATTTCACAGTTCAATAAATTTCCTGAAGGAAAATCTACCTTTATTGGCTTATAGCGGATACCTCTATTAAAAGGTTCTATATTAAAAATGTATTCTGCATTGTTTTTTCTACCTTGGCAAGTAAAAGAATTGCCTTCACATTCAACATTTACGTTTAAAATCGATGAATATACCTTGTTGATTTCTTTGATTTCTTCATTTTTCTTATTTAAACCTTCTAGGCTGGCTTCTATATTATTGTTGAATTCGTTTAAATTGTCTTGCAGACTTTTTTCTTCTATTCATTATCTCAATAAATGCAAATTTTTAAGCCAAAATAAAAAATATTTATATTTATTTTGATTTTTTTAGTATCCCTTTTATATTGAAAAATTCTATAATCAATGCATGATTATTTTAAAGAATATTCAATACAGCATAAAATATATTTTTTCTTGCTTAATCTCATTTTCAGCTTGAACATTTATATTTTCCAGCTCTTTTTCTAAGTCTCTTAGCTTTCTCTGTAACGAGACATTATCAGCTTTTAAATTTTCTATATCAATATCTGTAGGTGCCATCGAATGAATCCCAAGTTTTGACTTTACACAATCTAAAGTCTCTCTATATCCATTTTTAAAATTTTTTATCGTTTGGGTCAGACTTTCTTCTGTACTGCAGGAAAGTGTATCTATTTCAATAAAGCAAGGATTTTGGTAATTTTCTTTTGGAGCTGTAGGCAATTCAGCAATTTCTTGAGACTCTCTAGGGGTTATAACAAACTCAACTCTCCCTCCAAATGAAACGCGCTTATCTTCTTTTTTCCTAATTTTTATGTTGGATTTTTTTTCTGAGGAACTTTTGTAAGTGTTTGATTCTTCATTTTCTTCAGAAATTATTGGGGAAAGGCTATGAGCAGTATTAAAGATTGTCTTGTTGAATTCTTCCATTTATAAATGCTAAACTCAACTCTATCCCTATTTATATAGGCTAAACACCCTCAAATAGTTAAAAATTCTTATTATTTAGTCTTTATAAATTATTATATAATTTATCCTAATTAAAGCGCCATAAAGCTGCTCTTATCATTTTCACTAATTTTTATTTATTTTTTGCAAATTTTAAAATCTAAATTAAATAAAGATAGTCGGAAAAAATTAAAAAGACATGGAAGAAGATGGAACACATACCGATAAAAAGATAATTGAAAATTTCAGCCCAGGGATTCGAGTGCCTAAATTAATGCACCCACAATTGCAAAAAGTATTGGAAGAAATAAAAACCCCAAGCCCCTGCTTTCTTCCAAGGGATAATTTTCAACCTATATCTGGGAAAATTGTATATGCTATCAGAAATCCTATAAATATAGTGACTCAAGATAAACCAGTCACAAAACCTCCTATAAATCTAAACCTTGTGTCAAGCGTTCTTCTGAGGAGAAGAAATATAGCAGAAAACGTTAATAGATAATAATAATTTGGATATAGTTGATCAGGGATTTTTCTATTTTTTAAGTAATATTAATGAAAAAATTGATAGGTGTTAATTATTTGTCTTGTAATTTCTTAATAATATAAGAAAATGCCTAATTAGGTATATAAAATTGTTCTATATATAGAAAGAGAATTTAAAAAAAAAGCTCTATAATTAATCAATGAGCTGAATTTTGTCATCAATTAGCCAGAAGTCTTGTAAATCCAAGTTCAGAGTTTCTTCTCTTTTCTTTTTCTTGCTCCATCTGCTGGGATTTTTTGATACTGCATTTTTGGGAGTTCCTTTTAGAAAGGAGTTCATAATTTTGCTATAATATCTCGATTGGCTTGGAGTTTGGTTTAATGTTTCAGAGTTTTGATAGGAATGTCGATGAAATTTTTTTGTTTGGATTTTTGGTTTATTGTTTTTTGGAAAATATTACTTTCAATGGAGATTTATATTTAAAATTGTTTCTAATATGTAGAATACTATAAAAAATAGAAAATTAAAGACTAATAGAGGTTTTTATTTTGCAAAAATATATAGAAATAATAAAAAATGATTAAAAATTATTATGGATTTTAGCAGTAGCCATGGTTTAGTTCTTCTTTGTGGGGTTTGGCTTATGAATCTTTCGGTCCTAGACATCTGGTTTACTAACTCTCCTTCAATTCTTTAGTAAAGCAAATTAGTTCATGTTTGTCAATTTTTAAGCTTCTTTCTCTAGATATACTCTTAACACTCGGCTGTTTATTATATTCATCTTCTAGATAGTAGCTTGAATAGTGCATTGCTAAATTTTTGCAGGAGTCTGAAAACTTTGGCTCTAAATATTTATGCAACTCCAGCTTGGCCATTTGGTTATAAGTGGTATATTCATTAAATGGCGTTGTGAGCCAACCTGTTCTCTTAAATCTGTAGCCTGTAAACTCATTGGGAACAAACGGTGGAACGTTATGCGGAGGCTAGTATTTGCCTGCAGGGGACTTCTGATTAATTTAAGTAATTAATTAAGGCTATAAGTGATATTGAATTGTTTGACTCAATCTTCATCTTCATGAGAGATTAATTTTGCCAAAGAAAGAATTTTTGCTTGCAGCAGGTAAATTAAATTTTCAGTAAGCTTGTAATATTGTGTTTCTTGAAGACGGGTAGAAAAACCACTGTAAACTGACATTAAGAATGGTAGCTAAATTATTATAACAAATCGCAAATAAATAGAAAAGTAATTGGCTCTTTATATAAAAATTCTTAAAGGTCTGCTAAAATATTAAGTAAATCAATAAAAGGCTTTATTTTATGAGAAAATTAATAGGGAAAACATCATAAAAACTCAAAATAAATTTAATGTAAAACCCGAAGTAAATTTAAAATGGACACTGTTGGAGGAGGTGGAAAACCCTGACTAAAACCCAAAGCACTTATTTGTTATATTTGTGGAAGAGAGTTTGGGACAGCTTCTTTGCCAATTCATCAAAAAAATTGTGCAAGACTGTGAGAAGAGCGAGAAAAATTAAAACCTAAAAGGGAACGAAGGCCAGTTCCAGAAGCCCCTAAGGAGATTGAGATTGCATCTGTAGGCTCTAATAGTATAGACCAGTTTAATGAAGTCGCATTTAATGCTTATACAAGTAAATCAATGGTACAATGCCCTAATTGCGCAAGAAAATTCCTCGAAGATCGCTTAGTTGTCCATTTGCGAAGCTGCACATCAGAAAATCCATGCAAGCCAGTTAGACCTATAACTCCAGTTAAAGAAGAGCCTATAAAAACTCAAGCAAATCCAATTCCTATCACATCTCAATCAATGAATTTTAAGCCTTCAAGAGTTGTATCGTCAAATTCAGCATCATCCCAAGGAATACCTACAAAGCAATCTATTCTTGATATTCTTTATAAAATAGCTAATTATAAATAATTAATTTTTATTATTCTATTTTAATAGAAAACGAGTCTTATAACTAATAAAAATATGATAAAATCTTTGGAAATAGAATAAATATATGTCAGAATCTAAACTAAAAACCCAAGAAATCAATGAATTTCCTTCTGAAATAAAAAGTTTAGAAATTCCAAGATCAGCGAATAAAGGAGCTGAAATTGAAGACTCAGAAATAAAAACTATTGAAGAAACTTTAAGGCAATCTACTATAAGAAGTAAAGAAATTTCACAGATTTTAAGACCGAAATCAATTCAAGGAAGTCTGGAAGAAACTAAGGTGGGTGTTAAAGCTCCAAATCAAACTTCTTATGAATTTCAGCCTGAAGAAGACAGCAGAGTGCCTTGCTCTAAATGTGGCAGAAAATTTAATCCTGATAGAGTTGCAAAGCATGAAGAAATCTGTAAAGGAGAAGCCGAAACAGAATATAAAAAACCAAAAGAAGAAGCAAAAGTTTACTCAAAATCCCCAGAGCCAGCAAGATCAACGACTCCTAAACCCAAAAAAGCTGAAGAAACTGTAGAATGCCCCTATTGCACCAGGAATTTCGATCCGAAAGTAGCTGAGAGGCATATACCTAAATGTAAGGATATTGTAAATCGTCCAAGTCCGCCAGCACAAAAAGCTAAAAGTGCCAGCCAAAGTGTCATCATAAATAAGCCAGCGCTATTAGGAAACTCTAATTCGCCAGCTAAAAGTCCAGAGTTTCGACAAACAGAAAAGCCATTTAGAGACAGTACAGAGAAAGTCTTTTGTCATAACTGTGGAGAAAGATATTATCCAAACGCTAAATTCTGCTCCTTTTGTGGAGAAAAGAAATAAAATATCTAAAAAAATTATTTCCACAACAGTTAAATTAATAATAGCCAGACAAATGATAAGTCGTCCATATTTTCTTTTTTGCTAAGCTTACTATAAACTAATGTTGTTTGAAAGTTATGAAGAGCTTGAGGAGTGTTTTACATTATTTGATAGGAACCACAATGGGTACCTAGACATCCAAGAATTGAGTAATGCTTTACGTGCTATGGGACTAGATAAATCGCAAAGCCAAGTTGAAAAACTTTTGCAGTCAGTAGACCTGCATCATAGAAACGAAATAAATATAGAAGAATTCAGCCGACTTTGTGGAGTGACTAAGCCACGACCTAAAATAACTAAGCAGCAGCTGATGAGGCGAATCGCGAAGTTTGATAAAGACAAGAATGGCTTTATCGAAGCAGGAGAACTTAGAAATCTTTTAAGGTTCAATGGCGATTCTGTAGATGAGGAGCATGTTGAGAAGATTTTAAAGGATTTTGACACAAATGGAGATGGAAAACTTAGCATTGAAGAGTTGGCGGTAGGGCTTCTAAGAAGAGTAAATAATAATTAAGTCAGTTTTTAATAAAAAACATAAATATGGAGCTATTATAAGGAATAAGCTAAGCATAACTGATGCGACTTAAAATGAATAATTTTATAAAAAATATCTATATAGAGATAATTATTCAAATAAGCAACCGTAAAGAAATTATTTAATGGAAGAGTCAGATTAAGACATTAATAGCTCTAATCAGACTTTTCAATCACTGAAAAAGCTATCAGAAAAGTTTGGCCCTGGCTATATACTGATAAAAGCAATACCATTAAGGCAAACAAAATAATATTTTTACAAATTTATTCGATTAATTGAAATAAAAATATCATTTAGTTCTTTTTAAAAGAAAATCAGTCTAAAATTTCCAATCAAGATAGAAATGAAGCTTATATTAGGCGAATTGAGAAGTTTTTATGACTACACTTTCCTAGTTAAATAGAAAAGCTTTAAAGTGTTTTTGAAATATATGAATCAATATCTCAAGGCATAAAAAAGCAAGGATGAATTAATGGTAATCAAAACAAAAAAAGTAGCAGATGTCAAAGAAGACACTAGAAGAAAAATATGACTTGCTTGATAGAAATATAAGATGTAAGGTTATAGAATTACAGAATAAGTTGAAGCTAAAATAATCAAAAAGGTTTTAAATTTAAAAAAACTGATTTCAAAGAAGTCTGAATTAGATAGATGATTATTTCAATATAATTTTTAATGTATACTTATTAGAACCTGCTAATGAAATAAGAAATATTAACACTGAATGAGAATTTTTATGCTTTTATTATATCTTATTAAAACATAGGGAGTTATTAGTATATATTATTATATGTAATTAAGTAATTTAAAAACCTCCATGAAATGTGAAAATAATTGAGGCGATGAAAATGGAAATTTAAAAAATCAATAAAATCGAATTGATTTATTTGGAGTTCCATTTTATGATTATGGTGAAAATTCGATACTTTATGCGATTTTTGAGCAGCTTGTGAATGGGATTTTTCTATTTTATCACAAATTTGAATTAGCAGTTATTAAAAGAGGGTATTTGATTAAAATAGAAGAAAAGATAAATGCAAGCTATAAAGGTATAAGGAATTCACAAATAAAACTTGAAATGTAAGTTGGATTATCAAAACCTTCAAATAAAACAACAAAACCTTCTGGAAATCACTCAGAAATTAAGAAATTTTGCTACAAACTGGAAGGAGGGGCAAGCTTAAATCATCATATCTAGTAAACAGAAGCTGACACTAGTAGTCTATGCAATGTAGAGATTATTTCAAATATAAAGCTGTTAGTGACAGTGAGAAGTCCATAAAAACATTTTCTATCTTATACCAGCAATGAAAATACTAAAAGACTCTGAAATTCCAGAATAAGAAATTGAGACTAGCAATAAGCCAAACACTAGAATTAATTCGAAAGGAAAAAAAAGAAATAAGATCCAAAAAGCAAAAACAAAACAAAATCTATTCAGAATTCCCAGAACCTCAGAAACCATATCCAAAGAAGCTTTAATATGCCACATGTATTATAAATTTCACTCCTAGAAAGCCGGAAGTCACGTTTCTATGTTTAAAGAGATTATAACCATCTACCTTCTCTAAGCACAAAAAGGCAAAGTGCCACCATAAACAAGCCAGCACTGTTTGGGTAAAATTCTAATTAATCAATATAAAGACCATCTAAAGATAGTAGAGAAAAGATTTCTATTAAAACAATGGAGAAAGGCATCTTTTTATCCTCACTTTTAAAAGTATTTTTTTTGAAAAAATATTTTTTCTTAAAAATATTTTTCTTGCTTTAAATTATCGTAAAAGCCTATCCAAATGCAAAATTCTATTCCTTCTGTGGAGAAAAGAAATTAAAGCAAAAATTAAAATATTGCCTAGAGTCAAATTAATAATAGCCAGACAAATGATTGTCGTCCATATTTTACTTCTTCATTTAAGTCTATAATTAACGTATATGTTTTTCGAGAGTTACAAGGAGCTTGAGGACTGTTTTTCTCTATTCGATAGTAACCGCAATGGTTACCTAAATGCCGAAGAGTTAGGTCATGCCTTACGTGCAATGGGACTAAACCCATCTCAATGTCAAGTTGAAAAAATTTTGCAGTCGGTAGACCGTTCTCATAGAAACGAGATGAGTATAGACGAATTCAGTCAGCTTTGTGGAATGTCTAGGCCACAAACGAAAATATCTAAACAGCATCTGATGAGACGAATAGCGAAGTTTGATGCAGACAAGAATGGCTTTATTGATGCGAGAGAACTTAAAAGTGTTCTAAGAGCCAACGGGGAAAGCTTAGAAGAAAACCATGTTGAAGAGATTTTAAGGGATTTTGACACGAATAGAGATGGAAAACTTAGTATTGAAGAATTAGCGGTCGGTCTCCTCGGGAGGAGCAAATAATAAGCAATCAGTATTTCTTTAAATATGGAAGTATGATAAGGACTAAGAAAGTCTATACTGCTTCATCTTTGAAAATTTATAGCTTATAAAAAATTAAATATTTATAAGGGTAATAATTTAAGCTAATAACAGCAAATAGATAGATGCCAAATACGTCTGATTGAGATCTAAAATGCTTAAAAGCTAAGGTCTAGGGATTAGAAGCAGAAAACTCAGAATCCTTTAAAGTATTTATACAATAAAATTTTAAATTTTTGATGAAAATTTTGTAGAGTCCATATAATGAATAATGAAAGAGAGTGGGAATTTTTATATTTGCTTGAGCCTTATTATAAAGAGCTAGATAAAGAAAAAGAATTCAAAAGAATTAATGAAACGCAGATAATGCCTTCTTATACAGATTATGCAGCAATTGCAGAGAAAATATCATATGAAAATTGTATCAGATTCCTTGATTTTTTAAAAATATATGAAGTATTTTGAGAAGTCGAAAAATTTGAAGATTTTACTTTAGAAACAGCAAAGAAAGTCCTTAATTTACTAAATGATAGCCTTTTCAACGAAAGTAAATTTTCCCCGAAGAAGCCAAAATATGCCACTTATTCATTGATAGAGAAATTTAAAATAAATATAGCTTATCAGTTCTCGAAGTCTACTAATAAAAACGAAATTATTGATTGACTTTTAATCTCTGAAGAGATTAGAAATAGATGAAATTATATCGATATGACAGCCTTAATGAAATCAGGCTGCAACTTTTTTATGAAATATAATGGTGAAAGAGAAATAACTGACCAAAAAATGCTGATTTTACTCAATAAATTTATAGGCAACGATAAAAATTATAGTGAACAGCTAGGAAAGAATGCTTTAAATTGATTAAAAGTTTATCATGATGAAAGATCTTGAATAACTAAAGCAATTTTGAGTGCTTTATCAAAAAACAATTACATTATTAGTAAAGGTGATAAGATGCTAACAGAAATTGAAAATAGATTAAATTATTGAAAATTTGATGCCAAAAGGAAGATAAAAATATACAGAAGAAGGATTGTCGCTTTTTTTAATAATACTGAAAAGCAATCAAAGAGCCTTAAAATCACTAAACAATCAGAAATCTCAGAGATAAAACCATTAGTTCTTCTACCAGAAAAGCAAGTAGTAATATTTCGATGCACTTACAAAAACAAAGCAGCAGTCATAAAAGAATATCAACTAAAAGCACTTCAAAAAGAAAAAATAAAGGAGATTTCTAATGAAATAGCAAATTCAATCTATCTCAGCAAGCACAATAAAACTCGGATTTTTTTGCGTTATTATGGATTATATCTTAAAACAAATAACAGTGAGTATCACATTGGATTTTTAATGGAAGATTGCGATTCTGATTTGCAATCTTATATAGATAATGGAGGAGATGTTTGCTTAGATGAAATGGTCGATTCCCTATTAAACGGATTTTTCTTGCTTCACAATTTAGGATTAGCCCACAATGATATCACACCAAAAAATATATTTATCCAAAAAAAGGGGACTAAAATCCAACCTAAAATCGCTGACTATGGCATTTCCTCCACATTTTCTTCAATTTCTGGAGCGTCTCTACATAAAACAGTAGCAGCTGTCAAAGGGACAAATTCATTCATGGCTCCAGAAGTCCAAGACCCATTAAATAATCGTGACTCATTTATGAAAGTAAATCGAATGAGAGCTGATGTTTTTTCCCTCGGAATGGTATTTTTATACTTAATCACTAAGCAACCACCTCCAGAAGGAAAATTAGATAGAGAAGATTACATAGAAATAGAAAAGGAGAATGTAAAAACTTCTTGGCTAAAAAATATTTTGAACTGGATGCTTCCAAGAGATCCTGAGAAAAGAAAAAAGCTCGGTGAAATAATAAAATTGAAGAAGATGCAAATTATGGATTAAGATAATGAAGATTTAATTTATAGTAAGTTAAATTGAAATAATTTTTCTTTTCTTTTATCTTTAGGTTGGCTTCAATATGCAGCAATAAATTTTATCGAATCAACTTTGATGAGAAAGCAAGGCTTCGCTAATTTATTTCTTTTATATCTGATGTGCTTATAAATTTCAAGTTAGATAGATAATGCTTGAATATCAAATTTGGTGCAAGTTTATATTTTTGAGACAAATTTTATAGAATTATAAATTATATAATGAGTATTAATCCAAATTGAGAATTTTTGTCTTTGCTTGAGCCTTATTACGAAGAACTAGATAGTGAAAAAGAATTCAGAAGAGTTAATGAATCGCAGATAATGCCTTCCTTTGAAGATTATAATACAATCGTGGGGGAAATATCTTGGGATAAAATCAAAAAATTCTATGAGTTCCTGCAAATATATGCGATCTTTTGAGAAGTCGAAAAATTTGAAGACTTTACTTTAGAAATCGCAAAAAAAGTCCTTATATCACTAAATAATGATATTTTCAGAGAAAATCCCAAATCCAAAAAAAAATCTACTTCAAAGCAACCAAAATATGCAACTTTTTCTTTGATAGAGAAATTTAAAATAAATATTGCTTACCAAATTTCTAAATCAACCTCAAATGACGAGATATCTGAATGGCTTTTGATTAGTGAAGATATAAGAAATAAATGGAAAGAAATTGATATGAAGTCATTGATGAAATCAGGCTGCAACTTTTATATGAATTATAATGGGAATACAGAAATAGCTGATTCAAGAATACTGATTTTGCTCAATAAGTTCATTGGCAGAGATAAAAAATATCGACAACATTTAGCAATCTATGCCTATAATTGGCTAGATACCCATTATGATGCAGACCATTGAACATGCAAAGCAATTTTAAGTGCTTTAAAGAACAACCCTTATAAATTTAGCACTGTTCAAAATGAAAAAATAAAAGAAATACAAAACGCTGTCGGATATTGAAAATATGATACTAAAAATGAGATAAAACGATATCAACAAATGATTAAAAATTGAATTAATAAAAAAGGAAATAAAGCCAAGACGTTTAATATAATTTCCAAATCTGAAATCTTGGATAAATCTGAAATTGCAAAAAATGATTCGAAAAAACTAAAAGTTTTTCGATGCAACTATAAAATATCAGAGGCTGTCTTAAAAGAATACGAAGTAGAGAATTTTGATAATAGCAAAATAAAAGGTATTTGCGAGGAAATAGCAATTTCAATTTTCTTAACTCCCCCACTCAACGATTGAACAAAACCATTGGAAAAATCTCTATTTTTTGCCCAAAAACCCACCCTCCGTGAGTGAACAATCTTTTTTTAATAGAAAAAATTTTTTTATGAAAAAAAAATTGATATAGAAGTAATAATTAGTATAATGAAGCATCGAGCTAATTCTGTTAAATTTTAAAAAAATTGCGTATTAAAATATAAATTTTATAAATTAAATTAATTGCTTCCCAATTTTTACGAATTTGGATTTTTTAAAATTTCGACAAAACAATAAAATTTATATATAATTGTTTTTTAAAAAAAATTAAGCGAACAAATTTTTTTGTTCACTCATGGAGGGGGGAGTAAGCAAAAATAATGTTACTAATATTTTTATGCATTATATTGGCTGATATTTTGAGAAAAAAGAAAATAGGTATTGTATAGGAATTTTAATGGAAGACTGTGATAAAACCTTATATGATTATATAAATAAAGTAGATGAGACTCTATTAAATGAAATAATCGATAAGTTATTAGGTGGATTTTTCTTGCTTCATAATTTAGGATTAGCCCACAATGACATCAAGCCACAAAATATATTTATAAAAAAAATCGGGAATAAAATTCAACCTAAAATTGCTGACTATGACATTTCCTCAGCATTTTCTTCGAATGCTGGAGCATCTGTACATAAAACAGTATCTGCAGTCCAGGGAACAGCAGCATTTATGGCTCCAGAAGTGCAAAAATTATATAAAAGAAAAGTAAAAGTTATGAAAATAAATAAATTAAGAGCTGATGTTTTTTCACTTGGGATTGTCTTTCTTTGGTTGAAAATAAAAAAGGATCCTCCAATTGGGCCAAAAGATAGAAAAGATTACATCAAACGCGAAATGAAGGATTTGGATAATCCTTGATTGGCAGAACTTTTGAAATCAATGCTTGTTTATGATCCAAGAGAAAGAAAAAAATTTGGTGAATTAATCAAATTAAAAGAAAAAATTATGCCCAGAAGCAGCTAAGATAATCGAAGATTTATATGCAAAAAGATAAGTATTCATAAGCATAAAACTTCTAAACTGCCTGAATAAAAGTTTATATTCTCTCGTTTTATAAACATGATATTTTAAGTAAATTTGATAACCCTTTTTCCAATGCAATTCTTCATATTTTCTGTATAATCTCCAACGAAATGCTTATATTGAATATCTCTCTCCTATTATTTTATATACTATTAAATCTCCCTATTAAGTTTTGCTGAAAAGTTTACCCTCATTCTCCAAATAACTCTTTATAATATTCTTTTAGTGGCTTTCTTAAAAAATTTTGTTAAAATTTTATTCCCTTATTATTATTATGATAGGCTCTTTTTTAATTTTTGTAGAGACATAAGAAATTATAATGAATAATAATATATATCAAAGCTAGGAATTTTCTGATTTTACTTCTAGGTATTTATAAAATGTTGGAGAAAAAATAATTCAAAAGATTATATCGATTTCCAGTGATGCCAGGCTATAAAAATACAAAAAATATATTAATGGAAGGACTTAATCTTATTTAGAAGTTTAAAAAGTTCCCTATAAATTTTTGTCTGTTTAGCAGCTAGCTAAGTTCTGCAATTTTTGTGCTGCGATTCTCCTTCTGTCGTGCTGTTAGCTAGCACACTACTATGTAGCAAAGTGGATTGGCCACTATTTTGCGAATTAGGCTAAAAAATCCAATTTCTAGTTCCTTTAAGCTTAAATTTTCCTTTATAATAGTCTTGTAAAAATGCTCTAAAAAGTCGATTGTGAGACAAGTACTCTAGAATTGCCATCCGCAAAAAATCAACTGTATAAAATCAGCCAACATCATAAGGCTTTCCCTGCAGTTAGTGCTCTATGCTGAGACAGCTCGATGGGTTAGTTGCGTAGAATTTTATTTATATTATTATAAGAACACTTGCCAGAATGTGAAATACACTCCTTTATTCTTTATTGACGAACCCAAGATAAAAATTTCATGCTAACTATCAAAATGAAGTTATATTGATGAAATGACTAAATGGATTATTATTACCGAAGAGATAAGAAGGAAATGAAAATCAATTGATATTAATTGTGACAAAAAATACCCTGTTAGATTTATTTATGCTTTTTTTTTACAGCTAAAAATGATTAAAAATTCAAATCGTTTTTATTATTCTGCATAATTTATGTGGCAATAAGCCTGAAAACAATCTAGTTGTAAAAAAGGGGGGAAATTGCTAAAAATGGCAAACTATTATATTTCATCTATGATTTCTTAATCTGCAGCAGTATTTTCTATAATACCTCAATCCAGTATGCAAGGGAATTATAATTTCGCAGCACCTGAGATAGTAATTTTCTAGATGCTAAAATATATAAAGCGAAATAAATAGAATGGGGGCTGGGGTTGGCTCTGATTAGACATCTGTATGACCTTCTGAAGGAGTTATAGAATAGATTATGCAAGAGCTAAATGAAAAATGTTAAAATTGAAAAAAATTATTGACGAAAATGGCTAGGAGTAATCCCAGAAAAACACTTAGATTTGAGGGCTGATTAAATTTAAAAAGCTAATACGAGGATTCCGCGCCATCCTCGGGAAAGCGCTATATTGATTTCCGAGCACTTTGAGAAATTTAGGGCTATTTATTTTTACTTCTTCTGCAGAAGTGCATTCATTTGCAATCTTATTCTATTATTTTGTACAAAGTTGTAATATTTGCTGACATCTCTTATATACCTTTCTCCAATATAAAGATGCTAAATTTTGTAGTTTTAAAAAGGCTTTCTAAGTCAGAATCGCGCAAATTATTGCCAGTAAATGCTAATCCTGTTATTTTATGCCCATATTGTTCTACCAACAAACCAAATACACTTTTTAGTTAGATGACAGTCTTCTATTTTAATTTTGGTTATTATAGAATCAGTCTCAATCATATAATTTATCATTTCTCGTAATTCATCTTCTGACTTGAATTTTAGTACAATAATATCGCGCGGCATAGAGATTACTCCTCGACGAGGTGCCATTTTACTTTATGTTGCATAATCTGCTGCATAAATTTTTATTTATAAGTATTATTGTAATTTATTTCTGTTTATTCTGTGCTTGATGTGATTTGCCTTTTAAGCATAGACTTGATGATTCTATTTCTTGATTATATAATTTTTGATAGAAAAAAGTGTTTCTGCTACATTAATAGGTCGGGATACAGAATATGAATCTAAGTTATACTGAAATTGCTATTAAAGACAATAAGACTTCATTATGCATTTTATTTCATTATTATGTACAAAGCACCAGAAATGTTTGAATATTTAGACTAAATATAATTAACATTAATACTCTACTTAAGAGCAACATGAAATTTATGAAAAATCATGGTCAAGTATCAATGTGAGGGATGAAGAACCTTTAGCAAATCATTCTATTCCGAAATTAATCGAAGATTTAAATGCAAAAAGTTAAGTATTCATAAGCATAAAACTTCTAAACTGCATGAATAAAAGTATATATTCTCGTCTTATAAACATGATATTTTAAGTAAATTTGATAACCCCATTTGTCCAATGCAATTCTTCATATTTTCTGTATAATCTCCAACGAAAATGCTTATCATTTTTATTAATTGAGTATCTCTCCCCCTATTATTTTATATACTATTAAATCTCCCTATTAAGTTTTGCTAAAAGTTCACCATCATTCTCCAAATAACTCCAAATAATATTCTTTTAGTGACTTCCTTAAAAAATTTTGTTAAAATTTTTATTCCCTTACTATTATAGATAGGTGTTTTTTAAATTTTTGTAGAGACATAAGAAATTATAATGAATAATAATATATATCAAAGCTAGGCATGTCTGATTTTACTTCATAGGTACTATAAAATGTTGGAGAATTAATAATTCAAAAGAGTATATGAATTTCCCGTAATTCCAGGTTATAAAGAATACAAAAGATATGTTCATTGAAGGACTTAATCTTAATTAGAAGTTTAAGAAGTCCCTATAAGCTTTTGATGCTCCTTTATCTTTTTTACTGTTCTGCAATTTTTGTGCTGCGATTCTCCTTCAGTCTTGCTGTTAGCTAGCACACTACTATGCAGCAAAGTGGATTGGCCACTATTTTGCGAATTAAGCTAAAGACTCCAATTTCTATTCCTTTAAGCTAAATTTTCCTTTATAATAGTCTTGTAAAAATGCTCTAAAAAGTCGATTGTGACTCAAGCATTCTAGAGTTGCTATCAGCAAAAAATCAACTGTATAAAATCAGCCAACATCATAAGGCTTTTCCCTACCGTTCGTGCTAAGGCCGAGACAGCTCTGTGGGCTAGTTGCGTAACATTTTATTTATATTATTAGAAGGACACTACACTTACCAGAATATGAAACGCACTCCTTTATTCTTTATTGAGGAATCAAAAGATAAAATTTCATGCTAACTATCAAAATGAAGTTATGTTGATGAAATGACTAAATGGATTATTATTGCCGAAGAGATAAGGAGGAAATGAAAATCAATTGATATGAATTTTGATGAAAAATACCCTGTTAGATTTTCTTATGCTTTTTTTTGCAACCAAAAATGATTAAAAATTCAAATCGTTTTTATTATGCTGCATCATTTACAATGACAATGAGCCTGAAAACAATCTAGTTGTAAAAATGGGGGGAAATTGCTAAAAATAGCAAACTATTATATTTCATCTATGATTTCTTAATCTGCAGCAGCATTTTCTATAATACCTCAATCCAGTATGAATGGATCATAATTTCGCAGCTCCCTGAGATACGAAAATTTCTAGATGCCAAAATATATAAATCGAAAATAAATAGAATGAGGACTGATACATTTCTATTGGTTGACTCTGCTCTGATTAAACATCTGTGCGGCCTCCTGAAGGAGTGATAGAAAAGACTATGCAAGAGCTGAAATGAAAAATGTTAAAATTGGAAAAAATTATTGACGAAAATGGCTAGGAGTAATCCCAGAAAAACACTTAAGATTTGAGGGATAATTAAATTTAAAAAGCTAATACAGTAGATATAATAACTAATGACCTAGAATAAAATTATATTAAAAGTCTACTTATATATAAATTAATATGATTTTGGATAATTTTTAAAAGTCCAAAAACATCATAAAAATATACCAGGCATACATCAATTTTACTATTAATAAAATAATTTACTGTATGCTATTGATTTCTGATCACTTTGAGAAATTTAGGGCTATTTATTTTTACTTCTTCTGCAGAAGGGTATTCATTTGCAATCTTATTCTATTATTTTGTACAAAGTTGTAATATTTGCTGACATCTCTTATATATCTTTCTCCAATATGCAAAGATGTTAAATTCTGAAGTTTAAAAAGGCTTTCTAACTCACTCTATGAGTAAGCAAAACGATTGGAAAAATCCCTGTTTTTTGGGTAAAAGCCCACACGCACTCAGTGAGCGAGCAAAAATGTTTTACTATAAAAATTTTATATGAAAAAAAAAATAATATTTTGATATATAAGTGATAATTAGTATAATGAAATCTCTAGATAATTCTGTTAATTTTTAAACAGTTTGCATTTTAAACCATAAATTTACAAATTGAATTAATAGTTGCTTTCTAATTTTTGAGAATTGAAATTTTTTTTAAATTTCGAAAAAAAAAACTCTCCTCAATGAGCGAAAATATTTTTTGTTGTAAGTCAGAATCGTGCAAATTATTGCCAGTAAATGCTAATCCTGTTATTTTATGCCCATATTGTTCTGCCAACAAATCAAATGCCCTTTTAGTTAGATGACAGTCTTCTATTTTAATTTTGGTTATTATAGAATCAGTCTCAATCATATAATTTATCATTTCTCGTAATTCATCTTCTGACTTGAATTTTAGTACAATAATATCGCGCGGCATAGAGATTACTCCTCGACGAGGTGCCATTTACTATAAATTACTTATATATTGCATAATCTGCTGCATCAATTTTTATTTTTAAGTATTATTGCAATTTATTTCTGTTTATTCTGTGTTTGATGTGATCAGCCTTTTAAGCATAAACTCCATCATATAAATTGGTCAACAAATCGATAGAATTTTCCATTTTTGAGTACTTTAAACAATTCCTTTAAAAGTTGTTTAATAAGACAATTTTATTAAACTATTTCACATTGTATCTGTTTAATTAGTTCTTCATAAAATAAATTCAAATTAAAAAATAGATAAAATTCAATATAATTTTTTTTTCAAAAAATTAGCCCCAATTAAAAGGGGGTTAAGTTAGTCGCATGTTGGCATTCTTCTGCAATTTCATCTCTTTAGTAAATAATTAATAATCAAGCCAACTTTCATGACTTAGTTTACACTTTACCTAATAGATTTGATGATTTTGTTTCTTGATTATATAATATTGATAGAAAAAAGTGTTTTCTGTTGCATTAATAGGTCGGGATACAGTGCTATGAATCTGTGCAATACAGAAATTCCCCTTAAAGTCGATAAGACTTCATTATGGATGTTATCTCATTATTATGTATAAGCACTAGAAATGTTTGAATATTAGAACTAAAATATAATTGGCATAAATAGCTGTTCTTAATAATTATAGAATGGTAAATAAAGGAGAAATTACTCTACCACAGAGAGAAGCAAATTTCCCAACACCAGCAAATTCTAGCGAAGATACAATAATTGAAGAGCAACATAAGATTTATGCTCAATCATGATCAAGTAGTAGTTCGAGCAATAAAGAACGTATAGAAAATATTCCTCTTGAAATTTTATCAGATGAAAGCACTCCACCATCTCCTAATTCAATAAGCGAATCAAAAAGCTCATCAAATATAGAGACATCAACAACAGCACCTACAAACACTGATATTTGAAAGTATATTGTATTACTATTGGAAGGCAATGAAATAAACAGAAAAGATATTGTGAATAATAAATTAACATATCAATTCATAGACTTTCAAGACATTTTCAAAGCTAGATGAAAGGATCACAGTCAAAATCTACAAGAAAAAAAATCGCAAAAATTGAATTCAAGTGAATCATGTGAACAAAAGAGCAAATATAACTTTTTTTCTTTGCTTCAGCCTTACTATTCAACTTTTGAATCTGAAGAAGAATTCAAAAAAGTTAACGATTCATCAACAAATCCGAAAATTGAAGAATATGAAGCTATCTCTAAAAGAATATCTGATAAAAATACTGATAAGTTCAAAATTTTCTTAAAAATTTATAAAATTTATAGTCAAGTCGAAGTCGAAGATGATGAACATTTTGACTTGAGTCGTGCAAGAGATGTTCTTGATTTATTAGATGATAGATTTTTTATTCAAAAACATTCGCCAAAATATGAAACTTACTCCTTGATAGACAAATTTAAGATAAATATTGCTAATCAATTAAATAAGTCAACGTCAAAAGATGAAATAACTGGATGAATTTTTATAGCGCATGAGATAAGCATTAAATGGAAAAATATTGAAATGACTGATGCAATAATATTAACTTGTAATCGTTTTATGAATCTCTTTAAAGAAGAAAAAGTTCAAAATGATAAATTATTGGTAATACTGAATAAATTTATTGGCCCCAAAGAGGAAAATGGATGCAAATTAGGATCCGAAGCTTTGGAATGGCTAAAAGCTAACTATCGAAAAGAAGGATTGAACTCCAGAATGAAAGCTATGATTAGTGCTATTAAAAAGAATAGATTTAAACTTGAAATATGCCAAAAAGATTTCCTTGAAAACCTCCAAAACAAACTTCAACACTGAACTTTTAGTGCATATAGAAAAATAAATTCTTTGAAGAGAAGAAGCAAAAATTTGATGATTAATGGTATTGCTAGAAATCTCAAAATAATTAATAAAGGAGAAATAGAAAATATAAGGAAATTTTGTCATGCATATGGAGGGAATGCCTCTCTTTACGAATGCATTTACAAAAATGAAAATGCACTTATAAAAAAATATAAATATACTAAAAGTAGTAAAGATGAAATTAAAAAAATTGTCAATGAGATTGCAAATGCAATCTATCTTAGTAAAATTAATGAAACAAATATTTATACTAAGGTTTTCGGCTTATTTTTAGAAGAAATTGGAGAAACTAAAGAAAAAGAAAAAATATATTGCATTAACCTTCTGATGGAAAAGTGCTCAGGCACTTTGGAAGAATATATAGATAATTTTAATTGCGATGATAATGCCTTTAGCGATTTTGCAGATTCACTGCTTAATGGTATTCTCTTGCTTCATCAACATGGGTTGAGTATTAATAACATTACTCCAAGTAAGATTTTGTAAAAGAAGTAGAGGGCCGGCTTATATTGAAAATAGATAGCCATCACATTTTGTCTGCAATTTCTTCAACTGGAGCAGGATTTTCCCAAACTACTGATTTCTATTGCTCAACTGGCAATCTCAGCTTTACAGCTCCTGAGGTTTTAATATGTTTTGAGAATCACGACAAAAAGCTCAGGATAAATAGCATGAGTGCTGATGTATTTTCTATTGGAATGATTTTATTTTATGTAAAAACTTCTATATGACCTCCAGAGGAAATTCAGATCGAAAAAAATATATTAAAAATGGAATAAGCAAAGTTAAAATTTCATGGCTTAAAACGCTGTTGAAAAATATGATTCGTTCAGACCCTAAAAAAAGAAAAAAGATAAGCGAGTTAATAAGGTTAAAGCACGAGCTAATTAACTAATAATATTTTACTTGAGCCAATTGATTAAGAAAATAAGGATCATTTTAAAATATCAGATGCGTAGCCTTAATCAGATATAAAATATGTTTTTAATAGAAAATTTATAATTATTTGAAAATATTAAAAAGCTATATTATAGAATTCTGGCTTCTATAAAAACTATTAAAAAGTGCTAAGCCAAAATATTGATAATTAATTTAAAATAAAATCCTTTCTTGCTTCATATGCAGTAATTAATTTAATCTACATATTTTTAAAAAGCTAATTCCATTTTTTTGATGAATGAGATATCCATGCCAAGGTAACAAATACTGGTCTTTTCTAAAATTCTCTATTAATGCTTAATTTCTAATTATATTAATAGAAAGCAGCAGAAAAACATTAGGATGAGCTTTATTATTTTTAATAATTTAGGTCTCATTAGATGCAAATGGAATATTTTTATAATGGGCTGCATTTTAGGACATGGACAACAATCTAACGTCGCGGAATCAAGAGTAAATAGAGATGATAAAGCAATTGCAGAGCTTAAAATTACTCGAGATAAAGTCAGAGCTTACATTAAAAAACTTGAAAACTGCATCGACCATTGTAAATCCGCAATAAAAACTTGCATCCAAAATAAGCAAAAAGATAAAGCCTTGCTAGCACTTAAAAAGCAAAAATATTTAGAAAAGAACTTAGAAACTGCAAGAGGAGAACAGTTAAATCTTGATCAGCTCATAAGTGACGTGGAAAATGCCCAGATTCAGAAAAATATTTATGAATCTCTAAAGCAAGGCACTGAGTTTCTTAAATGCATAAATCAACAATTAACAGTTGATGATGTTGAAAAGCTTATGGAAGAAACTGCTGAAGCCATTGAATACCAGCAACAAATTGGTGAAGCATTGTCTCAGCAAGCAGTAGTCCATGATGATAATAAACTTTTAGAAGAACTGGACAATTTAGAAGTTTTAGAGCTTGATATTCCTTCAGTCCCTATTCAACCCCTGCCTAAGGTTAAAAAAGAAGTGCCTGAAGAAAAATATGAAGAAAATGTATCAGGTGAGAAAAATGTTATCGTTATTTAATGGAAATTACTAAAAATCATTAGAAATAAATGGAGATTTTGGTGGAAATTTGACTTCAGGCGCACTCACTATGGAGAAGGTAAAACCCATCATAATGAAGAGAAAAACAGAGCCTGTGCCAGATTTTGTAGGAATTCAGGTTTGGGGTGCTTGCTGAATAGGCAAATTTTGCTTGTATTCCTGTCCCTGCCAGATGGGCTAGAGAGGTTTTGTCTACTACATGGCCTTCTCTCATCGAAACTATTGGGAACTCTAAGGCGGTGGCTCTGCTCTCGGAGCTGATCCATTGAGTAGGTGATTCAAGCCTGAAATCCAAAAGGGCACAGGTGAGCTAAGGCTAGTGGGCTTTCCCGCTATAGCCAACAAATCTTTTAAATTAATTTAAAAATCATTAAATAATATTGAAAAATAAGAAATCCGTAATTATCTACTTATAATTCTTCTAATTCTTCAATCACAACAGGTGTTGCCCAATAATTAACGTCTGAATAAGTATCTGGCTCGCCCTGCACTTCTCCAATACTTTCACTTTTTATTTCTTTTTCAGGATCCGGCTCGTTATTTTCTTCTTTTTTCTCTTCATTTTCATTCAAATCAAACATTAAGTCTTCGCTAGTCAGTGGCTTTTCATTAGTCTCAATTTCTTCTTCAGGAATTTCTAATTCCTCATTAGAATTTTCATTATTGCTATAGGAAGAAAAAGGGTTTGTTGAGTTTTCCTCACTGTCTCTGGCATCTTCTTCAGCGAAATGGTCTCCGAAAGACAGAGGCTGATACCCTCCAAGGTGTCGATTTTCTAAGAAATTTGTGTTTTCTAGGTACGAGGATTTAAACTCATCCCATCTTTCAGTTTTTGATATAATTTCTGTAATTTCTGGACGATTTTCAGAAGTTTTTACTATTAAATTTGAAATTCTTGTAATATGTCCCATATATCCAGGCTTTAATGATGGATTTCTTGTACCTGGGCGCCCCGGGTTTAGTCCTTTTTCTATAATTTTTGCCAAAAATCCTGAAGTATTTAATAGCTGCTCCTTCAAAACTTGTGAAGACGATAACAAAATCGCATTCACAAACTGCTCAAAAGTCGTATGGAGTATTGAATTCCATTCAAATTTAAAGAAAATCCCCACAATGGTTTTTACCACCTCAATTTCCTCAATTTTTGCTTGGATTTCTTTAATTTCCATCTTGATAGCTGCCCCAATTACTTCAATTATCTTTATTTTCCCTTCTCCTAGTGCCTCAATATCTTCATTAAAAGTCGTTTGAATTTGCCCGCCATGGAAATTTTCTAAAATTTCTTTTAATTTTGGCAAAACTGTTACGAAACTTTCAATAAATTCAGGGGATTCTTCGTCTTCAAGCAGGGTAGAGGCATCCTCATCAAGATTTGTGGCTTGTTTTTTGGATAATGTCAATAAATCGGTATGAGAGCTGCTTGCCATGATGGCTCTAAGGACAGTGACGACTGCGTTTATATTATAATTATTTTGAGATGTAAGGCCTTCTGTAAGCAAATATAAGGATTCTTTTTGTGTAAGAACTCCAGCGAGCTCAGGCCAGGAGTTTACGTCGTTATGCTTTGATATTAGCTCACATAAGATTTGACTGGAATTTAAAGCGGCATTGGGGTTTGAGGATGCTAAATTTTTTATATAATTTACAGTGTCATTTTTCTTAAAATTTCTGATCAGAAATTATTTTTAAAGAAAATAAGACACCGACTGTTTATTTTAAAATTTTCACATTCAGACAAAACTTTATATCAAATTTTGGACGATTTCTTTCCTCTGAATAACATAAAAAGTCTCTGAAGGATTTTCTACGAGAATTATTTTTGTTATGATATCTAATACCGCTCTATATTCTAAGTGCTGCACAAACCAGGAATTCCAAGATTTCTCAATAATAAATTTGAGCAGTTCAGGCGGGTTTCTGATAAAAAGGCTTATGACAAGTCTGCTTACATATCCAGCTAATGTCAAATTCAATGGCTCTACAAAGAAGCTAAATAATTTTTCCAGTAAAGTTTGGTCATCATAAAACTTATCCAACAAACTTGGAATTTCACACGCAAACAATTCTGAGGCAAGGAATGGAAACTTATGCCCACGTTTATTGTCAGCGTCATCTGGTGGGAAAACTGAAATATACTCAATCAATTCCATAATTCTGTCTCTGTTCAAGCTGCATAATGATTACAAGTCAATTAATTTCTGATTTTGGTTTCTCATTTCCTGCAAAATTTCATCCTGATCCAGCAACTGGGCAAGGGTTGTTTCTTCTTTTTCTAAAATTTCGTCAATCTGTGACGAGCTTTGAAAACCTCTGAAATTGGCCCAAAAAGACCCTCCAAAATTGCCCATCATTCTCATTTTTATATTTATTGCAAGAATTAGTTTAAATTATACAGCAATTTTTCTCTTCTCGGATATGCTTTTCTGTAGGGATTTCTGGTGAAGGGGTTTTAAGCTTCATTATTATTGAGCGGTTTATTATATGAAATTTTGATAAATATTGGGAAAAAATTGGTTTTATAGGTAAAATAATGGATGGAGATAAAAGGGAATATCTCTGGAGGCTCATTCCGCTCGGTAAGCTGTGAAGAATAATCGTCCTCTGGAGAAGATTTATTTTGTGTATCAATATCGTTTATGGAATCCTGCTCGTGGATAATTATTTCGTGTATCGTCTCAGGGAAAAAATCAGATTTTGCCTCATGCAGAGTAGGAAGACTTGGAGGGTCGATTTCTGTAGGATGGTTCTTTTTAGGGTGGATTGTTTTGGAGCGGTGGTGTTTGGCTCTTTTAGCTGGATGCATCTGTTTAAAATCGTCAAGGATTTCATGGCGAACTTCAGGACTTAGCCCAACTGTATGGGTTGAGCTCCTTTTGGAACGTCTAGCATGAGTTTTTGTAGAGTCTCGACGGTAATTGCTTCTACACCTAAGTTTTGGTGTTGATTCCAAGACAGCTGAAGAGTCTTTTAACCAGCCAAAAGTATATTCCGGAGTTTCTAACTTCTGTCTCAGTGAGAGAACAAAGCATTGGAAAACCTCTTCTTATTTTTTAAGAAAAATCATTTGTACAAATTTTTTTAATATAAAATTTTTTGATGTTATGAAAAAATTAATTCGATATATATATGATAATTAGTAAGTTAGTTTTAAACAGCTTTCTTTCGAAATGCGATTTTTTTAAATTTCAAAAAAAAATTATATAAATTATTAAAAAGATTAGATTAACCCACCTCCATGAAAGAAATTTTTTTTTTTATTCGGTAGGAGTAAGCTGTATTTCGCTTTTTCTAATAGACTTCTTAGATAATCATATTTAGGTTTCTCATCAAATTTTAGGCTTCTTGCATAATTTAGAAATTCTGCAAATTCACTAGGGCATCCTGTGCATAATTCGTGCACAGTGACTGCAGCCTTTATTGCGAAAACTTTTTGCCATTTTCCCATACATTTCTTATGGGCTGATTTTTGCCATGGCAGTCTTCCTTTCACAAGGTAAACCAATATGTAGCCTAAACTTTCAAGATCATCTCTTCGAGATTGTCTGAATCCCATATGGTTATTTAAAGAAGCAAAGCTTGAATTTCCAACACAGGAGCATCCTGTTTGCTCAGATTGATGATGGTTTCCAATCATAAATTCTTTTGCAAGACCAAAGTCAATTAAATATAAAAAATCATAATTCATATCAAATAAACAGTTATGAGGCTTCATGTCACGATGGATAACCCCAGCTGTATGAATATTCTCCAGCCTAGTTAGCAGTTGAAGGCCAGCCTTTATTGAAGCTGCAATTGGCAGTTTTCCCCCGTTTTGCTTTATCGCATTTCCTAAGCTAAGACCTAGTAATTCGAAGACCATATAAGTCACTTCGTCCACTCTTCCAGATTCATACACTTTTGGTATTCCTTCAATATTTTGCAGTTTTGTAAGTATACGAGACTCAGCAATTACCACCCCACGGGTTTTTATATCTGTTTTTATAGCCACGTATTTATTTGTTTTTGTGTTAATTGCTTTGTAAACTTTTCCAAATCCACCGCTCCCCAAAACACTTTCAATCTTATACTTGTTTAGAAAGATGTCACTTAGTTCCATTAAATTAGAAGGATGGATTTCCTAGTAATTAAATAAATAGCGAGGTTTTATTAAAAATTTTGTGGTGAATGTCGTAAATTTATTTTCCTTTTATCAAAATAGTAAAATAAGAAACTATGCTAAGAAATGGCTAGAAATTTAGAATATATTAATACTTTTGGGATGTAAATATTTTATATTTATTGCGATGAATATGTAGATTTATGTTCTCCTAAAAATAAATTATAAAGCAAAAAATCACCACAAAACCATTTTATAGCGCCTTGCCCAATTTTAGGGGGCCTCTGGCATGTGGAGATATCCTCCACATGCCAGAAATATTTCCACATATGAAGTCACTATATTTTTGAGATTTCACATGTGGAAGTATTTATGGCATGTGGAGGATATCTCCATGTGTCAGAGGCCTCCCAAAATTTGGGTAAGGGACTATAACAAAAAAGTTACCAATGATGAGGCTATAGAGTTATAATATGATAATTTAAATTATATGCTTTTCATATGCATTAGGAAGAAGGAAAGCGAACTCCACACAGTTTAGCATTATTTTTCCTATTTTATACAAAATATATAGATTAATAGAAAATAATATTTAATTATATGAGAAAACCAATCTAATTATTTTTCTCAAAAATACATAAAGTTATTCATTAAACTCAATGTTTACAAATTTCTCCACTTTTGCTCTGCATACTGGGCACTTCATCTGTGGATCATTTCTTATCATTTCAGAGCAAATGACGCACAAGCAGCAATGTTTGCAGGGCAATGCTGTAACTGTGCATTTATCTCCTAAACAAATCACACATTCTCCTTCACTTTTTTCTAAATTGTAAATTTCATTCAAAATAAACCATTTTTGCCTTATGCTAATTTTCTGTTTAAGAATCGACAATTTATAGTTTCCCCCTTCATTTTCAATAGCCAAAAAGCAAGTCTGTGTCTGCATATTAGTTTTATCCTCATTTCTAATATTTACAACAATTGGGATATGGATTTTGTTTTTAAATTGCAATAAATCAGGTGGGTATTTTGAAGGGATGATTAAAGATACATTTGGTGGGAATTTTTGTTTCATTCCAGCATTAAAGCGATATGATTGAGGAATAGGGAACATTTTGGTGTCTACTGAAAAGTTTAATGTATTTTTGCCTATATTTTTTTGCTTTATTTTGCCCACTAAAAATTATAATTTTATTTAAATTTTTCAATTTTAGGCAAAATAAAGGGAAAATGCATAATTGATCCAAATTCTCAACTGCAAAATAATATATGTCGATTATGCAGACACAAAGCGAATCAAACTCGAAAGTTAATGAAAAATTTCCGGCCTGCTGCGGGACTGGAACTAATTCAAAAGAATTTTTGCGTAAATAAACTTCTAAATGCACCCTATCTTGAGATTCTACACTGGTTAATGGGATTGGCCCTTTTGGAGCATTTCTATTTGCTGGAGGTGGAGGAGGTGGAGGATTTCTATAAATAGGCTGCTGATTTGGAGGATTTGCTGCTGCTCGTGGCGGGAGTTGGTTTTGAGCTTGGTTTCTAGGCTGATTGCTTGATTGGTTTGTTCTATTTGTATTACTTCCAGAGCCTACACATGCTCCCATTTTATATTAATACACATTAATAAAAGAAAAACTTAAAAAGGCTTTAAAAATATCGAAAAACAACTATTTCCTTCTACATTTTATTAAAAGCTTATTTAATCATATTTCCTATTCATAAGCCTCTTGATTATCATTGCTACTGAAAAATATTTTTGATGGAAATATTAAGCCATTTTCTCAATAAAATGTCAGTTAAATAATGATTATAGAAACGCTCTCTGCTAAACTAAATTTTATTTACACTACCTTAATCCTTGATTAATATACATTAAAATGAGACCCGTGTCAATCTGCCAGCTTGGCACAACAGTCCAGATCTTAAGGTGGCAACAAGCTGGAACGAACTCGAAGCCGAGAAATAAGTGCAGACTCAGGAAATGTGTATCCGGCAGGTTTTGGCAGCTTTTCTGTGGTTGAAAATGGAGGTGCTTAGTAATGTCCTTCGGACTCTTGGACATCCTCTATCGAGAAGCTGGGGCAATAAGGGGAACTGTCTTTTTCCTGTAGCTGCCAAAGAAAGACACTCTGAGACGCAATAAACTCCAAGGGGCTAATCCCTGAAATCAAGCTACTCCCAATCACCTACAGCAGGGCCGCAGAAATCCATAAGCTGCCCACTCAAACTGAGGACAAGGCAATGAAGGGTCAACTATACCAATCATGGCTAGACCTACTGGACAGTTTTTCTGAAAGCAAATGAACCTTCTGTACTGGAGGTCTTTGGTGACTGTGCCACCAATATGGCTAGACTTGCCTTAAATAATCCTAATCCTTATTCTACCTAATCCTTGATTAAGCTCCATATTAAGTCTTGCGGTAGCTTCCAAAGTATTCGCATTAATCGATACAAGAGGGATTCTCTGATTAAAAATGCTCGGTTTATTAGCAGATACATCAGGAGTCTTCAGAGTTTTTTTCCTTTTAAATGATATAGGTGTCTTTATAGGTGAGAGAGGTGAGCAGCATCTTTTAACTGGTGTTTGTGGTTCTGTTTTGATTTCTTTTGGGTTGCCATCACTATGTGAAGGATCCGATTCAAGAAGATTTGACGATTCTTCTGGTCTGTAATAAGCAAAATAATGCTTTTGGAACATATATGTAATAAATAATGTGACTGCCATCAAAAGACCGTAGATTGTACAAGTAGCTAAAGAATTGTCAAAAAATTCAGTCGCCATTTGAATTTAAATATGAAAGCGTTAAAATAGAATTATTTATTTTCATATAAAATTAACTATCCATTTAAAGCTCTAGCCCTCATCTGTGCATAATCATTTGGATCAAACCATGGTAAAAAGCTCATCCCAAAGCTCCTTAGAGTTTCCCAGCATTTTACATAAATCTTTTTCGCTTTATCCATATCTCTTGGTACAGTTCCGAATTTTTCAGGCATAATAAACGCTAAATATTCTCTTGGGAGTCTCTGCAGCTGTTTTTCTCTATGTTTTTCAATTTTCAGTCTAACATTAACCAAATACAAAACAAAAATAAACAAGTAATAGTCTAAATTTGTACTAGATCCCAAATACAATTGGGTTATAAATAAAAATAGAATTCATCTCATCAGCATTTGTATATCAAAATACACAGACAAAGGCACCCCTTGCAGCCTTATTCTTCTAGGCTGTTCATTATCCATCATATGTTTAATCCTTTTCCCTATATCTGGATGGCATAAAGGTAAGGTGTTTAATATTGAATGTTCTGGGATAAGCTGTGAGCTTTGTTCTGCATGTTTGGTGTCAATAAGGATTTGTTTGACTATATCATACTTGTGAAGGTACTCAATTTCTCTTTCTTTAAATGCAGTAGAATTAAAGCCTGTTTTCTCTGGATCTGGAGGATTTGGTAATAGTTGAATATCTAAATATATGATCTGGTCACGGTCTTGACCAAAAATTGATGACAAAGGTGTATTGTTATGCAAAATATTTCCTTTATGGATAAGCTGTTGACATCTTATTGATGGAGACTCAGGATGATATTGGAGAATAAGCTCTTTCACTCGTGAAACATTTCATGTTGGTGGGACTTGCAAAATTATTTCTGCACGAGCTGAGACTGGACTTTTCACTTGCAAATTGTAATACGTGTTCATATTCATTTTATCTAAATTATTATTAAAATATCCAAAAATTCAGCTAATTTCTCAAGAAATCAATTTTTATTATTTTTTCACACCTATTTTATTGTTTTCTATCATGAAATATGTTTCTCTTGCAAGCAAAGTGCTTCCAATAATTGATACAGCCAAGCCAATCAGATAAGGCAATGCTGTAGCAGCTTTTAAAACTTCCCCTGTATACAACACATCGACTTTTTCTGCACAGATATCAGAATACTCGTCACATACAAGAATTGAGCTTTCACGAGTATTGAATAAAATCAGATAATAAAACCCAATTAACGACACAATTGAAGTTGCCAAAGCTTCAATTCTAAGCTTTTTTACAAATCGAAACCCACAAGCTGATATCAGTAGAACTTGAGGGATAAATTTAACTCAGCTTTTTCACTTTGTGTAGTCAAAAGTGTCTGATAAATCATCAAAAAGTGCAGAAATTGTAAGTACAATTCCAATTATAGAGACCCCGATTTCCAAAATCATTATTTTTTATTGTAACATTTTTGAAAATAATTAATAAATGACTTATTATAAGAAATCCGATTATTTAATATCTGTATGCTTCCTTTTTGTAAGGTCCTTGGACTGTAACTCCGATGTATGAAGCTTGTTCTTCTGATAAAGTTGAAAGTTCAGCTCCAAGAGCGTCTAAGTGGAGTCTAGCTACCTTTTCATCAAGTTTCTTTTCAAGTGTGTAGACTTTCTTTTCGTATTTTCCGTCATCTTTGTGAAGCCAGAGGTCAATTTGAGCCATAGTTTGGTTGGTGAATGAGCAGCTCATGACGAAACTTGGGTGTCCTGTGGCGCAGCCTAAGTTAAGTAATCTTCCTGATGCCAAAATAATGACACCATGTCCATCTGGGAACCTATACCTATCAACCTGAGGCTTGATGTTTTCAAGCTCAACTCCTGGGTACTTGGTCAATCCAGCCATATCAATTTCATTATCAAAATGTCCAATGTTTCCGACAATAGCGTTATTCTTCATTTTAGCTAAATCAGCAGCCATAATGATTTTCTTATTTCCAGTAGCTGTAATGAAAATATCAGCATGTGACACGACGGTTTCTAGTCTTCTGACACTGTAGCCTTCCATACAAGCTTGTAAAGCACAAATTGGGTCGACTTCAGTAATAACAACTCTGGCTCCTGCAGCTTTCATAGCAGCGGCACATCCTTTGCCGACATCTCCATATCCACAGACAACGACTTCTTTTCCGGCAATCATCACATCGGTAGCTCTCATGATTCCGTCTGGTAATGAGTGTCTGCATCCGTAAATGTTATCAAACTTGCTCTTTGTGACTGAGTCATTTACGTTAATTGCTGGGAACAAAAGTTGGCCGGCTGCAGCTCTTTCGTAGAGTCTCATGACACCAGTGGTGGTCTCTTCAGAAACTCCTCTGATGTGCTCAGCCATGGTTCTCCATTTTCTTGGGTTGGTTTCGAGGTTTTTCTTGATGATGGTAAGAATAGCTCTCATTTCTTCGTTTTCTTCAGCTTCTGGAACTGGGACCTTGGTTGGGTCAGCTTCATGCTCAAGCTCCCATTTGACTCCTTCATGGACGAGAAGAGTCATATCACCACCGTCATCAACAATGAGGTTTGGACCATCTGAACCTGGCCATGTGATAGCGCTATCTGTGCATTCCCAGTACTCCATCAAGTTTTCACCTTTCCAGGCAAAGACTGCAGCAGTTCCTGCGGCTGCAATAGCTGCTGCTGCGTGGTCTTGGGTGGAATAGATGTTGCAAGAACACCATCTGACCTGAGCTCCAAGGTTTCTAAGGGTCTCAATAAGGACAGCAGTCTGAATGGTCATATGGAGTGATCCTGAGATCTTGGCACCAGCTAGAGGCTGTGAAGGACCGAATTCAGCTCTTGTGGCCATTAAGCCAGGCATTTCGACTTCGGCAAGATTGATTTCTTTGCGTCCCCAGTCTGCTAAGGTGATGTCTTTAACTCTGTAATCAACCATGTTTGACCACAATTATTATAAGTCATACTTAGTTATTTCCATTTGTGGACTTTTTTATCATTTATTCCACATATGAATCTCAATGCTAAAGAATTTCCTATCTAATTAATGATTTAACAGCTTTTTCACGGAGTCTGGATACTAAAAAGTACTTATTGGTCATTTCTTTCATGTTTCTGACGAAGGAATCTGCAGAAATTTTCCTTGTTTCGAAGAGCTTTCTGAGGAGTAAGAGGGTTTGCTCGTAAGCTTGTTCTTCGCTGACAAGTAAAAGTATTGCGATTTCC
Organism: Blepharisma stoltei; assembly: GCA_914767885.1. Lineage (NCBI taxonomy): Eukaryota > Ciliophora > Heterotrichea > Heterotrichida > Blepharismidae > Blepharisma > Blepharisma stoltei. The sequence goes on from CAJZBQ010000052.1 coordinate 236,947, forward strand.
TGTGGATCGCGCTGTTTTGGCCTTGATTTTCCCAGTGGGAAAATTTTTTGGCTCAACCAGTATCATATGGTTTGGTCAAACCAAAAAATTTTCCCAATGGGAAAATCGAGGCCAAATTAGCGCCATTCATGGGAAAACACTATATTTGTTGATGGACTGGGATTTCTGGGGTGAGTTCTGATAAGCAATCCCATTCTTCTGAGGATTGGGCTGAACTTTTCATTTTCTGTTCGGCACCTTCTTGGGCTTTGAGGTCGATTTTGATGGTTTTGATAGCCTCTATAGCATTTTGTTTGAGACTCAAGAGCTCGTTTTTGTGGTGCATCAGTTGGTCTTTTTTCGAAATTAATTCTTGATTTTCTCTTGTTATGTCTAAGGATACCGTTCTGTAGAGCTGAATTAATCTGTCATTGCATTCTCTTATAGATGTAGTAGGCTCATAATTTTGAGGTTTAGGAGCTGGGCCTGTAGGAGCTGGTGCTGGAGCAGACTGATATTGAGGCTGAGGCTGAACTGCAGGCTTTTTATCACTTTGCTTAAAGACTGGGCATTCTTGGGAGAAAACTTTGCTTAACTCTGCAAGAACAGCACCTAAGCTTGAGTTCTTAATATTCCAGCTGGTTAGCAGAGGGTGTTTTACTCTTCCATCAGCTTCCACAAAGTTCCCTGCTTTGACAACCATTCTCTCTAATGGGACGACAAAAATAATAGGAGCTACATGTGGGTAATACAGCGGAAGAATACAATTGATCAGAATGTTGTAATTTACACCTTTATATTGAATAGGGATTGTGCCTTCTAAGGAGCATTCGTTCGTAGGCTGATTTTGCTCAACTACACGTATCACACGAGGATTCAATTGAGGATTTTTGGTAATAATAGCAATTATATCGGTTTTGATTCTTTGACGAGAATCGATTGGATAGTTGCATTGGAGGAGAATATTATCTACGGGATGTCTGTTCATTTATAAATATGGGATAAAAGTGAGCCAAAATTAGGATGAGGTGATAGATATTGATATATATAAATTTTTTAAGAGTATTAACATAAAACATGATGACTTCCAAGCAAAGAATGAATATGAAATAATTCGGTAAAGTCAAGAGATAGATTTATTATTAAAGTATATAAAATATTTTATGTCAGGTAACATTTAGTCTTGTTATTATTTCCCCATTTTGAATCTAATTTCAGACTTCTCTTATTGTGCCAAAAATATTTTTCAAATATTTTTTCTTATCTTTCATTATTTCTAAATATCTGAATCCGTTAAAATTTCTTATCCCTAACAATAAAACCTAAAAATATTTTTTTCCAAGCTTTTCAGTAATAAATCCTTCACCCTAAATTTTCATGATAAATTTTGCTCTATTTTTATCAAAAATCTGTTGGTAAATAAATAGTCGTTTTTTAACATGTATTGGCAACAACTTAAGCAAGCATCTGGCCGTCGAGTCGTCATCACTGGTATGGGTTTAGCAACTCCGATAGGAAATACTCTAGAAGAAGTATTTGCAGGCCTTATTCAAGGCAAATCTGGGATCCGTAAAATTCCTAAATCAAGATTCCCTGAGATAGACGAAATGCCAGTTGACATTGGTGGACTACTAGACGTGGATTTGGAAGAATGGTACCGAATTATGCCTAGTAATCGTACCCAACAAAATGCTTATGGCTTCATAGGTGCTTACAGAGCTATGATGGACTCCGGTTATAAGCCACAAACGGAAGCAGAGAGAGAAAGGTTTGGCTGTATCATGGGGACTGGGACATCAACAGGCAGAAATATTTTTGGAATGTATGATAAGTTTTTCAGGGCTGGGGCTGCCATGAGTTCAGTGCATGGAGGGTATTCTATATTAAATGATTAAAAAGCTTAAAAGAAAGTGCATTATTACAAGTTTTTTCTTAAAAAAAAGATTTAGATATAATGATATGGAATATATAGAAGAAACCGATATTCATGGCTTAACGGCTGCTGTTAGCAAATACTTCCAGACAAAAGGGCCAGTTGGAACCTTAACAGCTGCATGCGCCACAGGTCAAGCAGTCATTCAAGAAGCCTATAGAAATATTTTGCTTGGAGAAGCTGACGTTGTAATAGCTGCAAGTGCTGAAAATGTCGTTATTCCTTATGGAGTTAGAGGGTTTACTACCTTAGGTGCCATTAATACCAAAGATAATGATAATCCAGAAGGCGCTCCTAGGCCTATGGATGAGAGCAGAGGTGGGCTTTGTGTAAGTGATGGCGGAGACGGGGTATTCTATTACATATAAATAGCTCATATAGGCCATATTTATTATATTTATTTAATTAATAGAAAACAGTATAATCCTTGAAGAACTTCAGCATGCTTTAAGAAGAGGTGCAAAAATATATGGTGAATTTAAAGGATTTTCTATGAACTGTGATGGATACCATTTAACAAGACCTACTGCAGAAGGAGAAGGAATATATAGAACTATGTCTAACAGCATCCAAATGGCAGGACTTGATCCTTCTGAAATCACACTTGTTCATGCACACGCTGCAGGAACTAGAGAAGGAGATCTTGCTGAAATGGTCGGAATTGACAGGCTATTTGGAGACATTAACCCTTATATCACTGGATGCAAAGGAAATACTGGACATATGATGTGCACAGTTGGTACTTTCCATGCTATTGAAAGTCTTTTGAGTATCACACATGGAATTATACCACCTATGCTGCAGTTTTTTGAATTAATTTTATTATTTAATTTATTTATTATAAGAATAAGTCATATTTGCTAAAAAAAAGAATGGCCATGTTTGTCATGTCTTTTAAATCTATAAAATGCAGTATATTTAAAAATCTTAAAAATCCTATTACAGTTAACGGAAAAATGCTGAATTATGTAAGAGAGCCAGTCTATACAAATGTAAGAAACGTTGTTATGAACAATGTAGGATTCGGAGGAATCAATAGCTCTTTGGTTGTGTCGAAATATGAGCCTTAATAAGATTTATTCTTATATTAACTAGAATTTAATTCAAATTTATTTTACAATTTTATATCTTTATTCTTAAATAAATAAACCAATTTTCAATTTTTCTAATAAAACCCCAAAAATAAACGTTTTATAACGAATATAGCAAGAAACGGTCATCAATTATACAGGGATCTAGAATATGCATTTATATTTTTTTCCTTTAAAATCTCTGATCAATTTTTTCCTGTTTTTTATTTAAATCTTTTCACTGACATTTAAATTTGGCTTAATTCCCATATTGTGCACAGTTTCACATTTTTATAACCAAATTTCACATATGAGACACAAAAGGTCCAGTCACTCCAAGCCAAGGAGGTCCAAAACTGATAGCCTGAATTCCCTACCACAAAAAGATAAATTAGGAAAAAGGCGACCTTGGACACCTAAGGAGGATGATGCAATTCAAAGGCTTGTATACAGTGCTTAATTATATATAAGCTATCTATTTCTCATGAAAATAAATAATTAATACAAATTAATATGCTATACATGAGAATGGGACAAAGCAATGGACCGTAATATCAGAAAAACTAAACCAGTTATTTAGTTTTCCTGGTAGAACTGGCAAACAGTGTCGGGAACGTTGACACAATCATCTGAACCCGGGGATAAATAAAGATGATTGAAGTTTAGAAGAAGAGTTGATTTTATTTGAAAACCATGAAGGCCTTGGCAATAAATGGGCAGAAATTTCAAAATTCCTGCCTGGAAGGACCGATATTCCCTTTTTCCATAAATTCCTCTATAATTAAATTTGTATTTTTTATTGCCAATTCAAGGTAAATTATTATAATTCAATTAAAAATCACTTTTACTCGACACTCAGAAAACAATACAGGAGATTAAAGGGTAGCGATGGCACCAGAGAGCAGCTGAGGAAGCACGACAAACAGCTCACAATGAGCATTCTGGCAGCACTACACAAAAAAAATCGCCAGAAAAGGGCAAATTCATTCGCCAAGGCTAAAGAGGAGTTTTATGGGAATGACGAAAATATGATAGAGTCCCCACCAAGCTTGCCAGATTTGCCACTGGAAGAGACGGATTTTATTATTACAGGCCATCAAATACCACTCCCACCGCCTGTATCTCCTGTGTACTTTGAGGAAGCTCCAGTAGAATTCGTATGGACAGATGACCCGTTTATATCAGACGAGGTGTTCCTGATGCCATACAATTCTCAAGATGAGCTCTTCATGTAGACTTATTGTATGGATAATTAAGTAAATTCAATTATTCTTCATATTTAAAAAGCTATAGAGTTTTAGCGACTATCTTTATGAGTTTTAAGTGTAAAAAATAAATAAATATTGAGATATTAGGCAAATTATTTTTATTTATATAATTAATTTTTATTAAATATTTTATTTATAAATATTGAGTTAATTTGAGATAATTCTAAATAATTAAGCTATTTTTAAAAATTAATTCAAATTATTAGTATTGGCGCATTGAATTTGCTTATTTATTGGCTCTTTCACTACCAAAACTCCTGCTGCCAATTTAAAAACAGGAGTTTCATTAGAAGCTGTAAGTAATCTATTTTCCAATGAATGAACATTTTTACTTTTATCCTCATCCTCCTCATCTTTTGTGGATAATCTTTTTAATTGCTTTTCTAGTCTTCTCCTTTCTCTATGTCTTTTCTTCTTTTCTTGTGCATGAGGATTAAAAATCTGTTTTTTCTGCTCAGGTGTAATATTTCGCCTTAATAAAAGCAGAAAAACACCTCCCAAAGTCCGTTTTTCTCCATCCTTTTTTAATAATATGCTATTATCTTTTACATTAAAGGTCTCTTCTAATAAGTTTATTGCAAAATCTCCTCCCATAACAGTGGTGACTCCATGAATTAACTCTTTTTCTTTTTCTTTCAATATTTCACATATCTTTTCAAATAATAAAGGATCAGTCGCAAATAAATTGTGGAGTTGGGCTTGACTCATTATTATGGGGATCTGAATTTCTTTTTTAATCTATACCAAATCATACTGATTTTTTTTTATTTTTGATACTAAATTTATTTTATTCTAATAGGGAAAACTTTATTATGAGTATCAATTCTTTACAATTCAGCATAAAATTTAAACATCTAAATGGGGAATTTTTTATTAGATTTTTAATATAATTTTCACGTCTACTTCTCAAATTAGTAGATAATTAATAGCCTATTTATAATTTAATTAAATGGCAGATGCTCAAGTAGTTGATCCTGTTGATGCATTCCTCACCTTCCATACATCAATAATTTCAAACCCTACAGAAAGTTCAGCTGACAACCCTTCCCAAAGCACAAACGAAGAGACTTCCAGCGGCAGATTACTTCATGAACTCAGAGCCAAGCTCAGTATTTACCATCATATTACCAATTCAGACAAAGAAGTCATCTTGCAAAGCCTCGAAAAGCTTACTCCCCCCCCTCCGTGAGTGAACAAAAAAATTTTGTTCACTCACGGAGGGGGGTTAATTTTTTTTTTTAAAACAAATTTATATATAAATTTTATAAAATTTTTTTTTTCGAAATTTAAAAAAATCATAATTCGAAAAAATTGGAACGCACTAATTAATTTAATTTATAAAATCTATGTTTTAAATAGCAATTCGTTTAGAATTGAACAGAATTAGCTCTAGATTTCATTATATTAATTATCATTTATATATTAAATTTTTTTTCCATAAAAAATTTTTCTATTAAAAAAATTTTTGTTCACTCACGGAGGGTGGGTTTTTGAGCAAAAAATAGGGATTTTTCTAATGGTTTTGTTCACTCACGGAGGGGGGGGAGTTAGCAAAATTGAAAGCATTGGGACTGATTTCCGTGTTTTAAAATACATAGAAATCGGCAAAGCCTGCGACTGGATCGAAGCCACAAACGATGTTTTAGGAATGGCGAAATTTGTAGAAGGCACAGTCGGAAGCGAAGATAAAGAAACACCAAAAAAAATGCTTTGGTTTATCAGCAAGATGAATATTGTCAGTGAAGTTCTAAAGCAGAGGGTTGAAAAACTGATCGCTCTATTTGGTATTGAAGACCCAAACCCTCCACCTCCTCCAATCCCTCCTGAAGAAGAAAAAGATAAAGTATTGATAGTAAACCCTCATACAGAAATTGACATCAATAGAGACCACCCAATTTACTGCATGCAAAGAGGTTTTTCAAAAGATATAACAACGATCATATGGAAAGGGAAAATTAAAAGCACTGGGGCTGAGGTTGCCATTAAAATGTATAAAAGTAAAAACGAAGCAAAAGTAAGAAAATATGAAAGCGAAGGCCAAATTATGCAAACTCTGAACAGAAGGCACCCAGTATTCTTGGACTATTATGGGATGTTTTATGAAAGTGTCATGGAAGGCAGTGAGCAGTATCATCATTTGTATCTAGTTATGGAGCTTTGTGAATGCTCTCTCATGGATGATATGTCACTCCGCGCTGGGTCTCAGCAATATTATATAAGCGAAGATACCTATTTTAACTATGTTCAAAATCTTTTGGAGGGCTTCATAATTCTTGAAGGATTAAAAATTTATCATCAAGACATAAAGCCTCATAATATTTTTATTTCTAAAAGTGGGCAGCTCAAAATTGCGGATTTCAACATTTCATCATTTGCAGATGCCCCCGAATCTACATGAATGACTACCAATTCACAAATTATACAAGGAACAGAAGGCTATATGGCTCCAGAGCTTCAAATTGCAATGGATAATATGAAAAACGACCCTACAGCTCCAAGGAACATAAAATATAAACGTGGAAAAGCTGATGTTTATTCTTTAGGATTGACATTCCTGCAGCTTTACTTTTTGCAGCCTATCATAGGTATTAATAAATGCTTTGATCAAAATTATATGAATAATTACTTGGATCACTATAATCCTCCCCAAGTTTCTAATATGCTAAAAGGGATGCTTACTATTGATCCGAAAAAGAGGTTTAACTTTAAGAAGGCACTGGCTACATTAAGGACCCCTCATGACAGCCAAGACTTTCCAACTGCCCCAGATCAATAATTTATGAATTTATTTTACTTAACTGTTAAATTAATTTTCTGTCTTTTCTACCTGACACCAAGTACTTTAGTGGATTTCTGAACTGAATGTAGTTATTTCCTCAGTGCTTTAGCAGATCAAAAGCACTGATTAGTCGCAGTTGCATTTGGCGTTTTTACATTCTGTTAGCTATTTTTTCTTATCCTTTCTTTTATTATGATCTTATCAAATAAATTTTAAATACAAAAATTATATAAAATTTTAGATATTTAGCAATATCATTTTATCATTAATTATTTATGGTTGATGTTTGTAATATCTTTCACTTCTGGTGTGATGGAAAATATTAGAGCTCCTTCCCTTAGTTCAGATATTTTTCTCTTTTTTATTATCTAAATTAATTTCTTGAAATGGGCTGCTATTTAAATTTCCAAATTTTTTTAATTTTGTTTTAAAGAAAATCATGAAAATTTTACAAATGCTGCATCGAAAACACCCATTTTTTTTTGAATAATATCGGATGTTTTAAGAAAACAAAAGAGAAGGTAGCGAAGAATTTTATATTTTGTGTCTGGCTATGAAGCTGTGAAATTCTCGAATGGGTAATATTTCACTCTTGGCAAAAGCTGGCAATATTATGTTCGCAACGGCAGCTATTATGCAATATCTAATAGCCTTTATTTCTTGAAAACTTAAAAATTTATTATCAAAATATAAATGTTTATCGTTTTTAGATCCCAATGACACTCAAGTCCTTATATATCATTCAATCTTTGGCAGCCCAGATGTGCATATGGACTCATTTTCCTGCATTCTCAAAGCTATATAAATGATTATTTGTACTAATTTTTAAAATATTCCAGAAGAATAATTTACGGATTTTATTTTACTTACTTCAAAAATATTAGAAATGTCCTACTTTTCGAGCAAATTTGCATTAATTCGTTAGCTATTACATTAATTTTCTGTATTTTCTACTAGATATTGAATACGTTGAAGGCCTTGTAGGCTGGGTGCTAGCAATTTCTTCAGCTTGTTGTCCAATCCCAAACATCACTGTTTTAGTGGTTAAGAAGAATTTTGTATTTTCTACATTAATTTTGTTAGCTTTTCTTTCCATGCCTTTAATTTCTTTTAATTTATTTTTGACATCTTTCATTTCTTGTAAAACAGCATTATTGCTAAGCCCACCTATTTCAATCTTTTTCGGTGGCGGACTTCTAAATTTTAAAATACTCTGAACTTCAGTGTACAAACTATCATCATCTTTGTTATCTTTATGTGGACTTTTATATATAGCTAGCTCAAATTCGTCTTCTCCTCTATTTATTTTATCGTTTTTCTGTGCTTCATTAATTTTTAAATTATTTTGAGATCCTTCAATAGATTCTTCTCGAGATAATTGGTCATTTTTTTTGGATTTTTGGTTTTTTGTGTCTTTTCTTTGAGATTCTCGGTATTTTTTAATATCCAAAAGAGCTGATTTTTCTTGAAATTCATCAGTTTTAGCTGAACTTATATTTTTACTTGTCTGCCAAATTAAATCTCGAGTAATGTCACTTAAGCTCATGAATTGTTCTAGAAGTTTTAAATGAGCTTGCTGATTTAATTGTCAGATATTGTCTAATATATCTTTTGTGGACTGCTGGTCTTGAAAATAAGTATCAATTTGCTTTAGAGTTAAAAAATAGCAAATTATTGGATTACTTGTCAAAAATTTTGACAGTTTTTTACCATGCTTACGATCGAAAAAATATTGATTGTAAAGCTTAGAGACTTCTCCTGCGGATAATAAGGAATGAACTGTTGCGATTTCTCTTATAACAGGAGAAGCTTCTATATTGTCAGTCTTAAAAAAGTTATGAATATGCTTATTTGGCATCAATGTGTATCTTTTTTGCAAATTATTTCGTTTTCCTTTTCCACCTACAGGATTTCCAAACCCTTTCTTAAGGTCAGATATTATTTTTGTTGCTTTTTGGATCGTATAGCTGTCAAGCTCATTATTTTCGGAATATTTTGTGATTTTTGTAAACGAATTGCATAAAAATGACCCAAAGTTTAAAACGAGAAAGAAAAGTTTTAATAAGCATTTTTCTATATAGCTTGAGCCTCCTTTTGGCTTGGGCTATACTGATGTCTTCTGACATCAACGGGGAGTTTTTTTTTATCAACACTTGTTGGTAAAGCCAACTCCCCAGATGGCAATCTCCAGTGGTGAGTGGATTTATCATAGTTTTACCAAGAAATGTTTGATAAAATAAATTCCCCAGTTGATTTCAGAAGACGTCGGCATAGCCTGAGCCAAAAGGGGCTCAGGCTATATCATGCAAATGGTCTGATTTGAAATTTATTAAATCTTTGTCATCCAATATCATTTTTTTCTGGTTAAAAGTAGAAGAAAAAACTGATGGAGAGATCCCAATATTTTGGTCTGCTTTTAATAGTTCAAGCTGTTTAGAGATATCCATGCAAGCTTGATTTTTCTTTATTTCTTCAGCCGTTAGTTCTTGAAATAGCTCACTTAAAGATGATTCTTGAAATGACATCTCATTATAAACCTGAATAATATTTTTTATTGAAATTTCATCTAGAGGCTCTACAATTATAAGGGTTTCGTCATAATTTTTAATAATTTTCTTTATAATTTCTAGCTTTTCTCTATAGTTCACTACTTTTTGGATATTTTCTTTTTCTTTTACTGAACTTCCTTCATACTTTTCAATTTCAAGCTTAAGAGTGGCTATCATTACTCGATAGTTTACTTTTTTTCTCTCACCCCCCCCCCCCCCCTCCGTGAGCGAACAAAACCATTAGAAAAATCACCATTTTTTGACCAAAAACCCACCCTCCGTGAGCGAACAAAAATTTTTTTAATAGAAAAAATTTTAATGGAAAAAAATTTTGATATATAAGTGATAATTAGTATAATGAAATCTAGAGCTAATTCTGTTTAATTTTAAACAAATTGCGTTTTAAAATATAAATTTTGCAAATTAAATTAATATTTGCTTCCCAATTTTTGCAAATTAGGATTTTTTTAAATTTCGAAAAAAATATTTTTTATAAAATTTATATATAAATGTTTTTTTAAAAAAAAAAATTAAACCCCCCTCCGTGAGTGAACAAAATTTTTTTGTTCGCTCACGGAGGGGGGGGGGGGGAGTCAGAAATTATTGATTGCTGTCCTATGTTTTCAACTATTTCTGCTATTTCATTTCTAAGCTCGTCTCGGATTTTTGATTGGGCTTGGTATTTTTTATCTTGCTCAGCTTTGATATTTTTAGATAGGCTTATATAATTCGTAGTTTGATGATGAGCTAATATGAAATTATTCTTATCCCATTAAAAAATTTCTTAAAATAATAATTTAATATAAATTAGTGTCATCTCGAAAAAAATTATCAAGGCTTCTCATATTGAAAGAGTTAGCCACAACTTTTGAACTATGGAGTTCATCATATTTTGGGTCAATTTCTTTTTGCAAGTTTATAGCTTCTTTCACCCTCTCTTTTCATATCTGCAAATTTTTCCATTCTTTAGCTTTCATTTCTTGTAACTCTTTTGTAACAAATGCTTCTTCAGACCTCCTCATGTCAATTTCGTGTAATCGTGACTTTAGTTCAGTAACTTCGTTTTCTAAAATATGTGTTGAGCTTTTTGGAGAAAGCAATGCAAATATATTTGAATTTTGATGCATACTTTATTAATTAAATTATATATAGAAAATTCCTGGGGATAGCGCGGAATACGCTATCCCCAGGACCAACCGGGATCGGATCCCACATGGAACTCCCGTTCCATGTGTGAATCCGATCCCGGTTAAGTCTAGTGACTGTCTTGAAGAAGACGATTTCGACTTCACAGGGGTCGTACATCCAGTAAAAGATTGGCAAATTGATAAAAGTTCCCCAAGGCGTTCTTCTTTGTGCGAATTTTCATCAATCAATTCATCCAATGTAGTTTTGAGCTCAAAAACATCTTTTTGATTTTTTACTTCTTCTTCGATTTTTTCTTCAGAAACCAAGTATTCAGCATTTAAAATAGCATTTAATCGATTAGTATCAATCTCTGCATTCTCATCACAGCTTTGTGCAGAATTCTGTCTATCATTTTCTACCACAGTTTTTTTAGTTCCACTCCTCACGTCATAGCTTGATTCCATTTATTTTAGTCTGATCTACATATGAAACTAGCCTATTTTTATGCTAAAAATCTGCCTTAAATAATAAATGGAAAGCTTTTCTTTTTACCAAGAAGCAATTCCTTGCTCAGGGATCTCAAACGCCCTTATTGGAAATTTTTCTTCAGAGAATTCTGAGCTTTTGGTAGCAAAAAATAATTTGCTGGAGCTTTACACATATGCCTGCCCACTTAGGCTGATATGCAAATTTCCTTTACAAGGCGAAGTGGATTCCTTAACAAAACTGGCCCATTCTAGCTTTAAAACGGATTTAGTGATTATTGTTTGTAAAGAAGCCCAAATAACTACACTAATTTATAATGAAAAAGTGAATTCTTTTGAAATTGTCGCTTTGCATTCTTTTGAGAATGAAAAAGGCATCAAAGAAGTCAGGATCATGCAGGATCCTGACAGCCGATGTGTGGCTGGGAAATTATTATCAAATAGAATGTTTGTAATTCCTGTAAAAAACATAAAAACTGTTGTAAAAGAAGAACAGTATACACATAGCTTGTTGGGAAATGAATATTATAAGCCAGTGTTTATCATTGATATCCCGATTTTCGCTAAAAGTATGGCAATGCTCAAAGGGTTTGTAGACCCTGTGCTGGCTGTTCTTCATAGCCCAAAACCAATAGAGCTGGCCATGCATGTGAAATTTTTGAGCATTAATTTGAAGAAAAAAGAAGTGACATTGCAAAAAGAAGTGGGAGGGCTGCCTGGCGACTGTTTTACTTTGATTCCACTGCATGCACCTTTAAAAGGAGTTTTGGTACTTGGGCATAGGTCAATTCATTATATAGGAGAAAGCGCTCAGAGAGAGTCGAATATGAATTATTATCTTTATAATTCCACTTATGAATTTATTCTAATATAAATAAATGTAGCCATTAATTATCATCAGAATATATTAAATTTTTTTATTATTCCTTATTCTTAACCCAACTAAAAATAGTATATAAACCCTCACAAGCTCTTATTATTGCTATGCACAGGAGAACTTATTTTACTATCCCTAAATTATATGGAAAGAGATGATGGTTATATTCTTGACGACAAATCAGAAATAATTGAAAGCATCATCTCATTAGAATTGCAGTGCCAATACAACGCTTATGATTCCCAGCTATTATTTGCAAACGAATTCTTATTTATAGCTTCCAAAATCCATGATTCCTTTCTATTTAAGCTCTCTAATCAACAAATAAAAGATGTGGATATGGACGAAGATGAAGAAATCAGAAAAAAAAAGCACGCTATAGCCCAGCTGAATTATTCAATTGAAAAATGTGATGAACTTGTTGGGTTAAGCGGAGCTATATGTTCTTTAGCTGTTAAAAGAAACAGAAGTGATGGAGAAACTGTAAAAGAGCTTTTTGTCTGCCATGGCTATGGCAAAAATAGCTATATTTCAAAAGTGAGTTTAACACTTCAGCCTTTTAAATATGAAACTTTTGACGAAGAAACTTTCCCTGATATACAAAAAATAGTCAGATTGTCCAGCATAAGTGCCCCAAGATCTAATAGAGATCTTTATATAATATATCTAATTATAATGAATATAAAGCAATCAAACTTATATAAGATAGGATAAAAGCTCATCGTCATGAATGGTTTTATTCATTGTAATTAAGTATAATAAACAAGCAAGAAAAAGAGTCTAATATAACAGAATCCACTATTTTACAGATAGATGAAAGTATTGAAGAAGTCAGTGACAATAAAGATTTTTTTACTGATAGAGAAACTGTAGGCGCTGGAAGAATAAATGAGGAAATTATTTATCAATGTCACGCAGGCGGCTTAAGACTGCTAAATAATGAAGGTTTAATTATTAGAGATATTCAAAAAGCAGGAGTTTGGCAAGTTACTTCAGTAGATGAATATTTAACATTTTTATTTGATGATGGGACTGAATGAATAATAAAATGGAATTGCTGAATTAGTTCTCTCCGAGAGCAACTCAACCCTCAATCACCCCAGTAAAAAGTAAATTCTTTCTTATTCATGGCGTTTTTAGTGTAAAATTTTCAAATAATAAATTTTATATAAATAATCGAAATTTGCTTATCACTGGGAAATGCATTTCAAATACCACAGTAATAAGCAAAAATCAAACTATTCGCATAAAATTTACTATAGCCCATACCTATATAGATTTCTTTATCGAGCAACGACTGAATAACCAAGTCAGACTCTATCAAAGAGACAAGCTGGATCTCTATACTAGGAAGGGTTAAAAAGTGACATGCCCCAAAAAATTGTTGACAAATGTGAACAAAGTTGACAAGAAAACGTTCCAATTTTTAAAATAGCTTTATTATAAAAATTAATTTTAAACTAATGCCTTTTAGACTGACATTGATGAGCATCTTACCATATTTTTCATATTTTTTATTGAATTAAATATTATTATATATCATAGAAAATTAGATATCGATAGATTATTCCCTAGTATAATTTCAGAGTTGCTACGACCTTTAAAGGCTATAGAGAGATAGCTAATAGAGAAATGTTTGCGTTTCAATTATGATTGAAACTATATATTAAAAATTGGATATTTGAAGTGCAATACAAAAGCCATATAAAGATGGCATTGCATCATTAGGAATTTTATTTCAATAAAAATAAAGAGTCGCTACGAACTTTAAAGCAGTAAAGAGAACTAGCAGAGTGATGCTTATGTTGCAATTCTCATCGAAAATCGTCAATTAAAAATTTGACTTTTTAAAATTCAATTTAAAAGCTATATAAAGATGGCAAGAAATTTTACATATAAATTTTTTCAAATAAAAATTAAGAGTCGATATCACACTTTAAAGCTTTAAAAGAGCACTATAAGAATAATAATTATGTTTCAATTACAATTGAAATCGACTATAAAAAGCTTGATTTTTAAAATTCCCATAGAAAGTAATATTAAAGTTGGAGTTATATGCTCATTTAAGGAAGTGATTATAATTTACTTTAGTGTCTTAAAAAAGAAGGAAAAAATAGGTAAGATACTCAGCAGTGTCAGTCTAAAAAAAATCTTTAATTTAAAATTAATTTTTATAATAAAGCTATTTTAAAAATTGGCGCTTTTTCTTGTCAATTTTGTTTACACTTGTCTACCAATTTTTGATATGTCAGTTTTTTTACACTTCCTGGCATAGAAATCCAGCTCGTTGCTTTGATAGAGTCTTACATGGTCACCAGTTCTGAGTTAAAAGGGTGGCCTAGGCATCCTAAATCATCCTGCTGAAGAAAAGGAAACACATTAAAATCTAAGTTAATGAATACAAATAAGATGACGGGACTGTAGAAAGCTTTAAAATATATAGAGACAGAGAAGAAAAGCTGCCTAGTATTGAAGGACAAGGATTTTCAATTTCTATGTGTGATTTAAATAACGAAAAAATTATTGCCATAGCCAAATCTGATGGCGGCTTACAACTATTTAACGTTATTACAGGCAAACTCCTTCTATGAGCAAACCATGCATGTGAAGGCCCTGCAATCATAAATTCTGAAGAAACTTCTGATATTCCAATATCAGATCTTTCAAGAAAGGTGCAAAATTTTGCTCAGTTCGAGAATGCTTATATATCAGAGATTCACATTAGGGCTTTTGGAAATATTCTTGTGTTGTGTGGGATGGTAAATACAGGTGAAATTCTCATATATAAAAGTTTTGGAAATTTTAATTTCTCAAGGGTAACTTCTTCACTATTTTTAGGTCCAGCAGAATGGGATCATGATAGGCATTTTTTTTCTTTACCCCAAGGAATTTTTGTAGCGTGCAGCTCTAATAATTTTTTGGTTACTGTAAATCAGGAAAGAGATAGAGTTCATATTCACCCAAGCTTATTTAATGGGCAAATAAAAGCAATGTGCTCTTTTAATCATGCGGATTGTCCTAATGGATTTATATATAGAGAAAATGATATATTAGTCATAGGAAGATTTGAAGATTCTATTAGTGCTGCACTTAACCAAGAAGTTCTTATGATAAGAAAAAATTGCTCGGAAACCCCTAGACACATAATTGAGTATGGAAATTATACAGTTTTGAATAAAAAATGGCAATAAAAATAGATAATAAATAAATACGTTTTGCTAACTCCCCCCCCTCCGTGAGTGAACAAAACCATTAGAAAAATCGCTATTTTTTGCCCAAAAACCCACCCTCCGTGAGTGAACAAAAATTTTTTTAATAGAAAAATTTTTTTATGGAAAAAAAATTTTAATATATAAGTGATAATTAGTATAATGAAATCTAGAGCTAATTCTGTTTAATTTTAAACGAATTGGTTTTTAAAACATAAAAATTTTATAAATTAAATTAATATTTGCTTTCCAATTTTCGCGAATTAGGATTTTTAAATTTCGAAAAAAAATATTTTTTATAAAATTTAAATATAAATTGTTTTAAAAAACAAAAATTAACCCCCCTCCGTGAGTAAACAAAATTTTTTTGTTCACTCACTGAGGGGGGGGGAGTAAGTGATTATTATAAAAGGCTTATATAATTGTTTCTTTTTTTACTGATAAAGGCGAAATTCTTTATAATTTAAGAGTTTTTATGCAGAATGAAGAAACTGGTCTTACTGAGGTGAGCTCAGTCCAGCAATTTTCTGCAAATGAAATTATCCTGTCAATGTGCATTGTGAAATTTTCAAGAAAATTAAATCCACCTTTTGAGTATCTTGCTATAGGGACTGGAATGGCTGCGACTGAAGATACAACAACGCAAGGGAGACTTATTTTATTTGCTCTAGACCAGAATAAGCTTGTATATCAGCCCTTGCATAAGAAGCCTGGGCTAAAAGGTGCGATTTCTTCATTAGGAAATATTGATGGGTATTTATTGGTAGGTGTTGGCTCAGAAATAAAAATATTTATATTTGTTGATGAGGAAGGAAAAGAGTGGTTGGAGCCGATTTCTTTTTATTATGGCTATACGATGGCAACTGGGATGGATATAGAAAATAATATGATTCTGTGTACTGATACTATGAACCAAATGTATATATAGAGATTTTCCTATAATTGTCCATCAGTTTTATAGAAGAGATTTATATGGAAAATATATAAAAAATATCATACTTTCATATGAAGAAGCCAATAGCCAAAAGAACTTGCAATTAAAAGGTCAATATTTCCGCGAGCTATTCCCATTAGCAGCTTCATTTAACGCAAACCGCCAAGTAATTGCTGATGGTTTTCGAAATATCCATATTTTCTTATGCAGATCTGATTCTGATAAAATCGAGAAAGTTGGAGACTTGCATACAGGGCTAACAGTTTATACATTTGCTAAATGTGATGAAGCTTTATTAATGATGAGCCAAGAAGGTGCAATTTCTGTATTGACAGCCACAAACGAAATGCTTTATAAAAAGATGCACACTTTACAAAACGCTTTATTAGATGTGCTTCCATACAACGCTGGGCTTAATCCAAGAGGATATAGACTTTGCTCGACTCAAGAAAGAGAAAGGCAAAGGAAAAGTGTGCTAGATTTGACACTTGTCTTTTCTTTTTGCTATTTGTCAGCACCTTTGCAGAGAATGATTGCAAGGAATATTGGAACGACCCCACACAATATTTTAAAGGAAATGCAAGAATTAAAAACTCATCATTTTATTTAAAATTAATTCAATATTTTTAGGGTAGCTATTTTAATTTTTTGTATAATTGATTGGCATTAATGCATCAACATGAAAAATTGTAAAATAAAGCTTAGTTTTCAGGATATTCGTCGAAAGTATTCACTTTTTTAAATTCATTAAAGGTGAATTAATTGAGTTTTTGCAAGACCTTTCCCTTCTTCTTACTCTTCCCCTTTAACCGCAAAAATTATGGATAATAATTTATTTTTGAAAAATAAATTTTTTTGGATATCAATATTTTATATAATTAATAATTATCATGTTGAAATCTCAGTTAGTTTTATTAATTTTACATATTACTATACTAAACTTAAATTTTAAAATAAAAAATAAATCTTTTCAAAATAATTATAAAAAAAATTAACCCAACTTTTCGAGCAAGCAAAAAACCTAGGACAGTTAGTACTCAAAATAGGAATTTTATTTTAATTTTATAAGTCAGAATAAAACTCACAATCTTAAATTAAGCAAAATCTATGCTGTTTTTAACCACAATTTTGGGTATCTATCTCTTCCGTAGAATTGAGTACTTTTCTTCTGCTGAGTCTGATAATATTTAGGTGCATTAATCTTTAATGCTTCATCCATTCTTTTCATATCATGCCAAACATAGCGTGGACCTCTCACGCTGCCTCTGAAACTTAAAATATCTCGGAACATTTTACAATTATAAGCGTATATGGCAGAACTTATCAAAATCCAATTTTTATAAAAATTTTACACCATTCCTTCTCAATCTATTGTCCTTATATACAGAAATATATGTCGATTTTCTCAGTTGCATCCAACCAAAATAAATTTCAAAAAAATTGATATGAATATGTCGGCAGCAAATAGCTGAATTATATCATATAAAAATTGATAATTTACTCAACCAATTTTTGGGTTCGTTAATTTCGATAAAAATAAAATTCGAATATGGATTCAAGCGAGAATTTGAATATGAAAGAAAACATAAAACCACAGACAAACCCTTCAAAGCTTTGCCAAACTCAGGCAACTGAGGCCTCTGATACAGAAGTCTCATCTAAAGAATTTAGTGTAGATAAAAGTCTTTCACCTTTAATCTGTAGAAGGTTAAAGTTTGTAAGATATAACCTTAGAAACTCTGAAGAAGACTTAAAATTGTCTAATAAAGCTATCTCCAAAAGACAAAAACTAAGCTAATCATAAATATTTATATAGGAAATGCTATCTAAATAATTTTTTATAAATTTCTTTTTCTTTCTGATGATATTTTTTATTGAGTATTTGCACTTTTTTGATTTCGTTTTCTATTGTAGCTAGCATATCAGTTTCATTTTTTCTTATAATGACTTCTTTTGCCAAATTTAAATCATTTAAAGCTCCAATATAGTCTGAAAGTCCTGTTCTTGCGGTAGCTCTTCTATACAATGATTTTATGTCTTCAGGGAAAATTTCTAGAGCTTTATTTACAGCTAATTCAGCTTCTCTCATTTTTTCAAGCTTAATATTGCAAAGGGCAATATTATTCAGAAGTATTACAATAGTCGGCTTATGGTCCTCAGGCGCATCTTTAATTGGCTCAACTGATGTTTTGGCATCATCGTATTTTTTTAAAGCTTTTTCTATTTTTCCTAGTTTGTAATATTTAAGAGCTACTTCTTTTAGTCTCAAAGCTTCTTCAAGCCTCTCCTCAACCTCCATTCCATGATTTGTTTTTCCTAAATCTGAAGAAAAAAGTTTTAAATACACATGAGCTTTCTTTATATTTTCAGGAATTTCGGGGTTTAAGATTGGGTTAAGCCCATCATTCATGTAGCTATTATTGGGTCCAGTCAAATTGCAGTCAATCATAGCATATTCTCCAACTTTCATGAATTTTATGCATTGGATTCAAAGAGTTGGGAATTCATCTTCATCTAGTCTTGATTCTAAGGGTTCTTGGTCAAAATTGGAAATAATGATTTGGTCTTCTATAACGAGCTTATAAAATACCTCGATATTTGCATTTAATTGGGAAGCATTAGATCTGTCCCCATATTCAAGAATTTTCTTATAGAAAAATCCATCACCAAAAATGTCTCTGATTTTTACGAGCTCCATTAAATTTATGTCAACTTTTACGTCAGATTGCAGGAGGTTTTCTTTATTTATGCTTGTGAAATTTTCTATGAAATAATGGTAATTTACAATAATTTGTGAAATTTCGCCTTTTTTCATAGTTTTTAGTATTTCAAATAGCCCAGGGCAAATCAGCTCAGAGCTTCCTGTAGTATCTATTTCTTGATTTTCATAAAAAACTGAATCCCCTTGCCAGATTTTTACGCTGAACTTTATTTCATCTTTTTCATCAACTCTATCATATCCAGACCCTTTATTTAGAACTCGCTTTATCAAAATTCCATCTCCCCTTAAATCATGCACATTTAAAAAGCTTACTCCCCCCCCCCCCTCCGTGAGCGAACAAAACCATTAGAAAAATCGCCATTTTTTGACCAAAAACCCACCCTCCGTGAGTGAACAAAAATTTTTTTAATAGAAAACAATTTTAATGGAAAAAAAAATTTTGATATATAAGTGATAATTAGTATAATGAAATCTAGAGCTAATTTCTGTTAATTTTAAACAAATTGCGTTTTTTAAAACATAAAATTTTGCAAATTAAATTAATATTTGCTTCCCAATTTTTGCAAATTAGGATTTTTTTAAATTTCGAAAAAAAAATATTTTTTAAAATTTTATATATAAATTTTTTTTAAAAAAAAAAAATTAACCCCCCTCCGTGAGCGAACAAAATTTTTTTGTTCGCTCACGGAGGGGGGGGGGGGAGTTAGCAAGTGAACTCTATATTTTTTATAATAAATTTAATTAAAATTTCCATCACATTTAAAAGAATAAAATCATTTTTTAAAAAAAATTAATTTAGCTTTCAATAGTTTTGCATAGAAAATAAACAAATGCAGCCTATCAACTCCATCATGAAACTTTGCAGGAATATGCACTTCTACCATCTCATCCTTTTTCATTGACACAATGGTTTTTTCTAGCGCTGCAGGAAGCATTCCACAGCCAAGCTTGATTTCTATTGGATCTCCAAGTTCATTCAGTTCTTCTGTAGTATCACACATTCTTATTATGACTTCATCAATCGTCCCTGGCTTGTCAATTCCTTCCCCTCGAGACTCTATTATTTTGTAAAATCCAAATCGTTTTCGGTCTAGATAAACTGGCTCCTCAACAGGATCTTCAGGGACTTCTGTGTCAGATTCGAAAGTTTGGATTGTGGGAGCATCACTAATTTGACTTATAATTTCCACGTCGTTTTTCATATTGTAATTATCTATTAAAATAGCATGTTTTATGAAAATACAATGGTACTTTATTATAAAAAATCAAAAATCATTAATTTAATTAATAATTAAGGATAATCTGACAGACAATAATTGTATTTATGTTTTAAGTCATCGTGGATCATTTACTGGCAACTTTATTTTTCATTTTTATATAAAATTTATGCCAGTTTAGTTATGAGATAGATTCTTGCCTTAAAACCTGACTCTTTAAAATAATTATGGAAATGGAATTAAATATTAATTTAATGGATCGTCCTTCGAAATTAGAAGAAACTTATTTATATGATTTTCAAAAAGTCTCAAACTGGAACTTGTCTATTAAAAATGCTCGAGGATTTCAGTACACTTGAACTCAACCCCTTTCTGCTCTACAAAAGCCAGATCCGTTACCAGAAGCTCTTAAAACTGCTTCACTCATAGAAAATAGCTTACTTGATTTATCGATCTCCAAAATTAACAAAAAACATGATGCAGCTGAAATGGTTACAGAAAATACTCCAATGCCTCATAAGAAGCATATAATGAATATTAGCCTAAACCCAAATTTTCGAAGAAAATATAAAGCTTTCCCATCAATTATCATCATTGATATTTAAAAAATTAACTATCTCTATTATCCTTTAGACTAGCAGAAAACTGAAGGAAAAGCTCTATATCATTCAGGCACAATAATTTCAATCCCCAACAATTCACCTGGAAAGCATCGAAATCCACATAGCACTCCTGCAGGAATATGAGAACATTATGAAGATTTAAATAAAAAACTCGACGCGATTTCCCGCAATAAAGTGAGCCTAAAAGATATCCTTTCTAATCAAAGAAACGAAGCATTTCAAGATGAAGTTTATATAAAAAAATTATTCAGCACAGAAAATATATTTTCAGAAAATACTTTGCTGCAGCTGAAAAATTTAGAAGAAAAAGTAAAACAGATGAAAAAAGACTTAAAACAGAATAAAATAACAAATAATATAAGAAGTAGAAGCTCAGGGCATTTATTTCCACCTAAAAGGAATATTAATAGAAGTTCACTTGAGCTTCCAAAAATCAGTGTAACACCTCAAGCTCGGCAATTTCGAGATGCTCCTAATAGGTCAGCAACAAAATTGCTGAAAAAATTTGTAGTAAATAAAAATAATAAAAATTAATTTACCTACTAAAAGAATAATAAAAATAATAATGAAATGGCGACGATATATCCAGAAGAGTTAAATGAGTTTAATCCCATGGTAGGGTCGAATAATCCGAGCTCTCTAGAACATCCATTTATGGCACCTGATTGGTATAAAGTCCAGTACTTGGCCTCTTGCTCCATTGCTTCATAATAACTAAATGCATCATCTGAAATAGACCCACAGTCGCGCAATACGGTAAAGTTAGTTGAGTGTGCAGCTTGTCCAGAACAGTTTGACCTTGAATACTGCAATTTAGGATAGACAATGTCCCAGAACCCTATGACAGACCCTATTATTGGACAAAATCCAGTTTCGTTATGAATTCCATCACATTGGCATCTTTCAGAAGCAAAGACATCTGATGAATTGTAATGATGATAAGAACAATTGCTGCTTATATTGCATGAAAATGGGTAAAGAGACCTTGTACGATTCACATATATTTCGATTCCACTGCATGTCCCATTCCTCATGAAATTCGACCAACAGAACTCAGCCTTCGATACATTAGCTCCTAGCGGCAATGAAAAATATTTGGTGCAGTTTCCTAAATTACAGCCAAGCCCTGCCATACATTGTTGATCTCTACTACAAGACTCATTTTCGCGTGAAGCTGCCATACATTTTTGGATATACGTTACGTTTTGTGTGCTTTGGTTTGTTGTATTTGAAGTTGCATTAGTTGTATTGCTGCTAGAAGTATTGCTTGTAGTAGTTGTAGAAGTATTGCTTGTAGTAGTTGTAGAAGTATTGGTGCTAGAAGTATTGCTTGAGGAATTAGTCGATGAATTTGTAACTGTAACATTTGTGGAATTTACTATTGTTATATTTGGAGGCGTTGTTACTTGTAGCCTTCTGCCTCTTAATGAAGAATTTGAAGGTAATGAAGTATTATTGGTATTGACCGTGACGTTTGTGGAGTTTATAATAGTAATGTTTGTACCTGTACTATTAGTATTAATTGTTACGTTCGTGTTGTTTCCTGTAACTGTGACGTTAGTTCCATTGCTGCTTGTTACATTAGATGCATTTCCACTTGAGGAATTCGAACTTGAAGTATTGGTAGTTGTGGTTGTATTAGTTTGATTAATAATAGCTTCGACTCCACAGAAGAAATCTGGCTCACATTCATCATCGACTGAACAGTTAGCGCCTTGAGAAAGACCTTGACAGATGTTTTGTGAACAGTTGTTGCTTATACATTGAGTATCATTTTCACATCTTTGGCCTGTTGGTACTGAGTTATTGGGTATGGTGAGATTTGGAGTATGAGTTTCCGAAGAATTCCCTAGGAGAGCTCTATTACACCTTACGTTTGCCCAGTTCCCTGTTGTGTTGGAAAATTGTGATAGACTTGCACATTCGTAGCCGGCGGCACATACATTAATTTCGACTGATTTCCTTTGAACATAAAATAAAATGGCATTCGGTTCGAGAGAAATTAGCTCTGCTAATTTTCTCTCCCTCATGGAATTTTATTTATAGGGTTAGGTTTTCACTCGAAGACTTCTGGACAGCAATAGCGGTTTAACTCTGGGATAACCAGAGGAACCACTCCTCAGTCCACTCAAGATTTCGGGCTTTTACCTCTCAGCACATCCCCACGGGAGGATAACCCTTAGGCGGAACACGCGCAGGAGCTGAGTCGAGCGACAAGGGCGACGGCAACGCGCCGGGTGAGACGTGCAGCAAGGCCGGTGAAGCAGGAGTTGATAGAAGGCTTGGACGGGGCTGACCTGTGCCAAGATGGCTCGCCTACATCATCAGTTTTGCCATAGCCCTTTTGGGCTGCGGCACTAGACACCTTAAACACCAGATAATTAAGTAAGAAAGAAAGATTTCCTTTGAACACTGACCGATACACAGCGATCTGTTGAGTTTTTGACTCCGCAATAAACTGTTTTGCATCTCTGTCATTCTAAGGAGAAGGCGATGCTGAGGACGCTTAAGATAACAATGGCATTGATTCCCATTTTTTTATTTAATAAGACTTTTTATAT
The DNA here is from genome assembly GCA_914767885.1 of Blepharisma stoltei. Taxonomy (NCBI): domain Eukaryota; phylum Ciliophora; class Heterotrichea; order Heterotrichida; family Blepharismidae; genus Blepharisma; species Blepharisma stoltei. The sequence goes on from CAJZBQ010000052.1 coordinate 260,281, forward strand.
AATTAAAGCTGCTTGTTTTAGAATAAATAGCATTATTTTGCAAGAATAAGTTAAGTTAAAGGTTATGCAGGCTATAAACAGGTAAACCCGCTTGCTGCTACCTATCTTGGCTCCAAAGGTGACCCTTTATGATTTTCTACCCTAGCAAGCTGTCCATAGATCAACTCCATACGGCAGAGCCATCACCTGTGAGTGACTTAATGTTCCCGATTAGAGAAAGCCATGTATTAGTAGTCCATCTGGCAGGGACAGGAAAACCTTCAGAGAGAAACAAAACTTCCCTCTTCGGCAAGGCTTCCCCCAGCATGAAGCTTCATCAGGATATGTCTTGCTTGCTCGCCTCGGAATCCATTTTCTGTCAATATCATCATTTATTTCTTTTGCAAGCATAAGGAATTTGCTATTATAATATTATAGACTAATTTTAGCACTCATATTTAAAATGTATATTAAATTATGATCATTGGATTTATTATCATAAATGGCAAATTCTGACGAACTTCGTTAGAATTTTTATACAGCAATTTTAGAAAATGGAAAAAAAATTATCAAATAAAACAATCTATTATGGTCTTTTATTTTTTTTCCATACCAAGTAGCTAAATTAGAAGGTAGAATAACACGTTTAGCTACTATTATAGAAGTAATGAAAATATCTATAAAATAATCCATCACATTTTCACTTGAAAAATACTTTAGACAATTAATTTAAAGAGTATTAACCATGGAAGATCTGTTTTTACAGTTTTTACACAAAACTCTCTTCTCTGTAGAAAATGACCAAGCAAAAATCCAAGCTTTTGATTCCATAAAATAACAATTAAATATGGTATCTCAGCGCTTCTCGATCGGCAACACCGACTCCTTCGAGCACATATCTAATTATATCCGGCAAGGTTTTACCAACCTTAAATGGACGGCAATGGTAGATAAACAATTCTGGTATATGGTTCAGAGCCTAGCCCTCAGTCTAAATTTGGGATTGGGTTTTTACCTCGGAGGAAAGGAGAGTTCAGGTTTTGGAAAGGGCAAGCCCAGCAAGGTCTACAGGAAGTACCTAGACCAAGGGGGCAATTACCTAGTGTAAAACTGGGAGTTACACCCCAGGATCTGGATTTTCCTTTTGCCGAGAGGCCACCAGAAATTCCATTTTTTGAAATTTTTGATAGGTCAACTTCGTAACTCAAGCAGCAAGCCGCAGAAGTCCATAGCCGCAAGGAGAGGAGTAGACGTCTAGGGAAATCTCACTTCAGAATATCAAGCCACCAGGAGCTGAAGAAGGAGAAAGGCAGTGTCAGGGCTAAACTTGGCCAGCGAACCATTGCCCCAATTCAAACAAGGTGGATCCGAAGACGGCGCAAAGCAGGTGAACCCCAGTGTTGGATACTTGGTGACTGCGCAATCAAAACGGCAGACGCCTTCTAATTTCTAAGTTAAGTTAAGATTCCATAAAATCAGCTTATGAACTTCGAAATCAATACCTTGCAAGCCCTTCTTCAGCTCTTTTAGCTCAGCTTGAAAAATTTACCGATTTTGAATCCACTCATGAGCATGGTCCTCTATCCCACGAAGTGGAGCACTCAGACATCATTAAAATTATCCTTCAATACCTTCAAGACACCCAGCTATCCAAATCCTTCAAAACTCTTGAAGAAGAATCCCATATATATTGGTCAGGAATAGACAGCATTGAAGATCTCCAATCAGAAATTAAAGAAGGAAGCTGAGACCACGTCTTAGAAAAGCTATCAAATTATAAGCTTGAACAAGAAATGCTGTTTTACCTGTATGAAACAATTTTCCTTGAATTAATACAAAAACAAGAATGGGATAATGCTTTAGGGATCCTTAATTCCCAAGTTTTAAGGAAACTTAAAGATAAAGATCCAGAGAGGTTTATGAGGCTTGAAAAACTTGCAGGGAGTCGGCATGAAGTCAATGATATTTATGCAGGATCTTTTGGGATGGCTGAAAGAAAAATTTTTTTGGCTGGAAAAATAGAGGAATATCTTGAAGAAGTGCCAAAGCAAAGACTGTTGACTATTATTTCACAAGCTTTGAAATATATGAAAATACAAAAGCAGCTGCCAGCTGCAAATGAGTATGATTTGTTGAAAGGAAAAGCAAGGGAATCTAAAAAAAGTGAAGAGTTTGTATGCGATTATTTATGACTAAGACTCTAAAAATTTTTAAAAATTAATGAATTCAATCTATTTAAAATAAATTATTTATGCTTTCAGTAAGAATAAATTGATATAAAATATTTTGATAGATACTTAGAAACTGAAGAAGACTCGAAAATTAACTGTTTTTCATATACGCCAGACGGGAACTGCCTTATTACAGGCAGCAATGATGGATTTATTGAAGTATGAGACCCATACACAGGCAAATTAAAGACTTCTCTATTATACCAACAAGTAGAAGAATTCATGGTGCATGAAGAATCCATTTTAAGCTTGGCTTGTTTAAATGACTATATTGCAGCTGGCGACTCCTCAGGAGATATCAATATATGAAAAATAGCAACAGGTCAATGCTCCATTAAATTTCCCTCAATACACAAATCAGGCGTAATTTCTTTAGCATGAAGTGAAGACTCCAGCAAAGTTGTAGCTGGAAGCCCTCAAGGCGTCATTAAAATTCTAGGCTTAAAAGCCCAAACTTTGCTAGGCGAATATCACATGCACTCTTCATATGTGAATTGCTTACAAATAAAAGGGAATAAATTATTCTCTGCTGGAGGAGATGGGACAGTTGTGATATATGACTTGAAAAGATTTACATGAATTTCAACTTTAAATATCATACAAACTGGAAATCACCAAATAATTTATATAAAAGTTATGAATTTTAATGAAATTTTTGTAGTTTGTGCACAGGGGAATGCTGGAATTTATAGTTATGAAGGAGAAGCTATTAAATCTTTTGAGACAGGCTTAGAAGTTTTAAGTGGCGATGTCAGTTCTTTAGGAAAATTCGTATATATTGCAAATCAAGGGAAGGTAAACATATTTAATTTGCAAGGTGAATTTTTACATAATTTAGATGTAAAAGGTTTAGCAATAGCAAAAATCTCAATTCAACCTAATAGGGATTCTCTATCAATTTTAGACGATTATGGGAAAATTCAACTATGGACAGCTTAATTAATTAATACATAAAAAAATGGACAGACGGTTGTCATTTTCTAAATCCCACTCACTCTCCCATTTAAATTGGAACGAATATTGATAAAATTTCAATTTTAGGGTAAATTAGTTGCCTTTAAATTGGAGTAAATTTTGTTTTTTCATTGAAAATTTTATATGTAAAAATAATATTTTATACAACTAATTTAATGGGAGGAATGCAAATAGAATGCTATATTAGCAGTCGTTAGCATACTCAATCAATTAATCTTTTGAATTAATTCTTCATTAAAAATTTAAAAATAGCTGGTTTCAAATTATATTTTTTATTATGAAAATTTTATATCAATTTTCTTTTCAAAAAAAAATAACCCTTTAATTGGAACGGTTTTTTTGCTCAAATAAAAAAGGCGGGGGGTTAGTAGCGGTCTTAATTCCACGAAGAATGTCAGACAGTGTCGTTTTTTCAGACGATGCAGCAATTCAATCACGGAAATTTCAAATACAAAAAGTAAAAAAATCCAAATACAATATGACAGATCGACATGACTTAGCAGAAGACGAAATTAAGTTAATTTTTTCTATTTTGGATCCAATTAAGAATGGCCATTTAACCCCAGACGATTTATAGGGCTTTCCCTTGAATAGCCCTATAACGGGATGAAGCCAGCCCGTTATCGGGCTATTTAAGGGAAAGCCCTATATTAATTACATTAAAGCAATCTGACGAATCAATCGCAAATTCTGACATAAAAACATTTTTTGACATTGTGGATGAAGACTTGGATTCTATTATTACATATGAAGAATTTTATACCTTGATGAATTCTTAATTATTACCTTGTTTTGTTAATCCTCTCACTAGTTTCTATCATTTTTCCTAGTAAAGTGTCCCACACTACTTTAATTTTTCCTGCATGGCTTGATTGAGTTCTGGCGAAATCCCCAAAATGCTCACAGGCAGTCTGTTTAGTTTGGTTAATAACCCTCTCACATTCGCTTACACTAAGAGTGTTATGGTAGCCAAACAAGTCTCTAATTCTGTCTGCCCCTTTGTTTTTATTTTCAATTTTACGATGACCGGAAAAAGAGGGGAAGGCGAGTTAGACATCTAAACGGGAGTCTCTCCAGTTAAAAGGTACCCTTCAATGGGCAGATCTGGCGGACGACGAGGCAGTGTTGGCGTAAACTTAGGCGACGATCCAAGTTGGAAATGGAGGCGGTCAGCAAAGACGGTATGACACGTCCCTTGACCTTCACCTCTACCGAGAAACCGGGGGTTTCGGCCCGGGCTTGGTGAACGCTCTGCCACCATACGGGAAACCGTAGAATGCTTCCTCGGACGAAGCAGGGACTTAAAATACCCAGCGTAATCTTAATCTTAATTTTCAATTTTACGATAAAAGTCACATTAAATTTTCTCTTTCTCTTAATAAGTCTTTTAGTGCACAGGATTCCATATGCCCATATCTGAAAAAATTATAGCAATAGTCAGAAATAAGCAGCCCTTGTTCTTTTTCATAGTTAGACCATTGGGTAAAAACTTCATTTAAACTATCATAAACATACTGTTGGTCTGTATTAAAATTTAATATAGATTGTACATCTGCTAATTCTTTAAGTAAATCAGCGGATTCTGCCAGTGATGTCGAAATTTTTAAAAAATCATCAACCACTGACTCAAAATGCCTTTTTAATTTTTTCTTAATTGCTTCTGAATATGATAAATGATCATTAATTTTTGCGACTATCGGAGTATGATCAATAGTGTTGCAATGCAAATAACCATCAAAACTCGGATATGTTTTCAGTCCCTCTAACTTTTTTACCTTTTTATTTTGTGATTTTATCGATTTCCACTCACTTAAATTGGATTCTTTTAGAAATTGTACTAGAAATGTGCATCTTTTTAGCATTGGGTTAGCTAATATGGAGTTCATGTATCTCTGCAAAAATTTTTGCCGCTTAATAGCATTCATTTCAAGAGTTTTTCCTGTAGCTTTTTTCTGAGGAAGTGGCGGAATATAATATCCAGGATAGCTATTTGCAAGGACTTCCCTTAACAAGGCGAATTCACTATACCTTCTTTTGACCTCCCAGCCAAGTGGGCCTGTTACTACTTTATAAACCAAATAATTAGAACTAAAAATTCCGGCTTCAATTATTTCAAAGCTAGAAATTTTGATAGAGGGATTTGCTGCTCTTGAAAGTTCTGTTTCTTTAGCTATTTGTGCAGGTATATCATAGGTTTCTCCACCTATGCTAGCATCTGAAGCATCAGAGTCTGTTTGAGTTATTGGGGTGTCATTTCTTTTATACCCATAATCTTCATCATATTTAGGTGAAATGGCTGGCTCATTGGTTTTTTTCTCTGTTTTTGGGTTTGTGATTTTTAAAGGTCCTTCAATTTCATTTTTAGGTTTTGGTTGATAAGCATCATACTTCTTTTCCTCCTCTTTTGGAGGATTTTGTGGTTGTTGAGAAGACTGAGTTACATTCCTTATAGCATTTACTATAGGGGTTTCAGCATAATACTTTGGTTTATTTTTATCCTCGTAGACAATGTCATTAAAAGAAGAGTCTAAAAGTTTCTTTTTCATTGTTTCAATAGTGCGTGAAGCCTCACGTCCATTATCTTTGACTGCTTGGGGTAAGGGTGTAGGCTCTATTATTTTAGGCTTTTCTTTATTCTTATCAGTATGATTTTGCATATTTAATAATAAATTCTCTGAAATCTACAATTAATTTAAATAGTATAGGTTTTTTCTCATTTTTATTACTTTGCTGCTGATTTTCTTCTAAAGGCTGTGGCTTTTTCTTAATTGGGATTTCATATAGTCGTTTTTCTTTTTCTTTTTCAATCCTCATTTGCTCGTCTACTTCTTCCAATGTCTGCCCAGCCCTGTATTTATTTTTAAACTCCCTTACAAGGTCTGAAAGTTCATCAAAAGTTCATGCATCTATATCAGCTGCTTTAGCATTTTCAATAAATTTTGTAAATAAGTGTGGATCATAATTCATATCAACGATTTCTTCTTTTAAGAAGTTACGTTTGGCATTACGTTCAGCTGCTTCTAAATAGTCTTCTTCATCGCTTGATGAGTCCATGATGACGTAAAATAAATATTAATGAAATGTTCGCCAAGAAACAGAAAGTTTCAAAACATTACTTTGAGGAAAAATAATGAAAGATTTCATCTATTTACTTATATTTTATATTGGCTCCATGTCAAATGACCGTGGATTTTTGACAGTGTACATTTATCGAAATCCATTTGGTCGAAAATTTTTGATAGTGCGGACATTTGGCTGAAAATTAACGGGTTTTTTCGGTCAAATGTCTCACTATCAAAAATTTTCGATCAATTTTCGGCCAAAAATGTTTAGGTGAAATGGACACTATCAAAAAGGTAAAGTCATTTGGCCTGCACCCATTTTATATTATGTGCTAATATTATTGGTACTAAGATGCAATTTTAATACTAACTCCCCCCCCTCCGTGAGTGAATAAAACCATTAGAAAAATCCCTATTTTTCGCCCAAAAGCCCACCTCCGTGAGTGAACAAAAATTTTTTTAATAGAAAATTTTTTTATGAAAAAAAAAATTGATATATAATTGATAATTAGTATAATGAAATCTAAAGGTAATTCTGTTTAATTTTAAACGAATTGCTTCTAAAACTTAAATTTTATAAATTAAATTTAATATTTGCTATCCAATTTCTGCGAATAAGGATTTTTTTAAATTTCGAAAAACAAAAATTTTTTTATAAAATTTATATATAAATTTTTTTAAAAAAAAAAAAAAATAAACCCCCCTCCGTGAGTGAACAAAATTTTTTTGTTCACTCACTGAGGGGGGGAGTAAATAATTAAATAGGTATTTTTAGAAAAATTATTTGCAGCATCATATAAATGGAATATATTTTAAATATTATTATAATACACAATATGAAGAATTTTTTTATTTTTGCTGTTTTAGTGCAAGTCTTGGATCACTTGGTGACGGTCCAGAAGGTTTGTTATTAAAGTGCTTGATGACATCATGATTTTTAAGCAAATCCAAAAGCTCTTGTATCTTACTAGAATCTTTAGGCTTTTCAGCTTTTTTTGTCGGATCTACAAACACTCCTAACAGCTGCCCATCTTCAAGCTTAGGATATATTTTTTTAATTTCCTCAATAGGCGGACATATATAAAGCACTGAATTTTTCATTTGAATATATCCAGCCCTTTGTTTTTGAGAAAAATAATTAACATATTCTTTAAATACCTCTTGTTGCGTTTCATTAGACGCTTCAAAGGTAACAAGTGCTAATTGATAAAATTTAAAAATTTCTTGAAAAGCTATGCTATATTCCTTAACTGGATTATTATTTTAAATAATTAATAATTTTTCATTATTTAGTAATTATGATATACTCTATGTGAAATATTAATATGGTAAAGAGTAGATGGAAAACACTCAGATTTTCCTTTAACTAAAGTAGCATCAATTCCTACCCTATAATTTTTACTTCTAGTCATAAAGCCAGACCAAATCACAGAGCCAAGATGTGGATCATCTGGCTCAGGAACTTGCTCTTTACTTGATACTTTAGCTGCTGGACTTCCAGATGAGCTAGGTGCTGGGCTTGTATTAGGATATGGCTGCATATTAAGATTAGGATATTGTGTTGTCATATTAGGAAACATTTGTGGCTGCCCACCCATAGAAAACATAGTTTGAAATCTTAATAAGTTTTGTAAAGCTGCTGGCTGTTCCATTAGTTTTTTAGCTATATCTGATATTTCTTCCTTTCCAGACTTGTCTTGATATCGTACTCCATTTTTGGTTCCATTTTTAGATACGATGTTATTTGTATTTTTAAAAGAAATTTCGACTCCAGAGTCGCCTATACCTTTTAAAATAAATTATTTCATATGCTTAAAATAGGCCATTATTAATAAAATTGGCAAAGTATTTTATATATAGAAAGTATAATTCTCGTCTACGGGAGCCATCAAAATCTTCAATATATAAATGTTTTCTTGCTTCTGATGCTTGATCACCTCTTTCAAAATCAACAAAAGCATAGGGACGAGAATTTGATGTAGCCTGGCGTATAGAAATTCGTTTTACTCTTCCATATCGGGAAAATACTTCCCTCAGCACATGCTCAGGCGGAACTGTAGCGCCTGGTGGATACCCTAAAAATAAGTTTTTGAAATGCTCGTCATCAATGGGGTTAAAATTCGGGTTTTCAGGTATCAAAGAGTCTCCCACTATATCAATTCGGCGTGTAGGGTCGGCAAAAGCTACCTTTACAGGCCGGCCATCTACCAATGTCCCATCTGCTCTTTCATAAGCTCTTGTTGCAGCTACCACTTTGCGGTACTTAATAAATGCAAAGCCTTTGGACGAAAACATTTCTATGCCTTCTATATCCCCATATGCTTTAAAAGCATCATACAATAGCTGCTTATCAGTCGCAGGCGAAATGTTCCCAATCCATACTTCTCTGACTAAGAAAAATCCTTTAAAATGTTCAGGGACGCCCGAAATATTAAAAGCCGAAGGCTGATGCTCACTGAGTAGCCTTTCTAGCATCCCTCGGTCCATAGGCTGCCCTGGCTTAGGGTTAGCATTATTAAGCAGCATAATATTTGTAGCTTGTGCGTTGTGTTGAAAAGATTGGTCACCTGGCATAATGTCAGAGACTCTTGGGGTTTGAGGGATCATTTGAGGAATACTTGTGTAGGAATAGTAATCTTTAGGGATTGATTGAGGGATTTGAGGGAGAATTGGGGCTGGTGGTTTTTGGAGGGCTTCTTTGCTGTAGTTTATGCTTCAACCTTTGGCGTTTAATTCTTTCATAGCCCTTTCAGCAACTTCTGGAGAAGGCATTACTATGAAACCATAGACACATTCTCGAAGGGGCTGGCCATTATTGCCTTTTCGGATAATTTTGATATCCTTGATTTCGCCGTAGGCTTCGAAGACTTGTTGTAGGGCTTCTTCAGTGTATTGGACTGGGAGGTTTTTTACATGAAGTTTCATACCTTGGACTGGAGAACGACTTCTAGAACGTTGACGAGGTCTTTGAGACATTAATTTAATAATTATAACTTTATGCCACAAAAAATTTGAAAATTAGCTAATATAAACTATTTGATGCCATTTTATGTAATTATTAATTTTTCTGGAGTAAGAAAAAATGTATGAAATTACTATGTTATTATAAATCTTTCTGACGAGATACGAAGGGCTTGCTTTCTTTAATGTTAAACCCTCTTAGCTTCAAATGTTCTTGCAGCTCCTGGCTTGGCAAAGTTTCGCCAAATTCACTATTAGTTGTTGACTGTTTTTGGCTATACTGTGAAATTGACATCATAGATGATGAAAGTGGGCTTATTCCTTTAAATGGCCTATACAATTGTTTAAAGCTGTCAGTCGCTCTCGCTTTATTAGCCTTCTCTAAAATAGTGCTAACAAGGATGCTCTCAGTTTCTCCAGGAACAAAATCTCCCAAATCCCCAGAAACTGAGCATTCAGAGTTTCTATCTACAGATTGTATTCCTACTTCTGTAGTGACTGCTCTTTTATTCAGATTTTCAAGTCTCGTTATTCTTTCATTCAATAATTCACGATCAATTAACTTTCTCTTATTAGAAATTGGTAAATCTCTGATAGGCTCATGCTCATTTTCTACGTTGAGAATTTTTTCTTCTTCAATATTTTTATTTTTAACTGTTTGTGGAAAACTTTCAGGCTGGTAAGATTTTAATTTTGGGGTTGAAGAAGAAACTCGCTTGTTTTTTGTTTTATAGAAAAATCTAGGGACTGTAGGCTTTGAAAGCTGGTCTTTTTCAAGCTGAGATATAGTTAATGGAGAATTTTTTTCTTGGATTGTTTGCTTTTTAGTAGCATTTTCAGATTGAAATATTATCTTAACATCCGCTTTTTCAGAGAAAGCTTTGCTTTCTTCCGGGTGAGAGTTTTGATATTCTTTTATATTTGAAATAGAAAAATCTCTTACACTCGCAAGCTCTTTAGCTAGCTTTTCATCAAGTGCTTGCATCTTTTTTTCCAATGTGCTAATAGAATATAGCGTTGCTTCTTTAGCAGGATCATTTTCATGCTCTCTTCTAATTTTTTCTTCTAAACTCTTCAACTTTTCAGATAAATCGCTTTTAATTGTTTCCGTGATGACTCTAATTTTTTTAACTTCTTCATCTTTTTGTTCAAGATTTTCAATTTTCTGGCTAATTTCATTATAAAATTTCTCATGGTCTGCTTTTAACTTTGAAATTTTAATTGATGACTTTAAATGAGTGTCCATTTGATTTCGAAGCTTCATAATTTCTTCATTTGCATGGTAAATATCACTAGTTAAATTTTCAATATTTGCTGTGATTGAGGACTGAGACTCTCTTATATCAGAAATTTCATTACGACTCATTGAATTATTTTTCAAATTTTTCAGCTTATTTTTTATACCAATTTCAAGCTTGTCTATTTTTGATTCAAGATCTTTTGAGTTTTCACGGAAAGAACTGCTTTCAGATGCCAGCTCTTCAAGCAGTTTTGATCTGTATTTATCTTTATTCTCTAATGCATTAACTTTTTCAGGCAGCTCTTTTATCATTTCTACACTATTCAGGACAATTTCGTTACTTTTTTTAATATCTTTTATTTCATTTGTTAAAGCTTGTACTTCTTCAGCTAAAATTTTGTTTTTTTCGATATAATCGCTTGAATTTTTATCAATTTTGAATTCTATATCACTAATTCTACTAGATAGCTTTTCCAGTTTTTCTTCAAATTTTTCAAGTGTTGAGGTAAAGCTTTGGAAGTAGCGCAAAATGGGTGCAAGTCTAATGACATTTCCTTTTTGATAGTGCCCATTTTAGGCCGAAAATTGGTTGAAACTTTTTGATAGCGAGACATTTGACCGAAAAAAACCATTAATTTTTCAACCAAATGTCACACTATTTAAAAATATTCGACCAAATGTATTTCGATGAAATGTACACTGTCAAAAATCCACTGTCATTTGACATGGAGCCGCGCAAAATACCTTCATCGTCTTTTCGTATATTTCCTTTATCTTCATGATTTACTGTAGTTAAATCTTGAGTATTTTTTTCATTATTTAGCTCAAGAGTAGGGTTTTTCAAAGAGGTATTAAATGCTGGCATTGAAGATGATGATTTACCAATACTTTCTTCTTCAGGAGATTGAGAAGGAGTTTCATTTTTTCCATAAATTTCTGCTAAAATGTCTTCTTCGCTAGATGATAATGTACTGAACTTGTAGCCTGCTTCAGTTCTTGAAAATTGAGGAGTCACTGACTCTTGAATTGGATCATCAACGTGCAAAAATAGTCCAGAATGCTCAGAATTTATCTGGTCAAATATTTTTGTTTGTGTAGCTTGTTTATTGTCAGGCATTATAGGGAGCTTTATTGAATACTTTTCTGAAGAATTATCAATTGGCTCATCAATAAAATATTTTATTTCATACTCTTCACCGCTTACGCTATATTTTGGGGAAGACTCAAACCCATTTTCTTCAAATTTGATCTTCTTTTCTGGCTTAGGAGGGATATCTCTATTCTTTTTGTCAGATTCTCGATTCCTTTCATAGTTTTTCTTTTGGCTGACTATTTCGTAGAGCTCTTTCTCTATTTCCTTTTCAACCTTTTCTTTTTCAACTACTTCTTCCAAAGTTTGTCCAGGCTTATATTTATTTTTAAAGGCTCAGATGCAATCTGACAGCTCATCAAATGATCATTCATCAACATTTGTGCGCCTTAGATCTTCAACGAACTTAGTAAATAGTCTAACATCGTAATTCATTTCAATCAGCTCTTCTTTTAGAAAGCTAAGCTTAACGTTTTGGTCTGATAATTGCTTATCTTCAATGTTCGAAGAATTCATATTAAATAATTTTTCTTAGTAAAATCTAATGCATATTACAGATTCATTGCTTCAGAGAGTTATTATATATACAGTATTAACAGAATCATGATAAATTTAATCTTCTTCTATTTCTTATACTATTTATTAAATTAATAAGCCATTCTGTAGTAACTACTTTTTGAATTAAATTCAAATGCATGTTTAAGATTTTCTAATAATATCACTTAATTTCATTTAAATTTAAATCTTTTATCTTGTCTTTCTATATAATTAGAAAATTTATATTCTAAAACCTCAAAAAATGCTTAGAAATCAATAAAAAACTGTTTCAACTATTATAATAATAATGCCTAAGCAGAGTGGTCATATATGTCAGTGCCAAACCTGTGGGAGATGTTTTTCCCAGGTTAGTATCGGTATCCAAACAGAAGGGAACTTTGATATGCCAAGTTTTATTGCTTTTGCCGAAAAAATGATCAAGCCGGGTGCACCATTCAGCAAAACAGCAAATGAAAGTCAAATTTTGATGGTTCGTCCTAAAAATTTAAAGGGCGATAACGATGTTGAAGAGCCATCATCTTTTACCGATAACACTTTAAACGAAAGCCCTTCAATTACTAAGAAATCGCCTTATGAAAGAAATTCGAACTTAAAAGAAGATACATTGAATGCGACTTTTTCAGAATCTTCTTTAATGAAGGATTTTGAACAAATAAAAGCCCAAGGCTTTGGATTTAACTCAACTTCTGCTTTTACAGAAAAATTGATGGAAATCTGTGAGACGCCTAAATTTTATTCAGCTCAAAATACGAATTTTTTCAATTTCCAAGGGAACCCTCAATATGAAAAAACTATGAAAAATCCTAGAAACTTAGGAAGAATTCAGACATTTTCAAATAAGCCGATTAAGCCTGCTAATTGTATTGAGGAAAAGATTTTCCCACAAACGACGAAAAACCATCCAATTGTTTATAATTTTGCTGAACCCTTAAAGAAAACAGCAAAAAATTCAAAAATTTCAACAACTAAAGATAGTAAAGAAGTTTCTGAAGATAGTACAAATCAAATATCACAGAATTATGAAAGCATTATGGATAAGCCTACATTTTTAGATCCAAATTTGAGGGAGTCTTTTAAGCAGCTTGTGCAGTTGGAGAAAATTGGGATAAAGCAGCAGTTTTCAGTAAAGAATTTTAAATTTCAAGATAAAAGGAAACCTCAGGTAGTAGAAAATGAAAGCCTAGATCTGAGCAATAGCTTAGATATGAAACAATTACGAGAATTTTTAGACAATTAATAGTAAATATATGTCATGCTCATTTATTAGCTTACAAAAATAAGTCTTATTCGACAATTATCTAACTTAATTATAATTAAAATATATATATTATAGTGGATAATGAATTTTTCTAGATCTTGGATATTATCAAAAAAGCTATCTGATTTGAGCAGCTTTAAAAATGAATTTAAATAATTCCATAGCTAACACATCCATTAATATTTCCAAAATGGACCAGTTGAACCAAATTAAAGGCTCAGATTACTCATCAAACGAAAAAGACAAAGTTATGGACCGCATGGACTGACTTAACCATCTCCGCTTAGTCTTCAACATCACTGCTGGATGTCATACACTCCATTCATCCTCTTTATCAGTTAAAACTGAAGCATTTCTCGATACTCTTATAGAAAACATATCAAAATTCCCACTTGTCTCCACAGAAGACTATAAATCTTCAGTTCAATATTTAAGTTTTCGTGATATTTTTGAATGCTTTGAAGCACAGTTCGGCCAAGCACTCACATGAGATTATGTCCTAAACGCTGTAGTTTTCTTACTCTCCTTTATCTGGTTAGCGAGAAAAGAGCTTGTCGCTAACCAAATGGGTTAATATTTGCTTTAAAAAATTTATATTAAATTTTTTTTCGCTAATTTTCCCAAAAAAATGGAATTTTCTAATCTCTAGCCAAGAAGGAGTTAAAGCCTCATGAAGATGCAGGGCAAGAAAGCCCAAGAAGTATTGATTTAAATGAGCTTGTTTTTATTAACACCAAGCTTAGTTCAAATTCTTTAGAAGTGGAAGAACCTGAGGTAAGATCCAGAAGATTAAGTGATTTAAGAATACCTCAAGCGCAGCACGAAAATAAAGAAACTATAAATACTCAGCTGAGTTTGTCCACAATCCAGGTGGATACAGCAAGATCATTAGGAACAAGAACAATGGACTCTTTACCAGACAATTTAACCCCTCAAAAAAAAAATCAAAAACCCAGTTTTAATTTGTCTGGAAGAAGAATGGCTGTTTTAAACCAAAAAATGCCAGATGATCTTGTAATTTTGGATTTAAGCTATAATCATTTTTCAAATATCCCAAAATTAGAGGGACTTCAGCAACTGGAATATCTAGATTTAAGCTGAAATTTTATACAGAATATTAAAGGAATAGCATCGATAAGCTCTTTGAGAGAATTTTACCTCAGCCATAATCAGATAAGAACAATTGCTCATTGCTTGCCGACTGAAAACTTATATTTATTGGATTTATCTCATAATTTAATACGACAATTACAAGGTATAGAGCCGCTTGTACGGGAGACTAAGCTAAAAGTATTGAGCCTAGAAGGGAACCCAATTCAAAATACTCATGATTTCCCATCAAATTTTAAAGACTTATTACCACAAGTGGATATTTTGAATCCTTTAAATATATCAGTGCACTCAAAATACAAAGCAAAAGAAGAGGTGGTTCCTGATCAAAAGGAAGACCAAGAAAGTATGCCTCCTATGATGTCAGAAGAAAATAAAAAATGTATTAGGAGTTTAATTTCAACAAGATCTATGCCAGCACTTAGAAAAAAAGTTTAATATGTAAAGAAGCAGAAATTTATGCTTAATTATTTACCTTACTTTAATAGTAACTAATAAATTTTGTTTGATATTAGTTGATGAAATTTTTATTTTTACCTTGGTAATTTTGATTTTATATTTATTAATGCTTTGGTTTTAGATAATTGAAAATATTTCTCCCCCCTCCGTGAGTGAACAAAACAATTTTATTCACTCACGGAGGGGGTTAATTTTTTTTCGAAGCAAATATTAATTTAATTTATAAAATTTATGTTTTAAAACGCAACTTGTTTAAAATTAAACAGAATTAGCTCGAGATTTTATTATACTAATTATCACTTATATATAAATTATTTTTTTCATAAAACATTTTTGTTCACTTACGGAGGGTTTTTTTTGGGCAAAAAATAGGGATTTTTCCAAATGGTTTTGCTCACTCACAGAGGGAGGAGTAAGCAAGTGGATTAAAGAATCCCAGCATATAAAGATAGATATGCAAAATATAAAAATCAAATTAAAATAATTGCTTGTTTGTTTGATTTAAATATTAAATTGATGGTTTAATTAACTTCGATTTAAAATATTATTCTGGCTATTTAAAATGAAATAAGTTACTATAAATTCTAATCAGCATTGACTTAAATGAATACAAGTCAGTGTGTCAAAGAAATACTGAGCCAAGAGGAGTTTATGACAATTGCAATAAATATTATAACGGGTTTATTAGCTGGAGGGTTTGTTGTATTAATCTTTTATCCTTTGGAATATCTAGAAACATCAATGCATCTACGACTTGTTGAAACCAGAAATATTATTTTAGGCCTGAAACAAGAATACAGTAAAGGTGGTATGAATCAGCTTTATTTAGGAGGAAATGCCAGCATTTTAGGGTAAAAAAATAATTTAGACACACAATTGCATGAGGATTTTTCTTTTTAATATTTGAGATTACAAGCTTTTATATCGGCCCAGAAAAATTTGATAGACAGACTGTGATGCTTTGCTGTATGATATAAATAGCATTTTTGGGTTCATCTGGATATATTACTATGATCACTCCTTTTACAACACTTAAAACAAAATTAATTGTTGAAAAAAGATATGAAAACTCAATAATGAATGCTCTGGATGACATAATTAATAAACAATGTGTTCCTAAGCTGTATTCAGGATTCTCAATATCATTATTTTATTTATTAGAAGGCATGATTCAGTTTTTTGTGTACCAAGAACTCAGAGGTTTGGTAGAAGTTGATCAGAACATGAGTGGGATTTACCTTTATTTTTTAATCTGCGGGATTTTTTCTAAATTTATTGGCATGAGCTGCACTTATCCATATAGAGTTTTACAGACAATCTTGCAAGCGAAGCCAGGAAAGGTTTTTGTTTCTATTCTTGAAATGTATAAAAATGAAGGAATCCAAGCATTTTATAGAGGATATTGAATAAGTTTGATGAGAAATCTTCCACCTTCAGGGTTTTTATTTATGTTGTTGGAAGCGTTTAGAAGTTATTTTCATCATATTTTATGCTAATAAGATAAAAATATACTTACAAACCAAAATTTCACTTATTGAGAAGCCTATATAAATGGCAATGATTTAAATGTTGCTTTTCAGAGATATAGAGATTCTCATCATACTGTTTTGTTCTGTTATAAAATTTAAAGTTGTTTTAGTTTAGGAACTTGCTTTGATTATCATTATAAATTATTTATAAATGAGAAAATCCATAGAAATTTATTCTTGCTTTCTTTGACTACTTTCTATTATAAACTTGCGTAATTTTCAAACATTAACCATTATTAGAGTAAGTGGCTTGCTTATAACTTTTTCTTAAAATTAAATTGAAATAAATATTCTGTTCACAATTTCCCGATAAAAATGGGCTGCTGCAGCAATAAACCTCATTCCACCCAATTATCGAGATTTGCTGGTAATAATAGCCAAACTGAAGATATAGTGTCTCCATCCTTAAGGACTCTCATAGTCCCCGATGTCTCCGGAGGAGATTTGAGGATCGGCTTTACCAACTTATGCAGTGAAAGCATGCTCAAAACAAATCTACAATTTCAGAAGGATTTGCCAATTTGAGGATTAGTTTTACCGATCTTTGGATCTCCTCGAGACGCCAAGATTATGGAGGTTCATAAGCGCGGAGGTGCTATATTTCAACATTTATTCGTTGTCCTTATTGTCTCCAAGATTTCTATGACGATCTCACGACAAGCAGATTTTCTGAACATTTATTAGTATGTAAAAGGCACAGCAATTTCATTGTAAATGAGGATTTAAATTGTGATTTATCAAAGGATTCATCATATGGAGATAAAATTGAATGACTTAGAAATGAGATAAATAAAATCCGAATTCCTTGACATTCTGGAATAGAAGTAAAATGGCGGCGCTGATGGAAATTGGACTCTGAGGCTCTCTCCCTATGGAGCAGATAGGAATTATCCCTGATAAAGCTGAAAAGAGGGCCTCTGTCCCTTTTGAAATAGCCTTCAGGCTTTGGATGCCTTGCGAAGATGAAAGTTTTGTTTTTCCCCCTGAGGGTTTTCCCTGTCCTGCCAGATTGCTAGATAGGTTTTTGCCTACCACATAATCTTCGTGTTGAAGCCATCGGAACTATCTACAGAAGGTGGCTCTACCTTAGGGAGCTGAATTCTTGGACAAATGGATAAGGTTGGAAATTCAAATATCAGCCTTCCATTTTTTTATTTGAACTCAGAGGACGATGAAGACTGCTATTTTTTGAGCCGAGACAAGGCAGCTTGCTCGCTTATGGTAGTTTAACCGTTTAATATATTGGCATTCTGAACATATGAAATTTAGAGTGAAAAGAGGAGATATTATAAAAACTTCTATGAAAAATATTCTTGGCTTTTCTACTATTGATTTTCACAAAGAGTTTCAGGTCAATTTTGATGGAGAGCTTGCAATGGATGCTGGTGGATTATTAAGAGAATGATTTACGATTTTAACAAAAAAACTTTTTTCAGAAAAAACAGAGTTATTTAAATTAGCGAACACTAAATGCGTAAATTATACTTTTCCAAATATTATAGATGAAGCAAGGATTAATGAATATATTTTTACTGGAAAACTAATAGGAAAAGCCATTTTTGAAAACGTTCCTATTTATTGTCCATTTACACCAATCATTTTTAAACATATTGTCGACGAAGAAATTCAATTTAAAGATCTTTCTCAAGTTGACTATGAAGTAAAGTCTATTTAGCTTTATAACTCACTGCTATATATTTAGATAAATTAAAATAGCAATACCTGCAAGCCTGTCCTCTTGGCGAAACAGTCCAGATGGTCACGGCGAACTGGAGACGGACTCCGAGAAAAGAATCTAGTGTAACCTTAGATGTTATCAGGCTAGGTTTAGCTACCTTCCTGTGGTTGGAAATGAAAGTGCCTTGCCAATGTCCTTCGGATCAAAGAACCCATTGTCTCTCCTCTACCGAAAAGCTTGGGTTTCGGCCCAGTCCACAGGAGAGCTGTCTTTTCCTGTAGCTATAAAGGAAGGGACTTCAGCAATCAACAGACTCCAAGGAACTAATTAGTAGAATCAAGCTTCTCCAATCGCCCACCATAGGGAGGCAGAAATCCATAAGCCACCAACTCAAGACTGAATTCGCAAGGCGAATAGAAGACAGAAGGTACTGGAAGTGGCATCCACCTCGGGGGAAAGACCTTCGGGGCTGGAGTCGAAAAGCGGTTGAATCTCCTCCACAGGAGGTCTTTGGTGGCTGCATCATCAATGTGACTAGCTCCTAACTTCTAATAACCCTAATCATTGCTATATATTTTAGAAAATCCTGTGAAAAATGTAATATTTGAGACATTTACTGTAGAAAAAGAACATAAAGGGGTTTTAACTAAATATTCTTTAAAAGAGCATGGATCTGAAATTATGGTAGACGATGACAATAAATCGGAATATGCCAATCTCAGATGAAAATTTGAAACAACTGACAATCTCCAAGCTGGCTTGATGTATCTCCTTCATGGTTTCTATTCAGTGATTCCTAAAAATTTAGTTTCTATTTTTACCTCCCAAGAATTTGAACTATTACTGTGTGGGTTGCCTTATATTGAGTTAGATGATTGAAGAAAAAACACAATATATCGTGGCGATTTTACTAGAAAAAGCAGAATAATAAAGTGGTTTTGAAGAATTTTAAGACATTTCAGCCAGAAGAAATTATCAGACTTAATTACTTTTGTAACTGGAACTCCTCGGCTTCCAGTTGAAGGGTTTTCATCTTTGAAAACCATGAGAGGAGACCCAGCAAAATTTACTATAGAGTCTATTCCTTGTGAAAATGATAATGCCTTGCCTCGTGCTCATACCTGCTTCAACAGGTTGGATTTACCTAAATATACAAGTCGACAGAGTTTAAAAAAAGGTCTTCTGTATGTTATAAGAAACCATAAATTCGGCTTTGGAATTGAATAAATTCAATTAAGTGTACCATTGATAAGCTTAACAATTCGGTTCAAATTTAAAATCTAAAGATATTCTAGCCTAGGCTATATTTTTACTATAAAAAAATATATCATTTATTTAAATCATATGAATTCGCGCATTCAATCCAGAACAGTAAATTCATATTAAATGCCAAATTTATTATATAATTCAAATGAATAAAAGTAAAATCGAAGGCGAAGCTGATATACACATATCAAAACAATCCAAATCCATTATATACAGCGTTTTAGAGCACGAAAATTGCGAAAATCAGCGAATACCCATTAACCCTAACGTCTTGACATTCAGAGATAGTGTACTTGAATACCGGTACTCTTTATCGCTCTTATGCCAAAAAGGTAATAATCAAGACAAATCAAAAGAATTTAAAAACAACTTGCTTATGTTTTATATATTCTTGACATCATATATCGTAATTACAATTACCACCTCATTGCTCCTGTACAACGAAGGAAACCAAAAAGATGAGCTTTTAATTACTCGGCTTATTATTTTAGGTGTTATTTTATTTTTAGGGTACTCGATCGCTTATTTAATTTTCAAATCCAACAAGTTTTTGATGAAATCAAAAGAGCTTTTTGTAGTTTTATCATTTGCCCTCATTTCATATCTCGTGATATGTGATGAGAGAGTCCTTTCAGCAATTTTCTCCAAAGATTATGAAAAAAACAGCCAAAACCATACACTGATATTAGCTTGTTTTTTGGTTATGATAAGAATAGTAGTTTTTGATAGCTTTTTCTTATTCGTAGTCCTTACAACTCTTACATTAACTTCATCAATAGCTTTGCTACTAGCATTGTCGACTTTATCGCCATTTGCGATTTTAAGTGATTATCTAGTTCTCTTTATTTTTTTGCTTTTACAAACAATTGACTGCCATCAGGTAGAATATCGAGCCCGGCAGTTATTTTGGAGAAGAGAACAAGAAGAAGAAGCTTTAGACCCTATGGCAAGCCAAGGTGAAGAAAGCGACAAGGCATACGCACAAATTAACACTGAAGTCGAGCTTTTGCTTCAAGCTTGTGATAAAATTAAGCAAAATATCAAACAAGCCGCCGCAGTTATCATGTATAAAGATGTAAAAACTAAGCTGAAAACTGCGCAGACTGAAATAGAAAAAGTAAAGCGAGGAATTGCCCATGGACTAGCTATGCATGATGTGAAACTTGATGGAAATGGAGAATTAGATGAAGATGACAAGGTTTTTATATCAGAATATTGTATGGATAAAATATCAAGTGATAAAGCTAGAGGCAGACACCAAACGATGGGTGACGTAAGAGAAATTAGCCCTTCTTTCCCATTTAGCACCTATGGTGTTGCAGAGCTAGACTCTGTGCTGTTTAGTGTAGGGAAAAATTGGAATTTTGATATATGATTTGTATATCAGGTAACTGGGCATAGCATTTTTATAGTTGGAAAATATTTATTTGAAAAATGGAGCTTAAGCACAACTTTTAGCATTCCAGAAGACACAGTGGATAGGTTTTTCCAGACTTTAGAAAAGAATTATCATCAAAACCCTTATCATAATGCATGCCATGCTGCTGATGTCCTGCATACTTTGCTTTATTTTTTATCTACTTCTGATGTGATTAAAAATCTGAATCCTATTGATATCATATCCCTTATTGTTGCTTGCCTTGGACATGATGTAGGACACCCAGCATTGACAAATAGATTTTTAATAAATAACCGAGATGAGCTTGCATTTCAATATAATGATAATAGTGTCCTTGAAAATATGCACATAGCAAAGACATACTCTATTATGAATAAACAAGGCTGCAATATTTTTGAAAACTTAGATGCTGACGATTGGTCGAAATCCAGAAAATTAATCATCCAAATGATATTAGAAACTGACATGATGAAGCATTTTGAGATTCTAGGAAGATTTAGAGCAAGAGCTGTCAACTTGGCTGATCTCGCTTTGGAAAATCAAGACGATAAAATTTTAATTTTATCAATGGGATTAAAATGTGCTGACATAGGCCATTCTTCAAAGATTCTTGAATTGCATGAAAAATGGACTTCATTAGTTTGTGAAGAGTTTTTCAGACAAGGCGATTTAGAAAAACAAAGAAAGCAACAAGTTTCGATGTACTGTGATAGAGACACAACAGAAGTCCCTAAATCTCAGTCTGGGTTTATAAAGAATATATGTATGCCTTTATATGAAGTGTGGTGCTCATATTTGAATAATGAAGAAATAAACAAGGTGTGCTTAGAACAGCTGAAAAAGAATTTATCATTTTGGGACGAAAAAGTAAAGGTAAGAAGATCGACTGCTCTTAATGTAGATAACTCTGTGTCTGCGAATGGAAATGATAAAAAGTAAGGTTTTCCTATAAAAATTTACGAGGATTTAAATAATTTTACCTTTAATAGCCTGATAATCACTTAAAATGACGAAATAAAATGAATGAGACTAATGGCGAGGCTAACCCTATCCAAAGATCTAAAACTAAACAAAACACAGGCCACGCACATTGTGAAGTCTGTTATGCTCCACTTAAAAAGAGCCCCGCCAAAATGCAATGCTCCACTTGCAATCGCAATTTCTGCAAGTATCATCTCCGAAAAAATAAAGATTCCACAGACAATATTTGTGTAGATTGCTTCAAAATTCAGATAAAAACAGAAACCATGTCTGAGTTAGAACGAGAATTAAATGCCTACAGAGACGATATTTCAGAAAATAATACTGAAAAATCAAAAATCAAAGAAGACTTAAAAATCAAAACAAAAATCATACAAAAATGGTCTGAATCTATCAAAGATAACGAAAATCAACATATGAAAAGAATCGCACAGCTTGAGCAAAAATAAACATTACATAACATTAGATTAATAACGCTTAACATCCCTTACGGAGTTGACCGTTCCCAGGTCTATCGCTAGCCTTCGTCGCGTCGGGCCCACAGGCCGCTGGGTCGACCCGCTTTGCTTCACCAACAACGCTCCTAAGGCAAGTGTTGCCGGCTTCGACGGCTCATGGATGAGCTACTTGCTTGTGGACATGGGTTGCCTTTCCGAAAATCCAAAACTGGATTTTCTGGTCGGCTCTCGGTAAAAAGGAAAAACACGTAACGCCCAGTTCACGCTAGGGAGTTGGAGATTGGCCCTAAGGACTTTGTTGGGCTTCCCCTTTCCAACTTCCGTGCCCTCCTTCTCCCACGAGGAAAAAACCACCCTGAAAAGAGACTTGGGCTAGGCTCTGTAAAAAGCCAGAATTGCTTATAGAAATTTCCCATAGATGGCGCTGTTTGCCTTTGATTTGCCCACTGGGGAAAATTTTTGGTTCGACCAGTACCATATGGTTTGGTCATACCAAAAAATTTTTCTCATGGGCAAATCAAGGGCAAACAGCCCATCTATGGGAAATTTCTATACCTAGCATTGCTGTCCATTTCTGAACGGCAAAACCTTGCTGGATATAATTAAAATATGAGTCGAGGCTACATGGCTGAGAGGCCATGCCCAGACGAAGACGCCATATTTTAATTATGAGAAAAAAATAAACCAAGAAACACAGATTAACTGTTATGCCTGTAGCGAAATTGACAGCTTAGAAGCCACTTTAAAAAATTCGAAATTGGCTGAAGAAATGTGAAAGAAAAAATTATCAACATTTCAAGAAGAAATTAGTGAAAAAAGCCAAATAGTCGACAATGAGAAGGAAAACCAAGATAAATTGTCTGATGAAATTAATGAATTGAACCAGCAAATAAAATCGTATATTCCGTATGGAAGATTGAGGTCGGTCACTTGTAACGATTGTGCGAAGAAAATTAAAAGAACCTTTAGGGACGAAATTATAAGTGGGCTGAGGGCAGAAGGAAGAGACAGTTTGATTGAAAGCGTGATGGCAGCCAAAGCCAGTATCCAAGCCTATGCACCACCAAATGAAGCCTCATCTGAGAAGAAATGAAATCCAGAAGAGCCTAGAGAAGCATGCCATTGTATAATCACATAAAATGCAATTGCAAGCTGGCATTTTTAGGTAATAAACAGCATCTTTATAAATTCAATTTTATAAGTTATAAGAGATATGAAATTTCTAGAGAGACTAGGCGCTAAACCTGAGTTTTTTATGCTTGAACTTATCATTCAAAAAGTTTATATTGGCTTGCAAGATCATTCAGAACTTGTTATTGTTATTAAGCGAAATTCTGGAGAAAGAGACAATACCCCAAGAGTCGACTGAGACCCATCAAAGCAAGAAGGCCTCTTTGATCAGATGTTTCATTTTAAGGTGACTATGTACAAAAAAAAAGACCAATATTTACCGAAATGAATCTATTTCAATCTTATGATGATAAAGGATCAAAAGATCATAAAAAATGGGAAAGCTAGACTTGACATTTCAGTGATTCTTAATAGTGATTTCCAGCTAGAAAGCTATGAAATCGAGCTTAAGAAATGCTCAGATAAAAATGCTTGCTTAATCATTGATGCTTCTATGAGATCATGAAGTGAAGAAGATGAAGGAAAAGGCTCCATGTCAAATGACAGTTTATTTTGATAGTATACATTTCATCGAAGTACTTTGGTTGAAGAATTTTAAATAATGTACATTTGGTCGAAATTTAACGTTTTTTTTCGGTCAAATGTCTATTATCAAAATTTTCATCCAATTTTTGACCAAATGGACTTCGGTGAAATGCACACTATCAAAAGTGAACGATTATTGGACCTGAACCGAAGGAAAATCATCTTCGACCTTAGCACGAGAATATGATGAGGCAAAAATGAAAAAATTAAGAGAAAATTTAATTTATTCATACTACCAAGAGTCCAAAAAATCAGTCGATGAAGAACTTTCTTCAGAATCAAATGAATCGAACAAATTGCCATCTTATAACAGACGTGGAACTGCGATGGAAAGCGTTGAAGAAGAGCCGGAATCAGAAAACAATAAAATTCACCCCATTACAATAGACACAGTGCCTCCGCTGCAAGCACCAAAGCCAGAGAGTAATGAGACGTCAATGGATTTCGATATACTTGTAAAGGAATATGGAAAGCCAATAGACAGCTATTTTTCAAGTGAATTGACTAGGATAAAAAAGGAAGTGACACCATCTTTTGATTTCACAGGGCAGATGGATTGTGTTCCAATATATGATACAAGTGAGGACGATTTACAACATAGCAAAGGCAGCTCGAAAGACAAAAATAAGTACCTAGATAGAAGGGCTGAAAATTATTCGGTTTTCCATATATAAATTATTTTGTAATAAATAGCGATTTATTTTATAATTTTTAACAAAAATAAACCTAGTTTACTGCTTTAAAATAATAAAAGTGCGCAACAAACCATTTGATAATGCATTATTGCTCACAAAAAATAAATCATAAAGAATTCATTTATATTCTTTAATCTAGAACAATCCTGACAGACTAAATGTGGAAAATAAAATGAAATAATTCATTAGTGCTAAATTCCAAGAATCTATAAACATTTAACTCTTTTCAGCCTTTCTTAAATTGCGTATAGTAAACATTGTAATGATTCCCACCATTTTCGTCCCAAAAATTAAATACTTTAAAATTCAAATTGTGGTTAAAAATTATTAAATATTGCATGGGCGATAACGATTTTGTGATACCCGAGATTATTGTTGTGTCAGTGGCCCCTACAGCTGACATTTGTCAGATAATCCCTGAAATAGTCTCAAGCAAACATATTTTTAGCTGTGAAGTTTGCGACAAAACTTACAGCCGACAAAGTGCCTTAAAGGTTCATATGAGAAAGCACACTGGAGAAAAACCTTTTATATGTAAAATATGTGACAAGGCTTTTTGTGAGAATGGGAATTTAAAGACCCATATGCGCATACACACCGGAGAGAAGCCATTTCTATGTGCTTTGTGTGGCAGCCGATTCACCACACGAGGACACCTTACAGACCATACGAGGAAGCATACAAATGAAAGACCTTTTAATTGCCCTATGTGTGACAAAAAATTCATGAGGCCAAGTACCTTAAAAATTCATATCAGAACTCATACAGGAGAAAAGCCATATATATGTCTAGAATGTGGGAAACAATTTACCGAATCAGGTAACTTAAAAACCCATATGAGAACTCATACAGGTGAGAGACCTTATAAATGCCCATTCCATAACTGTGGAAAATGCTTCAAGGCCAAAGGCCATTTGATTGATCATCTTAAGATTAAGAGTCATCAAGAGAGCAGTGGTTTCTTAAAACAAGAGCCATAATTAAATAATTCATATTGAATAAATCTTAATTGACGATCTAATATAATTTTGGATGCTTGCAGTTAAATCTCAATTAAGATGCATCACTAAATAATTTTTAGGATTATTATTTATACACAACTTTAAATCAGATATACTGATGTCATTAAATTTAACCAAATTAGCATTTTAGCATAGCCAGGTTTATTTTAAAGGCTACTGGGCTATTTTAAGACAGTATTGAATTACCAATTTTGAGGTGATTTTATTCCCCATTTTAGCTTATATCAAATATGAATTCCAAATAATTTTCTAATAAACATAATCACTTAAGAAACTATTTAAAATTTGATAGCCGTTATTTGCTAATCTGCTTTGGTAAAGGCTTTGAATTTCCTTTATTAGATCCCACAGATTTTCTCCCTGCTGGCTGCTTATTATTTGAACTTAAACTTTGATGACTAGGGACTTTTGATAGCCCATCATTTTTGGAAATTGGAGTATCTGATTTTGATTGAATTAACTTTGGCAACACAGGCGAGTTTTTCTTTTTTTCTTTTTCTTTAGCTATTTGTCTTTTTGCTGGGGAATCCTTAGATTTAGCATCTTCTGTCCTCACTTCATTTTCTAAACTCATCAATTGTCTTTCTCTTGCTATACATAAAAATTGCGACACGTGTTGACCTGCCCTTTTGGCGCAACAGTCCACCTTATGGCTACGGCGAACTGGACGGACCTAGAGCTGAGAATCAAGTGCAGACTCAAGATATGTGCATCCGGATTGGTTTTGGCTGCTTTCCTGTGGTTGGAAATGGAGGTGCTCAACAACGCCCTTTGGATCTGAGGACCTATGGTCATTCCTCTACCAAGAAACTGAGAGTTTCGGCCCATCGGAGTAGTCTTTTTCCTATAGCTGTTGAAGGATGGCATTTCAACACTCGATAGGCTCAAAGGATCCTTGGAATCAAGCTACTCCAATCACCTGTAGCAGGGCCACAGAAATCCAGAGGCTGTCCACTCAAGACTGAAGCCTCAAGGCAAGGAGAAGACAGAAGGTACCGGAAGTGGCATCCACTTTCGGGGGGAAGACCCTCTGGGCTGGAATCGAAAAGCGGATGAACCTCCTGCACATGAGATTTTTTGTGATGCGTCACCAACATGGCTAACGCCTGACTTTAATAGCCTAACCTAGCCTCTTGCTAACTCTTCAGGGGAGTCAATCAACTGCCAATATCGTTCATTTAGTATGATTTGTTGGATCTCATACGCTTTTTCTTTAATTTTTTTGCAGCGATCATTTACAAACTCATCAAGAATTGCATCAATCTCGTGAGAAGAATCACGGTCAGCCGTAGAAACCCTTTCCCGAATCCCAGGAAATTCTCTTATGAATTTATATCTGACATCATCAACACGGTCTGTAGCTAATTGCAATAAATTTTGCAAAAAATGATTTTTAAACATATTTCTTGAGCAATTTCCTTTGGTCTGTAAACAAAAATCAATATAGAGAATTCTGTCATAGGATGATGAAGAATTAGCAAAACTCTGGGCAATTGAGGATGAAAAATTGTGCTTGAGCTCATCTTGATGGATTTTTCTAAAAATTTCAAGGAGAAGCTGAGAGCTGTGCTGTTTCAGGGGCAGGGATCCATGATGCATTAAGTCCATAAGCTTTGGGACTAAGCAGTTTAAAGTTACATTCATATCCATATCTGATAGAAGGCTGCCTAGCTGATCAAGCAGAATTTTGACATCTCTTCAATTTGACTGAACACCTAGTAGCTGGATTAAACAATTCAAAATTTCGAAATAGGTTTCTGGGATTGTAATATTCTTCATCACTTGACGTATATTAGGGATTAAGCTTCACTGAGCACTAGGATCTCTTATCAAAATGTGAAAAGTTGGAAATAGCTGAGAAATTTTAGGTGAAAGAATATTTGCCACTTCATGAAACTGTGATGCACATATTTTCCTTATATCATTGTTAGAATCTCTTGAAAATCTTTCATAAGAATCTTTAACTTTATTGCAATAGCTTTGAGCTCCTAATGAAAGTAAAATTGCAGGAAAATTGTAACATGCATATTTCCTGATAGTAGATGACGAATGAGATGACATTTTGTGAAGTAATGAAATCACTTCATTTTTGAATTCTTCAGATTTCAATTGAAATCTCCAATTATAAACCAATTTTCCGAAATTTTTCGCAATTTCTTCAAAAATTTTAGAATTATTTGTTTTGAACCATTCCAAACAAATTATATTCATAAAATTATTTTTTCTATTTTCCTGCATAAATTCTCCAGCTTCAATACAAGATTTAATCGCGGATAGCTTAACTTCCAAAACTTTGTCATTAACAAGGTTCAAAAGTTCTCCACTAATTGCACTTTCATACTCACGGCTATATTTTTTAATCACAAGTGGTAGCTGCTCAGTAATTGTTAGCCTGATTTTATCATTCAGATCTTTGGACAATTTAATAGCTGTGTCAGCTAGATTTAATGGTAAATCATAGTTGCACATCATTAGCTTGCCAATTAGTATTGCCGCATTAGCCCTTGTCATATAATGCTGAGAATTATCAGCTTGGTTTATCACAAATTGTATAAAATGTTTGAGTATCAGCTCTCTGCTTGCTTTTAAACAAAGTTTCCCAAAAACTGCAATTCAAGAGTCTATAATTTCAGGAGTCCATATCCCAAGGACTGTTACAGTTCCAATCATGATTTTTTCAAAGTCTTGACTTGAAAGTAAAGGACAATCAAGCAGTTTGATAAATCCATCACCAGTGGCTCCTTGCAAGCTTTCTTCCCATCGTCGAAGATTTTGCATGACGCTGCTAATTATTTCATTTCATGTGGATTCCTGTATATAAAAGTCTAAGTTTGATAAAATCGCGATTTTTTGATCAACTCTTCCTTCATTGATAATAAAAATTGCTCTTTGCCCATCAGTTCAGCTTTCATTTGTAGTCAAGCTTGCAATTTCTTCTTCTGACTAGTTAGAATTTATATCATATTGTGCTGAATAGGATAATAAAAATAATTAGTCTATTTATTATTATAGTAATAGGGTTAATTTAGGCTAAAAATTATACTTTGAGTAAGCTATCAAAATCACTGCATTCATTGTACTCTAATTGATCTTCAGAGAATATCATAATTTATAAAAAAACATAAAACTTAAATGGCTTTATGCGCCTTATCTTGATTTCAAATATTATAAGAAACTATTAGCTTAGCCTTAAAGCAGGCGGATAGGCTTTGCGTAGTCAGCATTAGGATCTACAAGTTGATAGCCTCTTTTAGGAGACGCCCATTCCCAATGTGCAAGTGATGAGGATAATAAATAAGAAAGAACAAATCCTTGTGCAGCAGCTAAGAGTCCATTTCTTTTCCACATTCGGTTTTCAGGTAGCCAGGGTCTCCAATAAACATTTCTTGGAAGATGAAGCTTCACGACACCCATATTTAATTATTCTTTATATTATATATATTTTTTTCAAAATTAATATCATTATTTCTATACTAAATTCAGCCTAAAATGGATATAAAATTACTCTATTTCAGAAATCAATAAATCTTCAACCTCCCCAATATTCCATCCTAGCCCAAGTACGTCTAACTGCAAAATATCTGCTTTACAGTTCAATAAAGTTCCTAAAGAAGGAACTGTCCTTCCAAAATCTCCATGCACAAACTCTTTTATATAAGTCCCTCCAGACGAAATGACCCTCAGCTCTGCAAAGTGTCGGTTAATTAAAGTCATATGCATTTTTATAATTGATTTATATCGAACTTTAATAGCACGACGATGAAGGACGCGGATAGGTGTTTTTTGGTCTAAAACTAAGTTTTCGATTGAATTTATATAAGAAATGTCAGCTTGTGTAAGTGGTTTTGAAAGCCAGCAAATGGCTGAATAAGCTTTGAGTTTCCCTTCTTCGCCGAGTCTTATTTCTTCGAAGTACTTTTTGTCGACTATTCTGAGATTTTTCACTTGTACATCTTTATTGATGGAATTGATGTGGCTTTGGAGATTTTCCATATTTTCACTGTTTAAAATTTACCTTGAGACTGGGACTTTGGGATCTTTAAGCTCGATAATGAATGGCCGGCCACATCCCAGCATCCTTACATCGACATCTTCGCGGCCCTAAATGAATTTTACGGATGCATGCAAAATGGCGCTGGCTGATTGGGAAATTTCTTTTAAGGGATGCCCAATGATTTCCTCCAAGCTTTCAATTTTTGCTGTTTCGTCGACAAGTCATGGACTTTGGCTTATTTGACGAGAATACTTTAAGTAGTTTCCTGCAAGATAGATTTTAGGATTGGAATTTTCGTTGTTTTGTGTGTTTTTTTGAGATATTGTTTTAGATTGTGATGGATTAGGAATATCTGGAATTTTTACCATTTCTTCAGCTGTGTTTGTTGCTATTATGCTTTCACTTTCATTTCCTTCGATACCAGAAGATGGAAGCATTTTTATAATAACTTGATATAAAAAGTTATTTAAAAAGGTGTTTGGCAGCATAAAAATATATAGCAATACATGAAAAGTTTATTCACTATAATAAACTTGGATTTTATTATAGACTCATCTTTAGAATCAATTAAAATTTATGTTAAGAATCGAGTAAGGAATAAGCCTCTCTATAAACTTTTGGACTTATATGTTTTTATATTAACTCCCCCCCCATCCTTGATCGAACGACTCGCCATCGTTCGATCAAGGATGGGGGTTAAAAACAATTTTTTTGGGAAAAAAATTTTATATATAAAATAAAATATATATATAAAATTTTGTTTTATTTACTTTTAAATAAGAGGGCTAAGAGTATTTAATAATTATTTTTACAGCAAAAAATTGAATTAATTTCATAAAATACCAATTTTTTATATATTTTAATTTATTATTTACCCCTTTAAACTATATAAATTTAATTTGTTACTTATTTTTTTTTAAAAATTTTAAAAAATCTCTATTTTATTAGATTATTGAGTTTTTAAGCCCATGTTGATGACTAAATTACTTTGAATGGTTGATTCCGAAGCTTTCTATCGTCTCAAAGTCTCTGAAAACAACTTCATTAGGTACATCTTCCCAAGCTTTTGATAACTATTATATTTTTATATATATAAAAATTTGCATGATATGAAAATCGTTCGATCAAGGATGGGGGTTAATTTCCCCAATTTTTAGGAATTTTTACAGTCAATCGTTCGATCAAGGATGGGGGGGAGTAAGCTATTTTTTTGAAGTGAAAAAGAGTTTTCATAAATAAAGATCATCAGTTTACTTGCAGCGATTATTCAGAATTTCTTCCCCAATAATGATTTCCTCAGAATTTATCCAAATTTTAATGATTGATGATTTTTCAAATCTTCTGTACACTATGGTTAATATTCTATTAGCATTAACCTTCAAACTCTTTAATTCTTGATTTCAAATTTCTTATTTAATTCATTTTTCCTACAAATAGTATTCAATTAGCTTTATTAACAGATTAAATCTTCCAGCTCTTCTCCTTCGAAAAACTCGAATTTCATTTTCTTTAGATGCTCGCTAACTGCATACTCATCTTTCTCATTAAACGAAGGCTCTTTTCTTTTGTACCCTGTTATCATTATGACTTCTAGGTTTTCCTCCAGCTCATCTGCTTTCCTTTTCGGAACAACAGCGCCTTCTGTTAATTCTTTAAATTTTTTGACTACTTCAAATGTGCTGAATGATTTGAACGAAGGATTTAAGTTAACAAAATTCGAGTATTTCAAGTGAAAACCCTTATAGGCTCTTGCCAATTTCCGTTCATAGAGCCCAATTTTTGTTGTAAAATTCGCTTTGACGATGTAAGCGGTGATGATTAATTATAAAGATCTCTGAGGGTTTATTTCAGCCCCCTCTCCGATTTCAGGCTTGCGCTCTAAGCCTCAGGTTGCACACGTCACCAAAAAATGGTGATGTCGCCAGCTCTCGGGGAGACACGCCCAGGTACTTCCTTGGACAACCTCTAATGGGCTGGGCCCGGCCAACCCGGAGATGGGAGATGGCTGGATGTTTCCATACCTTTCTTCTGGTCTCCATTACCCCTAGCTTCCAGAAATGTGAGGTTATCATATGGACTCTGGTCTCCTTGCCTCTAAGTCAGGGTAAAAAACTCTATCTGGAGTCCGATAAGGGTAAAACCCCACCCCGAACACAAATTCCGAGCCTTGTCGCTCTGAGACCCAACGTGCCAGGAGGCAGTAGGAGAAGGCCGGTTCGGATAGTCAGCCATTTTATTTGAGTGTAAGCGGTGAAGATAACTATTTCTTCACATGTAAAACTGCACGAAATTTTGCAGGATTCGAGCAAAATTGCCAGTTCACAAAGCTCTATGTCTTCCAGGTGAAGTACATTGGCCACTCGATTTAAAACCTCAAACAAGTGTTCATTGCTGGCAATGCTGTATAGAGAATTCCTCAATGCAATTCTCATTAGCATCTGTTGGCGTCTTGCTGTAATTTGATTTTCGTATTTGACTGAATAAAGTCTGTAAAGGCTAGGTTTTTTTATTTCCATTTTATTTTTATAATCCATGCATAATGCCAATTTAAAAGTAGTAAAAATTGAAACTGATAACGTTAAATCTAGTCAGGATGAATGCTAATTATCTTAAAATGTCCCGATGCTGGTTGAAATTATATTTTTCAACTATCGGTTATGATAGCTGGTATAACTGATTCATATTTTATATTAGGATTATTCAGTAATGGCTGCTTCTTCTGATCAAGAAAAGCTGGATTTACTGTTAACTTTTATAAGTTAAATAGAGTTGGAAGAAATAGCTTGTTGTTTACTAATAATTTAAATTTAGCTATTTTGCGTCACACCCTGCATTGGACTTATGAGTGTAGGCTTAGAGTTTACTTACTTTTCCCCTTGTGAGTGAACAAAACCATTGGAAAAATCCCTAGTTTTTGGGCAAAACCCACACTTCATGAGTGAGAAAAATATTTTTATAGATAATTATTATATGGAAATCTCTAGATAATTCAACAGCATGCATTTTAAAACATAAATTTTACAAAATAAAATAATATTTGCTTTCTAATTTTGATTTTTTGAAAAAAAATAATTTATATATAAATTTTTTAAAAAACATCAACTCCCTTATGATCACACAAAAATTTTTTTCGCTCACAGGGATTAATATTTTTGAATTCTGATTCCTCGATAAAAAATAAAAGAATGCACAATTAAGTAATTAACCACGCGCAATTATTGCTTAATTGTTGCAAAACAAGCTTATAGAACAAAATACCCAGAGTCTGTCTTCTGGAAAATTTTCCAAATTCTCAACTCTTGTTTAAGTTCCATAACGTGCAAAAATTACTTTAATTAAGTTGCATTTAAATATTTTATTAAACTTGTGGATGAATTAATATTCTGGCATAAGATATTCAAAATAGCGACTTAGAAATCTTATGAACAGAAAATAATAAGGGAGCAAATATAATCCCGAAATGATTCGAGGAACTTATTTATCCTACTAAAATAGAACTTATAAGAATTAGCTTTTTATTCTCTTATAGTCAGTAAGTTAGATAATTTTTATTGTTTGCCATATTAAATCAATATTTCAATTTCTAGATATTACCAAAAATTAGCATTAAAAATTTTAATATAAAAACGATCAAGCTCCAAGAATTTGAATTTGTTAAGCATTTATTTGCAGCTAGCTATTAATAATATAAAAACAATGCAAATAATTGGCTTTCTTTTAAAATTCTATAATTGCGAAAAATATATTTAGATTTTTGCGTTAATCGAACAGTTATTAGAATTTATAATGAACCTATCTCACAAATGACAAAATGAGAACAGTTAATCCTTAAAATGATGTATAAATGGAAGAAACCAAGAATCAAGAGTATGCTAAGCTTTGTAAAGTCATTCTATCCAACTGCAGTTTAAAGCACCCTATGGGCCGATTACCTGAAAATCCTTGGTTTCTCAATATCACAAAAAATGAAAAGGTTTCTAGTTTGCTATTGCAATTATTATTTGATACCAATAGAAAATCAAAGCGATTTGCTGAAAAGGCTACAGCTATAATTATAGCAGAAAGAAATGAATTAGAAAATATTCAAATCAGCAGAGCATCTTTGCTACAGGAAAATATTGATATTAGAGTAAGTTTAAACAAAATTAAGCAATTGCCAGAAGGAGAGACAATAATAAAGTTGAAAGTGAATACTGCTCAATGCAGAGGCGAGCCTATATCTTTATCTATTTGATTAGGAGATGAGGTAAGAAATCTTGATGTTGGTGATGAGATTGAATCACAAATTAGTATAAAGAACACTGCTGAAATAAAAGCTTATAAGGATGGAGAATTATTAGGAGTTTGCGAGCTGTTTTTAGGAAGTCTTCTTGAAGACACACACTATCTAAGAGTTGCAGGTGCTGATGAATTTAAAAATAATTTTTCTAGAGATTTCAATGAATATAGCTTTGAATTAGAAGCTGTCCTTAAGCTCTCAAAACAAGATAGAGAAGAAATCCTTGTCCAACATTTAATTCAAAGTGAAGAGCAATTAAATGAAAAACAAGAAACAGAAGATTTTGTTGATGAACTAATGAGAGCTCTTGGAGTCTTAATCTTAATTACGAGATTATCAACTGCTAAGCTGTTATCTTTAACGCAGTCACCCAGACCCGAAGGTTCCTCTGCTTTGCGACGCCGCCTACAGGACTCCAATTTAATTGCTAGCCTGTTCTGTTGAACGTCTCCTCCTTGCAAGCTACAACCTTGCTCCAGTGTTGAGTGGGCAGATTTAAGAATTCTGCGGCTTTGTTTGAGGCTGTGAGATACAAGGTTGTCCACACAGAAAACCCAAAAAATGGATTTTCTGGTGAACTTTCGGCAAAAAGGAAAAGTTGAAGCCCAGGGCGAAACTCCTGGTTTCTCGTTAGCAGCATTGCCCGATGGCCTGGGTGTTCCCTGCAGGCATAACTGGGCGCCTCCTTTCCAACTTCAACCCTCCTTTACCCTTGAGGAAAAACCAACTCCGAAAGCGGACTAAGGCTAGGCTCCTGCCTCCTGCGAGAATTGCTTGCCTAGCATAGCTGTCCATTTCTTCGTTGGCAAAACCTTGCCGGATATACTTTAAATAGGGCTCGAGACTGCTTGGCCGGGAGGCCAAGCCTAAGTTGAGACGCCATATTTAAAGTATGAGCTCTTGGGGTCAAAGTTAATGAAGACGGAGAGTATGAGACAGTTTACAAGCCTGTAAGAGCTGCACCGCCAAAAGAAAGAGAAGATTACTGTACTTGTTGTCTTCTGTAGAGTTCAATTATCTTTTAGATGTTTTATCCAATAAAATTCTAATTTAATTTAAAATTTATTAATATTTATATTTCACTGAAGATCTGAATAGAGCTAAATGAATAAGTCTTTAAACCTTTGAGTGTTTTATAAAATTTATACTGACGGTTACATATAAAATAATCATCTCTTGTCAGTAAGTAGAAATAAAATGGTGACGTTGACAGAACTTGGACTCCGAGGTGCACTCAAGATGGAGCAGGTAGGACCCATTCTGGTGGCTGAAAGTAGGGCGTCTGTCCCGGTGGAAGTAGGCCTTCAGGTTTGGGATGCCTTGCTGTAGAGGGAAGTTTTACTTCTCCCCCGAAGGTTTTCCCTGACCAACCAGATGAGTAGACAGGTTTTGCCTACCACATGGTCTTTCCTCATCGGGACAATCGGGGCGCTATCTAAGAGCGGCTCTTTCCAGGGCGAGTTAATCCCCTGGCAGGTGGCTCAGGTCGGAAATCCAAAATGGCGTCCTCGGATGCCATTTTGGAGCCGAGACGGGGGCTATGGTCAGAGCCTACGGAAGCGCTTATGGCTGGATACTTAATAACTTAACTTAACTTGTCAGTAAGCTAAAGAAAAAATAATTAAATCATAATGAATGCTGGTTTACTCTCATCAAATTTAGAAGAACAGATTCTTCAATCACTCTCTGAATTCAGAGCTCTTGCAACTGACATGGAAGAGAAAAATCAAAACACTGAAGAAATACACAAAGTCATTGAGTCGCTTGAAGAAAGCTATGCCAAATTAACAGCGGAATCTACCCCTCATAGCAAAAATTGTCATATAATTTCTAAAGGCTTAAAGAAGATCTATGATTTTTATTCCAGTAAGCAACAATTCCCAGGAGTTGCTCCAAGCTTTGCAGATATTGAGCATGGAAATTCCATATGAAATAATGCCAAGTTCCTGAAATTTTGTAAAGATTTTGGACTTGATGAAATAAAAAGAGAAGACCTCCTAAATATTTTTAAAGCTAATGCAAGCTTCCGAAGAGAAATGAATGAAGATCAATTTAAAGCAGCTTTAAAAGATATTGCTCAAAAGCTATTTAAGAATGAGCCTGAAGAAGCAAAAATGGAAAAGATGTATGATTATTTAAAAGTATATGATTTAGATTATATTCAAAAAATCGCAAAAGGGTTTGGATTGCCTTTTTCTAAAGAAAAAATTGACTTCAGAGTCCAGGGATTACCTGAGACTAAAAGTTCAGAAAAAAAACTTCCTAACTCCCCCTTCCGAGAGCGAACAAATCCATTGGAAATACTCCTATTTTTTGCCTAAAAACCCACCCTCTGTCAGAGAGCAAAAAATTTTATATTAGTCATAATTAGTATAATGAATCTCTAGCTAATTCTGTTTTAATTTAATATCTTGCATTTTAAAACATAAATTTAATAAATCAAATTAATTTTTACAATTAGAATTTTTTTAAATTTTGAAGAAAAAAAGTTATACACAAATTTTTGAAAAAAATAGTAAGCATTCATCCTTACCAAATATTCATACTCCAAAAATAAAAGATTTAGAGAAGATTGAAAAAGTAAAAGCAACGAAAAAATTTGTAAAAATACCTCTACAGTCGAAAACTCCACATAGATATAGTGATAAAAAATTGCTTCTGAGTCAAAACCCATTGCGCTATACATGGCAAAAATTGAGTCAAATTACAGATGATGTGCTACAAGTGGACAAAGATCTTGAAAATATAATAGAAAGAACAGTTGACAATAGGCTAAGCTTAGATAAAAACCTTTTACAACGAGATTTAAAGAAAGGAAATATGGAGCAACCTAAATATCAAATTAAAACTCATTTTAAAGAGCCTAAACATTAAATAAAATGTATATAGACAGCATCTAAAATTAGCATTGAGATATATATCACAAATTCTCTTAAAAATTAAAAATTATTAAAAATAACTATCAAAGTTAGACACTTCGCCATTTATCTCATATAGGAATAATAAAAAAAATTTAGCCTCTAAACTTATCATTCCTTTAAAGAATGTTAAATATAATTAACTATAAATTAAGCTAATTTCTTTTCTGTGAAAAACGAATAAATATTCCTATTAATATATATTGGTAATGATTTTCTGTTGTCAGTTTATAGTTAGAAAGCATCAAACAGTAACCCTTTTTTGTTATAAATAGAACCCTTAAAAATATTTTGTTTTAACTGGGTAAAAGAAAAACCCCACATTTTAAGTTTCTAAATAAAGAGCTGGCGATTGGATAATGAATTAAAACATAAAATATGCAAATTCGTATTCTTGAGGAAGAAAATCCTGAAATCAAAAGATCAAATACTAGACGAGGAGCAATTTCTGATGAAAAGCCTTCAGAAGTCAGCCCAAAGCATCAACTTTTTCAGTCACGCTCAATTTCAATCAAAGTTGAGCCACTTCCAAGTGAGCTGAGCATCACTCTACCTGATGAAAATTTAATTCATCTTAAAAAGAAACAAAAAGTAATTTCTGCATTATCAGCCTTTTTAGCTGTTATGATAATGCTGTTTAGCTATATTTCAGCTGAAACATATTTTTCAAATAACTATTCATTAACCAGCCAAGTCAATTCTTACCGTTTCATAATCATGATCTCTTCATTTATCCATAATTAAATATGGAGTCTCAGCGCTTTGCGTCGGCTTCGCAGACTACCTTCGAGCACATATTTAATTATATCCGGCAAGGTTTTGCCATTCTGGAGATGGACGGTAATGCTAGGTAAGCAATTCTGGCGGTGTTCAGAGCCTAGCCCTAATTCAATCTCAGGGATGGTTTCTCCTCGAGGGAAGGAAGGCACGAAAGTTGGGAAGGGAAGCCCAGAGAAGCCCTCTGGACCATTCGGGCAACTCCCTAGCGTGAAACTGGGCGTTACGTCCCTGGCTACGTTTTTCCTTTTTGCCGATAATCGGCCAGAAAATCCAGTTTTATGGATATTCTGTGTAGGCAACCTCGTTCGCAGCAGCCTGAAGCAGACCCGAAACCCATAGTCTGCCCACTCAAGACTGGAGCTACCACGTTGTGCAAGGAGGAGGTGACGGCCAGGCAACCCGCATTTCCGGCGATCGGAAGTAGACATTACCGCAAAGCGGATGAATCCCCTGGTGGGATCCTTGATAACCGAGTAAACAAAGCGACTCAAATCACCCGTAATAAGTAAGTAAGTAAGAAGATCTCTTCATTTATACAAGATGCTTTGATTTTTTTTTACTATTCAAATCATCTAGAAATTAAAAAAGCTTATAAAGAAGTATGCAAAAGTACCACGATTTTTCAAGATCCCCACACTAAAAAGCAAATTATTTTAGAATTGCTTATCTCGGTACCTTTTATCCCACCTTTTATTCAGTGGAACACCAGATTTCACCAACTTAATACTTATACTACTCTTTCAATAGATGACGTTATTTTTAGTTACTCCTTTTTTAGGTTTACTCATATTATCAAATTTTTGTATGAAATTATACCATACAATAGTCCAAAAGCCAAATTTTATTGTTCTCTTCAAAACACCAAATTCACGATCAGTTTTACTTTAAAGTGCATCAACCATGCTGCACAATTTTGGTCTATTCTAATAGTATCATGCCTTATAACATTCTTGTTTGGAACTCTGCTTCGGACCTATGAGCAAGGGGTACCTAATACCATGTTTGAGTATTTTTGAAACTCGCTGTGGACTATTTGTATAACAGAAACAACAGTAGGATATGGAGACTATGTTCCTTTATCTCACATAGGGAGGCTAATTTCTGTTATAAGTGCAGTTTACGGCTTATTTATGTACTCCATGATTATCATCACTGTTAACGACAAGGTAAGATTAGATGATAGAGAAATAGTCATTTACAAAAAAATGAAATATAAACATAAAATCGCAAAATTTTTGAGGCCTATCTCAACTAAAGTAATACAGAAATGGTGGAGACTTATGCTGTCAAGGATAAAAGGGAAAGTCAGTTTTCAAGAAGTTGCTAGTTTTCATATAGAACTAAAGCATTTTAAATATAGAAAAGCTATTTTGCATAGCCAAGCATCTTCATCTTTAGAGGACCAGCTAGGCGATGTCGCAAAAACTGCATACTCAAAATTAACTATGATGAGAAATTATCTAATTCATGCAAGAAATTACCAACAAATGGGAGGAAAATTTGTAGCAAGCCAATACTCAAATTTGCATAAAATACGCTCATTCAGAGACAAACTTGAAAAAATGACAAATATAGATTCTAGTTTAAAGAAAAACCGAACAACAACTTATATTCCAAGGTCTAGTCGGGTATCTTTTGCTAGTAGTGGAGAAGCAACTCCAAAAACCCCGAAAACGACTCTTTCAAAGGCACAGATGAAAATGCAGGGCGAACTCGCTGTCAAAAAAATGCTTCAAACAAGGATGGACTCCCATGGATCAAGAACTAGCTTTAGCTATGTCTCAAATAGCGCCTCAAGAAGAAGCTCTAATCTTTCTGTTTCGCATTCTTCTCGTAGAAGCTCAGCATCCCCTGGAGTAGAATCAGGGCCAGAATCGATGTATAATTAAAATAATAATTTTTACATTAGCTCATAGACATTAAATAAACATTTTTCCCTTTGACTTTGGTAATTGAAGACCCAGGTCTTGGCGGTGATGCAGAATTTGGGTTATTTCCATATTGTGAGAACTCTTCTTGGATATTTTTTAGCTTGAGAAATGGAGATAAGGAGCGGTCTTGCTGGATAGCACTTATTCGTTTTTGGAGGTATCCCCCTTTTTGTCTTGTAACTAAAGATATAGTTTTCCGCATCCCCATACCATTTACATAAGTCAGCTCAGAAATTTGATTGATCAGTTTTTCACCAAGACGCTTGCTGGCAGAGTCTATTCGAGTTTCCTTTGGTTTTGTGTCTTCATTACCTCCTCCTAGTTTAGAGATCACATCTTGTAAGGACTTGTTATAAATCCTGCTTTGCACATGCTTGATTATATCCACAGTTTTAGAATATTTCATAGACTGATCATTCTGGTTTGCATTTTCTCTATCAGTTTTCTGCGTCAAGTAATTTTGTTCTGGAGTTATAGATCTTAAGTCTTGGCTCTTAGCCTGTTTTCTTACATACTTTTCAGGGGTAAAGGCTTTTGCGTTTTCTATCATAGTTTCTAATGTTTTGTTTCTTAATTCCTTTCTTTTTTCCATTTCTACAATAAACTTTTTTCTGACTTCATTATTTACCAAGGATTTCTCTTCCACCTTTCTCAGATTTTTCAAATTTTTTTTCCACCCAATCAAGCCTTTGTGATGAATTGACCTGACTTCATTATTTAAGCTTCTAGTCAGCTCTTTTAAAGAATTTAAATTGATATCTTGGCTGCTTCTGATTTTATTACGATATCTTGTAAGATCTGGAGTTTCAGGACTTTTGTCGCTATCTGAATTATAAGAGAGCTCGCTTTCTGAGACTCTGCTAGAAGAAGAACCGCTAGATGAAGAACTTTTATTTGAGGACTCTTCTTTATCAGATTTTTCAGGGATGTATTTATCGTCTCCGACACATTGCAACTCTCAGCTTGACTCATAAGAGTGACATCCAGCAGTATTTAGTGTATAGGAATGGTGGACTTTATTTTCAATTGACGCTAGGTCAAATCGCTTTAATGTAAGGACTCGGATGTTTTTTTCTCAGTTTAGAGGATCTTCTTTGCGATCTGATATATAAGCTTTCATTAAGCTGGTAAGACGATTTCTAGCGATACCTAGGCCTATTGCAATACTGTGAGGCTGAAATTTCTTTAATATAGTCGATTTCATATGGAGAAGGCGGTAAAGAACGTTATTATTCAGTCTGTAGTAGAAAGCTTTATTTGCATCTATATTTGTTTTTTTAAGCTGGCTAAGTCTTCTCAAAGAAACTTCTACAGCAAACCCAATATTATCGGCTTTTTCGCTGATTTTAATTTTGCTAACTCTTCTATTTGCTTTCTTGAATTTAATTAAAAATTGATTATTCTTAATTATATAACTATTATAATGCAAATAGTAATATTTATATTATTCTAAATGCACACAATCATACATTTATGCATCTCTTTTGATTGCTCACACAAAATCTTTAGAAACCCTGAAATTGATTTTCCAAGTGAATATACCTGTCTTAGCCTTTCAAAAAACGTGCTTTTTCCTGACCCTTGATTCAAAATATTATGAATTGGCAGGCAGCTTTGATCAGAAGTTTGCAATTGTATAGGGAAATACATAATATAAGTATTCAATTTTGCCAGTTCTTCGTTGACCTTATTTTCTTGTTTCGTAATTTTATCAAGAAAAATCGCAAAATTATCATCATTAAATAGTAAAGCCTTAGTTACCCCAGGTATGTGGTTGAAAATTTTAAGTTTTATATTGGCTTGGCTCATAATGGTCTGGAAAATATTTTCGACCTTTTCAAATGACAATTTCAAATAAAGCAAAACTTTTTGCAGGTTATTTAAATTTGCAAGGACTTGTGAGTTATAATTAAAAACATCAAGCACATGCTGAGCGCTCTTTTTGCATATTTGAGATCCTCGCATCTGCATTTTAATACAATTAAATGTGACATCCCCTTGGTCCTTGCACTCAAAAGAGTTAATAGAGTTACTGAACATTATTTTTGGAGTTTTGGAGATATTTTTGTCGAAAATTTCATCAGTTTTTTCTTCTTTTCAAATTAGCTGGGAGTTTTGGATTTTGCATTCATTTGCGACTTCTTGGACTTTTAATGTCAGCTTTTCAGACTCCTCAGGAATGAAATCATTTAATAGAAAATAAACTTTATTGGTATCACTTT
Source organism: Blepharisma stoltei (assembly GCA_914767885.1). Lineage (NCBI taxonomy): Eukaryota > Ciliophora > Heterotrichea > Heterotrichida > Blepharismidae > Blepharisma > Blepharisma stoltei. The sequence continues at coordinate 302,072 of CAJZBQ010000052.1, forward strand.
GGCAAGAAATTAAAGATTTCCATGTTCTTTGTAGTTGCCCATCAATTTCTTTAGCAAGTGCATGAATAGTCATAAAGTTCCTAGTTAATCTAATATCTGCAGTAGACGATCTGTCTAGGGCTTCTTTAACTTGCCTTGTGTCGTTTTTACTCATTTCAGCAAAGACACGGTCACTTTCAGCAATCGTTAATAAAAAGTTCAATTCTTGCGAAAACTGACGGATTTGTAAAGCATAATCGTCAAATTGGGGCTGTATTTTCATTGCAATTGCATTAAATATAGAACAATCGCATGGGTTGTATTTTTGTTTTGATGCCATATGGACTGAAATCTAATTATTTCATCTTTAAAGAAGGATTTAATTTTCATTAATTTAATTCTCTCTAAGTCCAAAGTTCTTTTATATTTTTCTTTCTTATGAAATAATAAGCTTTTGTTATAAATTATTTTTTTTAATCCAAATTTACCTTTATTCTATAGCAGAAATCTATTACATTGACTTTTATTTTAATCTATACATAAGTGCACTACATTTAGGCAAAAGTGTGGACAACATACTCTGTATGCAAATAAATTTCGATTCTTCATCCATCAATCGATATCCAACCCATACTGAGTCAGAAACTGTAGGGTTTTTAACTTTTTTTGCTAAATTCATAAGAACTTTTTCATATTCTTCACATGTTTGGCTTCAATCTGGGCGCTTAGACAGTCTTCATCTAAATTCTTCAATTTTTTCATCTATATGGCTTGATAATTCTTGAAGGTGCCCAAGTGATCCTTTTTCATGGAAAATCTTTGCAAACTTATTGAGGCTTTCTATAGTAAAAACTTGGTGAGCCAATGTTAAATGTGAAAAATTGTCAAATGATAAGGCTTTTACCTCTTCTTCCTGTTCTCCTGTGAATAGCTCTGAAAATCTATTAAATAAATCTAGAGAGTGTTTATCTGTCATGTTAGTAGCCGAAATATGCCTGACAAGCAGCTGAAACTCGGTATACTCTAAAAATCCATCACCATTAAAATCTGCAGCTTCATATATGCATTTAATAAAATTCATTCTAACCTCCCTCTTTTTTTCTATCCTGTCTATAATTTGTTCATAGTAAGCATCAAAATCTACATATGCTTGTTTGTCAGGCTGCCTTATTTTTTCAATATCTTTTTTCAGCCCGTCATTTTCTTCTAGGCTGAGTTTATTTCAAAATGTCTTATGGTACTCTACAGCTTTTTCATATGGAATATATAAGTTTTCTGCTCAGTCAGCTTGTATATCTTTATATACTCCAGCCCTCATAAAGTTGAGACAGTCTGCATAAATCATTAAGTCGTCATCAGTTAAATCATCATATAATCTCAAAAATCTACCAAAAATATATGCCAATTCATTATACTAGATTTTTTAATAGTAAGTAAGCATATTTATTTATTGTAGAAAATTAGTTGAAAAACACTAACTCGCTTCATAAACCTCTATAAATAATATAAATTCGTTTTATGGATTTATATTTGATACAAGACGACAAAAGCTGCTGATATTTAGTTTCCACCACTTTTGGCATCCCATATTTATGATTAAAAGCGTCAATCACAATATCCGGCATATGTATAGTTTTCGTTTCAGGGTCTATTTTCTTCATAACTGCTACATCATAAAATTGTGTTATAAATCTAAGGAGCATTTTCTTAATCATAATTCTTTTTAGCTTGTACACTGGAGTATTAAGAACTTTATACGTAATTTGCCGAGCCACATTATTTTGTGCTGAAAGTTTTTTGATTGCCCTAACCTTTTGAATAGTTGTATAGAGCCGACCTCTTCTTCTTATCGGCTCTGTTTGGGCTTCAACTGGTTTTGGAGCAATTTGGGCATCTAATTGTTCATGTCCTTTTGTAATTGCTTTTGAAATTGATTTAAGTAAAGATTGAGCTAGAGTGCTGTCTTGGGTATTTGCGATAAAATTTTCTCGCATCTTGATGATTAAGCTATTTACTTGGTCAATTTTGTCTTGAAAAGTCAAAACGAATTCTTTTTGCTCTTCTGAAATTTTGCCTTGTTTTTCAAGCTGCGAGAGCATATCGTCATCACTTTCCTCTTCTTCCTCATCTTCTTCATAAATTACGTGCCTTTGTTGGGCAATTAAGTCTACAAGTTTGAAGTTTGATGCTTTTCTTTCTTCTTTATGAGGAGCTGCTAGTTTTATATATTTTTCTCCTATTGATTCTCCACATAAGTCAACTACATCAGTTTGCTGCTCAGCTTCATTTACTAAAATGACAGGGGCGTCTATTTCTTGATCTCTGAAATCTGGCCTTGAAAACAGCTCAGCTTCAAAATCGTGATTTTTTTCTATGCTTTCAATAATTTTTTCAGTCTCTCCAAATTCAACTAAGCTAACCTTGCTAACCAAAGGGTCTCTTCTTAAAATTTCATCAATATCATCTGCTTTTTTTCTTCTGATTTTCAAAACTTTTTTAGGTCTCATCTCAATCACCCCATCTGGTTTTTCAATGAAATCGACATCTGTATTATTTAATTTTGCTTCCAAAACTCTATTATCTTCTTTTAAATATAAAATTTCTTTTTTTGCATTTTCATACTGCTTTTGCAGTATTTCTAGCTTTCTAATGATTTTCTCTTCTCTTCTTGTCATTTTATCTGATTCATCCCCTTTAATTTTTATAAGCCTTAATAATTTTTCGTTTTCAATATAAAGTTTATCCTTTTCTTTTAAAATCCTGGTTTTTTCAACTAAATGTCGGGCATTTATTTCTTCTTTTTCATGTAAAAATTCTTGGGATTGCATTAAAAGTTTTACATTTACAATTCTTAAAGCTCTTTCAAGTATTCCTAGATAGGCTTTTCAGACTCTATTTATTAGCTCTCCTCTTTCGACACATTGCACACTTACTTGTCTTACAATTTCATGAAAGCATACATTATAAATCAAAAGCGCTCCTTCAAAAAGTTGCTCAATATCCTCATTTTGCTCTGACAAAACTTGTTTAAGCATCATATCTAGCCAGTCAGCTAGAGCATGGACATCTCTTCTTCTCACTGGCCGCCCTAATTCCAATCTATCTGTTTCTTCGGTTTCATAAATTTTAATATTATCACTTACAACTTCTTTCAATTTATCAATAGATGTAGGCAGTTTCATAGCTTTGGTGCTTTTTAAAAACCCCAGAGTTTCCATTAAATCAGCCATTTCTTCACGATTTCCTTTATTTTTATATGATGGGCTTCTCTCTCCGTCGATAATTTTGTCTGATTTGATTCGTTCACGGTTTAATTTAGCATTAGCAATGTCTGCCATCATTTTTGTTTTTAATGCGATAGGAGTGATTGCTAGTTTTAGGGATCTTGGGCTTGAAAGATCTGGGAGAGTCGGAGATTGAGGTATATAATGTCTATCAAAAATTTCACCAAATTCACCTTGTGGAGTAGAAGTGTGTGTTCTTGATGTCATGGGCAGCTTTTTGTGCATCATTTGATCTATTTGTAAATAAAATTATCATATTTTTTTATTCATGACTCTTATGGATATGTCAATTATCTTAATCTTAATCTTAATTAGCAGACAGGCAGAGTGCCATAATTTTAACGCAATCACCGAGGATATCCTAGGAAATTCAATCGCTTTGCGACCGGGCCTACCATTTAGCCAGCCAGGGTATCTTCCTTGCCTTGCGGCTTCAGTTTTGAGTAGGCAGTCTACGGATTTGTGCGGCCTTGCTTGAGGCTGTGGATATGTCAATTATCAATTAGGAAAATAACCATTTTAAAGATAATGACACAAATGATAATGATTATTTTTGAATTTTATAAATATATATAACTATAAATATTGATAAATTTATAAACAAGAGACTAACGATCTTTAATTATGTCTCAATAGCTTTAAATATTAAACTTTAGGATTTTTTTAAAAGCAATGATTAAATTTTGATTATTTGTAGTAGGTAGCTAAAACTGATGTCTGCTATCTAAATGAAAGCTTGAAGTAAAATTAATGTGACAGTTGAAAATATAAATTAAAAATGAAGACAAATAGAAGAGCATTAAACTCCCCCCCCCCCCCCCTCCGTGAGCGAACAAAACCATTAGAAAAATCGCCATTTTTTGACCAAAAACCCACCCTCCGTGAGTGAACAAAAATTTTTTTAATAGAAAAAATTTTAATGGAAAAAAATTTTGATATATAAGTGATAATTAGTATAATGAAATCTAGAGCTAATTCTGTTTAATTTTAAACAAATTGCGTTTTTAAAACATAAATTTTGCAAAATTAAATTAATATTTGCTTCCCAATTTTTGCAAATTAGGATTTTTTTAAATTTCGAAAAAAATAATTTTTTTTATAAAATTTATATATAAATTTTTTTTAAAAAAAAAATTAACCCCCCTCCGTGAGCGAACAAAATTTTTTTTTGTTCGCTCACGGAGGGGGGGGGAGTAAGTAACTTTTATTAAGGTGAGTTTTCCCATCGAGATAGTTTTTTAAATCCGAAAATCGTAGATCCGTTATCAGTTAGAAAATCAAGAAAAAGAGTGAGTACTCCCGAGCAGTATAAATTTTCCCCATCAAGCAAAGGAATAGGACTATTTAGTCCATTAAGTCCCGAGACTTTGTCCCTTTCTTCAAGCCGTAGGTCTGGTATAAGAACCTATACTCCTCCTCCCCGCAATACAGAGATTCAAACTGCACATATAAAAATTTACAAGGTGGAAAAAACCGATCCCATATCACATAGTAACTCAAATTCACCAAATTCAACCCCTAGAAAAATGCGAGAATTTGCTCCCTCTGAAGAATTAGTGAAATTCAATAACAAAAAAAGTCATATAAATATCCCGATTAGAGGCAGGAGTCCTGAAATTAAGCCGAAAATTGAAAAAAAGAAGCATAAAGTGTCACGATATATTCCTACACAAATAAAGCTGCTACTGGAAAATACCTTAAATGACATAAAATATCCAAATTTGACTCCAAAGCCTCAGCACATAGAATTTGAAAAAGATAATCAATACTCACACACAAAAGGAATGGCAGAAGTGTATAGACAAAGATCGATAGTAACCAAAATAATGTTCGGATAAGAAAAAATCTCATAATAATCAATAGTTTGCAGTCATAATTTCATCAAATAAATAGTAAATTTAATGTATATAGATAACAAATTTGATATTAAGTAAGAAAAAGTTTTTTATTGCAAATTTCAATTTTTAAAATCTAATTAATTTAAATCTTACTTATATTTAATCGAGATTCTATATTATCATGCTAATCTATGATGTTTATACTTATCAATATGTCAAATTATAGAAAGTGCGAGTTCTGTAATGAGTCCATCTATGATTTTGCTTACCACCAAAGAACCTGCAGAGTGAAAAATAAAAGAGCATCTAAAGATACAGATATTCCAATGCAAACCAAAGTTTATTTCAGGAACAAAAGAGGTGAAGATTCTGCTGCTGTGAATACAGCACTTTATACCTTGTAAAAATTACTTTACTCCCCCCCATCCTTGATGAACGGCTCGCCATCGTTCGATCAAGGATGAGGGTTAAAAAAAAATTTTTTAGGAAAAAAATTTTATTTATAAAATAAAAAAATATATATATATTATTTTTTAAATAAGAGGGTTAAGAGTATTTAATAATTATTTTTACAGCAAAAAATTGAATTAATTTTATAAAAATACCAATTTTTAATATTTTGATTTATTAGTTACTCCTTTAAACTGTAGAAATTTTAATTTGCTCCTTATTGAATTAAATTTGTTTTTTAAATTTTTTAGAATCTCTATTTTTTTAGATTATTGAGTTTTTAAGCCTGGGTTGATGAGTAGATCACTTCGGATAGTTGATTTCATAGCTTTCTGTCGTCTCAAAGCTCTGAAAATAACTTTATTATGTACATCTTTCCAAGCTTTTGATAGCAAAATATATTTTTATGTATATAAAAATTTCATGATATGAAAATCGTTCGATCAAGGATGGGGGGTTAATTTTCACAATTTTTAGGAATTTTTACAGTCAATCGTTCGATCAAGGATGGGGGGGAGTTAGGTGCTATATAAAGCCTCTATTTCAAAACATAATTAAAGGGTATTCTGGCTGCCGTGAACATCAAGAAGGCTACGTCTGCCTATCATGTGCTATGAAAAGAATTTTTGAAGAATTCAGCATTAAATCCAATGCTTCAGGAGATCAAGGAGTTGCTTACGAAGTCGACGTGTCAGATTTTTACAATGAGATATCAAATATCACTGATTCTGTCATTGGCGAAAAGACTCCTCCTTTTGAAGTAATGTTTGTAATTACAGAGACCTTAAACATTTTGCATCACATTTATGTCCAAACAGATGCTGATGAAAACAATCCTGCAACAACAATCCTCTGCAAGGAAACATGCCCAGGCCACCAGGTTTGTGACTTTCGTCTAAAAGAAATAATGAAATGCCAGTGCCTAAAGACCTTTTCTTATACCTGGAATTATTCAGAATTCTCATACCCAACCTATATTTTGAATATAATAGAACAGCTCCCAGCTGAATCCTCAAAACTATTTTTTGGAGTCCCAAAATACAGGCTTATGGACCATTCAGCCTCCTCTTCAATTCTTCCGCTCCTAAAGAAAATGCCTTCTTTTATGAGATATCAATGGGAAAGCATAGATGCAAACGAATGTGAAGATGAAAATTGTGAAATTAAAATAAGTAAGCGTAAAGCTGAATTAATATCGAATCCTCCTCAATGCTTTCTGTCAAGTATTATATGGGAAAAAGAAAAAGAGTTAGATAGCGTGGAGTCATTACAAGTTTTATCGTCAATAGCGAACAATTTAGCATTAAGTGAAATTTTTGAAACACCTTCAAGAGATAATTATCAGCTGAGTTACTTAATTTTTTATAGAGAAAAAAGCTGCATTCTTGTTATTAAACGTGAAAATGATCAATGGGAATTTATAGAAGGAAATAGAAAAAATATAATCGTGAAATGGGAAAAGGTGATTGAAGAAGTTTTGATTAAAAATTTACGCCTTGCTGGATTGGCTTATGTAGCTTCTGAAGTAGGTGGAGGGCTTGAATTGTCTCAATTGAAATGGTTGAATTTAGAGAAATTGGCTGTTGAAGACAAAGTATATAAAGAACAGCATAAAGGAGATGTAGATCTGACTGAAGTAAAGACTAATGCAAAAATCATCAATAAGCCACAACAGGAAGTCATTAATTATGAAAATCTTGATAAAGATGAGTACGTAGATTTAAGTGAAGAAATACAAAAAATAACTAACCAAGATTTAGAAATTGTCAAGCCAAAAGAAACAAAAAATCCATTTACAAATTCAGTGAAAACTGATTATCAAGATATAATTGAAAAATATGGAATCGCATTTGAAGAAGAGAAAAAACAAAATAATCTGGGAATGAAGAATTTAACAATAGGAGAAATGAAAAAAGAAGATCAATTTTTGGAACTGAGAAGGCCGAAACTTGAAAAGGAGACACCAAAAGAAAAAAAATGGTATTTGGATGATTTAAGAGAAGAAGAAAAGAAAAATTCTTGAAAATGCCCCTGTGGAGCAGATAATGAGGAATCATGGGAAGTGTGCGTAAAATGCAATAAAATAAAAGAAGGATCAGGAGGATGGGCTTGCAAATTTTGTACAGCTATTAATTATAATAAGTATAGCAATAGATGCAATGTATGCTTTGAGAATCAATTAGCTGAACAACCCCTTGTAAATGATTACTGAAATTGCACTCTCTGTGGCACTGTGAACGTCTCTTCTTATAATTTATGTTCAAATTGTCAGGAATTAAAAACAACAGATAAATGGAAATGCGACACTTGCTCGAAGGTAAATTATAGCTGAGACAAAGAATGTATAAGCTGCTCAATTAATCAGCGTATGCGTTTATCAAATAAAGCCCCATTGCGACGAGAAATAATAGATTTTAATTGCATGAGTTGTAAATCAAAAATTAAATCCGACAATTATAAGTATTGCTGGCCTTGCAAAAGAGCAACAGATAACTGTGAACACTCAGAATACCCAGGGAATTATATTTGCAGAGATTGCCAAAAACAAATTTGGCGTTGCACAAAATGCAGGACTGAAAACCTTCCTAAAAAAATAGAATGTGAAAAATGTATGAAGAGCAAACAGGAAGAAAGAAAAGAAGACATTGATGTAAGTTCATGCTCAGGCTGCTATAAAAAACCATTATATATAAAGTATTGTCATAAGTGCCTCAAAATGGATATTTCATGCACCTGCCCAAGGACAATTAGCAAAAGATATTTATGCAGCAGTTGCAGATTAAAAGCAGAGCCAGAGCCAGTACCAGTGAGTAGATATAAAAGATTTCAATAAATAAACTAAATGCATGCTGATAAATTTTATAATGCTTGATTCTGATATTTGTATTATTTAAGCTGAAATAAATTGTCTAAAAATTTTCGCATCATATGGCATAATTTCTATTCAATATAATGAGAAATTCCACATAATTTATCTTCAAATTTCAGAGGTTTTAGAATCTTTGTAATGATCTATATAAATCTCACAACTGATTTATAAAATAAGCAGAAAAAATGACTCAAGATTTTGAAAGCGAAATAAGAAAAGGTAATAACTCATCTCTGGGCGGCTTAATGGTTCCTGAAGACATTGAGTGAGCTTCATTAGCATCATCTTTATCAACTCCTTTATTAGTTCCTTTACGTACAAAATTTCACTCACTCCTCTTCACAATAAGATTTAATTATTTCTACTTGATAACAACATTTAATGATTTTTTTAAACCCATAAAAGAAAACACAAATTATATAAAAATTCAATATTTATCAGGAAGAGCAATTAGCAAATCCAAAAGAGCTCCCAGGATGAAGAGGCGAAAGACCTCAGATTCAGGACGAAGAATCTGATTTATCAATACGGTCTCGCTCTCCACCTTTTGTCAACAGCAAAAGAGAATGAAATGCATCTCCCATGTACCCTCGTCACGAAAAATCAAAAAGACTGCTAGAAGTTCCACTTCTGCTGCCAAAAATAAAATCCAAACCTGAATTAATTGCTCTTCGTCCATTTTCCCACGAAATGAGAGGAGTAGACGAGGATTTTGCATCAAAAGCATCATCTCCGTTTGATATAAAACCCCAAGAACTAAGAAAAACTCAAAACAGTGCTTTAGAAACCCAAAGCACCCTCGAAGCAACTCTTCCTCCTATCAAAAATTCTACATATGGTTTCAGCTTGAAACGGCCATCAAGCAAAGGGCTGATTTCTCTCGAAGTAAATGAAGAAAAAGATCCAATTATTTATACCGAATCTTTAGGAATTCAAAATCTAACTCTTAATAACGAAGATAGGAAGCTCCAATTTGGCCAAAATTCTGCTGCAAATCCTTTTAAAACGCAATTTACTACGACTGTTTCATCAAAAACTGATCCTTCGACAGGAAAAAATGAAATAAAAAAATCTCAAAAATTATCTTATGGGCCTATTCCAGAAGATGAAGAACAGTCCCCAACGCCATACTCGCAGCCTGATTTAAAAGTACTTCCTAGCTCTCCTCAAGAGCATAAGCTACCATATCCGGACAATCCTAGACTTATGGAAATATATAAACAATCACCTGAGCTGAAGCTTGATAAAAATATAAAAATTCGAAGAAGCTCAGATTCTCAAACGACATTTAGAAAAGATGAGGTTGAAGAATTCAAACAAGAAATGTTCAAAGAACTGTTTTTTGCAGCTCCAGCTGATAGAAAATCATCAGCTAAGCTGACACCTTCAAATAAGAAAACTCTTCTCCATACTTTTCTCAAAGCTTTAATCACAGGAGAAATTCGAAATCGGGCAGAAGCTCAAGAATTTATTGATAATGAGCTGAGCAGAGGTGTTGTAATTGTAAAACAATCTCGTGGGAATTCAAGCTCAAGCTCAGCTACAAGGTTTGTTTTATCACCTAACTCTGATATAGAGCGGACATTATCTCCTGAAAGAAGCCAAAATATCATTATCCAGCCCCATCAGCCTTCAGAAATTGAAGAAAACTCTATAAGAGAAAGCCCAAGGAAAACTGTAATAAAAACTCCAACTAAAGCTGAAATAATAATCCCTGCATCTGAGCTAAAACTTAAGCCAAATTTTGCTGATCTCAATAAAATCGAATATGAAAATGAAGAATCAGACTCAGAAATTGACATCAATATAAACAGCAGCTTTCATAATGAAATTCAAAACAATTCTTTAGAAGAAAGGCAGCCTTCACCTCAGAATAGGCAAAGATCTTCAAGCTTTTCTGGCAAAAAACAACGTGAAAATACTTATAAAAGCATTAACTCCCCCCCCCCCCTCCGTGAGCGAACAAAACCATTAGAAAAATCGCCATTTTTTGACCAAAAACCCACCCTCCGTGAGTGAACAAAAATTTTTTTAATAGAAAAAAATTTTTAATGGGAAAAAAAATTTTGATATATAAGTGATAATTAGTATAATGAAATCTAGAGCTAATTCTGTTTAATTTTAAACAAATTGCGTTTAAAAAACATAAATTTTGCAAATTAAATTAATATTTGCTTCCAATTTTTGCAAATTAGGATTTTTTTAAATTTCGAAAAAAATATTTTTTATAAAATTTATATATAAATTTTTTTAAAAAAAAAAATTAACCCCCCTCCGTGAGCGAACAAAAATTTTTTTTTGTTCGCTCACGGAGGGGGGGGGGAGTAAGGATGAAATTACATTAATACCGTCTGCAGAAAGAGAAGAAAAAATTTCTCCACGGCAAGAAGAAGGAGAATCATTAATAAGCAAAGCAAGAAGATTAAAAGAAAAATGAGCAGAAGAAGACAGGAAGAAAACAATTACCAAAGAAATACATAAAGCGTCTGCAACACTATAGTGTGCCCCGGTGCTGTGTTTTCCACATATCTTGGAGCTCTGACGAGCCAACTAAAGGTGAAAAAGTCAATTCCAAGTTGAAAAAAAGTATAAGGGATTTGCAGACTTGGAATTGACTTGCCACCTTTAATTGGCTTGTCAGATCTCCAAGCTTCTGTGGAAAACACATCGCCAAGGCACGCTATAGCGATGTAGACGCTATAAAGCAAAAGAAGAGTATGAGGAAGTTGAAGAAAAGGAAATTGTATATGATAATGAAACAGGAGAAATGATTGAAAAAATTATTAAAAAAGCAAGATTAAGGAGGGAGGAGACAAAGCGAGAAGAAGAAAAAAAGGCCGAAGGAAAAAAAATCGCAGAGGAAGCCAAAAAAGAGAAATCTAAGCTTGAATTTTTAGAAGCCCCTAATCCTGATTTAGGAAGAGCACAATCTGAATTTTTGAGCCCAAAAAGAAAAGACTCATTTAATCCTGCTCCAGAAAGAAGACTTAGCGCCGACATCAGAACTGATACTAACGAAAAAAAGTCTCAAAAAACTTCGAAAAAAATAAAAAAATCATCTAAATCGCCTGCAGACACTTCTCTATCAAAATCTCCACCTTTATCTAGAGTCCCTTCATTAAAGAAGTCGCCTTCTACGTCTAAAGCTCCATCACCTATGCCTCAAGGAAAATTGAAAAAAAATAAAAAGAAAAATAAAAAGCAAAAGCAAAAAAACAAAGAGCAAGTTGAAAAAGAAAATGAAGAAGGCAAAGCGTTAATTTCTGAATGGTCTGAAAACATGGAAATTCAGCCATTGCAGCTGAATGAAAAAATTGATAAAGATGAGTCTCCAACTTTAGAAGGAGAAGCTCCAAAAACAAATAGAAGTAAGAAATCTGTGGAAAGCCAAAAAACAGTAAAAAGCGAAAAAGGCAATGCAAGTCCTAGAAAAACTGATTCAAAAGCGAGGATTTCGAGAGAAAGTGCGAAAAATACAGAAAATGCTAACCCCGCTTTATCCTCGATCGAGTGAATTATAGAATATTTTTAATTATTTCACTTTCTAAGAAATTGAAATAAACTATTGAAAATTTCCTAAAATGGTAAAAGCACCATCCTTGGTTGAACGATTTTCATATAGTCAAGCAAGAAACCAGTTAGCGTGTCATTTGATTGAAATGGTTTGATAGTATTGACATTCTCGATGGAATTAATTGAAAATTCTGATATCAAGACGAAGAAAAATTGTTAAGATTTCGACAAAATGTCTTATAAAAATATTTGACCAAATTTACTAATCAGATATAAGTTTTTCCTATAAAAAGCAACCCCGTGGCAAATTCATGGCCAAATGGCGCTTTTCATGGGAAAAACTTATATTTCATACTATCAAAATGTTTCAAAGAAAACCGCTTCCTACTTGGCCACAAATCTAACTATAGCCTAAGCAAAAAAAAGGAGTAGGCTTACCTATCTTTGATAGTAATGAATCGTAGAGATAAAATTTTGAAATCGCTTTACAGAATTTTAATGCGATTTCTAGCAATTGCTATATAAACTGCATACTTTAACTTTACTGCTAGGGAATAAAATATTTTACCAAAAAAATTTATCAAAAAATTTTGATGCACAACCTTAATAGAAAGAGGGGAGTAAGATATCAAAAGCGGGATCTAATAGCCCAAGTCCAGCTCGAGATCGAACGCCTTTAGATGAAAATGGCAGCCCAATTATTAAAGAGAAAAGAAAAACCATTATAAAAAAAAGTGAGAGCCCACCAAAAGATATAAAGCCAACCCCAAGGATGAAGCCAATGGACCGCTTTGTTCGAAACTTTTCAAAAAGTCTTTTGCAAACTGTTTCAATCATGGTTATAACCCTCAAAAATGAGCTACAAAAAGCTGAGCCACTTCTGGAAAATGTTGACCCCTATGAGATTGTCGCAAGAAGAAAAAAAATTACTCGAAAAATAAACAAAATCAGAAAAAAGACCCGAATTGAGCTAGAAAAACAAATTGTTTTAAAAGATGAAGAAATAAATGAAACCCCTTTACCAGAAGAAAGAAAAACTGAAAATAAACTTGAAGATGTCAATGAAGAAGACAAAGAACAAGAGCAAGCTGAACTCATCAAAGCAAAATCATATGCGCCAGAAAGATCTTCTACCTTTAAAGAACTGAATGACTCCAGAAAAGCATCTGAAGCCCCTCCAAGGTTAGAAAAAGAAAAATCAAACTTTGGGATATCAAACGCCTCCAAATATTTTTCTAAAGCTTTAATGTCAAAAGTCCAAGTTTCTCATTCTTCTACAAAAAACAGAATTGTTTCTGAATCAGAAACAGAAGAGTCAGGGACTGAGCAAGATGAGTCTGAAGGCAGCTTAGGAACTGATACAGCACGCTTAGAAATAGTGAGCTCGAAGCCACTAAATGTTGCATATGACCGTGCTCGAGCTAGTGTTAATTATGAGCTCCAAAATTTCAATTTAGTAAGCCAAATGGCTAAGCATATTTTAGCAGGCACAGAAGAACCTGCAAAGCCACAAATTTTAGCTCAGCCAGCAGTTTCTGAATTTTTTAAAAAATTAGTCCCAAACGACACAACACACAAATCAAGAGGGCCAATAAAAGCAGATCCAACAAATGCACCAGAAGAGGAAGAGTTTGATGAAGAGCCTATTGATCCCTATGCCAATACCCTAGATGTAGACGAAGAGCTTCTAAGTATGTTTACAGGGAAGACCACAAATATAAAAAAATTCGTGTTTACCCCACAAGTTCAATTTAAATTCCCACAGAAATTTGACGCAAATCAAGAAACTGATGTAAACGATATCGAGCTGGCGAATTTTAATATAGACCAGGAAAACTTTGAAGCTTCTATGCTAAAGAAGAGGTTTTATGAGCTGTCGAAATTTTTACCGACTTATGAAGCATATGCGAAAAAGCAAAATGGTGTATTATTTTCTAGTGAAATTGAAGAACAGCACCCTGATGAAGCGCAGTTGAAGAGAATTAGGGATTTTGAAAAGAAAAGAAAAAAAGAAAGGATGCTGAGGATGAGAGGGAAAAATAAGCCTGTTGAGCTTGGAGGAAAGCCTAAAAAAACTTTTACGAACTTAGATGATAATGGGCAGCAGCACAAAAGAAAAAATGTAAAACATATTCCAAATCTTATCACAGATATTGATATCATAAAAAGTGGAGGCGCAAATGAAGTCGAAGATGAGCTGGACCGAGATGAGAGAATCTATTGCAGATTAAAAGGGAACTTTGAGCTAAATTCTTTAAAGCTTCCTCAAAAGCGCAGCTATAAAGGCTCAAAAAGTGTCAGAAGCTTAATAGCATTTTCCACCTTCCAATCAGATAGATCTTCAAAGCACTATAAAACTGGATTTATCTTATAATTAATATACAATTTAATAACTCAATTATTATACAATAACCAAATAATCCCTTTAACCCGATCTGCATACTTTTAATTCCATAATTCACACCTTTCAAATTTAATTTAATATGAAAAGAGTATCTGTAGTTGAAAGAGCCCTTGAAGACATCGGCTGGGGAAGCTACCAAAACACTCTTTTCTTTAACTGCTGCTGCGTAAACTTCATTTAGGGCTGGCTTGTAGCTACCATGTGGAACACTACAGTTGCAAATGTGATGGCTGAACTAAGCGATATCACAGTTTATGAGCATACAATCTTGGGCATCTCAACCAGCTTTGGCTCAGCTGTAGGCTCAATATTCTTTTCGGCGCTGAGTGACCGCTATGGAAGAGCTTATATTTTTAAGAAAATTATAATAGTTACCACAATTTCAGCCTTGCTTTTGATCTGCTCAATGAATTATGTAATGGTCTTAATCGCTGTCTTTTTTATTGGTCTGGGCACTGGCGGTGATATCATTTGTGCGCCAACTATGATTATAGAGAGTGTCCCTCCTAGCAAGAAAGGAAGAATTGCCCTTATGAATATGGGATATTGCCTTGGACCTCTATTAACTCAATTGGTTTCCATTCTTTTGACGCTATACTGGGATGAATCAATCATGGAGAGGTGGAGAATTATGGCAATTATTATTTTTATCATTACTCTTATAGTCTTAGTCATCAGACAATTTATCCTTGAAAGCCCAATTTTCTTATACGGAAACAGGAACACAGAGTTTGTTTCAGTCATGGTCGGAATCGCCAAAGAAAACAAAAGGTTCAGCTTTGCTATCCGTGCCCCTCTACTTGTGTCAGAAAACGACGAAGAGCAATACAAAGTAGTCCCTCATCTGCCGTTTGGAAACATATTTAAATCTCCTTATACTCGAGCTACAATATTCCTGACAATTTCAATCAGCCTTTTCAATTTTTGCTATAATGGAATCTTGCTTTTCTTGCCTAAGTTTTTGCAAGTTGATGATATGGGAGAAAGATACATGGTTTTAGGAATTCAACAAGTCAGTGGGATTTGTGGATTAGTAGTTGCTATGTATATGGTTGATAGCAAACTTGGGAGAAGATGGACGCTAGCTTTAGGGTTCATTGTGTCTGGAATTCTCCTGCTGATTTTTATGCTTTCTACGAACTTCCAGTTTGTAAGGGCTATTTAGGTTGTTTTATTGGGAGCTGCATATTATTTTGCAATGCTTATAGGGATTGCAGGGAAAAACCTAATTGGGCCTGAAAGTTATGGGCCGCAGGTTAGAGGAGCTGGGCTTGGATTTGTGTATACAGTTGCAAGAGTTGCAGCAGTTATTTCACCTGCAATTGCAGGGTATTTAATGGATATTTCTAACAACAACCATTTGCTACCGTTATCAGTTTATGCAGTAGCAATGATTTTATGTGGAATAGCTGGCGCGTTTTTGAAAGATACAAAGCCAATTCTAAATAAAACAACCTAAATAAAGCTTAATCATAATTTTTATTTTGAATTAATATGGCTGATATTGGTGATGAGATTACTTCAGTAATTGAGCTAATTATTAACTTTAATGGAATATAAATTATAATTATAAAAGATTGGCTTATTGCCGTCTACGCATTGAACTTAGGAACCAATGATGGCAAAATTTGTGCACTTTTCATAATTTTTAACTCTTTACACAAAAATGGCAAATAATATAGCAGAAATAGAAGAGCAAGACCAATGGAAAACGCAATAGTTCAATATATGATTGTATTCAATCTAGCAGTTATTCTATCTTTTGAGTCTCGATCTGCAAGGTTGTAATCCGTAGCCATTCCAGACTGTAAATTTGTTAAATTCAAAAAAAATGTATATAAATCGGAATTTCCTTTCTTTCCTGGAGAGCTTATATAATATGAATCAAAAAGTATAAGATTAGCTGCAGGAATATTCCCAAAGTATTCAAGCCGATCTATTGTATCATAATGCTCAAAAAGCCTTGACTTTAATTCCCCTGACAAAGTATTAAAAATCTCTGTTTCCCATAGATTTTTATATTTTGCTTTATATTCACCTATTAAATTCAAATATTCTTTTTTCGGGTTCGGAATATCATAATAGTCAGGAAAAAAGATCTGCATTATGCTTCCACTGCTTTCTCTAGCGTAATATCCAACCTTAGCTAGCATTGCTCTTCTAACAATAAAATTCTCCAAAATTTTGGGTCTTTCTTTTAGCGAGGTTTGACATTTATCGTATAAATAAAATTCAGTTAAGAAATAATAAGTTAAGCAGACAACTACAAAAAAGCAAAGCCTCCGCCCAAATATTAATATAGCCCATTCCCGGCTATAGATCGGGCTATGCCCGATCTTTGCCGGGAAACTCGGGGGGTTGTCTGTGTCACTTCGAGGTGACGATTCAACTCCCCGAGCTGGCAAATCACTATATGGTGGCTATTTGCCAACTCGGGAGTTGACTCGTCACCCAAAATTGACGCAGACAACTCCTCGAGTGTCCCGGCAAAGATTGGGCATAGCCGGATCTATAGCCATAGCCGGGAGCGGGCTATACAATTTTGGTATCTACATCAAAAGTTTTGGAGTCTTTAAGTTTTATAAATTTTTTAGATTCCTCACTCCCCCTCCGTGAGCGAGAAAAAAAAATTTCCTCCCTCTCACAAAAGGGAATAATTATTTTTAGAGATTAAAAAATTTGCAAAATTGGAATATAAAAATTTATGTTTAAAATGCAGACAGCTTAAAATTATCAGAATTATCTAGCGATTTCATTATAATAATATTTATCACTTATTATTTTTTTAAAATAATTTTTGCTCTTTATTGAAGTGTGGCTTTTCCCGATTTTTCCAATGATTTTGCTTGCTTACAGGGAGAAGCCAGTCATTTCTGCACCATGAACTTGCAGCAGTCTATCTATTACCGCTTGTTTAAGCTGTATATAAGCAATATGAATAGACTTTTTTACTTGTCTTCAAAAGAGATCATATTTGCGCTTCACAAGATATGTAAAGAATATTAATATCACAACACACATGGCAAGCACAATAATTCCACATATTAAAAAGTATTGTATACTTTCTCCTGAAACCACAATTCTATTTCTTTCACATTCTACTAGCTGTTCTAGAGCATGATTTAAATAATCATATGTAAAAGTCAGACTGTTTAATCACAGAAATCTATAGTCCAGCATATTATAATTTGTGGATTCAGTCAATGTATCAATCATTCTGTACCCCTAAATAGCTCGTACATGTTTTTTAAATAAATCCAGAGTTCGCATAAGGTCATGCTTTTGCAATACAGGGAGATCATCAAATCGCCACACAGGGATAATCTGCTTTGTCACAATCCATGAAGCGTCACAATAGGTCCAAGTGTTGAGATCTTGCATCAAAGTGTCTTGCATTGAGTCAAGTCCATTGATTGTGTTATTTAAATTGATAATGTCTGCTGTTAAGTTATAAGAGCCTGGTACAGCGATTTCTACAAATAAATTCCTCATAAGATCAGGGAGTCCTCCCACCAAGTACATCATATTACTGAGATGAGTAAAAACTTTCATAGTATTTGTGTTTGAGGCGAACTTATACCTGCTTGCCAAGAATAGCCCACTAAGGAGCATTTTTTGGTTCGCCATCCTTAAATTTGGTTAGCCAGAAAATAAGGCATGCTAACGAATTTGGTAAACCAACTATTTGTTTCGGCCAACCAAAAAATGCTTCTTAGTGAGCTATCTTGGTATATAAGTATATAAATAAGTGCTAGAATCCCAGCATTTAAAGCAATCATAACTAAAGTCTGTATAAGGATTACAGAAATTAATAGAACATATATATACACTTTAATTGACCTTTCTGTTTTCTGTAGATGATCTATGGCCAATCCTAAATTAGTTTTACGGTTTATGCCAATTGCTTGGCTATTACTTTGTACAACAGAAAGCGATTTTATATCAGCTTCTTCCTCTTCTTCTTCGTCACTTTTTTCTTTTGAAGCTAGCAGAAGTTGTGCGTCCTCACGGAATTTCTCAATAGAAGCAATATAATTTGTGGCAAATCTTGTTCTTATTCTTTCAAAATTTACACTAGAAATGGTTGATTCGTCGTTAATCATTTCTGCTTTCCATTTAACATTGGCAGTTCCTCCAAAATACTCAACTTGTTCTTCAGCTTGTCCTTCTCTCCATTTTTTTATTTCTTTTTTATCATTGATTACTAGCAGCAAATGAATTGTAGTACTTTTTACTTTTTTTATTGAGTGGATTATTCCTAATAACTTTCCTCGGAATTTCAAAAATTGTGGTTCAAATGGAGGTATGTTAATGCTAATAAGATTACTCTTTTACAGAGTCTTGCGGTTTAGCTTGGATTGATAGCTCTGAATAACGGTAGGTAAGACCGGCCTAATCGTTAAAGTTTCTATATCCCTAAGTCCCTTGGACCTCTCTAGCCACACCAGCCTCAGTTTTTGGAACGCTTCTCTTGACGCCAAAACCCTCAGGAAGGTGTAAACTTCTCTCACTGAGTTCGGCTTTAGGACCATGGCTCTACCTATAACTTTCATTTTAAATTGTGTTGAAATGGAGGCATATCTTTAACAACAAGACTTGGGAAATACTTCATTATATTAGACCCTCTTAAGTTTTGCTCTTCTATAGATAATACATGAGGAATTAGCGCTGAAAAACTGTAAATATCTCCTTCTTCAGAAACTAAAATTATTTGCCTTAGTTTATTACCAGGCCGAAGAGTTGCGATTATGTAAGGATTAGAATTAAAATTTGTAAACTTGAAAAGAATATTGCATTCAAAGAGATGGCCTTCTTGGTCTTGGAGAAAAAAATCTTTAGGCTTATCTAATATAGTGTTTGTGCAGTTCATATAAAGTTTTCTCATATTTTCATTATGGTCATTGCAATAAGGCTTTGGGATAAAACTCGAAAAATTTATCCCTATTGCATCAGACTTTTGGGTTTTCAAATTTTGTGCTGCTTTTGAGTTAATATAAGAAATGACTCCAAACGAGTCAAAACTTGCTGAAATTAATATGATTGATAGAGTTTCATCATAATCCTCTAGCTTTTTTTGGTAGCCAATCATCATATCTAAAGATCCAATTTTCACTTTTTTCTTCAACACAATTTCCCCTCCTTCATAGTCACCTAAAATATTTTCTAAAAAAGTCCCATATAAATCAAAAACATCAGAACGTTTATTTTTGGAAGCCAAGGACTCATATGAAGATTTCAACGTTTTTGTGAGGTCATTCACTTTTATGAACATGTTTGTTAATTTTGATATTCTAGGAGATCGAGAAGCAATCTCATTTCATAGGTCTAAAAGGATATAGCACATTTCTTCGTCTTTATCTTTGGTACTTTCAAGGCTAGATAAATAGTCGAGATACTCAACTTCAGGGAGATCAGATTTTTTTTTGTCTAATTTTTGGTAAATTTTGTCTTCTTGAATATCTCCTTCTAGGCACGGCTTTGTAAAAGCAGATTTTGTGAGCTTAACTCGAGCCAATCTTGGATCTTTCAATATAAATAAACAGTAATTAGCTTCTCATATTGATAATAATTTATTTTTTCTGAATGACCTTGGCTTATAGCACTCAGAAAATAAATTTAGAACTTTATCCTTATTTTCTGTGTTTTCAGAAACAAGCAAATGCCTAATGGACTGTTCAAACTCCATTTGAGAGAGAAAAAAAAATTTCCTTGGTGATAATAAATCACATCTCCTATAAAGTTTCATAGAAATGGCAGCCATCGCTAATGGAGTGATAACAATAGATAGTATTGATACTACAAGTGAATTATCCATTGCATAGCCTAATAAGAAAACTATGAGGACTATACTTTTGCATGAGATTCTGCATATTTTAATTATATTCTCGTATGAACTATAATAAGGGACTGCATTTATCCATCTATAGCAAATAGCTATTGTTATGAAAAGAAATATCAACTGATAGTAAATTACATACTGCTCATCAAGAAAAACGTAAAACAAGACTTGGATAGTAGAAAGAGTAATTAAAGTCAAATCCAGATTTGAATTTGGCTTTGCCATAATATTTTTTCCTACAACAGAATGACGAATATCAGTTCCAAATAGCTCAACAAGGTAAGCTAAAATAATCAAGAGAACTAACGTTAGAAAGCTGAATATAGACCCAGCTACTCCGAGATCAAGCTTATGCAGATCATAGTTTTCATATTCTTGAACTTTTGAGGCATTAAAAGTTGAGTATTTAAAGACAACACAGCAAAGAATTTGTATTGGAATGCAGCCTAAATTAGTTATTCCTATCACTCCTTTACGAACTATTACATTTAAAAAGCCTAATGACTTCTTGCTGTGTCAGTAAATAATGCTAGTTAATACTATAAATATCACACAAGATCCCACAATTGAGGATGCACCAATAAAGCAATATTCAATCATACCAAAATAGTCACAAAATGCATCTATCCTTACATAACGTATTCTTTATAATTTTTTTCCAGGCGATTTTGGCTTATTAAGTCTATTTTTAGCATAAAAATTACAAGTTATCTCATGTCAAAAATTATTTAAAAAATCAAAGACTTTTTAAAAAAAAATCCTTCTGGGATTAAAATTTTTCATAGCGTAGCTCATGAGCTTCAGTTGGTGATAGGCATGGTTGGGTATCAAAAAATTGATATCATTTGCATTGTAACCACAGAATTGAGTACTATTTCAGATATCATTTGGCCTTTTAAATTTAATCTGGAGGAGTATTTTCGTCCGAATGATTTTGAAAAAAAAGTAATTAATTGTGTCTTTATATCATATAGGCAAGCAAATTTCTCTGCTATCTCAGTTTTTTTGTGGCTTTTTAGTAAAGAGATTTGGTTTCGAGACATCTTTATGATTATTAAAGTTTTACATATATATATATGCAGATGAATTAAGAAATAATAGAAAATCCCACGTTTATGGGTTTAAATAATAAATAGTCCAAGATATTATATAATGCAAGTATATATATCAGCATCAACCTTAGTCAGTGCAGTAGAATCGCTTCCCTTTATCTTAGTGGTAATTATTGAAATTAAATCTTATTAAATTAGTGCGTTGCTTGAAATTGGCTGAACTTTATCCAGGTATTCATTCATTAAAGACCTACAGCCTTGGAATTAACGCAAATTTTACAAGAGAAGACCCCTGCAGGCATATTTCAGCCACAAATCATCTACATAACGCAACTAGCTTGCTTGCCAGACTTGTTTGCCTCCATTCTATTGTTGCTTCTCATGAATGAGGGCTTGCTCTTGCTGCCTGTGCGCCACAGATACTGGGTCTCCAAAGCGTAAGTCAACGGGGTTCAGCTTCCAGAAATTTTTAAATATCGAATTTTCTGTCCACCTGCCGGACAAATGGAAACTAGTAGCCAACATCTGATTCTGTGTCGGAAATAGTCCCGATTTATCAAGAGGAGCCTTACTAGTACTTATGGGCTTCCCTCTTTCCAGCATCTTCTTTTCATCTTCTCACGAGTATATTTTAGTAGGGATCATACTTCTTTTCAGCAGCAATAGCCGATTTTTCCCCTTTCATCTCTATACCAGGAGAAAAAATCTCATCTTTCGGATATTATACCCTGTTGTGTGGGAAAGCCTCTGCACAAATACATTAAGGATGTAATATTTATGCACCACAATATATCATTATACCCTAGTAGATTACCTACCAGAAAAATAGGCCTTGTACAGTCTAAGTTTGATTAGGCATCCTAAAACCATAAACAGAGATTTTCATTTTTCAAAACAGCTGGCAAGCACAAATTAATTTTGAAAATTAAAATTTCTGGAAATAAATTATGGGCGTTCCTACAGGTGTTAAGAAAATTGTGCCAAGAGATCATATGGCCAACTTTACCATATTAATGTATATACTATTATTGAAATAAACTTCATTTTAAGAATCATTATCTTGCAATCATCACTTTTAAGGCTTATTAATTAAAAAGATGAATTTTAATAAAATGTAAAATTTATTTTTAATTTTAATTTTATGGAAATGAGTAATCAGCCCCCCTTTTTCAAACCGGGCAAAAAATCTCCTGCTCCAAATGAAAGTAGAGCTATAAAAATATTAAAAAATGTTTCTCTATATAATTTTTTTTAATATAAATTGAGAGCAATAATTTGAATATTTATTTGGACATAATTAAAAAAAATAAACTATTCACTTTGAAAAAAAAAAATTTCCCTATTTAAAGGGGGTAAAAAGTACCCGAAAATGCATGTTTTGTTCCAATTTAAAGTGGGGAGAGTAAGCAGCTAAATACATTCAGAAAAACCATTTTAATTATATTTTGTTGTATAATATCAATAGTTTTTAAGAATAATTTTGAAATTTTTCTTAAGTATACTTCTACATAGTTTTAAAACATTCAAAAGCACTTTTTTTTCTTAGTTTTTTATATCATTCCCATTTTAAGTAAAATCATTCATGGCCATATCCCTAAAATCAATTTCCCAGTTTATAGCAATAGGATATTGTGATTTTTTATCTTTCATTTTTGCTAGGATTAATTTTTTTATTTAGGAGCCATAACTAAAGATAATGATGAGCATAAAATAATAAGTATTCAGCTATTTAAAAATATCACGGAAACTTATTAACAAAAATTAAAATTTAGTCCATCATAGCGATGGAGACTATTATTCACGCGGCAAGTTGAAATCAGAAAAGTTTTAATAATCATATTTTTAAAATAATATAAATTGTAATTATCTAGATATTGCACAATGAGTTGATTAGAAATTATTATGCTGGGCTGAAGTTAATTTGAAAATTTATAGCATTTACATGCTAATTATTGCTCTTACAAGATTAATGAGTAGCATCAAACTACTTTTTTGCATATTCTGCAAAATTAGGCCACAACAAAAAATTCTCGCTTGTGGAGTCTGATATCTGTTAATCAATATTTAAAATTTTATTCAATACATAGGGTTCGGACTCACTCGTTGCAAAATATTCAAAGAAGAATATTTGAAAAATTTTCTATCTAAATCAATACTGAATGAATTAAGAATTTCCAAACTTATAATTTATATTAAATAATTATGATGAATATATCAGAGCAAATAATTTTATGGATTTTAAAATCCAGGGTCTTATTTTTCAATAGAAATTCATATTAATGTGAGAAAACTACTAAAGATTAATAAATTTCCTTACCCCCTATGTGAGCAGACAAAAAAATTCTTATCTCTCACTTTGGGATTATTTTTTTAAAAAAATTTACAGATAGTAAATTCTTTTCTAAAAAAACCCAATTCGCAAAAAATGGAAAGCAAATATTAATTTAATTTGCAAAATATATGTTTTAAAATGTAAATTAGTTTAAAATAAACAGAATTAGCTAAAGATTTCATGATACTAATTATCACTTATATATCAAAATATTTTTTCATAAAAATTGTTGTTTACTCATGGAGGGGTTGGAGTTAGTAAGGAATTTATTTAGCTTTCTTTATTCTTGTTTGTTCTCCAGCATCTAAGATTAAAATTAACTTGTGTTTTTTTTATAGTCCCCACTTCCTAAGTATCATGAGTTCCCATGGTTAGCTTGAGCATGGACCAAAGCCCCGGTTTCTCGGGAAAGGCATTTCCCTCCATGGCATGAGTCATAAAGCCTCAATTTCCAACTCAAGGAACCGAAATTACCCAATCCTACTTAGCTTAGATCAGGCTGCCCCTGTCACGGAACTCTTTTCAAATGGAGAGACTTAGCCCTTAGTCTTTTTCTAGCCTGTCTTTCCTTTTTACCCTTGTTTGCCGCCAAAGGAAAGCTTAAATACTAGCACAATTCGGGACAGCTTAAGGAGCAGCCTAGGCAGGTAAGCTGACATGCCTCAATCGGACACCAAAACTGGGCATGGGCGCTGCATGCCAAAAAAAGATGCAAAAAACTTCTGCTCAATCCAGGCCACTAATCAGCTGAAATAGTGCTGGGGTCTCTCGCTTCAAGGTTAACCCAACCCTTGAGCAGCTCTTGCACATCTGGATATAAACAGGACACCCACCTCGAGGAGTGCTGGTCGCTCGTCATAGTCATTTTATATGTATCATCATCTAAGATAATGGCTTCTTTGACTCTTTGCTCACCTTCTTTTATAATTTCTTCTTCAGTGAGTCTTTGAAATCTCTTATCGTTGGTTTCTTTCTGGTTCATATAGTTAAAAGGAGTATTCTTGTAGATAAGATTCTTGGAGTTTGTAGGCATTTCTTTAGATCGTGGCTCTAAGTAATAAATTTGAGCAAGCTTCACCAGAGAGAATCCAAGTACACCTAGCAGGAGGAATCTATAGGTTTGCAGTGGGCTAACCATAATTATTTTAATTGGGATAAACAATCAAGTAATAAAGTAATTATAAAGGCACTAAAAAATTATCAAAGATTAGGCTACTCGCTAGTCAAGAATGAATGGCTCACAAATTAATTTAATGTATAAATTTACAATAGCGCACTAGGTCTTCTCTGCTTATTAGGACTATTAAATGCAGAGCTGCTCGATTGAGAGCGCATAGGAGATCTCTTTGGAGAATTTGGGCAGCTTTTGAAATCAGACTGATAGTCAAAAAAATGTGAGCTTGAATGATGGTTCAATTCCAGCGATTTTTCTGTCATCATATTCAAGCCATTTCTGCTTGTATTTCTAATCATTAGATTAAATAAAATTAAACTGTATATTTATAGTCCCCACTTCCTGAGTATTACGTGCTCCTCGGCGTGAGCTGTGGGGTGAACATGCCACTGTCCTGGGTATTACGTGCTCCTCGGCGTGAGCTGTGGGGTGAACATGCCACTGTGTATTTCTAATCATAAATGCAGGAAAATGAGGATCATTTGGTCTTGATAAATTTTTGCCTATATCTACAACAGGCACATCTTTATCGACTTGTGTAAAGTTTAATTTATAATAATTCGAGTCCACCCAACAAGGGTTTGATAATGTTTTTCTTTCAGGAGACTTCGAGAAATTCAGAATTGGTTTAGTCGTATCAACTCACACACTGGAGTGCTTTGGGGAATAAATAGCTGAATTCAGAACTTCTCGTATCAAATATCTATGACCAGATTGCAAGTTAAAATTCGGCGTAGAAACTCTTCTTGTTTTGGTGTGTATTAGTGGTTTGTCATTAAAAGACTCGAATCTTTTTTCGTTTACATCAAAAACATTAATCCCTTGTCTTTTTAGCTGCTTTCCAAAACTAATAGGTCCAGCAGTTTTTGGGCCTGGCTTGTCAACAACTCTGAAATCAATATCAATTTTTTCTTTTTGGACTCTTGGCTTAGATTTCGGCTCTTCTGGTATTGAAGCTTCTAAGCTTCTTTGTCTTGTCATATCAAAACACAAATTATAATACCCAGCATGCGGGACATGATCTTTATTGCTCTAAATTACGTTTACAACGGAATGATAATACTCATCTCTCCCTTGTGCTTTAAAAGCACTAGAAAGTCTTTTTACAGTTTTTTGTTTATTTTTAGGAGTGATTTTTTCTATTTCTTTTAAAAGCTCTACAACTTGTTCAGGCTTTGCAACCTCTTGAGGAGAATTGTCAGTTTTTCTAGTAGGAAGCTTTGGCTTGCGTCCAAAAAAAATTTCTTTTCGGTGGGCTTTTACATTGGTGAATTTTTCGTCGAGAGTTTTTCCAAATCTGCTGTAAACTTTAGTGTAACTTTGAGATCTATTCATTTATTATATTATGATTATTTACCTTTTCTTCTTTTGGTGACTTCGTCTTCTTCAAGATATGGAGGCAAATACTCTTTTGTGGCTATTTCTTGGACGTGGGTGACTGCAGGTCTTCCGCGCTTGACGGGAAGCTCACTTCTCCAGCCTGCAAAATCGAGCCCTCTTCCTCTGTGTAAGTAAAACCATAGCTTGCGCTCTGGATCATATTTAACACAAGGATCTTTTTCGTAGTGTAGCCTGTCAAGTGCTCCACTTACCAAGTTAGAAATCTGAGTGTCAGAAGCATTTTCTACGATAAACTGGCTGTCTCTTACAAGCGCACAGATATCAGCTCTGGTGCCTACCCCATCTTGCAATCTTGCTGCAGCATCTCTTGTAATAGAAAGCAGTGTCAAATAAGCTGGTCTATCTGGCTTCAGACATTGATGGTCTCTTGGCTTTATATTAGTTGACGTCAATTTTTTGCACACAGGAGCTACAATTGCAATTGTCCCATCTTCCAATTGGTAAGCCCATGGGAGAGTTGGGTTATTATATCTATCAGTTTCTTGCTTTCTATACTTTTCAACCCATTCTAGCGAAGACATCCTAATAGTGAGCTGATTTTTGTGTATATTTAAATCTTTAAATCTTGATGAGTACTTAACCCAGTCTAAGTTCCCCACTTTTTTAAGCTCATTTTCTTTTTCTTCGTCCTCCCCTTTTCTCGGCTTCTCTGCAATCTCATATAAAGCTTCTTCTTCCTCATCAATAATGGTTGAGTCTCCACTTGTGCATTCATCAAAGTCATGGCTAAATACACTTTCATCACTAGAACTGTCTGATTCAAACTCATGATAAGCCAATTTTCTTCTGATCCAGACACTTTTTGCAGCTTCATATGATAGTGATTTTAATTTTTCAGGGAGTTCGGTCTTTAATTTGGTTGTGTACTGGTATAAATCGTCGTCAAATAATGCTTTTGCATGCCTAGATACTCGTTTATGGGCTGAAGTATAGTGTCCTTTGCAGATTTTTTCACTGAATTCTTGAATAGGATTGAACATATGGAAGATTTGGTGGGTGAATAATTCTTCAAGGGTTTGATTTACTTTGGATGACGGAAGAAGCGAAATGAGCTCAGAACGATCTTTGTCAGTGATTAAGTCACTCCAGACGTCAACTGTAAAAACATCGAGTAAATCTACTTGCTCAATTAATTTAGGCAGTCGGAGCTTTTTGCCTTGGATTAGGTAGGTCTTTGAAATTTCGTCTTCTTCGTCTGAAGACTCAGAGCTTTCAGTGACTGCTTCGATTTGAAGATCAAGATCAGCTTCAGATTCAGACACTATATCTGTCCAATCCTCCATTTAGAGTTATTTATAACACTTAATATTGAAAACATAGTAATTAATCAAAGTGTTGAGCCTCAGGGCTTTATATTTATGATGAATAAGGAGTGATTTCATCGTCTGAAGAAGTATTGGTAAACATGGGGATTTTTATTTCAATTCTTACTCCAAGATATTAAATAATTGAATTTGTCCCCGATATAATAAAATACTATTTTTATTTATATTTTTAATTAATTGTAGAGTTAGTTTTTCGTGATTATTTCTTTTAATTGGTCTCGGGTCAGATTTTCTTTCTTTTATATCAGTGTCTTCGATATTTTCTGATTTTTCCTTCGTAATTGAAAATGGATTAGTATAGGGCTTTGATAAAATTCTGGCAGTTTTAGGCCTCTGTGGTGCTTGAATTGCATCTGTTTTAGGTCTAGATGTATTTGGCCTATCTTTTATATATGAAATAAAATCTTCTTTTGAGTTTCTGGGAGTTTTTGGGAGGCAATCTGTTTTGAGAGGTTTCAAATTCGGAAAAGATTTTGGTATTATTCCATGAGGGTTGATATATTTATAATTTAGACTAGAAATTCTTTCGCTAGTAGGAATTGATGGTCTTTTTTGGAGTAAATTCAGCATAAACTCGCTTGAGCAGTAGATTAGTTGTTTTTTCTGAAAATTTTCATTGAAGTGCTTATAAGACTTTATAGTTTGGGGAACATTCAAGCTTTTCTTGGAAAAATTCTTTCTCAAAGGAGAAACGTTTTTTGCTCTAAGTTCATCAAGCCCATCAAAGGTAAATGATTTTATATGAACAGTGCGCATACTAGACATTGTTTTTACATTAAAATAGTGAAAAAATAAAAAAGCGCATATATAAGTTTATATTGCAAACTTGATATACTTGCCCAAAATGCTCTCTTAATTCCATTTCAATAGCATTAATTGAATTAACTATAAAGGATTTGTTAATGTTTACTAAAACTTACGCATTTATCTGCCAATACAGTGAAAACGTTCTTCCCACATACTATATATTTGGATAATATTGTATCTGATTTATTAAAAGATACTGAATTTAATTCTACAACATAAGCTTATAACTAGCAAGTTTATATGAAATATAGACACTGAATAATCAAAATCCTAATCAATTTCTATCTATTCAGTATTATACTACACTTATATCTGCCACTTTTTCTTTTTTCTTCATATTTTTGAGCAGTCTCTTAATATTATCCTGATGCTGCAAAATTTCACTTTTTTCTTTTGTTAATTTTAAATTCTCTCTGAACTCCTCAGCCGATCCTTGCAGTTTCAAGCTTTCTCAAATTCCTTTTTTCCGGTCAATTTTAATTTTATTCGCTTTCCTATCAATAGTGCTTTCTGCAGACTGTTTTGTGGATCTCATGCTGTTTTCAAGCAATTTTTTTTGGACTTCAGTTGAAGTATTTTGTGAAAAATTTGGATTTTGGTTTATTCTCCCACGGCTTGGATGCCTTTTAGGAAAAAACAACGATTTCGTGGAGTATGAGTGCTTTATTCAATTAATTGGCGTACAATAAGATCCTACAGTCGGAGAGTTTTTCGCAATTTCTTCATCTCTCAATTTTTTCATTAAAAGTTTTCTTTTAGGAGGCAAAATAACAGCTTTTCTGCTAGGTGTATAGCTGCTTTGTGCCCGTTTTTCTTTAAAATTTTCATCTTTATAAGTTATTAATCTCCCAAGCCCATCTCTTTCTTTTATAAAAGGTACAAAAAAATCAAAATTTTTCCCTTCATCTTTTACAGGGCTTTTTAAAGGGCAAATATCATCAATAACAGACTGTTGTGTTTTTATTACAGAAGTTTGGTTTGGCATCCCCCATTGGTATAGAGAATCTAGATAATTACAAATCGTTTTGCTTTCCATAATTATTTATCCTCATCAAAATTAATTATTGTTGTTTAAATCTGCTAGCATCAATTTTAATTCCTGCTTTGACCAATTCTGCCATATGTTCTAAGTTCTCAAGTCTTTCATCAACATCTTCAATTGTTAAAATAGTGTCAGCATCTTTCTGATAAGTTTCTCCAGGCTTTAATGTCTTTTGTAATTCTCTATAGAACTTAATAGCTTCATCTGCATCACGTGCATCATATGTAGCAGTGCCACCTTGCTCAATTATATCATTTTTCTTTTGTAAAGTGTCTGAAAACTCCAAAGGTTCATTAAACTCTGTTTGCAGAAAATAAGCTTTGAATAAGTTATCAGAGCGTAAACTTGTAGATAATGCTACTGAAACAACAAGCGCACAAATTATCAAACTGTTAACGGCCATTTTAAATATTTAATATCATTTAACTATTTCAAAAAATGTCAATTAACCAATGAGGCTTTAACGGTTATCCTCAATAGCTTTCAATATATCATCAACAATTTTTCTTTTTTCAGGCTGGAAATAATTCGCAGAAGAAACCAAGCTGTCGACATTTGTGCTTCTGTCTTCGCTAAACCTCTTCAAATTCAAAAAAGGGATTTTAGGGAATTTTTTATTTCCAGATAAAAGGATGGCTTCTGAATTCACTTTTTCTTTCGATTTATTCCTTCTTTTAAGGCGCTTACTCCCCCTTCCGTGGGGTTTATTTTTTTTTTTTACAAAAATTTATATATAAATTTTATAGAAAATTTTTTTTTTCGAAATTTTAAAAAAAATCGGAAGCAAATATTAATTTAATTTATAAAATGTTTTAAAATGCAAATTTTTTTAAAATTACACAGAATTCATTATTATACTAATTATCACTTATATATCAATTTTTTTTCATAAAAAAATTTTTTATTTAAAAATTTTTGTTCGCTTAAGGAGGGTGGGCTTTTGGGCAAAAAAGGGATTTTTTCTAATGGTTTTGTACACTCACGGAGGGGGTAGTTAGGTTTTTCTTTTACTGTTGATAAATGCCTGGATTTAATTGGGGTTAATGATTTTGTTAAATTTGTAATTTCTCTTCTAATTGAAAGCTTGGTAGGGTTAAGATGTCTGGAAGGGGAATAGTCAAGTCTTTCAGTCCAAGCACCTGCATAATGAATTGGCTCAGTGAATTTTAAGTAGCAGTCGTCACATACAAGTGTTTTTTTGTTAAGAAAAACAACATTTTTCTTATGTTTGAGATAATCGAATAAAGTCATTTTTGGGTGATTTCTTGCAATTAATTTGGGGATTTCTTGAGAATTGGAATCTATCACAAACTTATAGGCAATATCACACATTCTTTCAACTTCACAAGGGTTTTCGCAGTTATTGCATAAAACTGACTTTTGGAGGGATACAGGATTTTGAGGATTTGAGGAAACTTTTTTAGGGTTCACAGTGTCAGGCAGCTTGGTTAAGCTCACAAGATCTAATGGTTTGCTGGACTGGCAGCGGACTGAAGTTGCCATTAATAGCCAAAGTCTATCTTTAGCATCAATTTTAAAATGAATTACCATTCTTGATATAGACATCTGATTATCTGTAACAAGCTTTACATGCTCGACAAGCACTTCCCCTACATTTCTCATATAATTCCTTATTTCAAAGCCTCTCAAAGGCATTACTCTGCTATGATACTCCTCCCCTTCAAAAGTAACAGCTCTTTCATACAAGTCATACCTCAAATCATACAAATCCTTTGTATTTTCTCTCATCTCAAATAAGCAGATACTTGGACTTCACACCATCTGGATCTGGCTATTTTTTATTCCTTTAGGGTCAATAAATTTCTGTAAAATTCCATCTTGTGACTTGTTCCTGTAATGCAAAAAATGCTTGAGTTCTTCAGCTTCGAAAAATTCTATTTCTCTAATTCCACCTTTACCTATATAAGTGAAATAAGCTACAATCCCAGACTTAGAAACAGACTGAAGAAATGCTTGCTCTATATTTAAGGTAG
This sequence comes from Blepharisma stoltei, assembly GCA_914767885.1. Classification (NCBI taxonomy): domain Eukaryota; phylum Ciliophora; class Heterotrichea; order Heterotrichida; family Blepharismidae; genus Blepharisma; species Blepharisma stoltei. The sequence continues at coordinate 333,375 of CAJZBQ010000052.1, forward strand.
TAAGCTGGTCTTTTGGTTTTTTGACAATTGTCCCATCTCCAGATGAATAAAACCATGATCTTGGCTGTTGATGCTTATAAATGACTGTATGTGGTAAATAAAAACCTCGAAATGAGGTATCGTCTCCTTCACGTTGTCAAGCGTAGTAATATATGTTTTCAATAAGTCCATCTCCTTCAAGGGGTTTTGCCATATTAACTGATTAATTAGCTATTACTTTTTCTTTAAGGTCTTATAGCTTTTTTGACTCCTTTGCATTAAATCTTCCCAGGATAGTGGGATAGATAGATCCTCGTCTTCTATTTGTGGGTCCTTTTCTGCCATAAGTGGCGCAGTGAATTCTATTTTAGGAGAATTTTTGAGGTCTTTTTTGAAGTTTTGGGGAATTTCACTTTTATCTGATTGGCATTCTTTAAAAAGTGTAATAATTTCAGTCGCTCTATGCTCTATAATGCCTAATTTTTGTATTAAGCTCTCTTCATCGTTTAAGACAAGTCTATCGCTTTCTGGCTTGCAGCCTAGTTTTGTGAATAATAAATCAACTGCATTTTTAATTGATTTGAAGGTTTCTGTCATTTCTTCGCACCTTTGGGTATAGTCACTAGTTTTATTTGTAGTTTGTGAATATTTTTTTTCTAATTCATTTACAGCAAGAATTCTCTTTTCTTCTGAACTGTTCCCTTTTGCTTTTATTTCAGAAATCTCATCTTTTAAAGCTTGAATTTGATTTTCTATTGCTTCTAAGTCTAAATTGAGCTCTTCTACATATTTTCCTAATGTTATATTATGCTCTTTCGTCTCTTGATACTGCTTAATTAGCATTTCAATATCGCTTATTCCAGTATACTCTTGCAGCTTATCACAAATAAGCTGATACTCATCAACTTTTCTGCTTGACACCAATATTGCAGCCTTATCTTTTGCAATTTTCCATGACAATTTTGTGATTTTTTTAATTAATTCTTGTTCTTGCTCTGCTTCTTTATTTTCCAGCTCAGCATTTTTTCTTTTTTCTAAAATCGCGTCTTGGGTTTCCTTTATTTGTTTTTCTTTTTCAATGACTTTTCCTAAATTATTCCAATCAGAATTAAACTCTTTTTCTTCTTTTTCAGCTTCTTGCTTGAGTTCTTCTATTTTTTCTTTAGCTTGGTCTCTTTCTCTGATTGCTTTATTTCCTTTTTCTACGATTTCTTTCATTTCTTCCCTTTTCTTTTTAATATCTTCGTCGAGTTCTTTGTAGATATTCATAAAAAAGTTTTTTTCTCTTCTGACTTTATCGATTTCATCACGAATTTTTTTGTTTTTGGCGACAGATTCATTGTATTTTTGAAGGGAGATTTCGAGTTTGCTTTCTAAGCTTTTGATTTTTCGGTTGATAATTAGGTTTGTTTCTTTGCTCCCTTTTACTCCGCCTATCATTTCTCGCTGTTTTGCTATTTTGCTTTGCATTTCAGCGATTTGTCGGTCGAGATCAGCAATTTTACGTTTGGCTAGTTCTGTTTTCTTAGATCCAGTCTCATATGGTTCTTGAGATAGGCTTCTTCTTGAAGGTTCATTAATTTTTGTTTCTGTTATAAATTCAAAACCAACTGAGCTTTTAATTTTTTCAGTTTCTTCTTTAAGTGCGGAATTTCTGCATAATGGAGTTGCTGCGAGAGAAGGCCTGGAACTTCAAGGGTTAGTGAATTGTGCTGGCTTTTGAAGGAGCTATGGGCTCGAGGTGGAGGAACTCTCCGGGGCAGGGTTTATCTCGGCCCACAGACAAGAGACCGAAGGTGTAGCATTAATCGAACATTTCTAGAGGAGTTTCTGCTGCCTGTAAATGGCGGAGGTAGTTCCAGAAGGAGGTATCGGACGATTCCCTCATACTATGACCACTACCAGATGCTAACTCCCCCCCCCCTCCGTGAGCGAACAAAACCATTAGAAAAATCCCTATTTTTTGGTCAAAAACCCACCCTCCGTGAGCGAACAAAAAATTTTTTTACATATAATTTTATATATATAGTTTATTATATCTATATTTAATACAAATAAAGAGGATAATATTGAAAAATAATTATTAAGTTTGTTTGATATATTATTCAAAGGGTTAAAAAAAAGAATACCATAAGTGAAAAGGTTGAATTTAACAATTTTAAATTTAAGACAAAAAAATGAATAGAAGAAATCGATTAGATAATTAACTTCTTCATATTAACTTGATGGCTGAAAATCTTTGGATGATTAACGCCATAAGAACCCGTCAACTCAAATGATTTTCTGACAAGTTGAGGGCTTACAGCATCTCACGCCTTTGAAGCAATGTTTATCAGTTGCTGGCGATCAAGAGCTTTGAGGTTTCCAGTTCTTTTCGATCTTCTTTCAATCTGCTCTGTTTGGAATTTGATTCTGAAATCTGTTGTTTTTGATTTGAAATTTGCAATTACCAGTGCGTCAAGTGGTTGCAAATACTTTGTGCACCCTCCAGGGATCACAATTTTGGTTGCATCTAAATCTGAAATTGCATTAGAAATCATGATAGTTTTATGACTTCCAGCCTGATCATAAATCAGCAGTTGGTTTCCCTCGTCTCAATATTGTTCTGAGGTAGTCATTAAGAATCTGGTCAGAAATGTAGCCAGATTTATTTGATTTTATGATGACATTTTCTGGAATATTCAGTCTTTCTCTTACAAGGTTCGGGATCTGGCCATTTTTCTCTTGAAAAATGAGCAAAAGCAGGCATTTTTTCTCCATCAGCTCTAATCATAAGCATAACAGTGATAAAATGGTTCATTTTAGCTGATTGAACGCCCTAGAATTCGTTGAGTTCCCTTTGAAATCATAAGTGAACTTGCTTTTTTTATATCTCAATCAAATCTCGTTTCATCGAAATTGTAAATGTTAGATGGAACGAATTGAGGAAGCAATGACGCTAAATCATCTAGGTATTGCCTGACAAGTTCTGCCTCTTTTTCGATTGGCTTAATGCTTGAGGCATTGATTTTTCTGAAAGATAAATTATTTCTGGTCCTAAATCCTTGCCACCATTTATCTCCACAGCCGAATCGCGCCAATCCCCATTTTCTGCCGCCAAACTTTTTGCTTTCTCCTCAATCGTTGATCTGAGAACCTGAATACCTTGCTCACGGATTGCAGTAAACCAATGAACTAGTTCTTTCTCTAGCTCTGGAAATTGAGTGAAGCTTTCTAATTTTAATTTTTTATCAGATTTTACTGATTTCTTCAACTCATCAAGCTTATTCAACCCATTCGGAAATCGAGCTAAAGGAGTTGACATGAAACTTTTGCAGCAACATCTCTCATGCTCATCTCATTTTGGTGTTGAATGTAAAATTCAGCAATTTCAACTTTCTGCCAAATTTCAATGTACTTTCTTTTCCCTTTGTACATTTTTATATTATGATTTATAGAGAATTTGCTTATTATATTAAATAAGAAAATATATAAAATATTTTAACTGAATGCATATATTTATTACTAATAGCTTTATTGATTATTAAATTATTGAAAAATTAAGCTGTGTTTTACCTTTAATCAAATGGTATTCTTTTTTTTTTGGGAAATTCCCTTACTCTCCCCCCATAATATTTTTAAAATAATTTTCAACTTATAAAAAAATATTATTTTACAATTAAAAAATTTATATATATTTTTTTTTAAAAAATAAAAATTAACCCCCCTCCGTGAGCGAACAAAAATTTTTTTGTTCGCTCACGGAGGGGGGGGGGAGTAAGAAATCCTATGCTGAAAATTTAGTCCAAGTAGGTTTGGTGACTCTCCAGTCAGACAAACGATGTGACCCTGAGAAAAAGAGCCTTGGTGGCTTCAGTGTCTAGCTCCATATGAAAGGTAGGGGTGAAACTCGAATGGCTAGGGGCTGAAATAATCCTCATTTTAACTCTCCTAATTATCTCTCTCTTTAAGTACACTCATTTTCTGCTTATAAGTGTTCGTGCTAAACTCATACTGGCTTTTTGCTTTTGGTGATGTATGGTCTCTTTTGTTCATTCCTATAATTTAAATATTTAAAAATCACAATAAATTTTATTTAGCGAGATAAAAAATCCTCAAATTATTTTATCTGGGCGATCTCTTTTTTATTTTACGTCTAAAACTAAATGAATTATTAATTAAAAGGGTAATTTCATATATATTTTAATTTTTTAAGAAGTTAAATTATATATTAGACCTGACTCAGATTTATTTAATCTAAATTTGAGAATTTGGAATTAATAGACGAAGAAAATGAGAAAGATATTTTTCCTATGTTTTAATTTAATAATACATTAGATCTGATTAATTAATGGTAGTTTTATAAATGGGAAATAGCGAGCATTCATATATAAGCGGAAGAGAATCTCTCTACACTGATTCGACATGTGTATCTCCACATCCAGTTTTTCTTGATTTTTCTTTAGAGCCTCAACAATTCATATCAGGCCCAATTCCAAAACCACAAGTTATAAGCCTGCTTAATAGCACAAAAAGCTATGCTTCTCTTATAATTTCTGATCTTAGAGACGATTTTTTGCAAACTACAACTGAATTTTTATCAAAGCATAGGAGAAATTCTATAGAAGAGCTTCCCATAAGGCTTCTCACTCCCCCCCTTTAAATTGGAACAAAATATAGGTAAAATTTCCACTTTTTTGGTAAATTAAGCCCCCTTTAAATTGGAACAAAATATAATTTTATATTAAAAAATTGTATATATAAAAATCATAATTTTTATGTAAAAGGTTTTGATATAAGTTAAATTTTCTTCTTAACTAAAATTAAAAATTTAGTTATATCTTGCTCTTGTTTAAAGAATAGAGTATATAAAAACATCTTATTTAAATAAATTTATTATCTATAATTGCTAAACTTTTTAAAAAAAATTAAAATTTTTATTTTTTTTCGATAAAAATGATATTTTTTATTTCAATAATTTTGATAGAAAATTCAATGCGAATTCTTTACAAAAAAATGAAAATTTACTTATCTCTTGCTAGAATAGAGTATAAATAACATCTTATTTAAACAAAAATTAGCATTTTGATCGATAAATTTTCGAAAAATATTGTTTTATTTTTTTTTATCAATAAAAATAATAATTTTTGTGTAAATAGTTTTGATACCAATTAATAGTGGCGTGTTAACTAATAATGAAAATTTAGTTATATCTTGCTTTGCTTTAAAGGATAAAGAGTAAATAGGATTTTATTAGACAAATTTATTAATCTAATTCGATAAATTTTTGAAATTTTTTGTTTTTAAATTTTTATTTAATTTTTTTTCTTTTTAAAAAATTTTATATTGATTTTTTTCATAAAAACATTTTCTTAACCCTTTAAATTGAATAAAATTTTTTGTTCCAATTTAAAGGGGGGGGAGTCAGAGAAATTAGCAAGGGCTTCCTTGAAAATTTTCAAAAAAGACAGCAAGCCATTGGAGAAAGTTTTCAATTCATATTAGCCCATCAAAGAATAAGTGACGAAATCCTTACAAATTCAATCCGAAATCTTCAAGAAGACCAAGATATCAAGGTTATTCTTGATAATATGAATAATTTTGAGCCTTCATCAGACAGAGATATCAGTCCTGAAGAACTCTTATCCATAATGAGATTCAAGGCACAAAGAATGGAGATTTTAATAGAAAAATTCAACTTTCTAAACAAAAATGAGAGATTAATTGTCGTGTCATTAGCTATTGACTTTGCTGTAAATAAAAAGTTCGGGTTAAGTGAAAATGAAATAAATTATGCAATTTTGCATTGCATCATTCCGAGTCATGGTACATTATTTGAAGAGTTTCAAAAAGTCAACAAAAAAATTAATAGCCTTTGCAGATTATAACATAAAAATTATTATTTTATAAGTTTATTTAAATCTAATTACGAATTTTACATTAATACAAAACTACCCTCCTTTACTAATATAAAGAACAAGAGTATCGCCAATTTTCAGATGCAAGGAACAATGCCTGTCATAAAGCAGCCCCATTCTTTTCAGCTCATTCGTGATTTCGCCATTTTTATTGTGGATTTCAATTCCTATTCCAATTAAATCCATACTGTTAGGGACAATGCCTTCTTTTTCAGCTCTATAGGTGTGTTTCGAGACATTCACATCAACTCCTGTAAATTGACTCTTGATCAGCCTCAAAAATGGCAAAAAATGATCATAAAAGTAAATATTTTCTGTTTTAAAGTAATATTTTGAGTCATATCACTCAGTTTGACCCAGTTCTACATCACAGACTCTGTTTACGTTATATAAATACATTTTTTTTGATATTCCTTCATTTTCTTCAAAGTAGCTTGGTGGATACTCTGGAGCTAGATTATGTGACTTCTTAATTGCTCTAGTATCTTGTATCAAAGGGGGTTGCCATTGGATAGTTTCAAATCTTAGCAGTCCTTGCAGATTATATCAATTAATCGCAAATTCAATATTATCACCTACACAAACTAACGGAATTTGCTGAGAATAAGCATAAATTTTAGTATCCTCATTACCTCTTGACTCATCCCTATGCAATCAAACAGCTTTATTTCCTTTTGGAATACAGTCTAATTTGAATTCCGCCTTGTAATTTTGATGTGACGTATAAGTTCGATACGTATATCTTAGTTTAACTGTGTGATTTGCTAAAATTGGTAAAGGCTCAGCAACCATAATCCTATCAACTCTAATCCCATGCTTGCTGCTCACCGCTATTTTCCCTGAGTATAAGAAACTTCGTTTAAATATAAAAAGATGAGAATGTGTCAAGGCGAAATGGCTTTCAATCGAACTAAAAGTAGCGTCCAAAACCTCCTTGATTTTAAAATACCAGTAAGGAGAAACAGAAATAAGTATTTTATACTCTCCAGCCAAAAACATCACGATAGTAAGCACCGCTGAGTCCGGCATCATCCACAAATTCACTTCTGATTTTTTTGCTTTATCACTTTCCTGAAGCACTCTTTTAAGCATTTTGACATAAATATTCTTCTTTCTGTCTCTGAGCTCTGCAATTGTGTGTGATTTTTCTTCATTCAACGCTAGCACTTCTAGAGATTCAGGAGTTAATGAATGCCCACCTCCCATAATGAATTAACTTTGAATTGAATCCATTGATAATAATGGATAAATTAATCAAGCTACGGCCTAATCTTATTCCTAGATTGCTCAGACCTGAACCAAAAGTGTATAAGTTCTTTAACAAGCCTATTTACCTAGTCAGGACAGAAAAAGAACTCCAAGAAAACGTCCTTTGTTTCAGATGTCCTCAAGAACTCACAAAGCCTGAACTTAGACAAGTTTTTACAAAAGTCTACGGGATGAAATTAAAAGCTGTCAGTACTTTTAATCATATGGGGAAAATTGCAAGGAATAGAACTAATGGGCATTATAGGAAGCCTGATTACAAGAAAGTGTATGTGGAATTGGAACATGAAGCCCCTCCATATCTCCAATACTTTAAAAACATATAAGCTAATAGATATTATAGCAGGGAAATAAAGAATTTAAGTTTTTCATATAAAAAGACTGAATAAACTTAGCTAGGAATTGATAAATTGGTAATAAATGGTGAAGGTTAAGGCATACGAGCTTAGAAAGAAGGATCAAGAAGGATTAAAGAAGCAGCTTGAAGAACTCAAGACTGAACTTTCACATTTGAAGGTCGCGAAGGTCGCTGGAGGAGCTCCATCAAAGCTTTCAAAGATCAAAGTGTTCAGAAAAGACGTAGCCAAAGTCTTGACTATCATCCATGAAAAGAAAAGAGACCAAATCAAAGCTGACAGCAAAGGCAAAAAGTATCTTCCTTATGATATTAGACTAAAACAGACCAGAGCTATCAGATTAAGATTAACAAAAGAACAAGCCAAGAAGCTTCCTCTTACCCCCCCCCCCCCTCCGTGAGCGAACAAAACCATTAGAAAAATCGCCATTTTTTGACCAAAAACCCACCCTCCGTGAGCGAACAAAAATTTTTTTAATAGAAAAAAATTTTAATGGAAAAAAATTTTGATATATAAGTGATAATTAGTATAATGAAATCTAGAGCTAATTCTGTTTAATTTTAAACAAATTGCGTTTTAAAACATAAATTTTGCAAATTAAATTAATATTTGCTTCCCAATTTTTGCAAATTAGGATTTTTTTAAATTTCGAAAAAAATATTTTTTAAAAAATTTATATATAAATTTTTTTTTAAAAAAAAAAATTAACCCCCCCTCCGTGAGCGAACAAAATTTTTTTGTTCGCTCACGGACGGGGGGGGGGGAGTTAGAATTCTGAAGAAAAAGCTTAATTTCCCTCAAAGAAAATTCGCAGTAGCTAACTAAAAATTGGTTTTACGTGCAATTATGTGTAGATTATTAATGGACTTATATGTTGCTATATAATTTTCTATAAACGTTGATTATTCCCTTATTATTTCTGAGGAAATCAGAGATATTAAATAGCAAGCATAAATTAATTCTTATAACTTATAATATGCCAGATCCTTAACTATTAAATTTATTATTAGAGCAAACAAATAACATTTTTTATTTTTTCACCTCTGATGTATTTCAATACAATCATAGCATATAGCGTGATCTATCTTTTCTACATCGTTTAATGTATGGATCAGATTATCCTTACTTATAAAAGTCGTTATGTCTAATAGCAATATAATCCTTAAAATCTGCAACAGCCACATAAAAGTAAGCTTCTATTTATATAGACTAATTACTCAATCTTTCAATTTCAGATAAAATTGGCTAACATAAATTCAGTTCATTATAAAAGTTACTATATGAACATCTTGGTCTTTATTCCATTTTGAAATCCACGTAATATTGGTAATTAAAAATCGTGGCTATAATAAATATATGGCAGAAGTTCCTATCAGATACGGAGTCCCTATCAAGCTTGTTCACCACGCCACTCACCATTCACTTCATTCGCATCCTCATGCTTTAGGAAGTGGAACCCATCAACAAGAAGTTACAGGCTTTGGTTCTCGCGATGATAATGATTGGTGGATTGTTAAAGGACCAGATGGAAACGGACCTTGGAATTGTCCAATCGGAACTCCAGTCCTTAACCATCAAATCATCAGACTTGAGCATCTTGCGACGGGTAAGAACCTTCATTCATCGCCAGGAGTTCATTCTCCATCATCCCACCAACAAGAAATTTGTGCCTTTGGAGAGCATGGAGTTGGAGATGTCAACGATAACTGGCGCTTGGAAGTCGAAGGACAGCCTCCAAATACTCCTTGGTTTGGAAATCACCATATCAGACTTATTCATGTTCAGAGCAACCATTCTCTGCATTCTCATCATGGGCATAAGATCAGAGACCAACAAGAAATCACTGGGTATGATAGAAGAGATGAGAATGATTTCTGGACTGTCGAGCGTATAGCTTAAGTTAACTAAAATTAGGAAAATAATGACAATTGAAAGATTTTAACTGAAAGAAAGTTGTCGGATAAATAAAATGGCATTCGGTTCGAGAGGAATTGGCTCTGCCATTTTTTTTCTCCCTCATGGAAATTTTATTTATGGGGTTTGGGTTTTCTCTCGAGAACTTCTGCACAGCAACAGCCGTTTAACTTTGGGGATAACCAAAGGCACGGCTCCTCAGCGCACTCAAGATTTCGGAGTTTTACCTCTCAGCACATCCCCCACGGGAGGATGACCCTTAGGCGGAACACGCGCAGGAGCTGAGTCTGGACGAGAGACGGCAACGCGCCGGGTGAGATGTGCGGCGATTTATCTGGCGACTAGCCTTATAGAAGGCTTGGGTGTGGGCTGACCACATATTCCAAGATGGCTTGGTGACGTCACTAGTTGTCGCTTTGACCCTTTTTCATTAAGGGGTGTGGGCACTAGACACCTTAAAAAACTATGTAAGTAAGTAAGTAAGTAAGTAAGAAAGAAAGTTGTCGAGTAATTTCACATTTTCTATTTGCTCATTAAGGCAAAGACTTTGCTTTATTGTGATTTTTTAGTGTGTAGAGATTATTAAATTTTAAAATTTCATGCCTAATAATTTCGAAAATTTTTCATTTTTACTAAAACAAATTAAAATTTTGATATGGATTTTATTATAAGTAATAGTTTAGATTTTGGTTTATTATAATTTTTTACATATAAGATTATAAATTTTGCTTTCAAACTGATAATTTCTAATATATTATTTTTGTGTAAAATATATTTTATGGAATATGCATTTTAGCATAAGAAATTGATTTTTGGAATTACATTATCCAAAGCTTGCTTTGGTATGCAAAATCATAAAGATTTTTATACTTAATTATTTTTAACTTTATTTTTTGTTTTTATCCTTTTTTTGTTCCAATCCCCTCTTTGTTCTCTTTTGAGTTGAAATTTCGTCATGTCTTTCCCATTCTTCTTATTCTGTTTCTTTTCTATTTTTCTCTCTCTTTTTTGAGGCAATTTAATTTCTGCTGAATCAAAGCTTTGGTCAGTGTAATCAGATTGTTTTGTTAGTTTTTTTGGATTAAGAAATGGGTTTGATGACTGATGTGCAGGCTCCTTTGTCTGCAAGGATTTCTTTTCTTTTTGCAGAGTTTCTTTATCTTTGATTCTCGTCACGTTTAATCTTCTTCCTGATAGCATATAATTGTTCATTGAAAGAGCTTTTTTGGCTTCTTTTTTGTTCGAATAAACCACATGTGCAAACCCTTTCCCTTTTTGTGCATCTTTACCCCTAGGAATTTTTATTTCTCGGATTTGTCCAAAGTCTTTGAATTTTGACCTCAACTCTTCTTCTGTTATATTGTATGGCAAATTATTGATGAAAATGCTGGATTTTAACGATGACCTCCCCCCTCAATCTTCATGTCTATTGCAACAAAAATGCAATTTTTTAATATTGTAATTGCCCGAGGATGGCGCTATCTTGCGCCATCCTCGGGCAATTACTATATAAAATTTTATATAAAAAAAATAATAATTTTCAACACGTGTCAACCTGCCTTCTTGGCGGCTATGGGCTGACATGAATTTACATACATGTTGTAAATTACAGTAAATTTTGCTCCTACAAAAGTGACTGTAAATTGTTTTTTACGAATTTTGCATGAAAAAACAACATCGGAAAAAAATTTTATAAAAGTGTACCTGAATTTACAACATCATAAAATGTTTTGCCGTTTTTGCATGAAAAAACAGCATTCAAAAAAAAGTATGAAATCGTTAATTTATAAGATTAAAAAGAGAAATCTCTGAATAAAATAGATTATAAATACTAGACTCCTTATTGATTATTAGGCTATATAATAAAGATCAAATGAATAAAGAAAGTATATTGCACCTAAATCAGGGCTTGATTTTGCTATTTAAAATTTTTATGCTTCAAAAAGTTGCATGAAAAAACCCGGAAAAAAATTTTAAAGTTTATGTGATGTGCATACAATCGAGCACTCAAAATAATGTTTAATAACAGATATATACTCTTCTAGCAATTGTATCTTTTTCTTTTAAAACTAAAAGCGCTTTATTCCTAACAAATAATATAGGTAATGTTTAAAAAAAAAATTAAGCGCTTCAATGAAAAAACCCGGAACTTTAATTTTTAAAAAAAAAATTTGCATGAAAAAACCCCTTGTTGTTTTTTGAAGTCCCAAAAATTGCATGAAAAACCCATAATGGATTTTTTTTTCTTGAAAATTGCATGAAAAAACAACAATTAATTTCTTAGGAAATTTAATGAAAATTTTTAATGAAAAAAAGGGAATTGAGGCTTAGCAGTTTTGATAATAATGAATATTTGTTTCTACACAATTTTAACGCAATTTCTAGCATATTTGCAAATGTATTTACATACTTTATCTCTTATCTCTGGCAAATACTATTTTTAAGCGAGTTACTAAATAAATGTGCCTAATTTAGCTTTATTATATTTACTTTTAACATAAATCTAGCATAAATTGCTATAAAAACGGATAGATCATAAAGAGATCAATAATTATTTGTATCAATCTATTATTTAATAATTTTTTTTTATTTTTACATATTATTTATTTATTTACAAAATTATTTTTTGCAAAATACATGAATACTGCGCATGAGAGACAAAAGTGCTATTTATAAGCGAATACATGATAAATAGAATTAGAATCGCATCAGAAATAATCAACTTCAATTTCTATCGACGCTAATATCCAATATATTTTAAAAAATTATAATTACAACATGATATATTTTATTATAAATTTAAATAGGCATTTAAGGTTTTATAAATATATAAATGATATAAACAATTTAAAATACATTGATTTAATGCTATCAGCGATAGATTGTGTACCGATATTGAACTATCAAATTACCATTGATATTTTGTAAAAAATAATTTCTAAATAAATAAATAATATGTAAAAATAAAAAAATTAGTAAATAATAGAATGATACAAATAATTATTGATCTCTTTATGATCTATCCGTTTTTATAGCAATTTATGCTAGATTTATGTTAAAAGTAAATATAATAAAGCTAAATTAGGCACATTTATTTAGTAACTCGCTTAAAAATAGTATTTGCCAGAGATAAGAGATAAAGTATGTAATACATTTGCAAATATGCTAGAAATTGCGTTAAAATTGTGTAGAAACAAATATTCATTATTATCAAAACTGCTAAGCCTCAATTCCCTTTTTTCATTAAAAATTTTATAAAAAATATTTTTTTTTCGAAATTTTAAAAAATCTAATTCGCAAAAATTGGAAAGCAAATATTAATTTAATTTATAAAATTTATGTTTTAAAAAGCAATTCTTTTGAAATTAAACAGAATTAGCTCTAGATTTCATTATACTAATTATCATTTATATATCAAAATTTGTTTCCATAAAAATTTTTCTATTAAAAACATTTTTGTTCACTCATGGAGGGTGGGTTTTTGGGCAAAAAATAGCGATTTTTCTAATGGTTTTGTTCACTCACGGAGGGGGGGGGAGTAAGAAATTAATTGTTGTTTTTTCATGCAATTTTCAAGAAAAAAAATCCATTATGGGTTTTTTCATGCAATTTTTGGGACTTCAAAAAACAACACAGGGGTTTTTTCATGCAAATTTTTTTTTTTAAAAATTAAGTTCCGGGTTTTTTCATTGAAAGCGCTTAATTTTTTTTTTAAACATTACCTATATTATTTGTTAGGAATAAAGCGCTTTTAGTTTTAAAAGAAAAAGATACAATTGCTAGAAGAGTATATATCTGTTATTAAACATTATTTTGAGTGCTCGATTGTATGCACATCACATAAACTTTAAAATTTTTTCCGGGTTTTTTCATGCAACTTTTTGAAGCATAAAAATTTTAAATAGCAAAATCAAGCCCTGATTTAGGTGCAATATACTTTCTTTATTCATTTGATCTTTATTATATAGCCTAATAATCAATAAGGAGTCTAGTATTTATAATCTATTTTATTCAGAAATTTCTCTTTTTAATCTTATAAATTAACGATTTCATACTTTTTTTTTGAATGCTGTTTTTTCATGCAAAAACGGCAAAACATTTTATGATGTTGTAAATTCAGGTACACTTTTAAAAAATTTTTTTCCGATGTTGTTTTTTCATGCAAAATTCGTAAAAAAAAATTTACAGTCACTTTTGTAGGAGCAAAATTTACTGTAATTTACAACATGTATGTAAATTCATGTCAACCTATGGCTATGGCGAACTGGGACGGACTCTAGCCGAGAATCAGACGCAGGCTCAAGAAATGTGTATCCGGGTAGGTTTTGGCTGCTTTCCTGTGGTTGGAAATAGATGCGTTCAACAACGTCCTTTGGATCCGAGGACCCATGGGCATTCCTCTACCGAGAAACTGGGGATTTCCGCCCAGGTCACAGGGGAACAGTCTTTTTCCTGTAGCTGTCGAAGGAAGGCACTCTGACACCCAATAGACTCCAAATCCTTGGAATCAAGCTACTCCTATCGCCCGTAGCAGGGCCGCAGAAATCCATAAGCCACCTACTCAAGACTGAAGCCGCAAAGCAAGGAGGAGACAGAAGGTACCGGAAGGGCACTCGTAAGAGGGATCGACCCTCTGGGCTGGAGTCAAAAAGCCGTAGAAGCTTCCATATGGGAGGTCTTTGGTGGCTGCGCCACCAATATGGCTAGCGCCTGTCTGTAATATCCTAATCCTAATCCTCTTGCAACAAATTTTCGAGCGCATCTTAAATTTTTCCGTACGTTTTAGCTATAATAATTGCCCGAGGATGGCGCAAGATAGTGCCATCCTCGGACAATTTCTATAGATAAATTTAATAAAATGGCGAGCGATCACAATAGCCGTCTAAATCTCGATGAGAAAGTCATTGGCACGCCTACAGCAGCGCTGTTTTATGGTTTTTTTTTGAGAAACTCACCTAGAGAAAAATGCATTTTTTTTTTTATAAAAATGTTTGTGTTGCATAGGCATGAAAATTTTTTTCGAAAAATTTTTGCTGCAGACATGAAGATTGAGGGGGGGGTCATCGTTAATTCTGTTTCTGGTTTGTTAACAATTGATACTGAAAGAATGTTTCCCTTGAAATCTTGCCCATTAAGAGAGGAAGATAAAGAAGCTTCTTCTTTATTTTTGTATAAAACGCAATAAGCTCCAGATGAAGTGTCTTTAATGTTTTCGCTTGAATTGCTTTTAACCCAAACCTTATCCACTTCTCCGAATTGGCTGAAAAGTTTCTTTATCTCTTTTCGAGTAGCAGAGAGTGCATTTTCAACCAATACTACGCTATGCTGTATAGATTCGTCTTGATTTGAAATTGTAAGATCGCCATCAGTTTCTGTGTGAGATAGTTTTGACAATCCTTGTTTCTTTTGGATCTCATGGCTAGCTATCATTTTTATAAAAATAATGTCTATTTGCAGAGGATGCTATTGCATTCAAGACTTTAAAGAATTTCTAGTTCATAGATTTCTACTTTAATAAATAGATAGTTCTATTTTCGTCAGTATTTTCATTAACTTCATGATATATACATCATGAGTGGTAAACCATAAAATATGAATCCTATATGTAATATATACATCCATAATGAGATTGATTTATCAAGCACCTGACGAAGGTGTGAAAGCAATCCTACTAGCTCTCAAATGGACTGGTCTTACAGTCCAAAAAAGAGCTGATAATGCTTTTATTGTCACTTTGCAAATAGACGCCCAAGACAACGTAGGAAATACAATTGAAGTCATGGGAGAGCTAAGCATAATGAGATACATTATGGAGCAATCTCCTTTTGCTGGCTCATCCAATCTACATCTCGAAGAATGGATCATTTATAGACTTAAGCAGCTAGCTTCTGAATGCCCGAAAGCTGCCATAAAAACAAATAAAGAACTTATAGCTGCAGTCAGACACTTAGAACAAAGCTTGAATGGAGATTTTATTGGTGGCTCTCACCCTGGAGTTGCTGATTTTCTGAGTTTTTCCTATTTACTGCAATTTTTTGTTGGAAATCCATGGACTGTCAAAACTTTTCCTTTGCTTGCAGAATCATATGCAAAGCTTAGTGAAACTTTTGGAAATGTCTTGGAAGAGCTCGGAGAAAAAGCTCAAATCCTGAAAATTAAGAAAAAGCAAGAAAATACAGAGCCAAATCAAAATTCTTAATAATTATCAGTTAAAAGATTAACGATATCTTTTTAGCTTCGCAACAAAAACTTTCTTGTAAATTTTCCTCATAACTCTTAATAAATTATCAGAAGCGACAAGGTATAAGCGGTGCTGCCATGGTATATCGCGCGCTTTACTGTTAGTTTCCCTACCTTTATTTCCTACTTTAGATGGTGACTTCAATTTGATTTTTGCTAAAGATTCAGATATAGCATTTGATAACGATTTTGATACTGCTTTTTCTAAAGCTGAAATACCTTTCCGATATTTAATCAATTTTTGATAGCTTAATTTCACTCTTTTATCTTCTTCTGGCTTAGTTTCAAAACTCATATTAGGATCAAAAACACAGTTTTTCACATCTCTGCATGGCGAAGGGTCACTTTCTGTAGGTGCGCTATCAGTTGGCACGCTATCAGTAAATTCTAATAAATTTTGAGGAGAAAAGCCGTTCAGCCTTTCAAAATTTGGTGTTATAAACCCAGATTTCTTTTTTACAATAAATCTCATCCTTTGCTTCAATTCAGTATCATATTGCTGTCTTTTATTTGTAGGGCTTACTATTGCTTTATGGACTGGGGCGATTGCAGGACTTTTACTTGATGGCTTCCAAGGTGGTCTTCCTGAATTGAGAGCGATTTTTAAGGCTTTGTCTTTGTCTTTTTCTTTGTAAATTTTAGGACTAGAGATCATGTTTTGAATCAGTTTTTGTTGATAGCTAGAAGAATCAAAGCTTTGTTGAGATGAATGATTGGCATAAAGATTAGACCTGCTTGAATTATTTGAAATTTCTGCTTCAATGTCAATTTCTACTTCTGGGGCTTTATATATTTGATTAATAGTTGGAGTATGCCTTGTGAATGTCGTGCTAGAGAGTCTTGAAATCTCAGACTCTTCTAATTCTACTGGCTGAGATCTTTTTTCACCTGGCAAATCTAGAATAAATCCATCGGAATCAGATGGTGATACAAAATCAAGCTTTTCTTGGTCTCGCTCAGAGAGGCGTGTATGCAAATCAGGGAAAACTGATAATTGATTTACATTCACTGATACAGTTGAGTGACTCTTAGGCATGCTTTCAATTGAATGCATCAAGACCATATCGTCATCTTGCTTTAGAGCTTCTGGGGTGTTATTTGAAGTTTCATCATTTGTATTTGACAAATTCATAATGCTATATATAGCCCGATCCTGCTTTGGATCTGACTTGACCGATATCGGAGTTATCATATGGGGAGTTGACGAGCCAACGTTTGCTGCAAAGTCAACACCCCAGATGACAAACCACCAATAACAAGAGGATTTGCCATCTGGAGAGTTGGCTTTGCCAATAAACGTTGGTTCATCAACTTCCCATCTGGGAACTCCGACATCAGTCAAGCCGATCCAAAGCAGGATCGGGTTATGTCCTCAATTTTCCGTCATCTATTAAATTACTTCATGAGTCGCTTAAAACGTTTAAATAATGCTTTTGTAGACAGTCTTCAAGTATCTGGAGCTTCTCTTCCATTATTAGTTCTCGGTCACTCTTTAGTTTTTGAAAGACTCCTTTAAAATTTAACTCAGAAGGATTTATTATTGGTGATTCTTCTTCATTAGCTCCAAGGGAATAATTATTAATCCTATTGAAAATCTTTTTCTTAAGGCGCTTTATATGTGAAGAAATTCGTGTGAAAATAATTTTTGAACTCATTTTTCTTTGATAGTCTTGCTTCCATTTATTGATTTTTTCAGGGTCACTAGAATTTATTCAAATTTTTAAAGCTTGCTTGAAATGAGCCCTCTCATATAAAATAATGCATTTTTTAAGGATCTTTTCAATTGATTTTTGGCCATCACTTCTCTCATTTGCATCAACCTTAAGCCACCTCTCAAATTTCCTTTTTAATGCTTTTTTATTCATGTCTTTGATGGCCTGCTTTAGAGTTAGTGCAGCAGTCTTTTTTTGTAACTTCGCTAGCCTCTGTAAGCGACCAAAATGTTTTTGCTTGCTCACTATAATAATATTTTTTAAAAATCACTATTCGTAAAACTGGAATGCGCAAATTAATTTAATTTATAAATTATGTTTAAGGATGCAAACTGTTTAAATATAGAATTAACTAGATTTCATTATAATAATTATTACTTATATCAAAATATTTTAAAAAATTTGTTTGTTTGAAATAGGGATTTTTCCGATGATTTTGCTCGCCCAAGGGAGAGGTAAGCATAAAATTTCTCTTTCTTTTATCAAAGTAAAAGCCAATAATTTATATTTATGTGCCAACGCTGATATTTCTTGCAAAATTCCTCTAGCTGCTTCCTTTTTCCTTGGGTCGTATATAGGGTATTCATTGTTTTCGTTGAATTTCTGATAATTCGAAAACCTTTTAATCGCCTGAAAAGCAAAAGCTTCAGACTCAATTTTGAATCTATGATAAAGGTTTCCAATTATTCCAGGTATCAAAGCAGCAGCAAGTGTCTTATCATATATGCATTTTATCCCTGCAAACTCTTTTATCTGTGAAAAACAAGACTTTAGCACAGGATACACAAGCGGGAAAATAGATTTTGACAGCCTTTCTTTTCTATCATGTTCTATTCTGCATTGAATTATTCTTTCTATCGTTTTATCATTGTCGCCTTTTGGATAAAGCCTTTCTAAATCTTCATGGCCTTTTGTAATAGTAAGATCTATAGAGCCTCTTAAGCTTGATCGTAAAGAAGAATTTTTTTCCATATTGTAATCAAGCGAGTCGAAAACTGAGCCAATCAGCTTATTGGCATATTCAGAGCGCTTATAAGGAGCTAGTTCTGTTAAATATCTAGCTATTTGGTGTGTTCCAGGCTCCTCTGCTTCATATAAAAGTCCAGCCATATGTGAGCAGGTGGAAACTAAACTGATTAGATTATTGTGCTCATTATGAACTGCATATACTTTCCCAATCCAATAAGTAAGCTGGCATTCCATAAAATCCGTGCTTGATGATAACCGATTTTGAAATTTTTCTCTTCATTCATATATACAGCTGGAGCTTCTAGAAAACCCATAAGCAAAATCAAGTGTACTTGCAATAGAAGTTATGCTATCTCCATAATTTATCGGCAATTTCACTAAATCCATGCAATCATCAAAAATATACGCTTCACCTGAGTCAGTTAAAGCCACAATAAAACTATTTCCACAGCTCACAGCAGTTATTGAATATTTCTCAAGCTCTGGTAGTGTATAAGGGTAATTCCCAGAACCCTTTTTCGGTGACCCTGTCGGGAGCCTTCTCACTATAGAAGACCTTCTTGAATTAATGTAATTGTGCGCGCTTCCTATAACTCCATACAAATACACATAGCACCCATCAGTGCATATACAAGTAAAAGAAGGCCCACATAAAACTTGTTTAGCTTTAAATATTTTGGCGCTTTCGACTATCATAGGAGGCTGGTGATTTATCGAAAATCCGAGCGTTCCTAATTCTCCTTGAGACCCACTTCCCCAAGTAAAAAGATGTCCCATAGAATCAATTACGGCAGCATGTGTTTTCCCTATAGATCCTTGTATTATTTCTTCAAGCTGTGGAATTTTGACAGGAATTTCAGATGAATATAATCCTGGCTCTATGAAGAGCCCGCTTTGTTTGCTGTCTACTCCTCAGATGAAAACTTCACCCTGATTACTTATCATGATTCCGACCATATCATTACAAGCTATTGCTTTAATAGCAGTTTGGATAAAAATTTCTGCAGGGGGGTCCTTGATTTCTTCTTTTGTCAGGCCTTTTTCATAGACTTTTCCATCTTCTGCTAAACAAATTCCTTTTTTTATTCCAACGGCACATGATTTTATACTAAAATCTGACCCAAAAAGATGCTTGGGTGGAGGGATATCTGAGGATATTCCAGTAGATTGCGACAACCAAAATGCTCCCTAAATAAGATTTACATATTTCTTGCTTATCATTCTTTGTGGATTTTAATTATGACGATTTATGGAATAAGCATTGGATCTTATATTTAAACATAAAGAATTAGTGCCTGATTGAAGATTTTTCTATGACAAAAACGTTTAAATTTAAATTCTGGCTTATCTATAGCAGATTGAGTTTAGTTTTATTAAAATTGCAGAGAATTTTACTGTAATTCCTGAAGGTTACCATCACCCTTAATGCCCCCTTCACCTGCTCGTCAGTTTGTGCGCTACCTCACAAAAAGTTGCTCCTGCTGGACGAGGGCCTGCATTTTCTGTATAATAGTTTGTTGTGTCGCGCTGTCGTGCCACACGTTAGCAGTTGCCCACCATGGAAAATTCAGATTTTCTGGTCGACTCTTGTCAAAATGGAAATTCGAAGTCAAGGGTATAAATTCGGCTTCAAACTGGGAAGCACTGCCAATGGCCAGGATGAGCACCACTGGCATTGCTGGGATATCCCTTAATAGCTCTTGGCTCGATTCACTCTGAGTTAAAAAAATTGGTATTGAGTAAAGCATGCAGTCGGCAACCCGACATTGAGATCACCTATCAAGAAAAACCTGGTTTGGATACATCCCCAACGCCATCTTTCCTTCCTAAGGTTTCTGCGTGCTCTGTGTGGATACCAGGAGATAAGGGGCGGGTTGGTTCGACGCGCCATTTTAAAGTATATCTATAGTAGATTGGCAGTTTATTGGAATATTTTTATTTCTAGTTAATTTGGCTTTTCAAGGTCTTTTGATGCACGATTGTGTATTAAGGATCCTCTGGTGTTGTAATAGTTTCTGAATGACGGCCTCTCTTCGAATTGTTCAGGGTTTTTCTCTCTAAAGTGTTCTGAAGCTTTGATTTTTTTTAGCTAATAATAATAAAATGAGTATGCACGGTAATGGTTGACCCGTAAACCTTTCCTCCTGCGCGAATTTTATTATTATGGGCTTCGGTTTATCTGATGTACCTTATGCAACTTGCTAAATATTGCTAATCGTATAACGTAAGTCATTTGGCCAAGGATAAGGACGTAAAGGGGCTTTACAGCTTGACACAGAGAGGAGGGTGATCCTTAGGTGGAACACGCACAGGAGTCAAGTCTGGAGCGAGGTCAACAAGTATAATAGTATATAGGGCCTTCCTATAGATGGCGCATTCCGAGCCATCTATAGGAAGGCCCTATAATGATTTTTTGCAACTGGGAGACATTTGGAGCCCAGGAATAGACAGCTATAAGTGCACCTATGACGACTTCAATAAGGATCTAAATAGAAATTACGTCTTTTGGCATGCCGATGTGGATGCTATGCATAGAGTCTTCCATTAGATGTCTAAACTCAATCAGACTATAAACACTGTGCACAAGCATGATCAAGCCTAAGAAGAGCCCATAATGCTTACCTTTCATTTATATTTTATTTGCCTCTTAATCAACCTAAATCTTCAATTTTCACATTAATAAAATAAAAATATAAAATGAACGTGGAATTGACTAATCATCAGCTGGCAGCTCTCAATGCAAAAATGCCGTCTTTCTTCATCCTTAAGCAAACTGTTAACAAAGGATTGCCACCTAGACCGTCAAAGCAGCGCAAATCTGAAGTGGACAACATGGACTTGGATATTGTTTATGAACCTCAAGTTGCGGAATCTCGCCCACAACGCAACAAGAAGAAGATAGAGTTTGACGAGATTGATTCAGGACAAAAACAAAGCGAGCCTTCCAAAAAAATTCAGAAAATTCTGCAGACAATAAAAAGGCATCCTATGGCAGAACCTTTCTTACACCCTGTTGATCCCAAGCAAGTTCCAGACTATTACAGCGTGATTCAGGATCCTATGGATTTGGAGACAGTAGAAAGGAAGCTCAAAAGTGGGGAATACGAAACTGGCTATCAATTTGCAATGGATATGCGCCTTATTTGGAGCAATTCGTTTTATTATAATGCTAACGGCTCTGAATTGTATCACATGACTATGACACTCAGTGCTGAATTCGAGAAACTTATGAAAGGCAATGAAAGCTTAGTTTTGGTTGATAAAAAAGATATTATTCAGGATTTGTATAAAAAACTAGAAAAACTGTCCAAAGGCATGAAAGATCTTCAAACAGGCAAAGTTCAAGCTCAGCCGCCAAAGCCTGCTTCTCCGCCTAAGCCTCCACTTGAAAAACCTATGAGTTTGCAAGATAAAAAAGCCCTCTGCAACAGCATTAAGAAGCTTGATCCTAAATATCTGAGGGGAGTTTTAGATATTGTTCAAGAATGTATGGATATCCAAGGGGAAGAGCTAGAATTTGACATAGATAAGCTGGGCTATAGCCGTTTAAACAAGTGAAGTCAGGCTAGGAAAACTTGTGAAGATCACCCATAATGTCACCAGTCAGACAAATAAAGGCAAATTAACGTCCCTGCAGAGGTAGCGAAGCATAATAAACCATATATTAAGCTAAGTTAGACATAGATAAGCTCCCTTCAAAAGTATGCAGAGAACTAGACAAGTATGTGAGAAATTGCTTACAAAACGCAAATCGCACACACAAGAAGAGTAAACCCCAAGTGGTGAACATAAATGGAATTAAAAATGCTCAAGAAATCACTTCTAATAGGCTGACAGATTTAGACTCACAGTTGCATGAACTGGCTCAAAAGTCAAGAACTGAAGTTCCAGCACAGCCAGAGCCGAAAGATGAAGAGTCTGAGAGTGAAAGTTCTTCATCAAGCGAAAGCGAGGAAGATGACATGCCAATGCCGGCGCATGATATTGATGCATATCATCAGTATCCTAACCAAATGGGTACAGACTCAATGTGAAGCATGTTCCGTGACAATAATATTGATACGTATCAAGATTTTTCTACTGGTACCTTTTCAACGATGATGGATTTTGATAAAAATGATGCATTCAAATAATTAACCTGAAGTTTATAATTGTATAGATAATTTCTAAAAATAAGCAGACAACACAGGATGTTTTCCTTTTTAATATGCATAAACTTTTATTTTTAGCTTGAAGTCTAATGATGCTTTTGATCTTTTCTAAAAAATTGTTTATAATTATAAAAGTACTAATCTAAATATAATAAAAAAATATCACTGGATTAATCAATTTAAAGATTTATAAGTATTTTATGTTGAGAATTTGAAATATTATCATTGAAAAATTACATTTCAGGTCATATCCGTAAAAACTAAAATAAAAAAATATTCATTTATCCACTACTACTAATAATAACTGTATATATTTTCGTTAGTAAAGACATGAAAATAAGCTGCTTTTTATTTAATTGAAACTCAAAAACGCATAATTGAGTTTAAAAATTATAAAATGGGTGAATGTTGTTCGGCTTTTTGCAAAGGGATTGCAATTTGCTGCAAATATACTTATAATGGAGTCGTTTACACCAAAGACAAAATAAAAGACTGTTGTTCATGCTGGTGATACCCTTTAAAAGAGAGATGTTGTGCGTGCTGTGATTGTTGTGACAGATATTATAATCCCTATAAAGATGAATCTTATTCGACAATATAACAGAGCGGAAACTTACAAGTGACTAATAGGAGCATTTTCACTGATAATTAATTTAACTTTTGAACAATTTTATGAAGATTCAGTTTTTTATTGGTACCCTCACACAAATAATTTTCCTCTTAAAAATTCCTAGTTTATTATTCTAAAATGCGATAATAATTTACCTTCATCTTATTTTTTTAATATTTACCAGAATTGTTTACTCAAGATCTTTGTTTATTTCATTTTAGATTTTAAACTAATCAATGGCAGATTTATACAACACTCTCGGTGAAAAAGAAAATTCTGAATTTCTTGAAACCCAAATAGACCGACTTAATGCTGCTTTAGAAGAAGCTTTAAATGATATTGAAAACAACCGATCTTCAATCAGAATCGATAATTCTGAAATCATGAAATCAATGTGTTCAGTTCTTACCACAGAAGAAGCAGAAGATCTCAGTCTTCAATTAGAGGGGCAATCACAAATGTATGATTCTTTCTACATGCAAGACGATTTCGAGCAAAAACTGGAAGACTTGCTAATTCAGCTTGACCGCTATCAGATGATCATTGAAGATTTCAAAGGATTTGAAATGCAGACTTTGGAAAATTCAAAACATATAAAAGTTGTATGCACAGATCTTGAACTTTTAAACAGCATTAACCAATTTAAGCAGGCTGTTTCTGAAAAATCTATAGAAACCTTACAGGCAACATTTGGATCTGTTATTTTAGATTTGGACATCCAGCATGAGATTTTGTCAGGCTATGATATCTTGAATGAAAATGGCGATGAAATAAGAAATAAAGAATATTTGGAAAAATATATAGAAAACCTAGAAAAAGAAATAGATGATCTGAAAGATAAACAAGTTCTCTGTGAAAATCTGCATGGTGGGGTAAGTCGACCACATTTTGAAGAATCTCCAAAGCATCTGCCATCAAAAGCTTCACATGAAAATCGGATTGATATTGATAGACTAAGGACAGAAATTACTCTTGAATTGGAAATGAAATATTCTAACTCCCCGGTTCGTTTTTTTTTTAAAAAAAATTATATAGAAATTTTATAGAAATTTTTTTTTCTCGAAATTTAAAAAAACCTATTTGGCAAAATTTGAAAGCAAATATTAATTTAATTTATGAAATTTATGCTTTAAAATGCAATTTGTTTAAAAATTAAACAGAATTGGCTCTAGATTTCATTATACTGACTATCAATTTTATATCAATTTTTTTTTCTATTAAAAAATTTTTGTTCACTCAAATTTTGGGCAAAAAATAGCGATTTTTTCTAATGGTTTTGTTCACTCACGGAGGGGGGAGTAAAAGAAAAAACCCTCAGCTTGAGCTTGCTCAAGAAAAATTAAATTTACAACTTGAAGAGGTAGAAGAAATAAAGACACATTATATGAATAAGCTTAAAGAATTAAACGATCAGAAGTCATCAATTATTAAACGAGAAAATGAGCTTAAGTCTGCTAAAGCTGCTTTTGAGAGAGAAAAAGTGTCATGGCGCGAACAAATGAGGGTCCAGGAGCAAGAAACATACAAATTAAAGAGACATTTAGAGGTGTTTTTTAAAAATTATGGATATGAAGATTTAAGTCCTGGAGCTCAGCAAGCGATACCAAACGGGCTTGAAATAGACACCTCTATTGATGAAAGCTTTAATCCTAATTCAGCCAAACCACAGACACCTTCTTATAGGTTTAAACAAGTTGCAGGACTGCAGGGACATCTACAAGAACTTGAATCCAAGATTAAGGAATATTCTGAAACGAATGAAGACCCTGACAAAATTGAACTGAAAATTGACAATGTCAAAAATAAAATATTGAACTTAAGAGGCGAAAAAGCAATTTACGAATCCAAAAAACAGGCAAGATCATTGGCTCATATGGTAAAAATCATGGAAAAGGAATCTTCAGTAAATCAGGAAAAAAGAAGAAAAGACTTGATACAGCAAATATATAAAAAATATGGAATTGCCTCAAAAATTATTCTAAGCCCGTTTAATAATGCAAGAAGACCAGAAACCCCTAGAGCTCGAGCATTTTTATTCCCAATTCAAGAAGACACCCCAGAGAATGTTTCGACTTCAGAAAGTCCTGAAAGCTCTTCAAAGAGGCCTCTGCCAGAGCTTAGAATACCCCAAGACGAAAAAGCTTTAACTTTACTAGACAAAAAAGCAGATTACTTAAACCAAAAAGAAAATGAACTTTATGAGAAGGAAAAAATCTTTCAAGACCTTTGCTTGAAAAACCCAGACTCAAAAGACTTTTTTGAAATAATGAAAACTGAAAAAGAAGCTTTGGAAAGAGAAAAAGAAGTAATCAAAAATGAAAGAGAACATATCAAACAAATAAAAGAGAAATTAGAGGATGGCAATGAAAAAATCAACAAAATAAAAGAAGATCAGCTGAAAGAAAGGAAGTTGTTGGACAAAGAGAAAAAAGAGCTCTACAGGCTGCGAAAAATTATATACTCGATATTGCCAACTTTGCAAATGGTTTCAGCACATGCGGTTTAAATAATGATATTAATTTACTGAAATTCTTTGTTTTTATAAAAAATTTTAAATTAAATGAAAGTAATCACTTTATACAATAATTAGCGAAGCAGCACTCTGTTCAAATTCTGAGCATACTGAGATGCTTCAAATTCATTTGGAAATTGCAATTGCATATTATCTTCATTGCTTTTAATAATTATATACCTTCCAACACATTCAATACTTAAAATATCTTCGATATTCAGCTTGCCTTGCAAATTCATTTCTAATAAGTCTCTCCACTCCAATGTATAATCTTCACTTTCATAAGAGAATTTTTCATTATTTGGCACCAAGCAAAAACAATAGGTTTTTTCTGTTCTATCCTTAATTAATTTCAAAAATCTTGGCTTTAGTAGCTGAAGCAAGTAATCATCATTCTTCTTTTGATCCTCTTTAACTTTAATTCTAGTCAAACTTGGCATTTGTCTTGTTTTTATTTTTTGTTCTGTTTTTGTCCTTGAATCAGCAATATACATTAATTTCCTCTCTTGAGTTGCATTTAATTCTTCAAGTCTTTTTAATTTTTCTGTAGTTGAATCTGTATAGCTCGTGTTCGCAGGAGAAACCACTTCAAAACTGATGGAATTTTTAAATTCCATCGAAGGGTCTCTCCTTGAAGAATCACTGGAAAAAGTGTTTTTGGTGGAGTCTTCAATTTTACTAGAAAAACTTCATCTATCACTGGTTGACTCTTTTGAGCTAAATTTAGGTGTGAATTGAGAGAAAAAGCCTTTTGGCATCAAATCGACTTCAGATGGAAGCTGGGACAAAGCAATAGTGCTGGTGGAGTAATCCAAGCTTTCTGATGCAATTGAAAAAACAGAGCAGGTGCTTGCACTTTCATTCAAACTTATTGGTCTAACTCCATCTTTAAACACAATCATATTGTTGTTTACAGGATTTGGAACTTGATCTTTAAAAGCTTTATAAATCTGAAACATTTGCAATAAATTAAATCCTTCATACAATATTTAAAATGGCAGTTAGGGATGGGTCCTTGGTCCTGATCAAGCAGGCCGTACCCATAAACCGAACTCAGTGAGAGAAATCAAGCTTCTTGAGAGATTCGGATTGAAGAGAAATGGTCTGTGCTGAGGCTAGCACAGACTAGAGAAGTCTGAAAGGGCGTGATAATTTTAACGGTTTGACGCTTCTTCGGCCGGTTCACCTACCATTTCTCAGAGCTGTTATAGTAGCTGAATCTATAGAAAAGAAGACTTAGAAGGCACAATATTGCAAGAGAAATTCGTTTAAACTTAAACTTAAATTCTTCATCAGCATTTGCTGCAAACTCTTCTGGGGTTACAAACATTTTCAGCTGAAGCGATTCCATGACTGAAAATACCGCACATAGATTTTGCAGTATTTTATCCCTAGTCGTTGGCTCATAATAAATTTGTCTTAAATCGACCTTTTTGTGGAAACAATTTAAAAC
This sequence comes from Blepharisma stoltei, assembly GCA_914767885.1. Classification (NCBI taxonomy): domain Eukaryota; phylum Ciliophora; class Heterotrichea; order Heterotrichida; family Blepharismidae; genus Blepharisma; species Blepharisma stoltei. Next base: position 360,434 of record CAJZBQ010000052.1, read on the forward strand.
ATAAGCAATGTTAGTTCCTTTTTGAAATTCAGCCCCTGGATTTTTTATGTCAAAGTTTCTCCCATACATCCCAAGCACAGTTTCGAACCAAGTTCAGCAACTTTTTGCATTCACTCTAAGCTCATTTAAAATAAAACTTTCGAAAATTACGTTGATTAGTTGCCAAGATTTTTCTGTTTTAGGAACTAACAGCTCTTCTGCTGTTGGCATACGATGAGCTCTTACGGATCTTTTCCAAACGATACTTAAAATTTGTTCTAAATTATGCAAGCAAGCTTTTTTCGCGACTGGGTTTTTGTAAAACCCCAGAAAACGTATTTTTGAGTCTAGTAGTGGAAGGAGTTTGGCAAGAAAAGTTCCAGTCTTCATCTGGTCAGGGAGATCTTTTTCTTGCATTCGAGGCCAAATTGATAAAGAATTTATCCAGCGCGTTAAAATTGCTCTGCGCTGTCTTGGAATGGCGTCTGAGGTCCTTGAGGACTGAGTTGGCGTTGTTGATCTGTATTTTAATGATGAGTTAAGCATTTTGGAAAAATATTTATTGAGAAAAATAGAAAAAGTTAAAAATCAGACACTTTGCAGTAAGATAAATAAGCTCTAAAATCTTAGTGAAAACAGCTTTCAATAAGGAAATTCTTTATTAGCAAATTATTAATATGTCTATTTCTGTTTCAAGGCTACAAACTCCAATTGTAGTTACCCAAGGACCTCAGCTAATGCTTACTCCCCCCCCCTCCGTGAGTGAACAAAAAAATTTTGTTCACTCACGGAGGGGGGTTAATTTTTTTTTTTTGAAATTTAAAAAAATCCTGATTCGCAAAAATTGGAAAGCAAATATTAATTTAATTTGCAAAATTTATGTTTTAAAAAGCAATTTGTTTAAAATTAAACAGAATTAGCTCTAGATTTCATTATACTAATTATCATTTATATATCAAAATTTTTTTTCCAAAAAATTTTTCTATTAAAAACATTTCTTTTCACTCACAGGGTGGGTTTTTTGGGCAAAAAAATAGCGATTTTTCTAATGGTTTTGTTCACTCACGGAGGGGGGGAGAGTTAGCAAGTCTCATCTTTATATGAAAGCTTATATAAGCACTACAGCAGGCGATGAAGTAAGTGTTACTAACAATGGGACATCAGCGGTTTTCTATGAATGAAGGAAATTTAATAGATCAGATTTCATCAAAGCAAAACGCAGTGACGGGATTAATCGATTTTATTGCCATTATGGCCGCGATGTTTTGCTTCCGGGTGAGACCAAGAGATTTGTATTTACTTTCAGTAGTGAAAAGCCTGGGAATTTCACTGACTCAACCCTTGATGAGGTAGCAAAACCATTGAAAAAATACTAATTTTTTAAGCATTTAATATAATTTTTTAAAAAATTTTTGATATTATGCCTTAATTATTATAATAAATTCTCCAACCACTCCTGTTTATTTTTAAACAGCTTGCGTTCTAAAACATAAATTTTATGAATTAAATTAATATTTTATTTAAAATCTTTGCAAATTGAGATTTTTTTTAAAATTTTGATAATTATTAAATAATAAATGAAAAAATTAACCCTTCTATGAGCAAGAAAGTTTTTTATGTTTGTTATAGAGGAGTGAGGAATGAGACTTATTAACTGATCCTTTGCTTACACATCCCATAAAGCAGCTTACTTTATCTGGAGAAGCCTATGAAAATGATGGGTATATTGCCCAGCGTCATTTCTTTGAAGAAGAGCTGACTAGAAGAACAGTTTTGCATACATGTGAAGAAATTCTATCAGATATTACTAGAAGTGTGAGAACTCCAACACCTCCGCCTCCTGATCTTGAAGACCCTAAGCAATGTCAAGAGCAATTTGAGTCAAAAAATCTACATTATCAAGTTTGGCATACAACTGATGTGATTAAAATGCTGAGGCAGTTAGAAAGCTGGGTTGTCGAGCATATTCCATTAGAAGAACATTTTGAGCCTTGAAACTTAAGTATAGACCATATGAAAGAACTTATTTCTTTGGTGCCGAAAATAGACTTGCAACATAGATATATAGAAAGGCTGAATTTTATCGTGAAACTGGCAAAGGAAAAACCGCTCTATAGATCGATTTATTGGGAAGATGCCAGGAAAGTACTGGTAGATCTTGCAGAAGAAATTCCTGTGATAAGCTCAAAAATAAGAACTGAGCTTGATATTGAAGATTACAGATTTTGCCTGCCTTGGGAACTAACACAAGAGGAAATCGACAAAATTCAGAAGGAAAAAACTGATAAAGAAGTTGCAAGAGCCAAACTGGTAAAAGGCAAAAAAATAAACGTAGCTGACTCCCCTTGTGGAATACGGTTTCATTTTGGAGAGATCAAAAACTTTTACTATAAAATTTATTGGTATTAAACACTTATAAATCTAATAATATTTGTTATAAAGATCTCTAGCTCCTTCCATTTTTCAACACAATTTATTATTTGATTTTTTTTTTATAATATTAATAGAAAAAAATTAACCCTTTTTTAAGAGAGAGCAAAAAAAGGTTGCTCAATCTTTAAATGAAAGAGTGAGGAGATGGCAAAAGATAGAGAAGCCTGCAAGGAAAGACTTTTTGCATCTGTCAAAGAAAAATTCATAGATCTATTTGTCAAAGTCTTACCCCCCTCCGTGAGCGAACAAAAAAATTTTGTTCGTTTACTTGATTTTTAATATAAGTTTTTTATAGTAAAAATTTTTAAAACAATTATTAATTTAATTCTTAAAATTGATATTTTAAAATGCATCTGCATAAAATTAAACAGAATTAGTTAGAGATTTTATTATAATAATTATCAATTATATATCAAAAAAAAATTTATATTAAAAAAATTTTTTTGTTCGCTCATGGGTGGGTTTTTACCAAAAAAATAAAGATTTTCCCAATAGTTTTGTTCACTCATGGAGGAAGAGAGTTAGATGAAGAACCTTATATGTTTTTATGGAACCATATGGAAACCATGCACTTAACAAACGTGTTACCAAAAATTTTGCAAAATACCAACAGGCTCAATAAACATATGAAAAATTCTAATATCGCTAATTATAAAATTGCATCAAACAGCATTAAGACTATGAATGAAGTCAATATGGGAGAGTTATCAAGAAAATATGGAATAAATGAAGCTGACATGGAAGGCAAAAAAGTAATGCTGAGGTTAAATTTAGATGTTCCATTATCAGAAGAAATTTGGGAGGAAGAAGAAGTTGAAGTACAAAATGACCCAGAGCAAGACCCAGTAACTGTAATAGAAAAGCACTGTCAACCAAGAGAAATCATAGATGCAACTTTACTGAAAAATGCTGTACCTACTATTAGGTATTGTTTAGATCATCTTGCTAAATGCGTTATTATTGTTGCAAATCTAGGGCCAAGAGTAGGAAATAACAGAGAAGAGTACAGTCTTCTACCTGTTGCAGAATGGCTTGAACAAGAACTAGACCAACATATTGAATTCATTGAAGAAATTGAAATTGAAAATTTTGATGAAAGAATTGAAGACTTGCCTGAAAATTCTGTGATTTTGCTTGAAAACATGTCGTTTCATCCAGCAGAATTTGGATATTCAATTGATAGAGATGAAAATTGCTATCACGTCGATTTGGATAAAATTAATAATTTTAGAAGAAAGCTTACATCATATTATGAACTTTATATCAATGACTGCATAGGGCCTAACACTTGCATGGAAACTTTATTTAAAGACACTTGCAGTTGGAGAAACCCAGGATGCTCTTCAATTGAATGCCCAGAATTCGAAGGAGAAGCAATACTTGGGTTAAATCTAGAAAAAGAAATCAAAGGAATCTCTTCACTTTTCCATGAGCCAGAAAGACCACTTTTAGCTATTATAGGTGGGAACCATTCAAGCAAAATAAATCTTCTAGACAAAGTCGTTATGATGTACAATCTTCTATATCAAGTCGACAAAATCTTCCTTGGTGGAGACATGGCCCTTCTATTTTTCCATGTGATGAACTCCCTCCCTTCAACTTTCGACCCACATTTAAATCAATTTGTACAAAGAGTCATTGATTTTGCAAAAGAACTCAAAAAGCCTATTATTTTACCTTCTGATTTTATTATTTGTGAAAAAATAAATCCGCCAGAAGAGCTGCAATTAGACTTCACCTGGGCTCATTATTCAGATAAGTATCAGCCTTGCAAAATAGGTGAGCCAATTCCGGAAGGGTGGGCTATTGTAGGATTTCATGAGCAAACTGCTGAAAAACTGAACTCAACACTATTTGAAAGCAGAAGATTTTTCTGGTGCGGGTCATTAGACTTGCACACTTCTAATAAAGAGCAGCTAAATCTACTGAATAAAGTTGCAATAGAATTTTTCAAAAGCCATAAGGAAAGCAGAGAACTTCACATTGGGATTTTCGATGTTGAAGAGTCATTTAAATACCTTGTGCAAGAAAACAATCAAAATTCCACTGAAAGGATCTTAAACTCAGATGAAGAGGAAGAAGAGGTAGAAGAGGAAGAAGAGGAAGAAAAGACCCAAGAAGAAAACTCAGAAGGCACTGTTGAGCAGAACCAAAACAGTTTTGATCACTTATTCAACCATAGATTCAATGGTGGCCCTCTAACCGTTGCCATACTTCAAGGAAGAAAAATAAGACCTTTAGAACTAATAAAAGAGCATCTTCCCCCACGTCCTAAGTCTGCTGAAGAAGACACTTCGTATTTAGAAATTATTTAATAACCCAATTTAGCCAATTTAATATGGACACAAGAATGAACTCGCAAAGTGCGATTTTATCAATGAAAAAACAGATAAAATTTCTTAAAACAAAACTTTCCACAAGTGCTTTTCTTAAAGGCAAAATTTTGGACACCCCTGAAGTATCAATTGCAGAATTAGATAAAACCTTGCAAGCGTCTTATAGTAGATTGGAAGAATTAAACAGAGAACTTATATTAGAAAAAGATAGCCACCGCAAGCTGAAAGCAGAATATGATTACATTGTAAGAAGAAAAACTGAAGGGTAAGAAAATAATTAGAAACGCTGAATTTCCAGAAATCCAATCAAAACTGCATCAACTTTTTAAAGAAAATTTCCAATTAAAAGACCAAACTGTTGAGATAGAAAACGCGAAAGAATACGCATATCTTGAGCAGGTTAAAAAGAAAGCCCCAAATGTTTATTTCCTGATGACGAAAATTAAAATGATTGAAGAGCATAATAAGCTTTTAATTAATGCAATCAGTCAGCTGGATAATACAAGGTGCGATTTAAGAAATGAGTACTCAAATATTACTCAAGGACTAACCTTAGAAGAAAAAGCAAAACAAAAAATCAAAGCTCTTGAAAACGCTTTAAAGCAGGTTGATGTAAGTATAAGGAGACTTCGAGAAACTCTTGCAAGAGGAAAACAGAGGGTTTATGAGCTTGATAGTGATAGAAATCATAGAGAACTTGTAGAACTGCAAGGAATTTATAGTGAGCTGAGCTCCCAACTAGAAGCATCTAGCAATGAGATAATGAAGCTTTATAATAAAATCAAAGAAACAGATGAAGAAATCAAAGCAGAAAACGAGAAAAGCAAAAGTTTGGAGCCAGGAGAATTGAATAAAGCGTTAAGAACAAAACTGAAAGAGTTGGAAGATCAAATTGCTGAAACTGACAGGCAGCTTATAGAAAAGGATAAAGCAAAGCAAAGATTTCAAACCAACATAAACAACTTAAAGCACTTATTGAGCCCGCCAAAAAAGACAGACAGATATGTATCTTTAGCCTTGCTATCTCCAAAATCCACAGAATCATCAGTCGGATGCAGAACTCCTGCACCTATTCAAGAAAAACCAAAAAAAACAGCAAGAACAATATCTGCAATGACTTCTCCTCAGCATTCTACAAGATCCCAAAAAAATGAGCGTGATAGGCTAATCGCTATGCTATCTAAAGGAATTCCTCGTAATAATTCAAAAGAGATAAAATCTGCTCTTCATGAAATAGGAATCCCTGGAGAAAGCTTAGCAAGAAAAGTTATAGAACTAAACAGAGGAGAATTTCTAGCAAAATACTATGCTGATAAGAACAAACCGAATAAAATAGATTAATAAATAAGTTTTTCAAGGCTTTTTCTTATCAATATTAGATGAATATTTTTGCGCATTTTTCTTGAATTTAAAAATAAAATGGGATGCCAATGTTCGACATATGATAAGCACATTGAAGCTAGAACAGATTTCATTGAGCCTTTTGCTGAAGTTGTTAAAAATCAAGCCAAAGAGTATCCAATTTTGGTTTATTCGAGGTCTTTGTGTGAGCATTCTATGCTGACGAAATATTTGTTGAGAAAGAACTCTGTTGATTTTGAGTATTTTGAATTAGATCATATGAATGATAATAGCCAAATATATGGCGCTCTGCAAAATCTCACTTCAAGACAATCTACTCCATATATTTTTGTGGGTGGAACCTATTTTGGAGGCTTAAGAGAGCTTCAAGAAACTATTGATAACGGCCAAATCAAAGATCTTTATAGATGTGCATATTAATAAATAATAAATTTTAGTGAAAATGTGGTCATTAAGGTTTCACAAAAATAAAATTTATAGGATTATAGCAGGCTTTTAGGTTCTAGCTGATTTTATATGAGCCCACTATTTCGACATCCAATTGAATTTCAATATTTAAAATAAAAGCAAAAAGAATTTAAATTATTTTAATTGAATCATAGATCTTGACTTATAATGGAAAGTATTTTCTCTCTGAATATTATATAATATAAAGCAATAGTCATATAACCTTCTGATTAATTATTTAAAGATCTCAAAATTAACTTATAGTTAATCCACAGACATTATTGAAAGTAAGCAGTCTTTATCTCAAATTAAAATAATTGGTTGTGATATATATTTTAGCTTATTATAATGTATAAGTGGATTTATGCTTAGATAAGATGATATTTTTATTAGGAGAAATACAAACATCCAAGTTAAGCAGCAATCTCCAGCCTCCCATAATAAATTGTAGAATACTAAAATTTAAATATAAAATGAAGTGCCAAAAATGCATAATGCCCGCGGAATTTGAATGCTGCAAAGAAAATCTTTGTGAACTTCATATTCCAGCCCATCTTAGATGCTCTGAACGTCTCCATCTTCCAAAAGTAGTAACATATAGGGAAGCAGTTCAAATAGGCAGCGACACATCTGGTGCCGCCAATGATCAATTTTTTAATGAGCCTTTACCAAAATCAGTTAATCCAGCAGGCAATTCTGCTTTCCTTAATGATTTTCAGAAAGACTTTACGTGAAATAAAGATCCAACTGCAACACATTCTTTAGATACAAGATCAGTCCCTGTTAGAAAAGTTTTGCATGCAGCTGAACCTCAATTAAATGCTAGCAATTCTAGCCAGCCTCCAAAACCTTTTCCAGTATGAAATCCTGCTAGCTCATCACAATGTTTTCAGACCCAGCCTAATATTCAGCTAGAGTCCAATTCCACTTTTACTCCCTCATCATCGCTTCCTTATTCTTCGAACATCACCAATTTCGTTGGCTCTCAGTCAAACCTTGGTAATGATTCAAATCCAATTGCAAATGCACAGCCAGAGCTAAGCGAAACATATCAAGTAGTACAATTTCCTAGAAATCAGCTACCAATAGATATTCCAAAAAGAGTGGAGGCCAGCATACCATTAAATAGCCAATCTCAAAGTTATTCCTATAATTCTGAGCCTATTCCAGTCCAGTTGATTAGTCCACAATATCAAACAAACTATTCAGAATTCAGAGATAATCTCAATAATCATATACCAAATCCTCCTTACGAGCAAAATATTGTCAACAATCCACTTTCTGTAATACAATTGCATCCTATAAGCCAAGCATCTTTCATTGAGAATCAGCAACCATTTGCTTCTTCAGCTCCTCTGATATCCCAATATTATAAAATTCATTGTGAGCCAAAGATTCATAACAGTCTGTCTCATAAAGGTCATATAGAAAACTTAAGCAAAAAATATGAAAACATCCATATTGAATTTCGCAAAAACAGATACCATTTTTCAGCCTCACAAAATGAAGGTGAAAAGCTTAAAGAAGAGCTTGAAGAAATGATCAAAAATGAAAGAAATCAAAAAATTTATTGATGCTTCATAAATGACAGTGGAGAAGAAGAAAAATATGAGCCTGAAACCTCAAACCGAATCGAAAACAGCTACCAAAAATTTATAACATTAAAAAAGCCAGAATTTCAAAGTGTTGATATTACTGCAAATGGGACTATTTATACAATTCACTTTGGAAAAGACCATAGGCAAGTCTTAAAAAATTCAACGCTGCAATCCCGATCAGTAAGAAGAAGAACTGAAGGAGAAGATTTTGATGCAGACAAAGCAGTTGGGATAAAAGAAATCAATTGATATTGGCAGCATGAATGTGGGAAATATAAGCCTTATACAGCTGAAGCTTCAAGGCTTATTGAAAATGCATATTCTGCTTATAAGTCCCTGAAGAAAAATAAAGAAAATAAAAATCCTTCTGAAAGTAAACTTATTATCCAAGGAAAGAATTCAAATGCCTACCAAATTGATCTTGAAGAAAAAACCCAATTTAATGAAGAAACAAAGTTTTCTAGAAACATAAGAAGAGAAAACGAGATAGCTCATTACGATTTCCATGTGAATAAATGCAAATACAAGGAGGGAAGCCCAATTAAACTTCAATAAGCTTTTTTAAAATTATTAGTTGGCAATATTAAATTTTACTAGTTTTTAAACAAGCATGAATAATCTAATTTCTTTGTTTTTTATGTAAAAATTGAGGAAGTATTGAATCTAAATAATATATATTTAAGATTCCAGTTATAAAATGGCAAGACCAGAGCATGTACATTTAGAGTTTTTGCACTCTTTTGGATCAGTTGCATATACCGATATTAAAAATTCAGTCTGCCTTAGTGATGATGATACAAATTCGATTATTTATCCAGCAGGAAGACATATTGCTGTAAGAAGCCTAGAAACAGATGATATCAACTACATAAGGGTAATTTTTATTTAGGAACCTGACAGAGTTACTAAAATCACCGCAATGGCTATAACTAAAGAAAAGTCCAGGCGATTTCTAGCAGTAGCAGAATATGTCCAGATGGAAAACACCCCACTTGTCTCGATTTTTGACCTGAAAAGTGGCGCATACTTCAAAAGGATGAGGCAGTTAGGGTTTCCAGACATGTCTGCAGAAGAGTTCAAATGTCTTGGCTTTTCATCTGACTCAAGACTTATTGTCGCTACTAGTGGGCCGCCTGACTATATTGGAATTGTGTGGGACTGATATCGAGATAAACTTATAGGAAAATATGCATTTGCTTCAAAAATTGCAAGGATAACTATAAACCCAAAAGATCCTTATTTGCTCTGCACAACTGGGCCAAATCATTGAAAAACGTGGAAAATTGAAGAAAAATCGTTCAAGCCTCAGCCTCCGTTTTCTGGGATGGACAGGACCCAGAATTATATTGATCATGACTGGGTCGATGATGATACAGTTGTCGCTGTTTCTGACAATGGAGAAGCTTTTGTTGCAAGGGGGACTGAATTAATCCAAATCATTGAGTTTCCATTTGGAAAAGCTAGCGATGCTATGCAGCCATCAGCATCAGCCACCATCTCTTCCTTATACTGCTATGCAAAAGGGTTCTTTTTTGGAAGCAGCGAAGGGACCATTTCTTTTTGGAATCGTGTAGTCATGCATGATTCTCCACAAGGAGAAGTTTTTGTATTTGATTTTGTAAGGTCATGAAGCACTGGGAGAAGTTCTCATATAAACTCTTTATCATTATCAAACAATGAAGAAACCCTAGGAATTTCTCATAGTAATAATGATATTGGAACTTGCAATGTTTCAAAAATATTCCAAGAGGACACTGAAGTAAAAGTGGAAATATTTTGCCAAGGGTTTCATAGAGGACCTATAACTGCAATGGATGTAGCAGTACAGAGACCATTGCTGGTAACCTTAGATTAGATTAGATTAGATTAGATTAAAGCTATGCATTTATAGTCTCCACTTCCTGAGCACCATGCGTTCCACGATGAGCCGTGGGGTGTGCGTGCCACAGTTAACTTGAGAACGGATCGAAACCCCCGGTTTCCCAGTAGAGGTATTTTCCTTCCATTTCTGAGTCATGAGGACTTTGCCGGAAACTTCCATTTCCTGCTCAAGCAACCAAATATACCAGCCCTGCTCAGCTTAGGCCAGATCATCCCATAAGTAACCATTCCTATCTAACCTGCCTTACCTTTTTCCCCTGTCCAGTACCAAAGGAAAAGCTCAACAATTACGCGACTAGGAACAAGCCATGAAGTAGCCTTGGCAGGCAAGTCTCCCTACCTCTATCGGACATTACTTCTAGCTGGGCGGTGCTGGCAAAAAAGATGCAAAAAATTGCCTCTTGATAAGATCACTGGGACTCTTGCCTCTAGGCTAACCCAAATTTTTGGGGATGGACTTAAGGACACCTGCAACGGGGAGGACGGGTCGCTCCTCACCTGCCATTTTATGTATACGACCATTGCTAGTAACTTGTTCTCAAACTGATGCTTCAGTTAGGATATGAAACTATGTCACTTTTAAGTGTGAAGTAGCTAAAAGGCTTAGACATGATAAAGATGCAGCTGGCTCTGAAGCTATAAATAGACCACTGCTATCTGTTGCTTTTCATCCATCAGGCTATTATATAGCTGTGGGATTTGAAGACAAAGTCAGAATTTTTCACTTGCTATTTGATGATTTAAGGTTTTTCAGAGAAATCAATATAAAAAACGCAACATGTTTGCGATTCAGCACAAGTGGGCACCTGCTAGCAGCTGTTTCTTCTAAGATGGTATATATATACACTTCTTTTACTTTGGAGCAAGTTGATATGCTAAAAGCTCATACCTCTGCAATTCAAGACTTAGCATGGTCTAAAAATGACCAAAAAATCGCAACTGTAGGAATAGATGGCGGAGTTTATGTTTTCGATATGTATACAGGACAAAAAGACCCAGAGCATGTATCAAGAAATACTGACTTCCCCTTTAAAAGCGAAAAAAATTGTTTACTCCCCCTCCCTCCGTGAGTGAACAAAACCATTAGAAAAATCGCCATTTTTTGCCCAAAAACCCATCCTCCGTGAGTGAAACAAAAATTTTTTTAATACAAAAATATTTTATGGAAAAAAAATTTTAATATATAAATGATAATTAGTATAATGAAATCTAGAGCTAATTCTGTTTAATTTTGAACGAATTGCATTTAAAAACATAAATTTTATAAATTAAATTTATATTTGCTTTCCAATTTTTGCAAATTAGGATTTTTTTAAATTTCGAAAAAAAATATTTTTTATAAAATTTTATATATAAATTTTTTAACAAAAAAAATTAACCCCCCTCCATGAGTGAAACAAAAATTTTTTTGTTCACTCACGGAGGGGGGGGGAGTTATAATAAAATTTTTAGTATATATATTTGTATAATATTAATAATTATTATAACACATTCTCTATCTAATTCTTTTAAATTTAAATAGCTTGCACTCTTAAGCATATTTTATATATTAAATTAATTTTTTCTTTTCAAACTCATAAATTTGACATTTTTTATAGCTTAAAACAATTTTTTTATTGCACTTTGTTAATATTTGAGCGCAAGCAAACTTGCCTTACTGATCAAAATCAGTTTGCTATTTAACTGCGAAATAGCTGACTGGTCATGAAAGTAGACGAGTTTACTGATGTTCAAATATTAACAAAGCACAATATATAATAATTTAAAAATAAATTTTTTAAAAAAAATTAACCCCCTTAATAGCAAGAAAAAAATCCTAAATCTTAATGAAGGGAGTGAGTATTCATCTGTAGCTTTTATCGAAAATGATATGGTTGTTACTTGTGGGCTTGAATCCCAACACTCAATTATATTGGAGCAGAACTTTGGAGATTGGAAAACCCACTCGTTCGGGCTGCGCCCCAAGCTTTCACAAATTCATTATTTTAGATCATATCATGGGACGCCATGTTTTATATCAGGTTGCTATGCTGGAAATGTACAAATTTATGGCCCTGGTCCTTCAAATGCGTTTTTGGAAGAATTAGTTGTGCACAATGGGAGTGTTTTGAAGCTATGCAGCTCTCATGATGGCAGATACGTATTTTCAGGAGGAGAAGACGGGGTTATTTTCATATATCACGTAATAGAGCCCAGAGACCTACAGCCACAAATGGAAAGAATCCAAGTTGATAATAAAGAAAAAGATGATTTTCTAGTCAGAACCGTTGATGAAAAACTAGCTGATATCGTTTTAATCCCAAAATCGCAGCTTGAATGGTTCAAAGGACAACTGGAAACTATCCGAGCTGAGATGGAGAACATAAGACAGAAAAGAGACTATAATATCCAACAGCAAGATTTGACTTTTGAAGAACAAAGAAAAGAGCTTGAAAAAGCGCTGCATCAGGAATATAAAGTGCTAGAATCAAAATATGAACAGATAAGAGATGAAAAGATGAAAAAGGAAAGAGAGTGGGTGGAAAGATTAGGAAACCTCGAAAGGGCTCACAATAATGCAATTGATACTGTAGAAACTCTTTATGAAAAAAAGCTAACTTTAGAAGACGAAAAATATAGAAAAATGGAAAAAGACAAAACTGAGCTGAAATCTTATTATGAGGAACAGATTTCTGTTTTACAAAAGCAAAATGATGAAGCAATAGAACATCTTGCTTCAGCTTTTAAAGACTCTTTGAAAAAAACACAGGATGATTATGAAGAAACAAGGAAAACTGCTGAAGATCTTAAATTGATTTATGAAGAAAGACTATCTCAGCAAGAAGACGAGCATGAAGCTGAAATCCAGGAAATGAGAAAAAATTATGAGGCTATGGTTGAAAAGCAAAGCATTGAAAATACAAGGGTTAGACGTGAAAATGAAACCTTGACAAGTGAGCAACAAATGTTTTCAGAAGAAAAAGAAGCAATCAGGATCAAAAACGAAAAGAAAAAAAGCACGATTTCAGCCTTAGATAAATCAATAGCTGAGCTCAAAGCACATAAAGACCAACTTGAGGCTGAGAAAAAAGAAAAAGAAGATTTATTGGTGCAAAAAGAAAATAAAATCCAGGACTATAAAAATCAAGTAAAAGACCTGGATAAGAAAAAGCACGTTCTAGACGCCAGAAAAAAAGAAATTCTTGATGAAATCCAGCCAAAAGATAAGGAAATTGGAGATCTGAAAGAAGAACTAAAGAAGCTGCACAATGATTGTGACAGAGAAAGAAAAATAAATACAGACTTAAAAAAGAAAATAGGGGAAAAAGAAGAGCAAGTTGATAATTTAAGAGCAGAAGGCTCTGTGCTGCAAGGGCAAACTAATGATAGAGCCCATGGCTTAAGAGCGATTACAAATGATATTTACGATATTGTAAATAACGTTGAGCAAAAAGCCTGGATTGATGAAATGAAAAAACTATATATTAAATATGTCAAAAATGAACTTGGGAAAGTTAGCAAAAAAGACCCAGAGTGCGTAGAAGAAATGGAAGAGCAGCTAAGATTTATGTCGAAGTCAATAAATATCATGAAACAGTCACTCTCTCAGTCTCATGGAAGGTCGAAAGCTGACATGAGGAAGCGGACAATTGAAAATTCCACACTAATTCAAGAGCTTCATGACCTAAGGAAAACTAAAAAATCAAATGAACTCATGATAAAGCAGCTAGAATATAGACATAAAGCTATCCAGCAAGCCATAACTGCAAGTGAAAGAAAAGAAGGGAAAATGCAAGGGAAGCAGCCAAGTACTGCTCAGCTTCCATCAATAGCACCTCTTCCAATCCCTCAGCCAAGAGCCAAATCTGCTAAGTCGCGATCGCTAACACAAACAGGAAAATTATACAAAGGCTCTCCATTTGAATCCAAACTTATCAATAATCAATAAAATGGCCACATTCGAAAGTTACCGATCTGCTGTTGGCTCCACTCACTTTATGATTATGAGGCTTGGCTTTACATGGGAATTCTATCCTGGTCAAGACAGGTAAGTAACTTGAAGGGGAGTTAACAGCCCTTTGATCTGCCCCTAGGAGCCTGAGAGGCCTGTGGTTTTTTTTACTTCCATCATGTGGCAGCGAAGGAGCCTTTAGTTACTGCATAACGCCAAGGAAGACAGAAATCGCTCACTCTTGAGCTGTATAAGTCTGCATCACCATTACTAAGTGTGCACTGAAGAAGTGAAGCATGTTGGCCTAGCGACCTGTAGGTCCGACATCTGCAAAAATGGTGGAAGCTTAGTACAGCTACCCCATAGTGGATTCTAAGCGAAACGTAACGCTTTAGATTAATTCTAAGTAAGTCAGAATCCAAACTTATCAACTTACAAGACAAGCAAAGAATCAGCGAGCTCGCCAAAGATCTTGAAGAGAAAAAAGAAGAAAACTTTTATTTGAAAGTTGAAATTAACCGATTAAGAGATATGCTCTCACAAGAAGGAAGCCCAAATGTTGAAGAGGCCAATTTAAGAGAATCTCTTGATGCTTAATTTATAAAATAATGTTAATGATTCTTATAAATTTCTAAAAAAATCATTAATTAGAAATGAATTTTATTTTTGTATTCATTTTCACTCTTGCATTTGCCCAAGATAAGAAAAAACAGACAGGAGAAGATACAGTTGATGTTAATGCAGAAGATGAGAGAGCAATATTGATGAAAGAGTGGGATGAACACATGGTAGGCTTTGTTCCTTCAGATATGGTGACTTTTGAGCTGCCTGCAAGAGGGGAAGAAATTTTCTTTGAAAATATTGATATCATCCCTTCAAAAATCCGTGGAGCATGGTTCATCACTAGCAAAGAATCTAAGGATGTTGAATTCTCTATTTTGGACCCAAACATGAAAATTGTGTTTGAAAAAAAGAAAAAGCCAGAAGCAATTTTCTACTTCAATGCAGAACAAGTAGGGATGTACACATTTAAATTCAAAAATATATTTTATTTATTAAAATTGGACAAAAAAATCATTAATAACTGCCAATGACTTATTTTAATTAGAACTGTATACAAAAGTAATACAAAAGCACACAGTGACTTTTGCGTTAAATTGTGGCAATTCAACTGATGAAGTTCTTCAATCTGAACATCTGACTCCACTTGAATCTCAACTTGTGGAGATACAAAAATCAATAAAAGATTTTCAAGTCGATAACCAATTTGCTCAGCTCAGACAAGAGTCACACTACAGGACAGTGGCAGATTCCAACAGAAATGTTTTTATTTTCAGCTCTTTAGAAAGCCTTGGAGTGATTGCAGTCAGTGCTTGGCAGGCTTACTATATCAAAAGGCTTCTAGATAATAGACGCGTTCTTTAAGGCTAAAAATTAAATTAAGTTACACTAGTTGTGGCCTCCAGTGCTGCTCACAATTCGAGTTTCTTTAGGCTCTGATTTTAGAAGTCTTATCAGTGGCATATAGTCGTTTTTGCTTTCTTTTCGAGGAGGCTCTTGAAGTTCTTCCTTTATATTGCTCTGTAGAATGTTGGAATCAGCTATTTCTTCTTCTGAATCAGATTTGACTCCATATAGCTCATTAGAAGAAATCACAAAATTTTCCTTGAAGAAATCAGCATCAAAAGACCCTTCAGAACTTGATGATCTTTCAGCTGGCTGTGTAATAGATATAAAATCATTAGAAGAAGTATCAGCTGCTGCAGTTTCTTGGGGCTTGGATTTTTTTTGTTCAATAGAAAGCTCACTCTTTGTGTGATCGCTGCCTTTCACTAACTCAATTTTTTTGGCTTGGGGAATTCTTTCTGTGTAAGCTTCTTGCTTTTGTTTGGGGCTTTTTGTGGCAGTTTGTACATCTGCTTTTGCAGTGTTAGGACGGATTGGGGTTCTTGTTCTGATTGGGGTAATTTCATTGACCTTTTCTTGGGGATTCCGTGTTCTTTTAGCTGAAAGAGGTCTTGTATAGATTTTCTTAACACTAGGGTCTCTGAGTGGTGATTTTCCTCGGTTTGTGAAAGAAACTTCAAGCTTGTTATTCCTTTTGGGATAAGATTAAGATTACGATTACTCGTTGTCGACCCCACTTATCTTAGGATCTAACAATACAAGCTCACCCTTCATGAATTCCATCCACTGGCGTACAGCTCTGAACAACGGTAGGTGGAATCGGCCTAACCGTCGAACCGTTACACTAGCCTATGGCCCAGACGAGTCTCTCTTCTTGCCTTGAATGTGATTCAAGTACACTTGGAGCTGCCGAAGCAGTTCAACGCTGATTTCCTTCAGGAAGACTGAACTTCCCTCACTAGGACAAGTATAGGGGACAGAACCCCTAACTCATACATTCCATTTTTAATTGTGATTCCAATATACATAAAATGGCGTATGGCGACCGACCCACCCTCTCAATGGTGGTTACCTATGTATATCCGGGCATGGTTTTTGGAGCCAGGAGTTAGCCCAACAATGTCTGGGACCTCGAAGCGAGAGGCCTAAGCGCGAAAGCCGCTGTTTTTGCGACCAGACCCATGGGCAGTTACTCGTGACTTCTTTTTGCCAGCAGCGCTCAGCCCAGTGAGTGCCCGAAATGAGGCAGGGCGACTTACCTGCCTAAGCTGCTTTTGTGGCTCGCCCCGAATGGCGAAAGCTGTTGAGTTCTTTCTCGGGATGACCGGAAAAGAGGGGAAGGCGAGTTAGACAACTAAACGGGGGTCTCTCCAATTGAAAAGGTGCCGTTCAATGGGCAGATCTGGCGGACGACGCTGCAGTGTTGGCGTAAACTTAGGCGACGATCATATTGGAAATGGAGGTGGTCAGCAAAGCCGGTATAAGACGGCCCTTGACAATACCTCTACCGAGAAACCGGGGGTTTCGGCCCGGGCTTGGTGAACGCTCTGCCACCACACGGGAAACCGTGGAATGCTTCCTCGGACGTAGTAAGGACCTTAAATACCCAGCGTAATCTTAATCTTAATCTTAATTGTGATTTCCTTTTAGTAACTTTGGCTTTTGATGGCTTTAGTGGATAATGCTTATTGTAGCTTTGCTTGATATGAGATAAAAGTGGAGATTCCTTAGGTAGCAAAGAGAAATAAAACGGTGACGTTGACAGATTTTGGACTTCTAGGCGCACTACCTGTGGAGCAGGTAGGATCCAATTCGATGGAGCTGAAAATAGACCTCTATCTCTTATTGAAGTAGGCCTTTGGATTTGTGGATGCCTGCCGAAGAGGGAAGTTTTGTTTTCTCCCCGAAGGTTTCCTGTCACTACCAGATGGGCTAGACAGGCTTGCCCCTTAAATAATTTTAGCCAAAAGGGCAACCTTTTGGAGCCCAAGATGCTACGCTAATGGGCTAACCCTCTTATGGCGAGTATAAACTTTAACTTTAGGCAGCAAAGCCTTTGCGATGTCTAGAGCTCTGAAGTGCCAAACTTGGCTTTCTACAACTTTCAGCTCTGAGTGTTCAACAGAGCATATAAATCTTATTTCAGTAGCTATGCAAAAATATGTTACAACAATAAGACAGACATTTTCAAAAATAGAGTCTTTAGACAGCTCTCCAATTATCCCATTTGAAATCTTTATTTCTTGCAGTGTTATAGGCTCAATTGTCATTAGATCACCAATATTGTAAGAATGAATCCAATCGTTATAATGCTGCACTCCAAGTACAGATCTCATATCGATTTTCAACGGTTTTCCAGGCTTTTTTTCTGTTTTTCCACTGGCTTTGTTAAAAACATACTCTATTGCAGGCATCGCTTTGCTAATGACATCAATTAACTGCTCATTTTTTTGATCAGAAATCCTATTAGAGGAAATGTCTGCAGCAGATTTTATGCTTTTTTCTTCACTTTTTCTGTATATTTATTGTTCTAAGACTATTAGGGCAAAATAAGGCTGAAAAGTATAATTTATTTGTTTTTTTCCCTTTGACGCCATAATCTGTACATACTTTATAAAGGTGCTGAAAAATTGAATATGCAAACTTTGCTGCTTGTTTAGCATGATGTAGAGCTAGGTCATGCTTATTCAGCTGTGACAGCGTTGCACATAGCTGGATATGAGTTTTGCACTGATATTTGTATTTAAACAGCTTATCAGCTAAATGCCAGCCAAAAACTCTGGTAGAAGGGTCTTGGGAAGCTAGAACACTTTTGTATTTGGCGTTAAATACGCATCCGTCTAGATAAGCTGAACATTCTTCAAGCAAATCAAGCCTTTGATAGCAGAGGGCTGTGCTATGCAAAGTGATAAGGACTGTATCTTGGTCTATGCATCCTCCCTGTGTTACGACTGCTTCTAATAATTCTTCACTTTTTGACAAAACTTCTAGAGCTTCTTTATATCTTTCTGCTTTTATCATCTGCAAAGCTTCTGCGGTAAATTGAATCAGGAGTCTAGGAACCTCGCCTTAATAAGTATTACTTTCAGAAACGATTCTTTCAGATTCTGAATCCATATTCGTGTATATTTTTAAATGATAAAAGTGGATAATAATAAAATTTTGAAAATCTATGAAAAAGGGTGGAAATGCAAAACGTAAAATCTTGATGAGACTTTAAGGATAGTAATTAAGAAATATTTGTAAAAATTATTAATAAGGAGCTAAGCAGAGAGATAAATAATAAAATTGTTTTGAGATATTTAAGTAGTTATTTTCCTATATAATAATGAAATTAAATTCTGCATGCTTCATCGTATTTTTTCGCTTTTATCTATTTCAGTCTAATTGAACTAATTTTCTATTAGCCCAGCATAATCTAGTCTTATTGAAAATATATACGCATTTAGAATTTTGCCTAATAAATTTGAAACAGCTCTAAAATGTTTAAATAATAACTTATCTTAAATAATAAGCTCTCATTTATTTTAAAATAATACTTTGTAGTCTATCCATTATTTCCATAAGCCCTTTTTCAATAATTAAAAACATTTTCACTAGCCATCGGATACCATATTTTCTTAAACCAATTAAGCCACGATAAATCAGCAAAGATGTTCTTATTTTCTAAAATTCAACATATTTCATCATTCTCTTTTTTCTCAAATTTAACCTCGAAGATGACGGATCATCAATTTCAAAATGCTTGAAAGCTAGCTTTTCAATACAATTTTCCTCTCCAGTCACAAGTCCACCTTCATGCATCTTAATTGCATCAAGTACTAAATCAGTTAACCCCGTTATCTTTATAGCAAGTGGTATTGTGTCATTAAGGTTTATAGTAGCATCAACTACATCTTCATCAAAATCCCATCTAGCTATTGACGCAACCATCATGATTCTTCCATCTTCACAAATCTTTACTTGATCAGTTGAATTGTAGGGCATAATTGGCTCAAGGAAAAGCTTTTCCTCGAAATCTATTGGCTCACTTTGGTAAATCAGCTCAAATGAAGATGACTCCTCATTGGCTTTGACAACTGTCAGTGCAGGCCTATATACAGCACAGAATTGATTACCTTTTCGGTAATCTATGTGTGAATATCCAAATGAAACAAAATATTGTGTGGACCCAAACTTGACATAGGGAGAGCCGCCCCTTAAGCCTGCTGGAACACTATCAAATAATCCTGAAACTTTTTTACAGTAAGTGCTTTTGTCAGTGCAATCCAAATAATTAAAGGCTTGGGTATGACATTCTGGCCATGCAGCCTAGAGTTCATATTTAATTATATCCGGTGAGGCTTTGCCAACCTAGAATTAGACAGCTATGCTAAATAAACAATTTCGGCAGCATGCAAGGACTAGCCCAAGTCCTTTTGTAGGATTGAATTTTACCTTATGGAAAAGGAGAGGTTTGGAAATGGGAAGCCCAGCACAGCCATAATGAACAATCAGACAACTCTCCAGCGTTAAGCCAAGAGTTATGCCCTGGATTTTAAGTTTTGCCTTTTTGCCGACAGCTGTCAGATATTCCATTTTTTGGAATTTTTGTACAAGCAGCCTATGTTCAGACCAGAAGAGTTAAATGACAGCCGTCAAAAGCAAAATGCTTAAAGCAGAGGGGCCATTCAGAGGTGAAGCCAGACGACGCACGACGCAGTAGTGGATTGTGGAACCCCGAAGGAGAGATGGAAGCCTACGGTATTGGGTGTTAATGTAAAATCTAATAATTAAATTTGTGTGTGTCTGTGCAATCCAAAATTTGGAAGTTTTTATAGTTATACACAAAATAAAGGTGCTCGTCATCAACTATCAAAGGAGTTCAATTCTTTTCTGTATAATGGGACCATAAGCTATGCTCAATAATCCTCAAAGGCCATGATTTTCCTGTTTCAAAGTTAAAAAGAAACATCTTCCTCCTTACATCAATATCAATCATATTAAAAATCACATAGATTCCGCCTGCAAATGTAAAAATGCGAGGATCTTCTGGCCCTGCATTTTCTATATTATAGTCGTAAACTTCAATTGGGATTATTCCAGGCACCTGCGTGGCACCTATCATTTCTTCTGTTATTACTTCATTTCAGTGGGAATCAAATAGACTTGTAAATAAAAGACTTTTCATTGAGCCATTCTTTCGAATACTCATCCTAACTACTGTTAGGAACATAATTAAAAAATGGCGCATTTCGTACGCTACTGGACTGCCAGAAGTACTCATTTGCATTTCTAACTATGAGGCTTGGTTTTCCAAGGGAATTCTATCCAGGATGAGTCAGTTAAGAAACTTGGAGGGGTGGTCAAAGCCCTCTGGCCTGACTTTAGGAAAAGTGAAAGGCCCATAATTTCTCCACTTCCACCAGACAGCAGAAGTGGAGCCTTTAGTCGTCACATGGCGTCAAGGAAGTAGGGACGTAGCTCACACATGAGCCGCGCCTTAGTCGGCAACACCATATCAGACTGTGCCTTGATTATCGATACATCGTGCGGGATGCTTGCAGGCCGGCACGTGCTGAAATATGGTGGGAAGCTCCGATGCTGGCAACCCCTTAAATTTCGTAAAAACAAGTAAATTTTAAGTTAAGTTAAGACTACTGTTAGGAACATATTTTTTTTCTGGAAGCCAGACTGCTGAAGGGAACATCATCATAAACTCTCCAGATGACTGCAGATCACAAAATTGATCGTCAAGCAGATGTGGGCTTATCATACTGAATATGAATTCTGTGTCTCTGAATAGTTTCGACATGGATGGGGTAGTTGAAAATGATAAGCACGGGAAGCAGGATTTCTCGATGATTGAGAGGCGAGTTTTTATGTTAAAGGTAGGGCATCCTTTGAACATTGTAGGCTTGTGGTCGCCAGAAGTGCATTTGATGCAGAGTAGTAGTGCGAACAATCCGATTGAAAACTTCCAACCCATATATATTTATAATGAAACTACATGAGATAGACATATTTTTTATTTAGAACTATTCTTCGAAAATTGCACGCTTATTAGCAAGCTTTTAAATAAACGATAGAAATTAAATGAATATGCTATGCAGAAGTGTGTCAACTCACTAGCTGTCACCCACCTTGGCTCCAAATGCCAGCATTTTGATCAGCTTTCCATAGCAGAGTCACAGTTTGTAGAATTCCTTAATTATCCTACAAGAGATTAGCATGTGGTGGGTAAAAGCTGCCTAGCCAATCTGGCAGAAAAAGAAACCTTTGGGGGAGAAACAAAACTTCCCTGCTTGAAATGCATCCTAAGCCTGAAGGCCTCTCCAAAAAGGGGTAGAGGCCCTGCTATCAGCTTGATCACGATTTGCCCTTCTTGTTTCAAAGGGATTGTACCTCGGAGTTAGAAATCCATCAGCCCCTCCATTTTATTCCTCTTATAAACGATATAAGGAATTTTTTAAAAAAAATAAAAATAAATTATAGCAGTTGCCCGATGATGGCGCATTGAGCGCCATAATCGGGCAACTGCTATAGCTTACTCTTAGCTTTATAGACAATAAATTTATTATAGCAATATAATCAAGAAAATCAATTTTTTATATTTATTCTTCTGTGTCATCTTCTATTTCTTGTTTCTTCTTTTTGCTTTCATCAATATTTGTGTCTGCTTGCCTCTTAGCTCTTGGCTTTGGTCCCCAATTAGCTTCATTAGGAGGAAATCTTATGCTGCTCAAAACACTTTGTTCGTGCTCTGTTAATTCTTGCTCGAAGTCCGGACAAGGAGTTCTAAGTTAAACTTACTTTGGCTCTTTATTTAAGACTCTAACAGCAGCTGAATCTTCTGGTAGATTACTTATATATCGGTCACTTGCAATCGTTTTTTTCTATATAATTTTTACCCAATGTCTAAATATGTCAAAAAGTTGGCTGACCTCTACATTGATTTTGTATTTCATCGGATGTGTATGAGATTGCGATATATTTAAGCCTGAAGACCTCACTGCAGATCTAAATTGCTTTTGAGACATAACTTGGCTTTTAAAGAACTTGCAGAGCATTGACAAATCCCAATTCAAAGGAATATCGAGTTCATCTTTGACACAGACTAAGACCCCTTTCAATTTGTCATGGGTCTTCATATTTCTTTCCTCCAGAGTCTGTATAACTTCATCAACAAAATCCTTTTCATGTAAATTTCCAGCATAGATTGGCCCTTGAATCAAAAACTTCCCTCCACACTCAGGACATACTGAATGCCCTTCAAATACATTTGTGGTATATTTATTTCTTCCTTCTCTGCCTAAATAATGCAAATAATAAGCTGGACATTGTGTGCATTGAAATACAAGTGCTGACTTTGCTATTGATTTTTTGGCTTCAAGGGCTGATGATATTACCTGTACAAATACCCTGACATAGAAATCAACTGAAAGGCTTAGGAGAGGCTTAACAACAAGCTGATATTTATTAGCTGAAGCATTTAACTGATACAGTAAAACTCTTACTCCCCCCCTCGAAGTTCGACTAGATTTTTTTGGTCGAACTTCGAGGGGGGTTAAGAAAAATTTTTTTAAAAAAAAATATATAGAATTTTTTTTATATAATTTAGTAGTTAAAAAAAAATATTTATCATATTCTTCTGTATGGTTGAGAGGGTGTAAGGGTTAGAAAAAATAGTGCAAGATGGTTTTGTAATGCTTTTTTAGAACTTGAATACAAAAATCGCAAGCTCATCCCCACATAGTTTAAAAATTTTTGAAAAATTGCTTATTTTCCTAGTAAATTTATATAGGTCTTGGTCGAACTTTGAGGGGGTTTAATTTTCCAAAAAAATAGGAATTTTCCCTATATCTTGGTCGAACTTCAAGGGGGGGGAGTTAGTGCAAACTCGTGGCAATGCTTAGCTTTTGTAGGGATACTTTGATACTTATAGAAGCAGGTATCTGGATTATTCCCACACAGCGTAGAAACGTCAGTACTTGTCACACATAGCAGTCCTCCAGATTTAACAGCCTGAACCCCTGCGTCTATAAAGCTAGCAACAGATCCATAAGGGTCAAGGTCGACAATATCCCAAACTCCTTTATTTCTGTACATAATTTCACATGCATCTGCTTGCGTGACTTCCCCCATAACATTATTAGACTCAAAATTTTGTTTGATTTCTTCAACAGCTTCAGGACTCAAATCATTAGCAATAAGTCTTTGGATTGGCTGATTGATTTCTTTATAATAGCGGATTGATCTTATCCCACTTGCAGCCATTGGTTCCAAAATGTTTAATCCTTGAAATGGCCTGCCTTGAGTTTCTAGTTTCGTTTTAAGTCGTTGTGCGTAAACTGAGGTGACTAAAACTGACATATCTCTGTTAAATACCTGGGCTGGATTCAGAAACACCCCAGATTTTAATAAGACCTGAGCAGATCCTTCAATATGTAAAGCCATTTATATCTGATTATCATGAAATCACTTGAAAATCAGTTAATCGCGATTATGTGTAAGCTTAATTAACTAGTAACCCACCATTGCAACAGCCCTAATCCGTCCTCATTAGCTCGTCCTAACAATTGCACAGAAGCACTGTCTTCGAACGGCAGCGCAAAAGCATGCACTTTAAACCTGATAGTTTCCCCAATATCATAGAACAAGTCATGCTCGTCAAAGTGCCACACAAAGACTCCTTCTTGCTCATCGCTAAATATCTCTTACAATCCAGAAGGATCAGCCAAATACGCAGCTGGTATAAGTGCATCAATAAATACCATGGAAACTGTGATTCCTTCAGAGTTGGATTCTTTTATCTTCCCAGTCAAAATTTCCCCTATAAACGGCTTAAAAACCACAATCTTTGCAACGAGTTCAGATTCCAAATATAATTCCCTTACAAATGTTTGCTCGATTTCGAACGAATAAATAGCGACACAGACTCCTTCGTTTTTAAGGACTTTTCCTATGAACCTTTCTTCAAGTTTTAGTGTAATTGCTTCTCGGATATTCAACCCTAGCAGCTCTGGCTCTAGCTCTGTCTGAACTTTAAGTGTATAAAGAATAAACATAGACATATTGAAGCACAAGCATTCTTGCTATTATTTACAAAATTAAATTCATTAATTTATGCTGGAAGTTCTCCTTGGAAGCTTATATCTTCTAGCCTTAGTTCGTCTTTATTAGTTTCAGGTTTAGTAATTTTGGCATCCTGTGGGAAATCGTGAGCACTTTTTTGCCTGGATAAGGAAGAACCAAGGAAAATTACCTGATCTGGATTATTAGTTCTTGAGGAAGAGCAACCCATTTTTAATAAGTCAAAATTATAACGAGCCATTTGTTTGAGAATTTTTATTTAAAGCAGCTTAACCTCCAAATCCGTATAAAGTTCTTCCTTGGCGCTTTAGAGCGTAGACGACGTCAAGTGCTGTGACTGTTTTTCTTCTGGCATGCTCTGTATAAGTGACGGCGTCACGGACCACGTTTTCTAAGAATGACTTTAGGACGTTTCTAGTTTCATCATATACAAGCCCACTTAGTCTTTTAACTCCTCCTCTACGAGCTAGACGTCTAATTGCAGGCTTGGTTATTCCTTGGATGTTTTCTCTGATCACGTGGCGCCTTTTTTGTTTTCCTCCGATCTTTCCAAGTCCTTTTCCTTTGCCTTTGCCTTTGATCCCTTTTGCACCTTTTGCTTCCACTTTCATTTTATTTTTATAATTTAAGCCCCCGCTTTATCTATTGTGTTTTCTTTTTAACCGAAAGCCATTTTAGATATTGTGAGAATTAAAATTAAATAAGTCAAATTTATTGAATCAATTTCAAATTAAGTTACTCTGTCTTAATGCTTGGCTCAATAAAAAAAAAACCAAAAAAAATAGTAGAGATCATTTTGATCACATGTTTTCAATGGTCTTTTTGGTTTTTCCCCTCGTTATCTTCTTCTCTTATCTTATTCGTAAAATAGTCTTTTTTTAAATGTTCCTTCATAACTACCCTTGAAGTGATCACAGTTTTTAGTTTGCAAACACAAAAGTAAAGGATAAGATAGGGGCTGCTATGATAAGCAGTCCCTTACCAATCCCTAAACCAAGGGTGGTAGAATTGAATTTGGCCTAGTAAAGAGCTGGCCAAGAGGAAATTGCAGGATAATAAGCGATTGCCCTTGGCCAGCCAGCAAAGGATCAGCTATGAATCGGACAAATCAAATTCCTAATGTTTATATATATATTAAAATCAAAATGAAAGTTAATTTAAATCGTTTGCATCTGTTCTATCTATGCTACTTTATTCCATAATTTAAATGAGTTTTAATTTATTACAAAAACTCTCCAATTTTCGGGATTAATTCTATTGGGATTTGATACAATGGTATTTCTTTTCTTCTATTTCTTTTAGAAATCATACTTGGAATAGCTTCACATAGGTTTGCCCAGTGAATACCTCCTCCCTCTTCTGCTGCTGGTGGAGTCATATGTTTAACTACCCACAAGAAATATTTTCTTCTTTCCCAATTCAAAGCTTGATATCCCACTCCAATTTCAATTGCTTTTATAAATACCGGTGCCACATTTAGATCATTTTTTGCTGAAGTTTCAATATAAAAGATTTTCAAGTCGTTTTCCGTCTCAATAACTTTATTGACCTCTTCAGCGCTGACTTCTCGCACTTCCTTATCAGCTTTAGTGCCTATCAAAAGGACTTCTTTTTTCCGATACTCATTCTTCTTAAATAAGTCAAGCTTAGCAGGAATATCTTCAAAAGTTGTCGAATTGGAGAGATCAAATACTAAAGCAATAGCATCAGCGTTTTTAATTGATTTTAGCCTGCATTCAAGCTGGAGATCCATATCAGATAAGGAATCCATCACTAATAGTTGTACTCCAAGGCCGTAATAGTCAATGGTGAAAGATTTAAGGTTACAGCCTAAAGTTGGATTATATTCACTACTGAAATCTTCATTGTTATATCTTTGGACTAGAGAAGTCTTTCCGACTTGTAGCTGCCCTACAATTAAGCACTTTGCCCTCAGCTGTGGACCCTCGATTGATTTTTTGTGTGCTGCTCCCATGATAGTTTATATATGTTTTAATATCAGTAATTATGATTGAAATATTAAGATTAATCATTTCTACTTATTAGGGGCTTGCTTTTATTATCATAGATAAATATGAACAAGAAGTCATCAGGGAAAATGATGAGCCTAATGGTAGTAGCTATTTAGAGGCTTTGGCAACAATTGTTCTAGGTGATCTCATGGTTTCATATTCTTTGATTTTTACCTGATATTCGAGTAGTGATGGAAACCTAGGACTGACATCATTTGGGCTTTATTTATTTTCAATTTTTCAGATCCTTATAGCTTTGGCAATAACTCTCCACTTCAGGTGCATGCTCAGTGAACCTGGAGCTACTCCATTTTATGAAGTTCCAGGAGATATCCCATTGGAATTGATTAAGTATTGCAATGAATGCGAACAATGGAAACCTCCAAGAACTCATCATTGTAGGGCTTGCAAATTATGCTTTCATAAGTATGATCATCATTGTCCTTGGGTTAATAATTGTATAGCAGTGAACAACCAAAAGTTCTTTATTCTATTTTTACTTTATACTACGGCTGCGTCGATATTAACTTTGATAATTATTGGAATGAGTGTTTATGAGTATTTTAAATGTCAAGAAGATGTGACATTTGATCCTATAAAACTGATTTTCACAGCTATTGTAGGAATTTTGGCAGCTTTTTTCATATTTTTCCTTGGTGGGCTTTTGATAGAGCACATAAGTTTGGCTGCGAAAAATCAAACAACAGTAGAAAGCCAACAAGATATGTATGGAACTCCTTATTCATTGCTCAAGTGTTTTAGCTTAGTTTTCGGTAGAAACTATTGGGCATGACTTCTACCACTTTCTTCTTCCATTGATATTAATTATTTGGAGCCTATATATTCTTATGATGAAAGAAAGAGGTTAATTTCAAAAGATGATTAATAGATTTAATTAAAGTCTTTATAGAATTTAAAAATGCTAATTCGGCTTACTCTTTATCAATTTTAAATTATATAGTTTATTTATCTACTTATGCAATTTTATTTTAGACAAAATTTACAATACAATTTTACCTTTATATGGCGAATTTTGTGCTGCTTTAAATTTGAGCAATTCTCTTTTAATTAAATTATTGTAAATTAAAAATTTTTATTTTTCATAAAAGATCTTTTTTTTATTATTTAAAAAAAAAATTAATAAATAAGAAGTAAGTATAATTGATTTCGATTTAAAATTGATATATTTCTTGTTTTAATTTTGAGAATCTCTGGGAATTATGAGGCTTCAAAGTTTAAGCAAGATATTAAATTGAATATAATAGAGAACAAATAAACTGATTGCCATTAATTGTAGCAATTAAAAATGACCCTGATCATCAACCGAGCAGTACTCACAGTTGTCATCCTAGCTTCAATTTCAGGGAGCCTAGCTCAAGAATCCTATCTATTCACAGATGAGCCCATCATAGCAGCAAGTGTTTGTTATCCATTTACCTGCAAGACCTCCAAGCAATCCTTCACTTCAGAGACCTGCATTTTTTACGATGTTGCAGCAACCACTTTCTATGCTGAATCTGGAGCCTGCGGCACAGGAAAAACGTGCACACAAGGCGCTGTTGACTCTGCAAACTGGACTTGCATAGCTAACCAACCAGCTGGAGGCCAAGCTTTAATCGGGGAATATTGCGCAAGTTCTACCACTGCTTTAGCACTGCTCTCGCCACTTATGCTTCAGCATGTACCGAAAAGGTATGTGTTTCAGCTTATAAAACTTCATGCATTACTAATGCAGCACGAGACGATTATTGATGCCCAGCAGGACAATATAGCTCATACCCCTATATAGATTTCTTTATCGAGCATAATATCCTGGCCTCTTGAACGAGCAAAACAGACTCTCTCAAAGAGATGAGCTCTCAATCTCTATATCAGTAAGTGTTAAAAAGTGCCATGTCAAATAATGGTGACAAGCGTGAAAAAGTGGACAAGTAAACGCGCCGATTTTAAAAATGGCTTTATTATTAAATTAAATTAAAATTTAAGATACCCAAATAGACTGAGAGCACCCAATAAATCAGGTTTCTGATATAAACCTAATCAAACACAAATGTAGCATTTCATTTTTAGACATCTTGGAGAGAAATAATGAAATCATAAATATCTACGACTTTCATTCCTCGAAAAAAACTCAAAAGTGCGACTCCCCCTTTAACCCATCAAAATTCTCTAACTCCCCCCCCCCTCCGTGAGTGAACAAAAAAATTTTGTTCACTCACGGAGGGGGGTTAATTTTTTTTTTTTAAAAAAAAATTTATATATAAATATTCTAAAAAATTTTTTTTTGAAATTAAAAAAATCCTAATTTGCAAAAATTGGGAAGCAAATATTAATTTAATTTATAAAATTTATGTTTTAAAATGCAATTCATTTAAAATTAAACAGAATTAGCTCTAGATTTCATTATATTAATTATCATTTATATATCAAAAAAAATTTTTTTCCATAAAAAATTTTTGTTCACTCACGGAGGGTGGGTTTTTGGGCAAAAAATGGCGATTTTTCTAATGGTTTTGTTCACTCACGGAGGGGGGGGGAGTAAGAGTTCTTGCTTCAGTTGATACATCTCTCAAAATCTCCAATAATTTTTAGACTTATGCTCGATCCAAGATGTCATCAAGATGGCGTCGTCCAGTATGGAGAATCTGATATGAGTAATTCTAAAGAAAAAATTCAAAAGTGCGACTCCTCCCGTTAGCTCATCAAAAGTCTCCAAGAGTTATTTCTTCAGTTTGAGACATCTCTCAAAATCTCCAATAATTTTTGGACTTATGCTAGATGCAAGATGTCATCAAGATGGCATTCAGTATAGAGAAACTGACTTGAATAAGTCTATAGATAATAATTCAAAAGTGCGACTCCCCCCATTAACCCATCAAAGATCTTCAAGAGTTATTGCTTCAGTTGAGATATCCTTTAAAATCTCCAATAATTTTTGGACTTATGCTTGATTCAAGATGGCAACCAGTATTGCGGAACTGACTTGAAAAAAGTTTATAGAGAGAAAAATTCAAAAGTGCGATTCCCCCCTTTAACCCATCAAAGGTCTCCAAGAGTTCTTGCTTCAGTTGAGACATCTCTCAAAATCTCCAATAATTTTTGGACTTATGCTTAATACAAGATGTCATCAATATGGCGCCCAGTATGGAGAAACTGACTTGAAATATTCTATAGAAAAAATTCAAAAGTGTGCGACTCCCCCCTTTAACCCATCAAAGGTCTTCACTAGTTATTGCTTCTGTTGAGACATCTCTAAAAATCTCCAATAATTTTTAGACTTATTCTTGATACAAGATGTCGTCCAGTATGGAGAAGCTGAGAATAGCACCTAATTTTATTAATAAATTTTATATGTATCATTTATTATTTATGTATTTATTATTATCATTATTATTAATTTATAAGACCTTTTAAAAAATTGATGCGTTTACTTGTCAAATTTTTTCTCACTTGTCACCATTTTTTGACATGTCACTTTTTAGCACTTACTTATATAGAGATTGAGATCATCTCTTTGAGAGAGTCTGTTTTTCTCTTTCAAGAGGCCAGGACATTTTGCTCGATATAGAAATCTATAAAGGGGTATGAGCTATATTGCAGTGTCACTACAACTGGAGGCATAGCAGGCACTTGTGTAGACCAATTGAAGGCAGGAGCAACATGCACAAGTGACTATGATTGCGTCAACAACGCAATGTGCGACATAGCCGTTGGTGCAGCAACTGGAAAATGTGTCGAATATCTCTCAGTCAAGGCAGGTCAAACCATCTCCGCTTGCACGATACTCGCAGGAGCCACTTTTGGCCAAACTCTTCTCTGTGAATCAACCCTCTGCGCAAAGCTCGATGAAGTCTTCAAGTGTCTTGATTCAGTAAAGAGTGACAACGGTGTCCCAATAAAATGCGAAAACCCAAATGAATATGATGATGGATGCAATTCCAAAAAAGACAGCATCTCAGGCACTAAACTCGCCAATTTATGCCTTTGTGGAAATAATAAAGCTGGCGAAGCTTATTGCGATCTCTTCCCTGATGACAGCCACTTTCAGTCTTACTTGAAGTACACAAAGAAGTGGTTTTCAAGTTCTGGAATAAATAAATGCAACACTAGAGGAAGACTTGACGATTTATGCCAAAAAGCTTGGTGGGACAAGAGCAACATTGAAGCCTGGACATACTACAACTTACTAGCTAATAACTATCCAGCTGTTTACAATGCAGAAGAGTGCGTTCTAGAAAATGTAGCTGCAGCTTATAAAGCAGCTAAGGATGCATACGATAGCTCAGCAGCTATTTTCACCCTATCAGCCTTCATTTGCCTAATCTTAAGCTAAGCTATTAATTGAAGCAGTAAGATATAGAGGTTTCCTCTATATATAGCGCTAAAAGCGCAGACATTTTCCCAGGAGCTTTCCAAGTTCGTCGGACCAAATCGCTTTTTGGTCCGACCAAGGCATTGATTTGGTGCAACCTACCGATAAATTCCGATCAGAATTTATCGGCCTTACAGCGCCAAACATAGGAAACTTCTATATAAGCTAGACTATATTAACTTACTCCCCCTCTGTAAGCGAACAAAAAGATTATGTTGACTCATGGAAGGGTTTTTTAAAATTTAAAAAATTCCCAATTCGAAATAATTTTAAAACAAATATTAATTTAATTTTGTAAAATTTATGTTTTTAAAATGCAAGCTGTTTAAAATTAAACAAATTATCTAGAGATTTCTTTGTAATAATTGTCACTTATATATTGAAATGTTTTTTGATAAAAATTTTTTTTATATTAAAAACATTTTTTTGTTCGCCTAATCATTGTGAGTTTTACCTTAAAAATAAGAATTTTCCAATAGTTTTGTTCGTTCACTGAGATGGGAGTTAGCAAGTATAAGCCTTTCATAGATTTTTGAAAATTATTTAGAACTAAATTCTATAATGCATCTTATATATTTCCATTTTTTAATATTAACAAGCTAAAAATAATCAATTTATTTGTTTTTAAATAAATTTACCTTCTTCTAGCTCGCTTTCTCATCTCTATTTTTAGCTTAAAAGTTTTTATTATGCTAAATTCTTCAAAATCTGCTAATAAATAGCAGACATGGCATCATCAGAAGAAGTGAAATCATACGATCTTGGTCCACTTCCTCCAATTGGACATAGGAACAACATTTCGATTCATTCATTTGATATCAACATTGAGCAATACCATGAAGTAGAAGACGAAAAAGAAGATAACGAAATTCAATTCCCAAGACCACTGGACATTGAATTATGGAACGGTATTGAAGAAGTTATTATCCCAGAAGAGGATGCCCGAGCTCACGAAACGAATGCAATTTTTGGATTTGACGGGGATGAAGAAATTAAAGAAGAAATCCAAGTCGAAATAAGCCAAATTAGTGAAGAAAATGAAATTGAGAAGACCTTGACGAGCTCCCTGTCAAGCAATCTTCATGCAAGCACTATTAGAGATGACCGCTGGCTATGCCCTATCTGTTTGGAGCTATTTGAAAATCCTGTGGAAACACCCTGTTGCCATAATCTTTTTTGTGAGAGATGCATCTTCAATATCAGAAGATGCCCATTGTGTAGCAAAAATCTTGGCCGATGCATGCCGAATATCCCAATTCGAAGATTAATGGACGATTTAGCGGTAAAATGCAGGCATATTAAGTGTGATATTGTAATTAGAAAGGCAGATTTAATCAATCATGAAAAAGAATGCCAGATGGCACTTGTTCCTTGCATGAACAGCTTTTTGTGCGGAGAAGTACTAAGAAGAGATCTAGGGAAGCACTTAAAAGATGACTGCATATACAGGCCTGTCCCTTGCGCTCTAGAATGCGGAAGGGTGCTGGCTTATTGTGAGATGGAAAAGCACTTGGAAACAGATTGCCAAAACGTAATAGTAAACTGTCCTCAAGACTGCGGAGTCTTAATTCAACGTGGAGAAGCTGAAATGCATATTTCTCAGATTTGCCCCTATACCTATATCAAGTGTAACCTCACAGATGCAGACGGACAGTCATGTCCTGTCCGCTGCATGAGAGAAGAACTAGAAGAGCACCATTTAATCTGCGAATTCAGAAAAGTCCGATGTCTAAATAATGGCTGTGGGCAAAGAATTTCAAACAGATATGTGCAAGATCACGATAACGCCTGCCTATTCAAAGAAATCCAATGCCCCAATAATTGTTCTGAACTAATTCTAACTCCCCCCCCTTAAACCCTTTAAATTGGAACAAAATATTGGTAAAATTTCCACTTTTTTGGTAAATTAATCCCTTTTAAATTGGAACAAAATTTAATTTTATAATAAAAAATTATATATAATTTTTATCTAAAAAGTTTTGATATAAGTTAAATGTTTCTTCTTAACTAAAATTAAAAATTTTTTATATATCTTGCTCTTTTTTAAAGAAAAAAGTATAAAGAGCATCTTATTTAAATAAATTTATTATCCTTAATTGGTAAATTTTAAAAAAAAATTAATTTTTTTTTTTTTTCAAAATTTTCAAAAAAAATTGTTTTTTTTTGATACTAATACTTAATGGTTATCGCCTCATAAGAGACCAATTATTTCTAAAACTTCATAAACTTCATAAACTTTGTAAACTTCATAACTTCAACATCACATCACATCAAGTATCAACATCAAACATCAACACCAGCATCAGCACATGCCAACATCAGCATCAATATCGACATCAACATCAACTTCAACATCAACTTCAATTTCAACAAAAAAACAACAGAAGGACTTTTTAAGGTTACAGAGGCCGAGTTTTTGTCCCAATGAATCACCGATTTGCATTCCTCCAAAATCGGCCATTAGAAAAACTACACATCTACAACTTTTCAAGCCCAAAAAATAATTCATCACTGCAAGAATTTATGCTGACGCATATTTCCTCACCTTTACTGTTTGCTTTTTCTCAAAAGCAACTCAGGATAACTCCTTTCACTTTGGCGCGAAACGCCATTTTGTCCCGAAGAAATTATTTTTTTTTTTTTTTTTTTGATAAAAATGATATTTTTATTTGGATAGTTTTGATATAAATTCAATAGGAATTCTTTATAAAATTTCAAAATTTACTAATTTCTTGCTTTATTTTAAAGAATAGATTATAAATAGCATCTTATTTAAACAAAATTAGCACTTTGATCGATAAACTTTCCAAAATTTTTTTTGTCAATAAAAATAAAAAATTTTTGTGTAAATAATTTTGATACAATTAATAGTGGCGTATTAACTAATAATGAAAATTTAGTTATATCTTGCTTTGTTTTAAAGGATAAAGAGTAAATAGCGTTTTATTAAGCAAATTTATTGATCTAATTCGATAAGTTTTTGAAATTTTTTTTTTTTTAAATTTTTATATATTTTTATATATTTTTATATTGATTTTTTTTTTAAAAAAAACAATTAACCCCCCTTTAAATTGGAACAAAATTTTTTAGTTCCAATTTAAAGGGGGGGGGAGTAAGAAAAGATATCGAAAATCATTCAAATTTTTGCCCTTTACAAGTGATTGAGTGTCCTTATAGCGAATTTGGCTGCACTGCTAAAATCGAAAGAAAAAACATAAAAGAGCACCTTGAAGCTGAAGCTGTTGACCATAGTCTGAAAATGGCAGAAGGATGCAAGCAAAATAAGTTAGCCATTGCAAAAATGCAGTTTGAAATGCAAATCATGAAAGAAATGCTGAAACAAGAAATGATAAAAATTGGGGACGAGCTGAAAAAAGTTAAAGGGAAAAAGAGAGATAATGAAAGATATGCACTTGAATGGTGTGATGAAGAAGAAGCTGAGGCTTTTCTCGATGAGAGGAACGGGCTTATTTGTCCATTTGATGAACTTTTGAGGATGCTGGAAAGATAAACTGAAATAAATAATTAAATCTTTTTAATTAATCTATCTATCGCTGCATGAGCAGCATTTCTCTCTTTTTAATAATTAAATATAATTAGAAATGTGTTGTAGATAAAAATAAATGTCTTAATTAACTGTATATTATTCACACTAGCAGGATACAAATGACCATCCTGAAATTGCGTTTCCTTTTTCTTGGATACTCAGATCGCCATATACTTTGATCGGGTCTATATTTTCTTGCTTAATGACTTTTCTATTAGGAGCTGCTGGTCTCAGCTCTCTATTTAAAACACTGTTCCAGTCAATTCCTCTAAAAAATTCGTGACATTTTATTTCTTCAGAATCTCTTTTAGCTCCAAGCCTGGCACATGGGTCACGATGAAGCAACTAAATAGAATTTACCTGTTTAATCAAGCTTTTTGCCTCAAAACTCAAGCTTGAAGGAAGCCTCAATTTTCCTTTTTGGATGTTTGATATCAGTTCTTCTCTGTTCACTGAAAAATAAGGAGGTATTCCTACAAGCATCTCATACAGCAAAACTCCTAATAAATACCAATCTACTGATTTCCCATGCCCTTGTCTCCTGATAACTTCTGGTGCTAGATATGCAAGAGATCCGCAGAAACTTTTTGTTGTATAATTGTCATGAGCTCCTTCTTTGGATAACCCAAAATCAGTTAGCAAGGCATGGCCTTCTTCATCAATAACGACATTGTCAGGCTTTAAGTCTCTAAAAATAATTCCTTTTTTGTGCAGCTCTTCTAAAGCCAATATGACTTCACACAAATAAATCCTTGCTTTTTCTTCAGCAAATCTTTTTTCTTTTGTAAGCATTGACCCAAGATCGCCTCCTGGACAGTAATCTAGAATCAAAAATAATTTTTCTGGTGTCTGAAATGCGTAGTTGAGTGACACAATGAAAGGATGCTTGACGTAGCTCATTACATTTCTTTCAGTCAAAGCGTATTTTATTAAATTTTGAGCCATAATCCTATCTTTCCTCAAAACTTTCATAGCATAAAGTATTTGTGTAGCTGTTTTTCTAACTAAGTAAACTTCTCCAAAACTGCCTTTTCCGAGTTCTTGGAGAAGCTCAAAGTCAAAAGGACTTACCCGTTCAGGTGCTTGAGGTTCATCAGCTGTAGACATATATAATATACTAACTCTTTGTGTTTCAATTCGAGATCCAGATGACGAGGATAACGCTTGAGAGCCAGTCTTATTGATATATTTCTGAAAAATCTTGTCAGTTTCCTCTGATCCTGATACTTCAGCTGCTGTTTTTTCTAGATTATTTTCAATAAATATGCTTGGCTTCTTAGATAACAGCCAAATAATAAGCCCATTATGGGAGTTTTGAGAAGCCAAATGCAAAGGCGTGTTTCCATCATTATCTGTCACATCTATTTCTGCTCCTGACCTCACCAGTAGTTGAGCTAATTGCAAATGCCCATTCATGCATGCGATATGAAGCGCGGTTCGCCCTTTGGAGTTTTTAGCATCAATATCGGCCTTTTCCCCATAGTCCAGCAAGGTCTCACAAACTTTTAGGAACCCTTCTTGTGCTGCAACATGCAGTGGGGTGTCGTTATTATTTCCTTTGAAGTTTACGTCAGCAACTGCGTCTCCGTAAAATGATTTTTGTAATAACTCTCTACATAGTTCTGCCTTGTTTTGCTGAGCTGCTTGTCAAAGAGCCTCATTCATCGAGTTAGAATGGGAGAGCGGAATAACTGAGGCAGGCTGAATATTTCGTCTTGGAATTTTTTGGACTAGAATCGACTCGTTACCTTCACTTATGGAACCGAAGAAAGAGTCCTCAAATTCTGAGTCAAAAGTCCTGGAAATGCTGGTCAGAGGATTGCTGGTGGATTTCGTATCTTCTTCGGTGAGGCTTTGGTTGGATTTGGAACTATCTTTCTTTAATAAAGCTAAAAAGAGGCTTTTTATTTCTTTCATAAAAATATACTTCCTGCAAGAGGCAGTGCATAATCCTGGCAGTTTTTAGCTGGATATAAAAACTATTAATTCTACAAAATGAGGTATACTAATAACTATTGCATTTTTTATGAATTTAAAAACTTGATTTTTATTTTTAAAGTAAAAGTAAGTAAGATAATTTCAAATGATGAAAATTTATATTAGGATTACTTAAATCATATTTGCCTAATAAATGACGAAAATCATAAAATAACCAAAGAAAACATTTATCTGCATTTCTTGCTGCTTTATAAGTATTTTAATTCATATTTAGTGCCTACCCAATTGCTGATAATTATTTCCTATATTAAAACTCAAGATTTAAAATTTATTATTAATTGTTGAGATGAAACAAATGAATCATTAATGAATCTCTGCATTTGGTAATATTGACAATTTACTATACTAAGGCAGTATTTTTCGCAATGTAGGTATACTTACTCCCCCCCTCCGTGAGTGAACAAAACCATTAGAAAAATCGCTATTTTTTGCCCAAAAACCCACCCTCCGTGAGTGAACAAAAATTTTTTATTAAAAAAATTTTTTATGGAAAAAAATTTTTGATATATAAATGATAATTAGTATAATGAAATCTAGAGCTAATTCTGTTTAGTTTTGAACGAATTGCTTTTTAAAACATAAATTTTGCAAATCGAATTAGTATTTGCTTTCCAATTTTTGCGAATTAGGATTTTTTTAAATTTCGAAAAAAAATTATTTTTTATAAATTTATATATAAATTGTTTTAAAAAAAAAAAATTAACCCCCTCCGTGAGTGAACACAATGTTTTTGTTCACTCACGGAGGGAGGGAGAGTTAATGGCTTGATAAAAACATCATCCATTCCAGAATTTCTTCCTTTAGCAATTATCTCAGGATCAGAATCTGCTGTTATTCCATAAACTTTATTGACTTGGCCTAAGCCAAGATCTTTAATGCATCTAGTAGCTTCGAGTCCATCCATCTCAGGCATCCAGAAGTCCATCAGTACAATGTGAAATTTCCCTGGTTCGCTTTCTAATTTTTCACAGCACTCAATTCCATTGGTAACAATTTCGCTTTCAATGGATAAGGACGAGAGCAATGCTTGCACTGTTGATGCACAAAAGTCATCATCATCTGCAATTAAGACTCGAGTTGCCATTTTATTATGTTTGCATAATTTTTAATTTTGTATACTATTTTAAGAAATATTCCTATAGATTGCCTTACTGAGCACAAGTAAAGTGCATGCTTTTTAATTTTTCTCATTCTTGATATTATGGTTTCTTGAATTTAATGTAAAAATTTATCATTTAAAATAATGAGTATAAATTGTTTTTAATAAGTATTGAAATTCAGTAATATTACTAGTTGAAGTCTAGTATCTCCATGTATTAATTATAGAATTGGAAGCTATTATAGTGATTGAGCTGAGAGAAAAACATGATAATTGATATTACTGATCATTTTCAGCATTTAACAATAAAATCTTCTAATTAAGATAAAATATGATAAATTAAACTTACTGTGTCAAGTAGAAATGAATTATAATTATTATTTTGCCCTTTCCCATATTTGTATTCAAGCAGTGGCTAAGACTATAAATAAAAAATTAGACAATCCATTTATTCAAATTATCTATTCTGACGAAAATAATGCTTCTTTGACAAAAGTTGCAAATACTCATTCTACTATTTTATGTAGGATCTTGCGATATGGCCCAAAACAGTCCCGATACCTTTCAAAGTCCTGATTTTACTATTCCAGAGCCTGTGAGCAGCTCTAATAAAAGAAGACCGGATATCGTCTTGGAGTTTATGGAAGAGAATGGACTTAAAGTTTGGCATCTTATAGTGGCATTGATAGGATTGATTGCTATCTGCTTTTTACTGTTTTATCCGTGCATGCATCTTTTAAAGATTCGGAGTCAAAACAATACTCGTCATCTTGAGGAACCGTTACTGGGCAGCAAGCAATTTGGAGATTCCTTTGAAATAATTGTGGATGCCCCTGAAATAAATTTAAATGATCATATAGAAATCGATTTGCCTACTTTTAGGCATTTCTCTTATTTTCCTTGCGCAATTGCTAGGAGAACCCCTTTAGCTTAGGCTATCAATATAAAGCTAATTTTTGGTTTAAAATTGACTAATCTTAAAAATTCTATTGCTCTCCAAATGCAAAGCATTTTTACGAATTATTTATTGATTGTATATTTTCTTATAAAACATTATGATGCTTTATATTAACCCTAAAGTCTTTAAAGATTTGTGAGCTATAAAGCTCTAAAAGGTAATTGAGTTATAAAACTCACTATACTTATATATGTAATTGTATTATCTTAATGCTTTGGCTTCAATATCTTCAAGTTTTCAATAATTCTCCTATGTCACCAGAGTCTCCCAATTTCAAAAACAAGCCCTGAGCCCACAAGCACTGGTAAGGCACGATTAAATATAAAATTTCTTTGAAGCTTCATTTTCTTTAATAATTTTATAAAAGTAATGTCTGAATTAAAAGATCAAGTTTTCCAAGCTACAGAAAGAGGAGACCTAGAAATGGTTACAAAACTTGTTGAGCAATTTCCACATCTAGTAAATGAAATTGTCAATGAGATGGACTTGAGAAATTTTGCTGCTCGGCATGGACAGTATCAAATCTTGCAAAAAATAGGATTACCACAAGACAAGGATGGGATTTTAAAGTTAATTAGACAAGCCAGCATCGATGGGTATAAGGAAACAATTGCGGTTTGTATGTGTGCTTTAGCTAAGTTGTTCGATTATAAAAATTTAGAGGCTGAAGAATATCAAACAGTTTTACAAATAGTTCCAGAAAGAGCCAAAGGATCAGTTTATTATCCTTATTTATGGGATCGAGTAAAGGGCTTATTGTGGGCTTATAAAAAAGGAAATCTTTCAACTATTCCAATCAAAAAGGTGGCCAAATATTTATTTTAATAATTATTGCTCACAATTTATAAATTCCATCAAGTCTTGATCTTATAATGTTAGAAATCTTAAAAATTGCAAATTGATTCAAACTCTTAGAATAATAAATTCATAAATAATGGAATCAGCAGCAGATCCAGAAATTAAAAACCTTGAAGAACCTCTTCCAGGCGTCCCCAATGATGAAAAAATGATGAAACTAATGGTCCAAATCAGAATGATTCTAGCTTTAAAATATGCTAAAACAGACAATCAGCCTTCAGAAGTTTTGGAAAATCTTTATATAGGTAGTGTTGGAGCTGCCATGTGTAAGAAAAATCTTAAAGATCTAGGTATCACTCACATTTTAATTGTAGCTGATCAGCTTGCCCCTGCGTTTCCAGAGGAATTTATTTATAAGCAAATCAATATTCTGGATTCTCCTGATTCAAATATCATTGATACTTTTACTGATGCTTTTCAATTTATCGACCAAGGACGAGCTCAAGGTAAAGTTCTTGTTCACTGGTAAACGCTATTTAGCTTTGCAGGCAAAAGTCGATCTGGGACTATCTGTATTGGATATGTGATGAAAGAAAGAAATTGCTCTTTGCTTGATGCCTTTAGATATGTTAGAGAAAAAAGAGATGCAGTTTTGCCTAACACAGGATTTATGAATCAGTTGAAGCGATATGAAAGTGTTCTTAATCCTAATTAAGCTATTGGTTAAATTAATAGGTTAATTATAATAATTCTTGGTTATTCCTTTGACCATTATTTTAGGAGATAATGATATGGAATATGCTTCTAATTGACCTTGCTTGGATGGAATTTGATACCTGTTTATTCCAGATTCAAGTGGAATGGATGATAAAACGTCATTGCTGTATTTTGCAGTCCATTTTCCAGTCAATAAACTCATGTGCGGACATTTATTCGCTATTTTTATGTGTCGATTAAATTTGTTAGCTGAAGCGCATATAATATGTCTTGGAACATATACTATGTGCGTAAGAGCAAATTCTATCTCTTTGTTTTGCTCGAACTCCATATATTCCACTGATTTTGATAGCTTACTATTCCCACCTAAGAAAAGAGTAGTTATATGTAGATCATTAACAATTTTCCAAGTTTCTGAAAAATGCTCTGGATCAATTCCTAGGATGGCAGCATTTCGGATATCTT
Source organism: Blepharisma stoltei (assembly GCA_914767885.1). Classification (NCBI taxonomy): domain Eukaryota; phylum Ciliophora; class Heterotrichea; order Heterotrichida; family Blepharismidae; genus Blepharisma; species Blepharisma stoltei. The sequence goes on from CAJZBQ010000052.1 coordinate 400,846, forward strand.
GCAAATCTTTTACAATGTCCTTATTTTCATAAGTATCTGCAAATTCTCCCAAGCAAGAAAGAACTATTGGAACTAATAACGGCTTAAACCATGCATCAGCATCAATTCCAATATAAATTGGAAGCTTATGATTTTTAGGCTCTGGCCTACCTTTTTTTGAGCTTTGCTTGATTTCTTCTGCACTCCTAGTACTTTCTACTTTGGCTCTAACAACTTCCTCATTTCTTCTTGTAGGCTCTTTAGTTTCTTCTTCAAACCCTGAATTTCCTTTCTTTATAAAATCAAAAAATTTTCCTATTTCTGAAGTAATTTTAGGAACTGGGTCTACTCTTGGTAACCTATCAGCATATTGTTCAATTAATTCTACTAGATCTCTAATTATATTTTCATTTGGTAAACTTCCAGGCCTTGAAGCTGTCAAAGTTTTTGATACAACAAACCTCATATTTTCATCGACTTCAAAAGCATTTTCTTCAGTAAATGGTAATCTCATAATATAATGGAATCCATTATTCAAATAATCGTCAAACCTAACATCTCTATACATGTTATACATCATTAAAACCACTGCAACTCTTTTTGAAAGACTTCCAGTTAAAGTTTCATGCTCGGTTCTGTTTCTTACCCTGACTAGACATTGTATTAGAAATGATAAAGAGAGTTCATATGTAAGAGTTTGGTCTCTTTTGTTATCATTTATTACAAATGGAGTGCTGCATTCAGGAACAAGAGCTATGACTCGAATTTGGGTTTTTTTAGGTGCATTTTTATTAATATCACCAAAGGTTCTTTCAATAGAATTAGGAGGGTGGTTTTTGTCAAGAAATATGACATGGCATTTGGATTTTGTTTCCATTTCTTTTGATATGTCTTTGGCAAATTTTTTTCTTGCAGTTTTATTGGTTTTTTCAAAAGCGTTATCTTTATCCCAATTTTTTGAGCTCTCCATATACTCTTTCATGCATTCTTCTCTTATTTTTAAAATTGCCATTTAGGCAATTGTGCAGTAGTTGCTTAGAGAGACAGCAACAAAAAAAAACTTGGGGCTTCCGAATAGAAAAGGTGGCCCTGAGGGCCCACAGGGCCAGGGTGGCAAGGGTGTGAACTTGGGCTGACTGGGTCTCCCCTCAACCCAAAGACAAGAAGACCGACGGCGCAACACCAATCGATAACTTCTGGAGGAGCATTATGCTGCCTGCAAATGGCAGAAGTAGTTAGAAGGAAGCTTTGGACAATTTCCAAGTACCCTGAGCACTACTAGGTGTTAAGAGAGTCCTTTGCCGGAAATTTTGGCCAAAGCAGGTGTGCGGGTGAGTCTCCCCGAAAGATGTCGACGTCACGAAAATAGTGACTTCGACAGAAAAGGGCTGTAGGTGACTTCAGTGCTCAGCGCCACAAAAGCGTGAATCTGAAGCTAGACTGGATCAGGGGCTGAAATTAACCCCATTTTAATCCTCCCTAATTCACTCTCTCTTATTTTATCTGATGATATAACGGAAAAAGTAACCCCTTCGTGCTTTTCTACAGCTGATTTGAATGATTTGATTATGAATGATTTTCCCATAGCTGGGATACCCATAGGAACAATTACAAAAATTTTATTGGATTCAACATCAATGGATAAAGTAGATTCAACTGATTTTGTTTCTTCTGGAACTCTATTTCTCAGCAAATCAATTTTCATTTTTAAAGCTAAAATAAACTCAGATAGATCAATATCAAACCCTTCTAACACGAAATCTCTGCTTTGTTCTTCAATTAACTTAACTTAACTTAATATCTGGTGTTTAAGGTGTCTAGTGCCTCACCCCATAAAAATGGAGTTATAGCGAAAATTGATGACGTCGCCGGGCCATCTTGGAATCGCGATGGCTAGCCCACCGGCAAAGCCTTCACCTACACTTCGCCGCACATCTCACCCGGCGCGTTGCCGTCGCCCCTTGTCTCGATTCAGCTCCTGCGCGTGTTTCGCCTGAGGGTCATCCTCCCCCTTGGTGATGTGCTAAGAGGTAAAACTCCGAAAATCTTGAACGCACTGAGGAGCTGTTCCTGTGATTATCCCCAAAGTTAAACGGCTGTTGCTGTGCAGAAGTTCTCGAAAGAAAACCCAACCCCATAAATAAAATTCCATGAGGGAGAGAAAATTAGCAGAGCTAATTTCTCTCGAATCGAATGCCATTTTATTTATGTTCTTCAATTAACAGTCGAGAAGCTGTGGCTTTATTTTGAAATTCTTTCAGCTTTTTATGATGATCAATTTTTAAATACCCAGCCATACCATCAGGCATTGCTTTATTTTTTTCTCTCTTGCATTCTGCTATAATTTCTTCAGATTTTTGGTATCCGTCATCTGTAGTCCTATAAAAAGCAAAAAGAGTATTGCTTGGGACAGGATCTTCTACAGCACTAAATCCTAGAGGAAAGCAAACTGTCAAGCCTTCTTTTATTGTCATTCTTTTGTTTCAATTTTTCTCAATGTTTTTGGGTTTTAAAGCCTCGCATATTGTATCCTTTTCAGATTTATCTAGCACAAAAGGTGGAGTGATAATATTAACGATAAGGGGATTTAGCTCTGTGATAAATTGCTCATTATTAATTTCCTCGTCACGGATTTCAGGATTTTTGCCAGCATTGACTCTATCGATTATCATATCAAGAAAATCAATATATCCTTCTTTAAATTTTTTTCCTAATGCTTTTTGTTTTTCAACAAAAGCAAAAGCGACTTCAGCTATTTTGAAATAATAATCTAAAGGCTTCGGTAGCTCAATTTCCCCTGCTAATTCTTGAGTCTCATTTATAAATTTACTTAAGCTTGTTTTTGCAGAAACTTTTTTCTTCTCTGAAACCATATTTTTTATTTTTTCTCTCAGCTTTCTGAAGATCCTGTATTCAAGAGTTTTCATTTTTGATGCAGATAGAGCAATTTGGCTTAAAATTGCTTGCGAAAGCTCTTCTTCTGTAAAATTACTAGGTTGATTGCCAAAAATTGTAGAGTTTGCAGCATATAATACTGAGCTATCAGGAGTTTGATTTTTGAGAAGATAAATAACGCTTCCTTCCCCTTCATCTATTAAGGCTTCTGATGATATTTTATTATATAAATTGCCTAAGTTTCTATATAATTCATCAAGTGTCCTCATGTTCCCAATGTATTCCACTTTTACTCGATTTAGATGATATTTTTCGAACAATGAAAATGCTTTTAATGGTGGCATAAAGGAGTATGGAGAGTTGTTATCGACATAGGAAAAAAACAATATGGTAGTTTCATTGTATTTTACTAAATGCTGATATTCTTTATTGCCTACGTATTCACCCACAAAGGTAAATCCATCTAAGTCCCTTTTTAAATCTTCTATTAGATCTCTGCTTAAAGTGCTGATGTGCTTAAACCACTCGACTCCAATTAGTTTTGCAAAATTAAATCTTTCTAGATTCAATAAATCAAAATCTTCTTGACTTCTTGCGGCTATGCTGACATTTTTTGATGAAATTATCCAGGCATCAAGTGGTCTAGCATATGATACCTGCGCATTCTCTCCATTTGCCTTATTTGTTTTATATACTTCAACTGATGCTCCTTCTCTTATAATAGCCTCTTCAGCATCATAAAATATAATTTTCCTTAATAGCTCTTTTTGGGAATCTTGACTGTTATATCTTATTGGAAAATTCCCAGCAAAGCTTCCAAGTGTGTTCAGGTTTTTTGTGTTGTTTTGAAAAGTAAACTCTGGGTACAAATCAAAAAATTTCTGCATGCCTCTTCTTACGAACCAGGCATTTGAGTAGGTATAATTCATTATCATTGATGGCGTATCAGCCTCAATTTCATCTTTTTTGTCTTTTAGCTGGATCAAAACAGAGTTTCCTCTTCTAATGTTATTTCTCAAAAACAGTTCTTTAGTGTATAGTGCATCTTCTTCGAAGCTGCGGCCCTGCAAATTAAATGATATGTCGAAAAGCTTAAAGTTATCTTTAAATGGGATTGGGCTTTCAACTGCCTTTACCTGTTTACTTGGTTTGCTGGTTGCACACCATTCAAGGATCTCTGCTGGGCCAAAAATTGTGTTTGGTTCAATGAAGACTTGCTCTTGCTTTTTACCCATTTATTATTACAATAGACAGTATCAGTTTCTAATAAAACCTTATTACACTAAAACACGAAGAATGCTTGAGCTGATATCATACAAAAATGTTTCTAAATACTGACCTAAGATATTATGTGACTCTATGCTAGAAGTTCTCACTTCGCTTCTAACAGTTTTCGATATTTTTGTTCCTGTTAAAACAATAGCGATTCTATCACCTTGAAGAGTGGCTGCTTGAAAGCCAAGCCTGAATCCATCAGAATCAATTGTTTTTACGGCTTTTTCCATGTGCTTGGAAAGTGCTTCACATAGCTCCTCAATGCTTTTTGTCAGTTCGCATTGCACCATGTGGGAATAATTCAGCCGAGTCCACAAACTCAAAAACTGTGTAATTGACCCAAATGAGGAAATGTCTTTGAGCAGAAAATCAGAAAAAGGGACAATATATGCTTGAGATGAGTACTGGACTCCTTGATCTAAAGGAACAGTGCTGTCTTCAATTGACAGAAGTAAGCTGATATACCAGCTTGCCAAGAATAGCCCATTAAGGAGCATTTTTTGGTGCGCCATTCTTATTTGGTTAACCAGAAAATATGGCATGCCAATGAATTTGGTAAGACAGCTATTGCTCGGCCAACCAAAACCTGTTCCTTAGTGGGCTATTCTTGGTAATAAGTATAGAAATTTCTCCTGAATTTTCAATGATTGCTCGGACTTTTCACTCATAAGATCCTAAGGTAGAAATTGATGGGATAATAGAGCTAGTTCTCTGTTTTAGTGCAAATCTTAAGTTTTGAGATAGCAAAGATTGAACTTTTATGTTTTTAATTTCAAACTTTGTCATATTGAAGAACCTAAAACAAAACACAACAAGCGAGTAGGGAGGATAAATGACATGAGTGCATTTGACTCTAACTGGATCTGCCAGTCCAGAAATTTCATTCATAGAGAGGCATCTTCAGTTCATTTCTTTAGGAATTGCTGTTATTCTTAGCAGTTCCATCGGTTTGTCGCTGTTTAAAGTTTCATGTCTTCTTTCTGATTTGTTGAAGATGTTAAGAGCAGCATGTAAATAATCGTGAAAACTTGATTCTGTGTATTTTATGTTAGAATTGATTTTTCGCTCCATAAGAATTGAAAACTCATCGACTTCGAAAACCTCTCCTGATTGGTATCTTCCAAGAATCCCTGAAACCTTTTGGGCAAGATCTAAAATAGGGTTATTTGTGGCTGAATTTTCAACGACCTCGCTAAACTGGGTTAAAATTCTTATAATGTCATCTCCAATTCTCCCAGAGTATCTTAAATAAAAATGCAGACAAGAAGTCAAGAGAAATTCTAAACTTTGAGCTGTCGTCACAGTCATTGAAGCGCTGATAAACCCAAGCATTTCGCTGCTGAACAATTCTAGTCTAACTATCGATAAAATTCTTCTTATCTTCTTTATATAAATAAACAATTTTTTAAATTAATAAAATCAAAAATTAAAATTTCAATGAAGGGAAAGCTAGATCTTCTTCTGAAGAAGGAGTCCAGAATTTTGCAAGCATAAGTAATGCCAAATTTCGAGAAAATCTGCTTGGAATATTAGTCTCAGTTTGTTCAAACCTTCTCATCAGAAGCTCCAAGCTCATTTGAAGCCTTCCAGCAAACTCTGGTTTGTCTTTAGAAGCTCTTCCAATTTCTTCAAGCAGCATAAAATTATAAGCCGGGGCAAAAGTCCTTTCCTCATTTCCTTCTCCGCACACCCAATCAATAACCCTAAAGCAAATATCACTCACTTCAAAAGCAATGATCATTCATGAATCAAATGAGTTAATTTAGATGATTAAAGTGATACTATCCTTCAGCAATTAGCAATAGCAAATTTCCTTGTAACCCATAATTCTTGATGTCAGTAGCTATCTTCTAATTATAATCTAAACCAAAAAGGCCTGGCAGCCTTCATTGGTCGCTTGACTTCACCCTTAACTCGGCTTCATTGTGTGCTTCACCTAAGGGCCATCCTCCTCGAACTTGCCAAGTAGTTAAGCCATATGTCTTGTAAGCACTATGCATCAGTCTCAGGGCTATTAGCACCCTACAGTTATTTATTTGATTCAGCACGATAAAGATTCTCTGGAAAAACTAGACCCTATAATAAATGGATGGTAGAAAAGCTATCTGAGAGAGCTTATTCGACGACACCATTTATTGTTGTGGTCACACATGAATCATTTGAATTTCTATGCAGTAAACAAGTTTCTACTAGACAAGCTAATAACTCTTCTCTGAAATTCGAAGTAGATGGCTGGCTTCATATTTCTACAAACCAAGGCTGTGAAAATAATTGATAAATTGCTGAATTTTGTTTGGACTCTAGAAGCTGCAACGATAAAGTTACCAGTGAAGTCAAACAAGTAAGGACCACAGATAATCTATCAACTTTTGCTGAAATTCTGCATGAAAATTCAAGAGTTTTTAAAGAAATTGAAAGCTGCTGAGAAATTGGCAGGCGAGATAATCCGCCACTGACCAGTAAAAGAGATGATGCAGGAGTTTTATCATATAGAGATAAAGCTAAAAGTTTATTGCACATAATCCAAATAGTAGATGAATGAGAGGGAATAAGCATTAGACACCTTGCAGCTCCCCAAACCACCCCTTTTTCGAGATGGTGAAGCATTGGTAGAAGACTCTCCGTTTCAAATTTTGTCAGAATCTGTTCGCTTTCAGGCCTAAGTGTTACTAGTTTGGCTGCTGGATATAGAGTATGAAATCTATATCTTGGGTCTAATGCATTCATCCTTGAGAGTATTTGCTCAATGTTCGGATATAAGGGTTCACATATATACTTTATAAGGGGCATTAGCAGCTCCAGATACATTAAAATAAAGTGGCTAAACAATTCACCATCTTAATGACTGAAGCTGAGATAGCCCAGAAACCTTTCGGAAGGGAGTATGGTGTCTGTAATTTGTATCTGGCCAGGTTTTACTTGGTTTAGTAGAGCACAATGTCGGATTGAGCTGACCGCAACTCACATCCAGGCCAAAGTTTTACCTCAATGGAAGTTGGTAAGGGAAAGCCAGCAGCACCAGTGAGGTTCCTACTGATCAATCGGGAACTTTCCCCTTCTCGGTACAGGCATTGCGTTCTAGAGTTTGAGATTCATTTTATCCGACAGATGACCAGAAAATACGACTTTTCGAGCTGAACCCATTTACGTGCGACTTGGAAACCCACTCTCTGACTCACGGGTAGCGAGTGCAAATCCTCATCCGTGAGGAGTGAATCAATGAGAGGCTGTTATCGGATTGATAAGCAAGTGGCGGGGTGTTATGAGATGAATATGGACCGATTTTTAAGTCTTACAAGGAGCCTCTCTTATGATCTTAGTTAATTTTAAGTTTAAGGCATTAACAGCTCCTCATCACTACCGTTTGCTTCTAACTCTTGTGATAATCCTCTAATTCTTCCTATTTCGCTCTCTTCAAAAAGAACTCTTAACGCTGATAATCCATATATGCAGAGATTATCATCAGCACTCATAACCAGGTTTACCAAATACTTAAACATTTCTCTAATCAAATCTTGGGTTTTCAGATTTTCAGCTCCTAATCCACATCATAATCTAACCAAAATTCCAGGTAACGCATCCAAAAATGCATATTGAACGTTTTTACCACTTTCGCCTCTCATGGCACTTAATATAGCTTGTTCTTGAGATAAGAGAAGCTCCAGAGTTTGCTCTATAGGGAGCAAATATAGCATCCGCATTGCATAAACTTGAAACTCAGGATCTGATGATGTTCCTATATCAGTTGATATTGGGCCGTATAAGCTATCTCATGGAAGCTCATAGAGAGTGGCAGCGGATTTGACAATTAAATAAACCGATTAGCCATGAATAGCCTGCAAAGGAGGATTTTTTGTTAGTTAGATGTCAACTGACTTGCCAAATTATTTTTGGCATGCCAAACGTTTTATTGATAAAAAAGTAGTCAGATTTGGCTTAACAAAATAATTTGGCAAGTCAATTGAAATCATTAACCAAAAACTGACCATTGGCAGGCTATTCATGATAAATCGGTATAAGTTATCTGTCGAATATTTCTCTGTGCCCCAGAATTAAAGCAATTTTCCAAAATTGCAGGTAGCAGAGGTTGGATGTTTCTTTCATTTGATATGTAGAGAAGAACTTGGTTTAACGCTTCAATTTGTTTACTGATTTCTTTAGGGTTTTGATTCCAGTTTTGGGATTTTAGAGGCAAAAATGTGGCCCAATCTATCACCTCCATGATGTAATATATGAAAAATTTATTTGCTAGCATATTTTCAGTATTGGAATTGTTGAAGTAAAAGAATTTACATTGAAGAAAATATTGATCTGCTGCTAGTCTAAATACTCAGAGATGCTTTAAATAACTTGCATACATTAAAATGGCGACGGCGATCCAGCCCTTTTTCTCAACACCTGTAGCCTGCGTTCGCGGGGGACCTTGTGGAAGGGAAACGCGCTCGGAATGTGTATCCGGCTAGGTTTTTACCTTGGCACAGTGGAGCGCAACGTCGGATTAGGCCGACCGCAGCTCATTCTGACACCAAGGGTTTAGCCTCAGGGGAGATGGATTCCAGGGTTGAAAAGGGGAAGCTCAGCAGCATCGGGAATGTACCTCCCGATCAATCGGGCAGCTCCCTAGCGTGAAACTGGGCGTTACGTCCCAGGCTTTGGATTTCCATTTGGCCGACAGTCCTACCAGAAAATTTGCTTTTCAAATTTTCGGAATGGGCAGCCTCTGTTGACGTACTGCTAGGTGGCGTAACTCATCCAATTACGGGTAGTGAGTGCACATCCTCGTCCAGTAGGAGCAACGCCTTGAAGGTCGTGGTCGATTGGTGGTGAGCAACCGGATGAAGCGTGAAGGGTGAAGGTATGGTAGGGGAAACCCGCGCCAATACGACGAGCCTCTCATAATACTAATTAATGTTAATGTTTTAAATAACTTGCACAGATAACGAAGGAAATTGTAGAATAAAATAATTGCAGATTTGGTGAAGGCTTTTCATCTCACCTTAAGTTAATTATATGATTTTATGAAAAACAATATACAAAAAAGCAGACATTTTAATCTATTAATTAGAATTTTGTTTGTTTGAATATCACTAAATGGCAAGCAAAAAGTTATTTTATTATCTACTACCGCAGTTAATAATAATAAATAGAAAATTTATATTGCTTTAAAATAAATTTTAACTTGATACAACTTTTGGCTATATTTATCTTTATCTCTAATTTAAATATCTTTAAAAATTTTCAAAAATAGTGTATTTTTTCAATAAATTTTTGTTTGAAATGCATCCCCAATAGTTAAATTTTTTTTATAAGTTGGGAGAGCTAGAGAAGAGGCTTCTACCTTCAAAAATCAACCCAATGTGGAAGACATATCTAAAAAAGAGTCATAATGCCATCGATAGCAATGAAAGTGTGGCTTCTCAATATCTTTTACTACAAAAATCAATTGCAAAATACAGGAAGTCAGAAGTAGACAGAGAAGCAATGAAAAATATTGTGGAAGATCTTAAACGAAGAAAAGATGAATACTTAACCCATAGGTACAGGCAACGCTAAAAAAAGATAACTCTTATCACCCCAATTACTCCACTGATTATTAATCTAAATTTATCATAAAGCTAATCATAGTGCTGTCTCTTGTGCTTATGCTTCTTCGATTTTTTATGCTTTTTTTGATGATCGCTTTTATGCTTTATGCCTTCTGCTTCAATTTTGATAGCTTCTTTTTCTCTTTTTGACTCTCCTCCTTTTCCGCCAAATACTCTATTAGCTGGGTCAAATCCAAGCCCAGTAATTTTATGTCCTTGATCTTCTAAATCTAAACCTTCTTCGGCTCCTCTTTTGCTTACTCCCTCTCCTCCATAGAAAAAAAAAAATTTTTTCCCTTTTGGAGGGAGATTAAATTTTTTTTTAAATTAGAAAATTTATGTTTTAAAATTTAAAAATATTCCAATTGTAAAAATTAATTAATTTGCGTTTTAAAACGCAAGCTGTTTGAAATTACACAAAATTAGCTAGAGATTTTATTATAATAATCATCACTTATATGTCAAAAAATTTTTTTGTTCGGTCACGGAGGGTGGGCAAAAAATAGGATTTTTCAATGGTTTTGTACGCTCACAGAAGATGGGGGAGTTAGTAAAGTTTTATATTCCGCTTCTGAAAGCTGGGCTTTTTTCTTTTTGCCAGGATTTGCCAATCCTAATGACTCTCTTAAGTTTTGCATATCTTCATCTCTGATTTTTTGTTTTTCAGCTTCATCAGCTTCCAAATCCTGAGGAGCTTTAACCCACCAATCTTTTTTCCTCCATCTTCCTCCTTTGTCAAGAAATCCCAAATTTACTGTGCTTCCCAAGTAGCATTCTCTGTCTTTATAGGACATTACCCTCACATCTTCCCATGAAAACAGTCCTCGTCCTCCTCTATTTCCTTCTCGAATAGGAGTAAACATATTTTTTAAAATATTTATATGAATTCGTTCTCTTAAATCTTACAACAGAATTTTAAATTAAAAAGATTTGGCTCATAAGTTCTTAACTGCTTTACCATGTTTGAAACTTCTACTATCCTAGTCTGACAAAACATAAACCATTTTTGCAAATATGTCAAAGTATTGCGCAATCTGCTGTCTTTATGAAGAGCCTAGTGCTTTTATGACACTCTCTTGTGGCTGCAACTTCTGCAAGAATTCTATTAGTCAATGGGTTCTTACCCAAATAGAAAAATATTATCAAGCTGACTTCCAAATCACATGCCCTCTAGGAACTCTTGGCCATACAATGAGTGAAGATGATATAAGAAATTGCCTTACTGAATATGATTATCAGGTTTATGCGAATTTTTTGCTTAAAAGAGAGCTAATTCGTGATAGCTCTTTCAAACAATGCCCGTCAAAGAATTGTGATTACGTAGGATGGGTTGATACAAAAATTTCATGTATGGATACTCTGCTATGCCCAAAATGTAAAACTAAATGAAAAGATCCTAGCTTAAAACCAGCGTTTTATAGGCTTAAAGATGATGCTATTAGGATTATACGAGGAGAAAGCGACTTTTGAAGTAATACTTGGAAGGAGTTATGGGTGAAATATTGCCCTAAGTGTGACTCCCCTATTGAAAAAAACGGAGGATGTCATCATATGACCTGCATAAACTGCAGGCATGAATTCTGTTGGGACTGTTTGCAGGACTATAAAAATCATATATGGAATTATTGTGGATTAAACATTCTTTATTGCTGGGGATTTATAGTCATTTTGACGATATTGTTTTTATGCAAAATTACAATTTTATCAGATACAATTTTAGATTTATTATCATTCATCTTTTGGAAGATTTTATTATTTACTGCGGGGGTTATAGGGGTATGGGCAGTTTGTGGGAGCATAATACTAGCAGTTACTTATTTAGATCAAAAAAAATATAGATGCTACACATCCTGTCAAAAATTTACTTACTTCATATTCAATTGTGGAATTTTCATATATTTCTTGTGTGGAGTAGTATTTTTGCAAGACTTCACAATTGAAGTTTTTTTCCTAGCCTTGAATTTCGGAATAAGTTTTCTTCTTATACTGCCATCAATATTTTTGCTATATCAGCGAATTTAAATTATATAATAAATTATGATGAAACATTTAGCATTTTATTTTTTATTATTTCCTGCTGTCTTTGTTTCAGAGAAAAAATGATTTTTGTCTTGTCGTCAATTGATTGAGAGATTGAGACAAGCTCATTTCTAATTGTACTGAGATCTTGATTTCCGTCTTGAGATAAATGCAATAATAGCTTATATCTTGCATTTAGGCTTGAAACGTCTTTTTCTTGGTCTTGAATTTGCGTTTCTAAACTTGCTTCATTTTCTTTGTTTTTCTTTAGATATGAAGGAGTTTTGTAGTGATTTTTGGGAGTTCCGCTTGAGCTTCGGTCTGTATGAATTGAGTCCTTTAAAGAATCATTTCTTCGAAGGAATTTATGGGTTGGAGTCCCTGGAGTTGCGGTTGATGAAGCCTGCTTAGAAGGCATTTGTTTTGTAACTGAGCTTGATCTTGTAAGTGGCTTGGAGTTTGAAGAATTTAGGCTGTTTTCTCTTTTATTTCTGACTTGAACTTGGATAGGGGCTTTATCATTTGTGGAAATGCTTGGCTTTTTAACTACTTGCTTCGGGGTGGACTTTACATCAGAGGTTTGCTTAGATTTTGCTTTAATTTCTGCAGCTTGTTTTGCTTTTATATCTAAAGATTGCCTTGGCGTTGTTGTTTTCGGCTCATTATATGGATGTGCTGGCTTTTTATAATCCCTTTTTTGGTTTTCCAATAACAATTTTTCATATAATTCTTTGTACTTCTTATTTTCATTTTCAAGATCGACTATCCTTGCTTCTTGCTCAAGCTTAATTCTTCTTACTCTGACCTTTTAATAGTGACCAAGGTATTTTGCTTTCTCTTAAAGAGGGCTTATTATTATTTTAAAAAAATTATTACAAAATTAAACTTTTACGATTTTAAAATCCTGATTTACAAATATATAAAAAAATAAATCTAACTCCCCCCCCTCCGTGAGTGAACAAAACCATTAAAAAAAAAATCGCTATTTTTTGCCCAAAAACCCACCATCCGTGAGTGAACCAAATTTTTTTTAATAGAAAAATTTTTTATGGAAAAAAAAATTGATATATAAATGATGATTAGTATAATGAAATCTAGAGCTAATTCTGTTTAATTTTAAACGAATTGCTTTTTAAAACATAAATTTTATAAATTAAATTTAATATTTACTTTCCAATTTTTGCGAATTAGATTTTTTTAAATTTCGAAAAACAATATTTTTTATAAAATTTATATATAAATTGTTTTAAAAAAAAAAAATAAAATTAACCCCCCTCCATGAGTGAACAAAATTTTTTTGCTCACTCACGGAGGGAGGGGGAGTAAGTTAAAAAATATAAGCCTTCTATTAATTTAATTGAATTAAAAGAAATTTAGTTATAAATTTATTAATTAAATATAAAAATTGTTTGTTCGCTCTTAAAGTGAAATTGATTTCCAAAAATAGGTTTTCCAATGGTTTGCTCGTACTTAAGCAGGAAGAAGGAATTAGTTCTCCTTCAATATATTTAAAGTTTTTTTGATACTCATCCTTTTGAGTTTCACACTTTTTCTTATAGAACTCCAGCTCTTTACTGACTTCTTCAAATTCATTTTCTCTTTGTTCCAATTGCTCTAAGGTTTTCTTATGCTCAGTTTGTTCTTGCTTAAGCATTTCAACCAAATTATTATTTGATGGGATAGGAGGCTTGGAGTTAATTTGTCTTTTTAAGTGCTCAAATTGTAGGGCCCAATTTTCTTTGTCAATTGTATACTGCTCACTTAACCTTTTATTTTCTGCTTCCGCAAATTCGCACTGGGAGTGTAAGAACTCTACCTGCTCTTCAAGCTTTTGGATGCTAAGTCCTTCAGAGTCTTCTGAAAGATTGGCAGCTTTATTCTTATATTTTTCTTCTAATTCATTAATTTCACTTAAATGTTTCATTTTAGTGTACTCGATTTCTGCTTGAAGGCCGTCTTTTTCACTTTCAAGTTTATTGACTTTTTCTTGGAGAGCTTTCATAGCATTTGTGATGGCTTTTGATTTTATTGTATCATTTGCAGACTCAGATTGCTGAAAATTTTCAGGCTTCTTGGAAGATGATTCATTAAAGCTTAATTGTCTTCCTTTTTTTATTTCTTCATATTCTTTGCTATCAGACTCTTCGACTGACGTTGGTTTAAATTCTGCTGAGGAATAAGGACTTGGCTCTAATTTATATTTCTGTATCAGAGCATCTATGTCGATTCTTGATCTGCTTTCTTCCATTTAAATTTATTATTTTCTTAATTTATAATTTATCATAAAAAATTGACTGAGTTTTTCTATATAAAGATTATTGAATTGAAAAATACTTAATGATAAGGATTCACAATTTATCCAGTTTGTAAAAATAGGTAAATGTTTTATAAAATCATAGTTTTTTTATGTAGCGAATTCTATGTTCATCAAAGCTACGAAGTGACTATAAATGATTTGAACCAATAAATTAGCTTAATAGAGGTTTTCATATTATTAGATATGTCGTCTATATATCACCAGATTTTATAGTTTATAAATGAGCAGTTGGAAAGCAGGATTATGCGATTGCACTAAAGCTCTACCAGTTTGCTGCATTTCTTGCATTGCAACTAGTGCAATTACTCAAGGGCTTACAGCAAACAAAATGTATGATGAATGTGGAGGCTGGTTTTTCTGTATCGCGTGCATTTTAGGTCCAATAGGATGTGCAATGAATCGAAGGGAATTTCGAAATGAATATAATATTGAGGGCTCATTTGCTAACGACTGTTTAATGTATTGCTGCTGTATGGGTGTTTGCTTATCAACACAAGAATTTAGAGAAGTTCATTTTCGTACCCTATCAAAGCATAAACAAACAGAAAAACCAGAGGAAAAAGAAATATAAATTATCTAAAAATTATAAAATTGTAGTTAAAAATATGGGAAAATCATATTGAAGAATATACAGGTGAATTATGATATATTTTTCATGATGATTACTATTTTTTTAAAAATTAATTCTTGAAACGCCTATGGTAATTTAACCCTTAAAAGCTTATTGCTATTAAGATCAAATAGCGAAATTAATTTTGACTCAATTTGAATTCACAATAATTTATCCTTGCTTTTATTATCTAAAGATTAAAGCAACTTAAACAATAATAAAATTTAAATTCTCAATCTATTTCATTCCCATTTAATAAAAGGTGGAATGTCAGTTAAAGCTATTACCGCTTTTAAAACTTTGTCTTTAGTTGCAAACACAGTGGAAAAATATCAAGAAAAATGGATCTTAGTTATGAGCAGCTTCACATGCTTGAAGAAGATTCCCGAGACGATTGTATAAAATTAAGATGCATTTCCTGTCTAGTAAAGCGATACGCTTCATTTTCTATCCGAAAACCTAAAAGAAGAGTCACACATATGACGGTTCAATTGATCCCTGAATTGAACTCTGAAGACAGCCGACATCTCTCAATAAACTCAATATTTACTAACATAGAATCAAGGCAAAGAGAATACGAAATGCTCCCTGAAATGACTCGAAGCGCAACTTCAATGGAAGACCGACTTTGAATCTCTGACAAAACAACGTGTAATTTTAAAATAGATTCAAAAGAAGAGTATATACAATTGCAGCAAAACTTTATGTCACTGTTTTTCGAACATAAACCGTATCATGGGTCCCGAATACATAAAAGTGTTCCGGAAATTCACAGATCCAATGTAATACAGTTTTTTCTTGACTCCTGGGTTTTGTCGCAAAATGTATTCTTGTGTCTTTTAGTTCCTTTGAAAAATAAAGTATGAGTTGACATGAAGACTTTTATTTCAGCTATTGAATGTGCAAGCCAATTTACTTATGAAAAATCAAATTTGATTTTTAGAGTTAAAGATCTGGAAAAGAGTATTAACGAAATTGTACAAAAACAGTACAGCTGAAATAAAATATCTGAGACCTTTATAATTAACTCGTGCTTATAAAATGTATTCTTTGATTGAGTTTATATAGAATATAATCTAAAACTAAATTAGTAAGTTTTATTTGCCATTAATTCATTAAAATGTGTTTATAGGCTCAATGTCTCTTGATTTATTATTATTTGTATTAATGATTTCTTAAAAAGCTAATACTTAACTAAATCCTTAATTTAAAGCACTTTCAAATTTAATAATGAATTATCTCCTATAAAACGGCATCATCTTTAATATGCCTTAATTTCACTTAATATTATTTCAATTCTTCCTATTGATAGAGATTGATATGGAGGATAGCACATCTAGTTTTATTGGTGAAGAATTGAGAAACTATATCAAGCTTAAACGAAAACGAAGGTGGGTGAACCGATTTGTGGTCTTGAGCTCAGGAATGCTTTATTATTTCAAAACTCCAGCTTCACTCAAACCAAGGTGCGTGATCAGTTTAGTCGGGTGCCAAGTTAATAACCTTGGCGTGGAAAAACGAGAATATATCCTAGACATTTCAAAGCCAAATCATTACTCAATCAAACTTGCTTTTCCATCCCAAAGCGAGTATAACTTATGGTTCATGAGATTATCAAGTTTTGCTGAACAATATAAAGAAGACCCAGACCACGTACCCAGCTCATGTTTACATCAAGAAGAAAGGAAAAAAATGAATAGAGAAAACCTTCAACTTATAGAGCAGCTACCAATTGGCGAAATACCTAATCTTACAAAGCAACAAATTGAAGAAATTGTGGGAAAGAAATATGTTTTAATCAGATCAGAAGGCTCAGGAACTTATTCCGAATGTGCTGGTAATAAGGCTGAAAACCGTTCGATTGCAAAGTATGGCCAGATCGGATTTATAGCTGGAGCATTGATTGTTAGTCTTATATCTCATTTTGCTTTAGGAAATGCTTTAACAGGATTATGCTTTGCTCTTATTGTAGCTGTCTATTATCCACATATGATATCAAGTAAATCAGCTTCAGCTGCTCAAAAGATCCAATTCAAAACGACCATTCTTATCAACTCAGGTGCTGGTGAAACCTTAACAGCCCTTCATGATTCTCCTTGCAGATCATTATGGGAGCCTTATCTCCACGACTGTACTGATGGCTCCCGAATGACTTTTACTTATGAGGTTAACGGAATCCAAGCTACCCAAGAGGTCACTCGCCAATTCGTGAAAGACGGTAACATTTTTTATGTCATTGAAAAAGCTGACAACACGATTAAAAATATTTTCAAAGTAGAGTCAAAGTCTAAATACGGAAAAATGATGAGCTTTGTCTCTCATTTTGGCTATTTTGAAGAAAACAACTCTATTGTAGGAAACCCAAGTTTATTGGCATGCTTGAAGAATTATGTAGAATCAAATACAATTTACCTTTCAAATCAACAAGTTTCAAACCAGACAACTGATAAAGTAGACTCAGACTCTGATGAGGAAGAAGAAACTAAAATTGACGATGGGCCAGGACTTGCAATTACTCAGCCTATCCCAGATGAGAAAAAAGAAATGATTTTACAGCTAAATAATGAAGCTGTTAAAGCTATGCAAGAAGCAGAAAAACTAGCAGCTGATAGTGAAGGCTGGGAAGAAATAAAATTAAAAGTTAACACTGTTAAAGGTTCAAGAAGAAAAGCTGCAGGTGGCCTTTACATCGTAAGAGGTGAAGGAGATATAAATAGATCAGCCATTGAAGTAATCGAATATATCAAAGATATCAACCGCAAAGCAGAATATGATGACATGTTTGAATCAGGCTACGTCATTGAGAAATTAACTGATGAAATGGAAATTGCATACCAAAAATATAAAAAAACTGGTCCAGTATCATCTCGAGATCTATGCTTGCTTCAAAGAAGGTTCGACTTAGAAGGCGGCAAAATCGTTGCCATCGCAATGTCAACAACCCATCCGAACTGCCCAGAAACCAAGTTTGTAAGAGCTCATCTTTATTTAGGCTGTTTTGTGCTAACTCCTGTGTCTCCTACAGTAACGCATATGGTTTACATGATAAATGTTGACATCAAAGGATCAATCCCTAAGTTCATTATAAACTCTGTTCAATCTGATCAAGCTTTGGTCGTCGAAAAGATCAGAAAGAACTTAGCAGCTTAATTTACTATTTCTTTCATATTAATATAATTGAATTAAAAATAAAATATATCAAAATTATCAATTTGTAATATTAAAAATTATCCCAAATAACTGAATTCTTACTTCCCTTGGTGAGGCTAATTTTTTTAAAAAAAGATTATATTAAATTTTAAAAAAAAAATTGGAAAAGTAAAAATAATTTCATTTATGAAATTTATTTTTAAAAGGCAACTGTTTAAAATCCCACAAAATTAGCTTGAGATTTCATTATACTACTTACCACTTTTATATTAAAAAATATTTTTGTTTGCCCACAGAAGGTGGCTTTTGACCAAAAACTAGGGATTTTCCAATGGTTTTGCTTTCTCATGGGGAATTAATTAATGCAGTTAACCCATTGGATAAAAATTTAATCCTAATTTTCATGTAGCGCTATTTACTTTTGATGATGAAAATAAGGAAGATGGAGCTGTAGAAAACGTATTTTTTGGGGACATACCATTAAAATTGAAGAGTTTTAAGATCTACAAAGGTAGGAGCTATTAAAAGGCTAAGAAAGCATAATAATTAAATTATGACTATTTTTTTATTTGGCGATATAATTTGTTACTCACTCATTCCTTAAGAGTAACCAAAACCATTATTAAAATACCTATTTTGAGAAATTAAGCCCCTTTTAAGAAAAAAATTTTTACTTCAAAAATTTTGCATAATTGATAATAATATCTAGCTAGCTATAATGAATTTAATAAAGCTTATTTTAAAAAAAATTTTTTTATTAATTATATAGGATTTTTTTAATAATTTTTATTTAAAATTTGAAAGAAAATTAACACTCTATAAGATCAAGCAGAAAAATCTTGTCTGCTCTTAAACAGGGAGCTAGGAGTTTTTTCTGAATTAATATAATTCATTAAATGTTCAGCAGTGGAGCCACTGTGAGTTACTATCGAATCCAAGATAAAGGCGACAATAAGCTGACTGAAGAGATTTACAAGCTCCATATCAAAAATTTCATAAGCATCTTGAGACTTCTTTCGATATTTATCTGCACTTATTTCGGGATCGCTTTCATACTGGGGATTTACCGAATTGCAATTAGCCAGGATGTAGATACATCGAGCATTCCAATCATAATTGACTGGGTTCTAAGTTTGATAGTGTCTATTTTATGGCTTATAGTAGCTTATGGAGGATTCAAAGCTGTCAAAGTCCAATCAAGAGGGACATCTAAAAGGTTTTCTAAAGCTTTACTTGGATGTGCAGCAATTTATGTTGCTTATTTAGCATTTCACTATTTCGCGAATTTCGACTCAATTAGAGCACATTGGGAAACGGCATATGGATTAAATACAATTCAGACTATTGGATGGATGATGACCTATATATTCATTATTGCTTTCCTGCAGGGATTTTTTGTCTTAAAAGCTAGACAATTTAATAAAATCATCACTCAGTGCATTTTAGAGTCATTAAATGATAGCAAGGTGTTGAACCAGCCTTTACGAAAAATTAATTAATCATTCTTAAATCAAAATTATTGAAAATATATACTAACTCCCCCATCTTTATTTTTGGAATTTCCCAACAGTTCATCAAACTTTATATGGTTAAATTTGATATATGGCAAAAAATTAAAATAAAAAAATTTATATTAATTTTAAACCTCATTCTTGATGAAACAATTGCGATCAATTCAATTAAGGATGAGGAGGAGCAAGGAATTAAGTTTATTCGCTGCTCTCATACTTGCTTACTCCCCATTTAATAATTCCTCCTCCGTGAGCGAAAAAAAAAAACATTGGAAAAATCTCTATTTTTTGTGGTGAAAATCACCCACAATTAGCTAACTCCCCCCTCTCCGTAAATGAACAAAAAAAAATTTGTTCACTCACGGAGGGGTTAATTTTTTTTTGGGAAATTTTAAAAAATCCTAATTCGCAAAAATTGGGAAGCAAATATTAATTTAATTTATTAAATTTATGTTTTAAAAAGCAACTTGTTTAAAATTAAACAGAATTAGCTCGAGATTTCATTATACTAATTATCACTTATATATCAATTTTTTTTTCATAAAAAATTTTTTCAATTAAAAAAAATTTTTGTTCACTCACGGTGTGGGTTTTTGGGCAAAAAATAGCGATTTTTCCAATGGTTTTGTTCACTCACGGAGGGGAGGAGTAAGAAAAATCTTTTTATATAAAAATTTGTAGAATAAGTATTTTGATATATAATGATAATTAGAATAATGAAATACTTGCTAGATCTATTTTATTTTAAATAGCTTGCATTCTAAACATAAATTTAAAAATTAAAATTGGGGATTTAAGGAAAAATATGTAGATAAAAAGTGGACATTAATTTTGCAATTAAATTGAGGAGTTAGAGCTTTCTCAGCTTCTTTTTGGGCATGACTTCCTAGCTCGCCTGGCAGCAAGAGCTTGATGCCTGTGAGAACTTCACGACTGGTTATAGTCTTTTTGCCAGTGTATTTAGAAATATTTGCAGACTCTGTGGAGAGTCTTTCAAATAGGTCTTCTACAAAGGAACTCATTATATTCATCGATTTTTTTGAAATACTTATATCAGGATGAACCTGCTTTAAAAGGCGGTGGATGTAGATAACAAAGCTGTTAGATTTAGGTTTGGATGATTTTTTTTGAGTTTGAGTTTCTACCTTTGCGTCTTTCGAGGCCATTTCTTTCTTTTCTTCCTTCTTTTCACCTGTCTTTGGTTTCATATTTTATAATTTGCCGCCCTATTTAAAGGCTCTAATATTTTTTAATCTTTTTGCTATCAGTGTTGGCTTTTATATGTTTTTCAAAAATTTAGATCAAGCACTCGTGGTTTGGAATATCATGGCAACAGGCTAAATTAATACTTTTAATAAATTCAAACATTTTTGTGATAGTTTATAAGAACTAAAAAATATATTAGATTTCATACAGACTTATTTTTAATTTAACTTCATAAATTAATATTTATCTCATGCATAAGCTCCTAATAATCATTTATGATATTCAATTGCTTTATATAGCACACTAGCTATATTTCTCTGCGCATTTTATCAGTCAAGACGACTTTTAATATTTTAGATTTAACCATAGAATTTAGAATGTCAAAATAAAACTGTCGATGCATATCCAGACTGGTATATTTAAATTTAAGATTCCTTTTCAGTATTATTGGCTTATAAAGCGACCTAATCAGGCAGTATTAGCCAAAAAGTTTTATTAAAAAACGCTCCAGGCTTTAAAAATATGGAGTAACACTAATGAAACCCATTATATTATGGGAAAAAAAGCTATTATCAGCAAGCATATTGTTTTATGTAGCTACACACAAAATTATTCTCATCATCCCATATACGGAATTATCCTTATCGATGGTGAAATAATCCATGACGTCATCTTTTTAGATGAGAATATCCCTGTTCAGGCTATTATTGAAAAATACTCTGAATGAGATCCTCAAGACTGTTCGGATTTATATATATCTCCTGGCTTTAAGTTAATTAAATTAAATTTAGATGCCTTCATTTAAGTCTGCCAAGGATTTCCATCTCTGCAAGCTCAGGGACACTAGCATATATACCGACTGCCTAGCCTTCGACAGCGTCAGATCTTACTAGATCTCGGGGCGTCCGCTCGCTAGGGCTTGTAGCCTGGCGTAATTCCAATTTCATGCTAAGCACCTATCTTTAGTTCCCTAATTCAAGTAGGGATGAGACCTAATCTCGGGGACGATGACCGATTATGCTTTTTAACAACTCTATGTCAAAAGGAAAAATCCCATGTATCAACTTCTATAGCGAGGAAAAACCGCTGCCCGAGCACATCATGGATGCAGATTTTTGTATTTGACTTTCATCCTCCTCCTAGGCATTGCGTGTTGAACAATTATTTTAAGAGGTCAGGTGGTAGTCTCGCCATATTAATTTATATTCCTGGATTAATTGATATAAATGTGAGAAGGGAGTTCGAGAATTACACACATTTAACAAAAGCTGCAGTCGCCGGTGGTGTAACTTTGATTTCTGAAGAAGATGGATATTACACAGATAATCCTCCAACTGGAGAACTCTTCTGTGATTTAGGAAAAATAGCACTTATTGACGCCACCAACGTGAATTCTATGGAAGTTGAGGCTTGTAAGGGCTGCCTAGCATTCAAAGGCTATTTTTATCCGCCGAGCAATTCTGTGCGAGCTTTACCTCACAATATGACTGAAGTGTATTCTAATTTGGAAAAAACAGGCCTACCTTTGTTTATCGACCCAACTCTACCAGATCCAAGGATGCTTTATATGGCCTCTCCAATGAGAATGGAAGCTCTGGAGTCAAGAAATGATGCAAAAACATCAGGAAATTTAAATGTGTTTGCAGGAGCTTTTTCGAATGCCATTGAAAGTGAAGGAGAAGAGGAAGATGAAGATTACTCTGAAGAGTCTCCTCAAGACAACGTCAAGAGAATGTCTTTTGATGAAGAACACATTAAGATCCATAGCTCGCCAAGGACAAAAGACAGATCTCTTTCTGGAGAAGGATTCAATTATGAACTGACTTTCCAAAGAAACCTTTCTCATTTAGTATGCCCTGAAATCACTGAAGTAGAAGAAGAACAGACTCCAGCAAAAAAATCTAAAAGAAAAAAAAACCATAAATCAAAATCGACAATTTACACAATATTTGACGATCTTGACAGAAGGATCAGGGAAAGCCAGCAAAGCATTGAGAACTTAAGCTTAGCAGAGCAGTTCACATATCATGAGTCTGGACCAACACAGTTTTTAATCAAAAGAAAAAAGAGCTTATCACTAGGGCCTGCTGATTCTTACCAATCAGACAGCGACTCTAGCGATGCTGGAACTGTAAAAGCTGCTCCAAAGTCAGCACTTTATGAAAGAAGAATGGTTAATAGAAGACCAAACCCAATAAAAATAGAGAAAAAATCAAGCGAAAATGACAATAAAGAAAGACTTTACATCTATCATTTAGCCAATTTCCCTGACCATTGAGAAGTCTCTGGAGTTGAAAAACTTATACAGAGCTTAAGAAGCAATATATCTATACACGTCGTCAATATTTCTTCAGCAGCTGCAATCAATAAAATTCGACAAGCAAGAGACCATTTTCCTAATTTGACTTGTGAAATCCCTGCAACACAGCTTTATTTTACAAACAATTCAATAGGAGATGGGCAGACGATCTTCAAAAATACCCCACCAATTCGAAATCGAGGAAACTGCAACTTATTGTGGGATTTATTGAAAATGAAAGCAATTGACTGCATTACATCACAACACGCATATATAGACCCCTCAATGAAATCTTTAGACACAGGAAACTTCCAAAAGGCTCTAAATGGGATTTGTGCAATCGGGTTTACCTTGCAAGCTATATGAACTATGATAAATGTCCCTGTTAGCAGTCATACACAACTAGAGCATTATATCGTCAGGATGTCAAAGTGACTTTCATTGCATCCTTCACGAATTTTAGGGCTACAAGATAAGCGAGGGTCAATAGAAAAGGGAAAATACGCAGATTTAGTGATTTGGGCGCCATATGAGCGAGTGCTAGCTCCAGAAGTTCATTCAGAAAAGAAAGAGATGTCTCCATTTCTTTCTCAAAATCTCCAAGGCAGGATTTATAAAGTGTATATAAGAGGCAAGCTAGCACATGATGGGACAAACTTTAAAGCTAGAGGCAAAAAAATAGTTAGGATGAACACAAATAAAAATTAGATTATTATATTTAGGGATTTTAGTTTTCTTGTGGTTTCTTCAAGCCAAAGCTCAGTTCTAGCTCTGGGGCCTTGACTTTCTTCTTCATGCTCAACTGTGACGACTAAAATCTTGAGTTCTTCACTGTCTCGTACGTATACTATTGAGAGTTTATCTAAACTAAAACCATATAAACCTTGATTTGAATGTTTCAATTTCATATGAACTGTGCTAGGATCTTGGCCCAAACAATTTGAAATTATTTCTTCAAGATTATCATTTTGTGTGTAAAATTTTAAAGTGTATTGAGACATTATTCTGGATAGCTGCTCTCTAGCATATGAGTGAAACTCAACAGTATATAGTTGTAAAGGTGCACTAATATACTCACTCCCCCCCCCTTTAAATTGAAACAAAATATAGGTAAAAATTCCTACTTTTTTGGGAAATTACCCCCCCTTTAAATTGAAACAAAATTTTATTATAATAGAAAATTTTATAGGTAAAAATCATTATTTTATATGTAAATACGTTAATACCCTATTTAATATGCTTCAAACATATAAGATTTAGAAAATTAAACTCTATTTTGGGGAGAGTTAGAAGAATACCATTTCAGCAAGTTTACACTTTGAGATTGAGAAATTTATGAATTAATTTTTCATGAAATTCTTTAAATTTATATAATTTATTTTCTATAAAATTTTATCTCTGAAAAAATTTTTATATATAAAATTTTTTTTTATAAAAAATTTTCTTAACCCCCCTTTAAATTGAAACAAAATTTTTTGTTTCAATTTAAAGGGGGGGGGGAGTCGGGAAATTGAAATTCCTTATAGAATCAGCAGGATGATAAGGCTTGATGTCTAAAATTGGCGTCCCATCTATAAGATCGATTCCTTGGAGATAAAGAGTCCTATCAACAATTTTCAGTAGCTGGACTGCTGACAGCCCAATTGGGTTAAATCTGTGTGGACTTCTTGTAGCATATACTCCTTTTTTCCTACCGTTTAATCGTGGAAGTTTTATTTTTGAAATTTGTTTATTGTGATGACTGGCATGAAATACGAATATTAGCCAAATGTGAGAGAATTCTTCAAGTCCTTCGTATGCATCAGTGTTTATTTTAGATGAAAGGGTGAGAGATCCTCTTGCATATGGAGAATATTGGCCTAATTTATAATTACTTTGACGAGGAGTTCCGAATTTTTCTCCAAAGCAGCTTTCAATATAACCAATTGGCTCAAACTGCATATAGTTTACAGCGAAAGCATCTTTATTATCTTCATCTGCTTCTTTTACTTTAAGTTCTTCATCATGATCTGATGTGATTAGCCGGATATTAATGAAGCCTTCTCTCGCATAAATTTCAGACACTGCATTTGGGTAGCCTTCATCCGCTGATCTAGCTATTAAGTGTTCTGCTCATTCCTGTGGGTCAATATTTGAGCCAGTTTCTTTGTTAATTTTTTGAACAGTCTGTATAGGAAATACTCTAATTACTGTAAAAGAATTTAGATCGCCTCTTTCTTTCAATTTTGGCTTCGAGAATATTCAAGGCTCTCAGTTTACTTTGGGGATAAGTTCTTTTTGTTCTGCTTGTTTGACTAAATTTAGAAAGTAATCTTCCAATTCAGTCATACTTTAACTTTATAATATCATTATTATTAAAAATTGAAGTATAAAATTATTGGAATGCTATTTTCTTGAATATAGCAGAGTATTGAGTAATCTTAGAAATCCTGAATAATTTCTGGAAAGCAAGATGAAATTAGGTAAAAATATTTTAATGAAATCTATAGATGCCTTGGCTATCGAGGAGTATGATTTAGGCAATCAATATAGATATCTTAGGCTATATGCCACTCCGTAATTCTAAATTATTCTGGGAATTTTGTTTAATTACTTTAAAAAGTTTAATCAGTAATCTTCATGGTATAAAATTAATTTACATATTTTATGTGGTTGCTTATAATGAACAATAATCATAATTCAAACACTAAAACCAACGTATAATTTAATTTGATACAGCAATCTGGCTACATTTGAATTTTTTCTGAGTTGATAAAAATTTCAATTTTTTCTACTTACTGATTATTAAAGATAAACTTATAATATTCCCTGCAAGCTCTCTCAAGCAATTTAATTCATTTATGACATTTTCCTATAATTATTATCTTTAGCTAGTCTATTAAATCATCATTAAAATAATGAAATCAGCAGAATTTCTGTGTTGATAATAATAAAAATGCTATTTCTTTCTTTACTACTGTTTGGGTCAGCAGCTGGTCAATGCCCCAAGTTTACGTGTTTAAACGAAACCACTACAGAAAAGTGCTTACTCCCCCCCTCCGTGAGCGAACAAAAAATCTTGTTCACTCCACGGAGGGGGTTAATTTTTTTTTTAATATAAATTTATAAAAAATTTTTTTTTTCGAAATTTAAAAAAAAATCCTAATTCGCAAAAATTGGAAAGCAAATATTAATTTAATTTATAAATTTTATGTTTTAAGATGCAATTTGTTTAGAATTAAACAGAATTAGCTAGAGATTTCATTATACTAATTATCACTTGTATATCAAAAATTTTTTTCATAAAAAATTTTCTATTAAAATAATTTTTGTTTAAGGAGGGTGGGCAAAAAATAGCGATTTTTCTAATGGTTTGCTCGCTCACGGAGATGAGGGTGTTAGATTACGACAGTAAAAGCGCCACTTACAAAATTTCTTATTGCACTTCCGATTACATCTGCCCTGCAGGCTCCAGTCAAGAAGCTTTCTGCACTTTTAATAAACCGATTTACTCTCTTCGCTATCCAGGTGAATTTTGTACCTGGGATTCTGATTGCACAAGTAATTCTTGCGTTTTTAATGTTTGCCAAGGTCTGATTGCCCCTCAGACCTGCATAAACTTATATGACTGCAACCCAGGCTATTTTTGTGACCCAGAATCTGGTCTTTGTGAAGAGCAAGCTGAAGAAGGAGGAGATTGCCTTGTTGACGAAGGCTGCGTAAACTCAGCAATTTGTATAAAAGGAACTTGTGAACCCATTTTTTCTCAAGCAGTTGGCTATGCTTTTACTGATGTAGATGTCAACCCAAATACAGGCTTTAACTTTGCTTGTGCAACTGGCTATGCTATTGTCAAACGTGAAGGAGTGTTCCAGTGTGCAAAAGCTCCAGTCAGTAAACAAGCTGTTCCAATTCAATGCGAATTAGGAACTAAATGTACAGCTTCTGATGGTGTTAGCCAACAAAACTGCCAATGCGGATACAATGAAGCTGGAGCTGCATATTGCCCTCTGTTTATTGGAGATTCGATTGCTCAATCTATGATTACAAACTGGATTGCTATCTCTAAATATAGCTCAGCCTGCAATTCTATTAGAAGATGGAGTTTTGAATGCTTTGCAACTTTATCAGGAGAAGCTCAAGCTGCTTATAATGCTTGGGAAGTTGACTACATGCTTTATAATCAAAGCCACTATGCTCTTATACAAAATAATCCACCTTGTGTTCAAGAAACTTATACAAAAGATTATAATGAAGTTATAACTGCCAGTACAAAATATAACACTTCTGTATGTCCTATTTACCACTGCTCTCCAAGCTCAAGCTATAATCAATGCATTCTTTATAGGCAAGAGACTGCCAATTTTTATGTACAGGAAACTTTTTACTTATCAAATTGTTCAGAGAGCCAAGTATGCCCTGTTACTCGGACTGCCAACTCTACTTGTCAATCTGCTGAAGTCCAATTGGCATATCCAGGAGATTATTGCACTGAAAATGCCCAATGTCTTTCAGGATCATGCAAAAGTAAAAAATGTCAAGGACTAAGTGAAGGAGATGCGTGTATAAATCTATATGACTGTGGTCCTGGCTTATTTTGCAATGATGATTCTGTATGCCAAGAACAAGTTTCTAAAAATGGGCAGTGCTCTGATGAATATGATTGCGAAAATAATTTGATTTGCAATCTGGGAATTTGCATCCCATATTTCTCACTTGGAACAGGCGCAGAAACTGACGCTGTAGACTATAATGGATTATCTTTTGCTTGTGGCACAGGATTCGCAAAGATTAATAGTACAACTCCACTTATGGGCTCCTGTGCAGCAGCTCCAGTATCAGCATTAGGGGCATATACATGCACTCCTGGCTCTGTATGCATGGACTTGTCAAATATATACTCAAAGCCATGCACATGTGGATATAGCAGTGAAGGGTTAGGATACTGCCCATCATTTGAAGGCGATAAACATCTTCAAGCTGCTATAACAGCATTTAAAAAACTTATGACTTATGATGTCAGCTGCAATACGTTTTCAAGAAAAAGCGAAAACTGCTGGATGAGGTATCCGAAGTATTTGAAGCAGTTTTATTACTATGCAACTAATTTTACGATGTATCAGCAATTTCCTTATCTGCAGAAGAATCCTGATTGTGCTGACAATATATACAACACTGAGTATTATGGGCTTCTTGAAAGGCTAGCTAAAGGACATTTCGATGATAGCAAAGGCAACATTTTAACGTTTTGCCTTGGAATCGCTATTTTGATTGTTGGATATTAAATCAGCATTAACTATCTTATTTCTCATTAAAATATTCAATATATTTTCTATATTCTTTGTTCAAGCTTTGTCTCATTTGATAATTAAAGTATGGGATTTAGCGATAAATTTCACGAAAAATTATTAGCTTCGGATAAAAACAAATAAAAAAATTAAATCAATTTATTCAAGGGGAGATTCTTCTTTCAATAGCAATAGTTTCTTTTAAAATAAATAAGAATCAGTTTATTTATTGTTAGATTAATATATTTCACCATTTCTAATGAGTCTTCTGTTGAATAAATTGCATGATCCCATTAATCTTATTAATCTTAGGAGTTTCTGCTCAGCAATGCCCAAAATATACCTGCGATACGGCCGAAAAATGTATGTCTTTTAGTAAAAAGACTAACACATATCAAATATCCCCTTGTTCTCCAAATGCCACTTGTCCGATAGATCTATCATCAAAAGAATCGCATTGCGTTGATTTACAACCAGAGAAATCATTCAACTACCCAGGAGAATTCTGCACATGGAATTCAGATTGCAGTAGCAAGTCTTGTCTTGGCAACATATGTCAGGGCAAAAACCAAGGAGATGACTGCATAAATCTTTATGACTGTAACCCTGGCCTTTACTGTGATCAAGTTGTAAAGACATGCGAACCTCAGCTTGTATCAGGGAAGGCTTGCAATTCTGATGATGAATGCGTAAACACCAATTTTTGCCTTTCAGGAACTTGCCAAAGCTATTTTTCACAGCCAAACGGATATTCCTTTACAAAACTACAGGTCAACTCAACAACAGGCTTTAATATGGTATGCGCATCAGGCTTCGCAATATTAAGCGCAGGGACCTATACATGTACAGCTGCCCCTACAAATAAAGCAGACCCTACACAAGCATGTACTCCTGGATCTCAGTGCACATCTTCAGATGGAAAATATACACTCCCATGTCAATGTGGATATACAGAATCAGGAAGTGGATATTGCCCACTATTTGCAGGAGATACTGTAGCTCAAAACATGATTACTAGCTGGATTGGTTTGCTTAAAGGCTATAGTACTGGTACTTGTAATACAATGAGAAGATGGGGATATCAATGCTTTATAGGTCAGAATGCAAATGCAGAGATGGCTTTCAATACTTTCATGCAATATTATATCGCTTATGTAGGAGGCCAGTGGCCACTTTTGCAAAACAACCCACCATGCATCAAAGAAACTCTCGCAAAAGAATATTACGATCTTCAGGCTGCACAATCAGATGATAAGTATACAATTTCCTCTTGTCCTGTTTACTTTTGTTCTTCATCATCTTCAAGTGATCAATGCATAGTTTATAAAGAAGAAATCAGCGATTTTTACGTTCAAGAAACATTTTATGCAAAGACATGCTCATCTGGAAAAACTTGTCCAGCAACAAGGACATCAAACTCAACATGTGAAGATGCGCCAACTGCAGTTCGATATGCTGGAGACAAATGCTCTGATAATTCTGACTGTTTATCAAATAAATGCGATAATAAAGTCTGCGTTGGAAAAGCTCAAAGCGATACTTGTGAGTACATATATGACTGCAATCCTGGATTATACTGCAACTCTGGGTCTTCCCGCTGTGAAACGCAGCTAACTGCAGATGCGACATGTTTAGATGACTATGACTGCGCCAATGGCTTGATGTGCAACTTAGGAGCTTGCACTCTTTACTTTACTTTAGAAAATGGCATGCAAACTGACAATGTCAATAATTATGGTTTTTCTATGGCATGCAAAACCGGCTTTGCGGCAGTTAATAGGCAAACCAATCCTCCAACTGGGATCTGTGCAGAAGCACCTCTTTCACCTACAGTAAAGACATGTATGGTAGATTCGATGTGTCAAGACACAACTGGGACTTATTCGAAACCGTGCACTTGTGGATATAATGCGAATGGGCTCTCATTCTGTCCAAGTTTTGAAGGCGACCAGTACCTGCAAACTGCAATTGTCGCTGCAAGAACTCTTTTGCTAATTCTCACTTCTCTATAAGTGAAATCCCAAAAAAAATAAAACTATTATAATTTGAGAATGGCAAATTAATTTTACCATAAAGTTTATACAGGCTATTTTAAAATTTTATTTTCCATTTAATAATCCATAATTATATATAAAATAAATTAACCAACAATTTTTGCTCACTCATAGAGTTTGTTTTACTTGCTAGCAGAGAGGGTGTAAGTAATGTTCAATGCAACACTTACTCTAGGCTAAGCGAATATTGCTATGAAAAGTATCCAAAATTACTTGGAAATTATTATAATTACGCAATAAATATGGAAATGTATTTGAACTATCCATTACTACAACAAAACCCAGACTGTATCGAAAAAATTTATAATGCAGACTATTACTATGTTGTCCAGAAACTAAAGGATATGAATGATAGTGGGTCAATTGAAAAATCCATATTCTTTGGATTATTGGCTCTCCTAGTATTAAGCTAACTCCCCCCCTCCGTGAGTGAACAAAAAAAATTTTGTTCACTCACGGAGGGGGGTTAATTTTTTTTTTTAAAAAAATTTATATATAAATTTTTTATAAAATATTTTTTTCGAAATTTAAAAAATTCTCACTTCTATAAAAATTGGAATGCAAATATTAATTTAATTTGTAAAAATTATGTTTTAAAACGCAATTTGTCTAAAATTAAACAGAATTAGCTCGAGATTTCATTATAATAATTATCATTTATATATCAACATTTTTTTCCATTAACAATTTTTCTATTAAAACAATTTTTGTTCACTCACGGAGGGGTGGGGGGGAGTAAGGACAAAATTTCTTTAATAATGATTTATTTGCTTAAAATAAAATGATTTTTTAATCATCTTACTGATTACTTGGGCTAGATTTTTCATAACGACATATAATAGAATTTATATAATGGCAGGCTGCTCACTGAAACATTGTTGGCAGACTTCATTTAAATAATTATATTCGATTAAATATTATATCTGTCAAAGTAACATAATAATTTAAATGGGTTTGAATGGACCAACAAAGAGTAAATTATAAAAACGAGAGCCATCAGCCTTTTCTACGAGAAATTACCAGGCACAAATCCCAAAAACTATTTGAGCGGAAGCCATCGCTTCCTTGCATCAAAGCATGATTAATATAGTGGTGACGAAAAATATGTCCTTACCGGCGCACCATCTTGGGAGCCAAAATGGCTTTATAGCCTAAACTAAGATTCAGGCTCTTTGATTCTAAACCTAGGCTTGTTGTATGGCAGCCGTTGGGGTGGGTAACATTGGGAGTCAGCTAGTGGCCATTCTAGTCTGAGTATTAGTTATCCTGATAGTTTTTGGGCAAACGGTTCTTTCCCTAGCGGTGAGGAGGGCTATGATTCTTTTTCCTGGGCGCCCACCCCTCCCAAAGGTGGCTGACAGGAGGTATTGGACTAACCTTTATCTCCATAGTATTCAATGGCGTACTGATAGAGCGTCTTCCTAACCCGCTGAGACTCTTGGGGATTACAATTCAAGCCCTGCTCCTAGAAAAGATCACTGTTCCAAATAGCAGCAATATTTCTGCCAGGCAAGCAGATTAGCTTTGGTCGAAAGCGTGCGGAGGCATTAAATCTGGAAGACCTCAAGGCCTTTTTCATTAATTAATTGCATCAAAGCTTATTCATTGAAAAAATCTAAAAGCAATCTTCCAGAAATAAAACATTGTGCAATAACTCCAGAGCCTTGTTTGATAAGAGATCGATCGATGAATTTCTCTCCTAATGAATATGTTTATGGTATAAATCCAGAAAGCCAAGAAAGTTTAACTTTGAATTCGCTAATCCAAGGTACTTATCATACTTCCAAAAACAATTCAAGACAAAATTTCTTCCATTCATTCATTAAGGACAAATGAAAAGAGACTCAGGCATGCAAAAGAGTCAGCAATAAACTTACAAAGTTAAATAAAAACTATATGAATAAACTTTCAGTTCATTCACCTTTTTCCATTCCTTCTACCAACCTGCCTAAATCAAGAATTTTAGAAAGCAGTTCTCAGCTTTCAAATTCAAAAATCAAGCTTCATGAAAGCATCCCACAAATCCCTAAGGTAGCCGTAACAGAAAAAAATACTCCAATCAGGCCAAAAGAATCCAAAAAACTAACAATCAGCCACTCGCTTCCTCAAAAGCTTAGAAACTACAAGCCACACTTCGATGTGAAGATCAGACACAGGCCAACACAAGAAAGAAAAAGGTCTTACTCAAACATTAGATTAAGCAGTTGGGACACTGAAGAAAACAAGTGTTGAGTAAAAATAATTTTATACAAAATTTTTTTAACTTCCATCTCCTCTTGACCCAGTTGAGCTGCTTATTCTCGATTTCGGTTTTTCTACTTCTATCATCCATGGGTGTGATAACGCTTCTTGAGGTGTCATTCTTGTGTCCGGGTTTCAATCCAAGCAGCGCTGAATAAAGCTCAAAAATTCTGGATCAGTCGACTTCACTCTTTCGTTTAAATTTCGAGTCCCTGGGAAGCGTTTCTTTCCTCTGCTGTTTGGTGCAATTTTTGGAGTGTTATCTTCTTCAAAAAATAGCGCTTTTCTTGTTGATCTCTCCAGTATCGAGTCTGGAGGGACTCCTTTGACCTCCATAATGCATAGGAGCTGTTCAGCTTCTGACTCTCCAGGGAATAAAGGGCAGCCTGAGTGCAGTTCTGCGGCGATGCACCCAAGAGACCACATATCGATTGCCATCGTGTAGGGTAGTCCTAATATAATATCAGGAGCCCTATAAAACCGGCTTTGTATATAAGTATATAGTTTTTCATCTTCGAAGCATGATGATCCGAAGTCTATCACTTTTATGCTTGATTTATTCTGGTGCTTCAATAAAATGTTTTCTGGCTTCAAATCACAGTGAATAATTCTGTGGGACGCAGCGAATTCTAAACATTGAATGATTTGGAGGCAAAATCTTCTGACAAGCGACAAAGAGAACCCTGAGAACTTATTGTTTTTGAGCAGTTCATATAAGTTCATATTGAGGAGCTCAAAGGTAATGCAGATATGCTTGCGAAAAAGAAAGTAGTCTTGCATTATTACTGAGTGCGAGCATCCACCTTTGTCGTGGATCCTTATATGGTTCAGAACTTTGATTTCAACTCTACCTTGCCGATGGAACCTTCTCTGATTCCTAATTATTTTTAATGCTACATAGTCTTTTGCTTTATGGTCAAAGCATCTTAGAACTTGTCCAAAAGATCCTTTTCCTAAGACTTGTAAAATTTCATATCTATAAGCAATTTGGTCTCCAATAATGTGGATGTAGTCAGATCTGTCATCGTCAAAGCCAAGATTATTTCCTGCTGCATTTGGCTTGGTTTTTTGAGCTTTTAAACCTAAATAATAAACTTCAGGATAATCCAAAATTTCACCCTGCTCATATTTTGACATGAAATTAGCAAAATTCTTTAAGACTTGTGGAGGTGTCAAAGGAAGCTGCAAACTTGCCATCAAGTCGTCAGGAGTAATCTCTGAGTGGCTTGCAGATTTTTGCCTTACAATTGTGCTTGCCCTTGGACTTGGTTTTGCAGTGCGCACTTCGTCTCTGCTTAAATTTACATTGCTTCTATTGAAAGAGCCGTTCAACTTAAAAGTAGACACGTTTGGGGAGTTCAATGTATTGTTTAAAGACCCTTTATCTGGAAAAAAATGCTCTTGTTTTCTATTTGAAGGAGTTTGCTGTTTCGGGGTTGGCAATTCGCTTTGTATCATAGACTTTGAAGTTGGGTTCCTTATTTTGGTGCTTATTGGGATTAGATTCTTTCTAATCGTTGATCCAGGTAGCAGGATTTTTTGTTTTGAAACTCTTGTCCGAGGAGACTGCATTGAATTATTCATTCTATTTAATATATTGACCTCTTATCCTTTTTAAAAAAATTAACAGATTAGGCTAATTACAGACTGTATTAAATTATATGTGAATTTATGACAGCTTGGCGGGCGCATTTTGAAATATTCGGACTGGAGAAAAGTATTGCTTCATTATCAAGCTTTCAAGGGATTTCTTGTAGATTTTGGAAGACAGGCTGGAACCTGAAGGGGAGTTATTTTTGGCCATGTTCTCATTAGATTTATAAGATCGGATTGAAGAAGGCTTAGACATGAGACTATCCCATACGTCCGGCCTTCTATATAGTTTGAAATCGCCATTTATTTCTTTGGATTTCTCTCTTGGACGGCCTATTTCAGCTGCGTTTAAGTTTCCTCTGATATAAGGCTCTGACTGATTTCTTGTCATTTGATGCCATGCGGCATCATCTTTCTTGAATTGCTTAGAAAAATTGACAAAAGGTCGATCATCTTTGTGCTCGATCCTGACTGAACTTATTCCGACGAATTTATCTGCGTCAAATTCGTCATATCCTTTGATTTTATTTTTTTCTATATTTGGTAAAGGTTTTTGCTCGACTATAACCAATCTAGAATATGAATCATTAGAGCTGCTTGAGCTAGATATTATTGATAATTCTTGCTTGCTTGAATTAGCTTCATCTATTGGATCTGGGCTTTTTGAGTATTGTTTTATAACCGTGACTCTCTTGTCTACTTTTATAGGGCGGAAGCCCATTTGATCTGGATGATTTAAGGTTATTGATCCATCAATTAAACCTAGTTATGATTTACTCTTTGTAAAAGTTGGTTCTAGATTCCTATGAGCTCATTCCATCATTCTCATTTTTGATTGATTACTTAGTCTATCTTGTCTTTTCTTATATTTCGCTCTATCACTTTTGGCTTTTTCTTTTTGGATTGTCTCTTCTGATTTTTCCTTTTCTAATTTTTCGTGTCAAAAAGCATTAAACATTTTATAATTAATCTTATTTTTTGTTTATAATTTTATGTCGCGAATTGAATATTTCAAAGCTTTTGCGTTCCTGGATATTACTATTGTTTTAGCATTAATTGATTTAATTTACAAAGCTACAAAGCTTACTTAAACAGTTTCATGTTAATTTTTAAGCAAAAAATATATTGGCATGCTTAAAAAAAATTGCATGTTTAACTGTGGTAACTATACAATTAATGAATTTGCTTACTTTACAATAACAAAATAGACCTTATAGATTTTTAAAGCATCAGTTATTATTAGTATCGATTATTCAGCAAATGCTAAATATTTTGCTTTGCAATCCATCAAAGTATTGAACCGTAAATTAAATAATTAATATTAATTATTAGAGCCAATTTCTTGTTTCTAATATGCAAACTATTTAAAAATTACATTATTGATGCTTATTTATGATAAATATAAATGATTATTTTTATGATCTTATAATTTTCTTTGAATTTTATATTGTTATTTAATCATGAAAATAGCTATTTTGAAGTACATTTTTATTTAGTTAATTAAAAATGAAACCATTTATAAAGTACCTCATCATTCAAATTGGATTTTAAATATGCAAACTAAAATCTTTTTAATAGATAAACAATAAATTCGAATATGATTACTATTATATTTTCAATTGGAATTCAATAAACTAAAGCCCAACTAATTATTTTTTTACTGAAAAAGCACTATTTAACTATAATTTTTTAGGTCATTATAAATTAGGAGATTATACCATATTGTCTTAATAATAAGTAATTAAATCCATTATAGCCATTATGATCATGCAATTCTTCGTTCTGGCATTTTCTTATAATTCTTCGATCCTTTCTTCAGCCATTGGTGATTTTTAGATAGACTAAGCAAATCATCATTCATTTTTATTATCTTTGCAAAGCATTTTAATATATAATCCATTTATAATTAAATGGCAACAAATAATAATAATAAAATAACTTGTAAAATGATGATTGAAAACCATAAAAATGAACTTTATTGACCTGACAACTAGGGCTCTGAAAATTCCTTATGGCTATTTATCTTAAGAAATTTGAATTAGCCATCTGACCTTCAGGTTTAAGAAAATTAAATAATATATTTTTAAGACTGAGGATCAAAAATTTCTAGAAAGGAATTATTTATAATTGGATAAAAATCTCGATATATCTTTTTCTCAATATCTATTTTCTTTCACCCGTTTAAACTTATAATTATTAATTACTCAATTACCTTCATTTTTCTAAAAACTATGTGTGGATAATAATTTAAAATCAATAATCGTTAAAAAAGGCCCAATTCTTACTTCTAATACAATCTTAATAAGCTTCGAGAGACTAATATTTTTAATAGATATTCGATGGAGCCAATATGAAAATCTGTTATCACTATTTTTAATTGTTATTTTGAAAAATATTAAAGGTTGAAAATGTTTAAAGAAGCTCTTCTAGAATTCCCAAATGCTTCGAAATCTTTGCCCTCGGTGGTTTGCCTGTCTCTTGCTTACAATTCGAGGCCAAAAATTTCTTTGCAGTGCAAAGACTGCAATTTGGTTTTCAGGTCTCAAAAAGACCTGTGCATGCATAGATATAGAAATTTCCCATAGATGGCGCAGTTTGCCCTTGATATTCCCACTGGGAAAATTTTTTGGTTCGACCAGTACCATATGGTTTGGTCAAACCAAAAAATTTTCCCAGTGGGAACATCAAGGGCAAACTGCGCCATCTATGGGAAAATTCTATACTTTACACCTCAAAACGAACACTTAAAACCTCAGCGCAAGTTAAATGCAGATCAGGCTGCGACAAACGATAGCTCTTCGCTTGAGCCATTTTTCTGCGAAGAGTGCAAAATAGCATTCAAATCGCGAAAAGGAAAAATGCAGCATCTTGGAAAGATCCATAAGACCAAGTATAAACATTCTAGATGCCAGATTTGCAATAAAAAATTCAGAAATAAATATGCAGTGAGATTTCATGTCAAACAAGTTCACGAAAAATCGACAAGGGTTAAATGTATGGTGTGCGAAAAAGAATTTTATAACAAATATCTGCTCGTTGACCACATGGAAAAGTGCCAGATATAGATAATAATAGAACTATGCTTATAATTAATTTGTTTTGTACCTTAATCTTAATTGATCTCTAGCACGTTTATAGTGCACTATCAGATTGCTCGACTGCAGATACCTCTAAGCTCTGGGGGGCGAATTTCAATTCATTTTCCTCAGGGTCTACCAAAGGTGTGGCAACCTCGGACTTTGTTCTCCAATGATGATACCAGTCTTGAAACAACTCTTATTTGAGCTCAGACGCTTACGTGGGTCCGAACGATATATATTAAAATGGCAACACGTGCCAACCTAACCTCTTGGCGCAGCAGTACAGATCTTATGGCTACAGCAAACTACGAGCTGAGAATCAAGTGCAGACTCAAGGGATGTGCATCAGAGTATTTTTGGCTACTTTCCTGTGGTTGGGAATGGAGGCGCCCAGCAAAGTCATTTTGATCCGAGGACGCATGGGCATTCCTCTACTGAGAAGCTGGGGATTTTGGCCCAGGTCACAGGGTAGTAGTCTTTTAATGTAGCTGTCAAGGAAGGCGCTTCGGCACCCGATAGACTCCAAGGATCCATGGAGTCAAGCTACTCCAATCACCCAGCAGGGCCGCAGGAATCCATAAGCACTCAAGACTGAAGCCGGAAGGAGCTACTCCAATCGCCCAGCAGGGCTTCAGAAATCCATAAGTATTCAAGATTGAAGCCGGAAAGAGGAGATAGAAGGTGCTGGAAGTGGCATCCACCTTCGGCAGAAAGACCCTTTGGGCTGGAGTCGAAAAGCGGTAGACCTGCAGTAGGGAGTCTTTGGTGACTTTGGAGACTGTGTCACCAATGTGGATGAATTTTCGGATGGAAGACCAGACGCCATATTTTAATTATCATTTGTTTTCTATCAGCTTTTTCACATAATAATAATAAAATATCATTAACAGAAAATGATTTTTATTTGTATAGGTACAGTATTTAAGCTCAAAACTTGAGCATTTAAGAGATGATTTGATAAAAAACCTTTGCAATAATTTTAATTCGATGGATACGAAATCCGGCTTTGACAGATTTTACTTGACATAAAATTATTATAAATAGGTCTGAAATTAAAAAAAGAGATTTAATGGATTTATGGAAAAATTAAAAATTTCATATTTTTAACTTGATTAAAACGAGAGTTAAATAATATCGCAGACTATCAGAATGTCTTATCTTTTCCACTCATTTAATAAGTATTCAATAATAGCTCTCTAAAGATTAATAAATTTATTGAACCTTGGAAGGAAATAATAAAATTAAATATTAAGCATTATTGATGAAAGAGATAATATTTAAGAAGCTAAGATTAAGGCTAACTTATTATTGAAAAGCTCTCAGTAGCACATTGAGTGAGATTCTCCAGTTGTTTCGTTATTGGGCCGCCATGCTGCCACCCTTTAGAGGTAAACTTCTCGCCTCCTTAGGCTCGCATCGAACGGCGTGTGATCAGGCTGGGTCACCGTTCCGTTGTCAGACTTGAGTTTCCTTCCAGAAAATTTGAAAAACGAATTTACTGGTATTGGCCACTTAGGCTTTGCTCGGTTTTCCCTTTCCAACGCCGAGTCCATCTCCACCAAAAGGTAACACCTTTATCCGGGAGTGAGCTGCGGTCGGTCTAATCCAGTATTGCACTCCACCCAGATCAAGTAAACCTGGCCGGATACACATCACCGAATACCATCCTCTTTTCCACAAGGTCCTTGGTTATATCCCTAGCTACAGATGCTAAGAGGGTGGGTTGGTTTGCCACGCCATTTTAATGTATATAATATTTAAGAAGTGGAAATTATGTGTATAATTTATTTTGCGAAATAAAGTCTTTATGGTCTTCCAGCTCTTTATGAAATCTTGAATGAAAAATAAGAAGCTATTTTGAGATTGCTGCATAGCAGTTTTTTTTTCATAATCCCTTTTAGAATGGCACTCTAAATATATATTTATTACATAATTGATTGCTCTATGGTAATTTCAGTTAGATAATATCAAATTGATACTTTTTTATTTATTTAATTCTTAAAAATATTAATTATTAATATCGATAATTTGCTATATTTCTTATGTTATAAACACTTTTGCTAATAAAGCATATCTTAATTTTTATTTACTCCCCCCCCCCCTCCGTGAGCGAACAAAAAATTTTGTTCGCTCACGGAGGGGTTAATTTTTTTTTTTAAAAAAAAATTTATATATAAATTTTATAAAAAATATTTTTTTCGAAATTTTAAAAAAATCCTAATTTGCAAAAATTGGGAAGCAAATATTAATTTAATTTGCAAAATTTATGTTTTAAAACGCAATTTGTTTAAAATTAAACAGAATTAGCTCTAGATTTCATTATACTAATTATCACTTATATATCAAAAATTTTTTTCCATTAAAATTTTTTCTATTAAAAAAATTTTTGTTCACTCACGGAGGGTGGGTTTTTGGTCAAAAAATGGCGATTTTTCTAATGGTTTTGTTCGCTCACGGAGGGGGGGGGGAGTTAGGATTATCAAGAAGCTCCCAGTAAGGTCCTAAGTCTTTATCTCTGCATTGATTGAGAGTCACCTTCTGTCTCATAGCCCATCTCTTCAGATGGTGCCTGGAAATAATATGGGATAGGCGATTGTGCGACGTATCAAGTTACATAGTCAGCGGTGAATCCGAGGGACCCATCAGTTCTTCTTGGGAAGTGCGACAGGAAAAACTTAATATGCTTCAAAAGAGTTGATATATAGATAAACAATAAGAACTAAAAAACTCACAAATTTACGTCTGATATAAGCAGTAAGTCGCTGTAGAATTTCTTTCCCTACTCAGAATTGCAAAGTCCTTTAGTTCAGACCAGTTGCATACTGATCAATGGCGTCGCAATTTATTTTTAAAGCGCCATTCTTCCAGTTATGAAATTATTATTTTAATAATGAGATTGACTATTTTATTTTTTTACTTAATTTAAAGATCCTCTTTCTAATCTGTTCTTCAAAATCAAAGCTGTCTCATATGCAGGGTTCCCAGGCTGTATTGTAAAATTTTTACTCTCAATCTGAGCCCACATTTCTTTTACTGGAGCAAAATAAGGATGATCTGCTGCTTCTTTTGGTAGAATTCTCTCATTTGGATTATACTTTAGCAAATGTGATAGGAAATCAATCGCGAGCGGATGAGCCAAATGAGAATTTTTACTATTCACAAACTTTTGCCAAGCCTGCTTTTCATGTCTCCCAACCATTGCTTCTAATTGTGGGTCCATTTCAATTTGATATTTAGCCAAATACCTATACAGCTCATTTGTTCCTAGTACTTTAGCAATTT
Source organism: Blepharisma stoltei (assembly GCA_914767885.1). NCBI lineage: Eukaryota > Ciliophora > Heterotrichea > Heterotrichida > Blepharismidae > Blepharisma > Blepharisma stoltei. The sequence goes on from CAJZBQ010000052.1 coordinate 441,209, forward strand.
TTACCAATTGGTCCATATTATCATGCCCATGGAAGAATGGCTCTTTTATAAAGATCATTCCTGCAAGCATTGCTCCTAGGCTTCACATATCCAGCGAATAGTCATATAATTGGTCATCTACTAGCAATTCAGGCCCTTTAAAATATCTCGATGCCACTCTTACATTTAATTCAGTTTTTGGATGATAAAATTCTGCTAGACCCCAATCAATCAGTCTTAATAATCGTTTTTCATGATCAATCATAACGTTGTGAGGCTTCACATCTCTATGCATAATTCCCATAGAATGGCAGTAATCCAATGCTTTCAATAATTCAAAAATATAGTAGCGAACCTCAAAGTCAGTCAATTGTGGATAAAGCTGTTTAAAATTAAAATTATTCACATGCTCAAAAATTAGAGAGGGTGTCTTTGAGGCGGGATCTCTAACTATGTCTAGAAGACGCACAATATTGGGGCCTCCTTGCAGGTTCTGCAAAATTTTAATCTCTCTCTTGATTTTGGCTTTTTTTACTGGCTTGAGAATTTTTATTACCACTTTTTCATCTGTTGCGGAATTTATTCCGTCAAAAACTTCAGAATACTTTCCATGGCCGATTTTTCGAATAATCTCATAGTCATCTTGACGACCCCATCTAATTATTAGGTTTTCATAGTCAGAATGTTCAGGTCCTAACTGAGCATTAATATCTGCATATAGCCTTGGTCTTCTAGCCATATTTACTTACCCCCCTCCTCTGTGAGTGAACAAAACCATTAGAAAAATCGCTATTTTTTGCCCAAAAACCCACCCTCCGAGAGCGAACAAAAATTTTTTAATAGAAAAATTTTTTACAGAAAAAAAATTTAATATATAAGTGATAATTAGTATAATAAATCTCGAGCTAATTCTGTTTAATTTAAAAAATTTACGCTTTAAAACATAAATTTTATAAATTAAATTAATATTTGCTTTCCAATTTTTGCGAAGTTGAATTTTGTTAAATTCCGAGAAAAAAAAATTTGTCTATAAAATTTATATTAGTCAGTGTCACTAACTATATAAATTTTTTTAAAAACAAAAAAAATTAACCCTCCGTGGGCGAACAAGTTTTTTTGTTCACTCACGGAGAGCGGGAGTTAGCTTTAATATTTAAAAGAAGAAAGTGACCAAGTTTCTGCTTATAAGAAAATTTATGAGAAAAGTTTGGAATTGATTAAAAAGCTTTTTAATATTTATAAATTAATTTAATATGTGAAGCTAAAATTATACGATGAATTTTAATTATGAGTAGCTTTATTTAATCTCTTGATATTCTGACAGCAGTCCTTGGCCAATGCAAGCAGATATTCCAAATATACACGCTGCAATAGTAATAAGGCCGAGAAGAGTGTAGTCTGTGATTATCAAAATTCCTGCTGCAACATATCCTTCAGGGAAATCATTGCTGCAATCTCCATCAATCGCCCATATAGTTCCTAATGCAGCCCATGGTATTATAAACAAAGTTCATAAAATAAGTCCAAACTTTTTCGTAAATAGATAAATTAGCAATAATCCCGGTAATGCACTGGCTTGGACTATGAGCCATGCTCTTACAGGGTCTTCACAATCATTAGAAGATGATAAAAGGGCATATAAGCATGCTGCAAGACTAACTGTAGCTTGACAACATAAAATTCCTAGTCAAAATGTTCCTAAATATGACAATATTGTTGCCAAAGATAGTTTTGTCATAAAATATAATGTTATGCTCTATACTAACGGCTAATAATTTATGAAATGACTATTGGTTTAAGGTAAATATTATGCTACATCTATATGTAAATTTTCCTTTATTTTTTTAAGAGTAGCATCAATTCTGCTTTCAGTTTCCATCATTTTTAGAAATTTTATTGTTTTTATTGTACCATAGAAGTAGATTTTTCTAAGAATTTTGATATAAAATAATGCTTATAAAGTGAATTTTCTTATTTAATTAAGCATGTTTAAAACATAACCATAATTTTCAGAAGAATTTATTGCTTAATTTTATCTAATTATCTTTATATTCTTTTAAGACAATGGCCACTCTAAAATAAAATTGCTGAATTTCGTGAAAAAAGATCCTACCATTAAAATTAAATTTAGTTGGTAATTAAGAAAATATTCCTGGTATTTATATATAATGGATAAGGATTTTATCAAAAATAACTTACCTTCCTGCTTAAGTGAATGTAAAAAATTATTCTACTAATCAAGAATTAATTTTTATAATTAGTTGTTTAAATTTCTGATCGGCTCCCACGAGCCAAAGATGGATTTCATGCGTGAAAATCCAGAAATTCCACGCGGAAACCCATTTTTGGCTCGTGGGAGCCGATCAGAAATTAAGCCAAAAGATTATAAAATTTTAGATTAAATAAATTCGTATGTTTTCAAGTCTTCCAGTTTGCATATTTGAAAGCAATAAGAAGTTTAATTAATAAAATTATACTTAAGAAGGGGTTCTAAAATTTTAAATAATAATTATTAATTATATAAAATATTTTACCAAAATAATTATCTTAATAGATTTATCTCACTCATAGGTAAAGGGCTAGAAGTTTCAAGGTTTAGTTTTAATCCTAAAGAAAGTATCTCCAATAATCAATGCTCACCTGAAGACTTCAATTTTTATTTAACTTCACTACCGCTCCCTTACGATTCAGAGTCAGCTCGACACTCTATGAGCGGCTCATTTGAAGGTGATAGTGCACAACCATTTGATTTTACACTCAGCAAGCAAAACGAGCGAAAAGAGTCAAAGAAACCTACACTAGATTCTGATACAATGATGCAATATGAAGATCTCGAATACGATAGTAGGCTGCAGAGAACCGTTAGAGAGTTTGAGGACTGTGAGATGTTTCGCCCTCAAACTCCTCAATCTCAAACCCCTATAAAACAATATGACGACCTTGCCAGAAGCGAAAAACATTTTGAATTTTTATCGCCTTATGAGCCATCCACCACTTATTCAGAAAAACCAAAGTTTCTTTCTACTGGTTATTCCTTGCAGAGCTTACACATTGAATCTGCATCAGAAGTGGATGTTCTTTGTATAAACTGCTATGAATGTATACCGGCCGATTCTGTCGATTCACATTCCTCAGTCTGTTTCAAGCCAGTGCTTGAAGAAACCTCCAACTGCGCGGTCGAAATAAGGGTACGAAAACTATTGAATTCTATAAGGCTCAAAAAACAAGATGCTTATGGAGACGTATTGCTAGTACTTATTGACCTAGAAGAATACGCCCAAGCAATTTTAGATGCTTCTATTTGCTCTTATACTCTTCTAGATAAGTTGGATTCTTTAGTCAAAACTTGTATGCTGATGAGGGATGGACTCTCATGCTCAATATTTGCAAAGCGGCTTATTCATTTAATTGAACTTAAAGGACCATTTGAAAGTGCAATCAAAAGCATATGTGCTGATAAAATCAAAATTTATGAAGAAGAAATGGCAAGACAGAGGCAAGAGCTAGAAAGGTGAAAACTGAGGTCAGAAATATTACTTGAGCTAGTTGATGCTTTTAGACCTCAAGGCGTCAATGAAATCAGAAGTGACATGGGATCAGAAACTTTTACTATCAGCTCAGTATATTCTAAAGCTACAGAATACACTGAACAAAAAGAAGAAAAACAATCCTCACACAGTCTTACTGAGGAAGAACTAGAAAAATATTTTTATTCTATATGCATAAGGAAAAAGATGAGTTTCTCGAAAAATCACCCAGCAAGAGATATAATCATATGCCATTTGTATGATAAATGCAAAAGAGAAAACATTCCGGTAGCGTTATGGGATGATTTTATAGATGAAAATTTACAAAATGCGAAATAATATAATGTTAATCAAAATTTGTATGCTCCAAGAGAATTAAAGTAGCTTCTTTGGAGAATCTGGAGAAATCCGCGGTGTCGGGGTTAATTCAATTTCAAATAAATTCTTAATTCTTGATTCTAAGTTTCTTGTTCGGTATGTAATCAAAAAATTAGGTGGGGGTGTCTTTTTGTGTACTAGCATATTTTTCTTACTCCTCTCCTTGAGAGAAAAAAAATATTTTATTTTCTTGTGGAGGGGTTAATTTTATAGCAATTTTTTTAAAATTAAAAAAAATCCCAATTCGAAAAAATTAAGAAGCAATATTAATTTAATTTACAAAAATTATGTTTTAAAATGCAAGCTGCTTAAAATTAAACAGAATTAGCTAGAGATTCTATTATACTAATTATCACTTATATATCAAAATATTTTTCATAAACAATTTTTGTTCACTCACGGAGGGTGTGCTTTTTGTCAAAAAATAGGGATTTTCCAATGTTTTTGTCCGCTCATGGAGGGGAGTTCGGGGAAATCGCTTCATATGATCTTCCAGCTCGAGGAGTTTTTGGGCTATTTAATAAATAGTAATTGTACTTATTTGAAGAAAACCCAAGGGATTTATTTAAAATTGACTTTTCATCACTTGCTGTACCTTTGGTTTCAGTCCTCAATCGTGAAAGACTTGTCAATTTAGGTATTGCTTGGGGTTTTTTAGCCAAGAAAGAGAGCTTTTTATTGATCGGAGAAAGTTTTGGACGAGGATTATAATCTGGAGTGCTAAACTCGAATGTACTTTTCATCTCCTCAATCTCTTTAAGCTTAACTTCTCTTTTCAGAAATCTCTGCGAATCATAGTTTTGTTTATCTTTTAAATAATTCCAAGTTTCTTGGTGAGGGAATTTGCTTGTGAAATCTTCTTTAGATATGTAAATCAATTCTCCTTCTATTGAGCAGCAATGACATGAATGAACCCTATATTCAAGGCCTTCTATGATTTCTTCACCCCCTACCATCTCATTTTCTGCTTTTATGACAAGCTGCAAATTGGTTTTTTTGTTAATTTTCCTCATATTTCCAAGTTTCAGCATTGTTTGTGTATGAGCTTCAGGGGATAATGGCTCGTTATAAGCACTTAAGTCAAGAATTCCTAGAGATTTCTTGACTCCTTTTGTAATTTTAAATTCACCTTTTTTTACAAAATATACATTTGCAACTGGATCTCCTTCGTTGTAAACTGGTTGGTTTCAATTATACTTGGCAGTTTTAAATGACTCACATAGCCGAGCAACAGCTACTTTGCTTCATTTTGAGAAAATAGTAAGTTTTCTTAATATATCAATTTTCTCATCAAATTGGGTGTCTGTGATTTTTGAGAGAATTTGTCTAAAAGTTTTTTTTGAAAGATAAGCAAGGACTGTTGGCTTAGTTGCGATCGCTGTCATTGCTCTTGGCTTTGAACTAATAATGCCGAGTTCTCCAAATGCATTTCCAGCATTAAATCTGGATTTTTCTTTTAAATTTGACATTGTGATCTTTACAGTTTCTAAATTAGGATACTCAATTAGCAATCCAGTAAGAATTGATTGCTCTTCTTCGATTTGGCTTTCAAAACTATGAAATTAGTTATTAAGACTTTATGAGAAGCGGCTATAATCCCAAAGGGATATCTCCACTCTTTATACTCCCTTCGCCTGCTCGCCACTTTGCAACAAGCTTATAATGGGTTTTCCTGCCACAAGAGGGCGTGAACTCTCACCCTGGTAGCTGAGTGAGTTGTATCGCCGTGCTGTACATCAAATAGGGTTTTTAACCATTAAAATTTAAAAAGGGTTGATTTTCTGATAAACCTTCAACAAAGATGGAAATCCGTGCCCAGAGCGTAAACCCCAGCTTCACTCAGGGGAGTATCAAGAAGATCACTATTCATACCCTGGGAACCCTTTCCAACTTCCTGACCCCACTGAGACAAAAAAAATAAGCATGCGGTCGGCCAATCCGACAATCACTTCACCAAGCCAAGAAAAGCTACTGGATACACATTCTCGAATGTTATCCTCCTTTCCTCATGGTCTCTGCGCGAGCTGCAGGAGTTAAGAGGATGGGTTGGCTCTCCACGCCATTTATCGAATCCTTCCAAGCTATGCAAAATCAGTTTTTCATTTGACACTTTGCTTGGGCTTCCGGGAACATCGTTTATTGACTTGTGAATGCCTTTATCCAGCACTTGCTCTTTTATTTGGCCTATATTAATATTGAATTCTACCTTACTCCCCTCCTTTAAGAGAAGACCATTGCCTATATTTGAGAAGTAGCACCCCTCGGAGGTCTAGCAAAAAGTCTTTTAATATAAATTTAATATCTAATTAGTTTATTAATTATTTTAACGAGATTTCTTGCTAATTCTATTAAATTCTTAAAATATAATTAATATACATAATTTTTTAAGATTTTTATTTTCAAATATTAGACCTGAAATTAACAAAAATTAACCCCCTTTAAGCGAACAGAAAAATATGGTCTCTCCTTAAAATGGGGAGGGTTAGGGTCATCATTGAACTCATCAGGATTAAAATCAATATCTGAATCTGATTTGTCGATTTTTTCAGATAAATCTGTTTTACAATTTCTTATGCGAGTTTTTCTTTTCGGAGGTTTTTTATAAGGGTAATAAATCCCTACTTCTCCTCTTAAAATAATGTAAAAGTTATTATTTCTATCTCCCAGTTTAACAATCGATTCTCCTTCTAAAAAAGTTTTTAATGTAAGTGATTTACAGCAGCTTTTGTGTATGTCGATAGAGTTTGCTATTTCGTTTATTGTTTGAAAGAAATTTATGTTTGATGTTAATCTCATCAAATGCTCTATATCTGCCTCGCTTCTTAGACGTTGGATTTTTTGTAAGATTTCTATTGCTTTGTTGCAATCATATTCGTGATTCATTATAAAAAGAAAAATTTAAGATAATATCTCCTAATCTCCTTATGCTTAAAATCTGATTTTTAAAATTTATATTAAAGTCTGACTTTTAAAATTATTTTTATACATTTTTTAATTATTAATTTAAAATTTCATAAAAATGCTAAATATTTCAATTTTAGAAATAAGAAGTTATTATTATCTTAATTAATATACAGAATAATAAGAGTATTAAATAGTTATAAGTAAACTTATTTGGGAGAATTACAACTAACTATTTGATATGTTTTTTATAAAACAACTATTTTTCAAAATTTTTCAAATTATTGAACATTTGAATTATAACATCTATCTAAAAATTGAGATATTGCTTAGTATCGAAAAACATCTTGTATAGAGGACTCCGCGACTCAGAACAGTCACACTGAATTGTTCGATTCATATTCATATAGGCTATCCTTAATATGTGAATCATGTTTTCAACTCTTGTGCTATAAGCAACATTATTTTGCTGATTTAATGGATCAACAACTATAAGCTTGGGGAATTGTTCCTAAATTACTTTTACTGTTGGATATGGATATGGATTTTGTACTGGGTTTTCGGGGTCATAAGAAAATATTGGGGTAATATACGTAAACTCAACAGAATAAAATTTCAAAATCTGATAAAATATTTCTCCTAAATTTTTTTTTGTGTTAGAATTTCTCTTCAATCATTTTTCTTTTTGGGATTGAAAATAACTAGTAACCATCAAAAACAACGAATAACTGCTCAATCCTCCGTTGTAAGGCTCTTTGCATCCACAGAGGTAGAATAGATGCTTTAATATCAAGAAAATGGGTTTAATATTTCCATATGCTGCTTGCACCCGATTGACGAATGAGCAACACTGCACGCCTGTGTGTTTTATATCTTGAACTGTGATGTCCATATTTATGGTTTTTCCTCTTGATTCGCACTTAAGCTTTATTATTGGTACAACTGCTAGAGATATTAATTGAGTGCTCTTTACATATGGTTGCCTTTGAAGAACCTGATCCAGAAGTCTCAAAATTTCTTTTTTGTCACCTTCAACGTGTGTCACAACCATATCAATATCACTTGAAGGCAAATGCATCTTTGTCACATAGCTTCCATACAATTCTAATTTGGCTCCTTGAAATGTTTTTTCAACAAGAACGCTGATTTTTGTGGAAATATCATTGAAGATGGGCTCGAGACTTAGCTGCCAGCTTTCTCACTCCTGCATGAAATTCATGATATCATCTTGCAGAAGATTCACTATTTCTGCTTTTGGTGTATGGTGAATATTTTTTATCCTAAGGAATGCGACCTTCCTTTTATTCTTTTTCCCATTTTTATCTGGTATCTTAGCTTCTTCTTCAAGCTTATCTCTTAATTCTCCATTTGTATATGAGCAAAGTATTTTTTGAAGCTAATTATAATGTTTTTTTAAATATTAAATTCCAACTTGCAAAATTGAAAGTAAGTTGATTAGTTAATTTATAAATTATCTGTTTTTCTTACGTACTCTTAAAATTTAATAAACTCAGCTAGAGATTTTTACAGCATTGGTTAACTATATATAAAAATTTAAAAGTGGTGAAAAAGGATTTTTTTTCATATTTTGGCTCGCTCATTAGATGGGAGAGAACTAGCATTTCATTTTCTTGATTCATTATCTTTAATGAATGCTTTAAATTCAAGATTTGTTCTTTTGTGCTTTCTAATTCATCTTGTAAAAGAATGACAGAGTTTTCACAATCCTTTTTGCATTTGTCAGCTTCTTCAATGATCTCATTTTCTTTATCAAATAAAGATTGCTGGAGTTGTTCTTTTTTATTTTTCAATTTTTCAATTTTTCCAGATTTTTTTTCTAAATCTGCCTGCAGCTTCTTAACTATGTTTTCTAATTCAACATTTTTTACATACAGCTCTTCAATCTTTTTCACATTAATTTCGCTTTTTTCTATACTTTCATCATAGCAAAATCTGCATATTTCTGCAGCCCTTGCATTACAATTGCTGCATTGAATTTCTTTATCTTCTGGCATGGATTCATAGCATCCACTAGATTCTGAATGCGGCTCTTCATTTTCGCTAATATCTGATTTCGTTATAGGTGTCCCCGGATTTGGCGTAAACAATATTTTCAAATTTTCTGCTGCTTCTTCATATGGAGTTTTCCCATTCAAATTTTTCAAATCCGTCTTTGCATTCCATTTCAGCAGCAGCTCCACACATTGTTCATGGCCAAGTCTCACAGCAAGATGTAAAGGGGTATCCTTCTCTTTATTTTGTGCATTAAAAAATGCAGCACTGTCTAATAAAGCCCTCATAGAATTCACATACCCTCTTTCTGCACATTTGTGTAGAGCAGTGTTTTCATTGTTATCTTTTGAGTCTACTTGTGCTTTGCAATTCAAAAGAAGCTCAACTACGTCGACGTTGTCTCCGTAGTCACTTTCACAAACATACATTAGAGGGGTACGGCTTTCGTTGTCTTTGTCATCTACTGGAGCGCCATACCTGATCAGCAAATCTACCAATTGGATTTGTCCCATTTTAGCAGCGTGCATAAGTAATGATACTCCTGAGTCTTTATAGCTCGGATTTGCAGAGGAATTTAAAAGAGCTTCTACACAATGAAGGTGATCAGATGTGGATTGAGACTTGCATACGGCTAAATATAAAGAGTGATTAAGGATATTCTTATCGTTTTTGTGTGGTGCAGAGAGAAGCTCACAAAGTCCTTCGTAATCCCCTTCACTAGCTGCTCGTGAAAGTGAAGTATTGTGGCTTGTGTCTGGATTATCCATAATTATTGGAAATATTCAGGTAAAAAAAGGTTATAGATTTGAATCAAAAATAGCTGAGAGACGTTATAGACTCAAATGGTAATGCTATGGGTTTATAGTGAAAGCCTGTGCTTAAGAGATGTTAAATTATTAAAGTTGATAGAATTTCTTTTAACTTAGCTTTAAAGCCTTCAAATATTTACATTCTGATTAATTTGCATTTTCCTCTTTATATTAAATTCACCTTAAAATTGGATTTATTATCAAAAACATAATAATAAATATTCTTATTGAGAATTGTGGAAATTATATAAAGTATTATATATATACATTAATATGGTTGAGGTTACCACCCGACTTCTCGGCTCAATACCTGCAGGCAATACCCAGGAGGAACAAAGCTGAGAAAATTAACAGCATCTTAATGTATTCGGGTAGAAGTTTTTCTCGTGGCATAATACCTGAACATAGATTTTTTCTTCTAGCACAGAGTTAGAAAGAGACAGTCGGTCATCGCTCCCGAGATTAGGTCCCAACTACTCGAATTCGAAACTCTCAGGGCAGCAGGCACTCAGCGTCAACCTAGGAGTTACACCCCAGGCTAGCCCATAGCGAATGGATGCCCCAGGATATGACGAAGCATAGGCGAGGCAGTCAGTGTCAGCTGTAGCTCCTAAAGAGTTGATGAGCTTGCAGAAGGTTAAGCCCTCAGTCGACTTTAAACAACGCAACAATTTAATTTAATTAATTTAAAGTATAAGAAGTCATTATAGAGCTCAAAAATTATATAATATTTTAAAAGGAATAATAGTTACTTATAATAAAAATGCATGATAATAAATAAGCACAGATGTATTTTGGATATTTTCAAATTCTGCTTTCGAAAGAAATCTTGAAAAGTATAATTTATATTAAAAATTTATTGAAAATGAATTCATATAAAATTTTCCTGAAATCAATATCTACTTGTGGTATGCTAAATAGTAATAGATAATTATTTAACAACAAATACTTAGCTTGCCCAAAATGGCATTTTACCGATATTTTGTTTCAATTTAAGGGAGTGCTAATTAATAGATATCTAAATTAACTAATAGCAAGTAACCTCCAATTTTAGAAACATTTAATTATAAAACCTACTAATTAGCTTCTATGCTTAAGATAGATTGTTGAAGAATAGATAAAAGACCATTAAGAGTAAAAGCAAACACTAGATTAGATTAAATTAGATTGTGTCATTCGCTTTCGCAAGGGCGGGGATTTCCACCCCTAAACGCTCATCATCCCTGAGGGATCCCGGCGGACACCCTTCCACGTTTCGGCAAACGAGGTATTCGCGCACCAGTCTTGACTTCATGGCTCCTGGAGTCTAAGGGCCAACCACCTGGGTCGAAACTCCCAGTTTCTCGTTAGGCAATACCGTCTTCAGGTTCTGAGGGTCATATTGCCCTCCAGACATTGGCCGACCTTGCCCTTTCCAATGGTTGCACCGGAGGAAAAACTCTAAGTCCAGGGATTAGCTCCCTGGGCCCGAGGAAAACCCAGCCCAACTATACATAAAGGATTACCGGCCCCTTTTCACCTAAATCCTCGATACTGGGCCGTTGCCTGCAGGTGTTGAAGAAATAGGGTCGAGAGGTCGGGTTGGTCTGTCGTCACCATTTTTATGTATATCGTAAAAGCAAACATAAAAGCCCAAATGTGTACTTCATGATTTCAACTCCTTCTTTGAGCTCAGAACTATGAGAATCTTTAGAATCAATATGCTCAGCTTTTTTCGTCACCTTTTTATTGAACTCACCTATATTCTTTCTGTAATTCTCATGAGGTGTCATTTTTCTTACAGGAGTGTATGTCTTCTCAAATTTATTCATGCTTTTTGTAATTTATGCTTTATTAATGGCTTACTGAACTATTAAAACTTAAGATTTTATAAATATGATCCTCTATGCTAGAATATAAGAAAATTAAAGCTCGCTATTTGCTAAATTGATGTCCATTATTTATACCCAGCTTCAATTAAATAGATGAAATAAAATTTGGGCATAAATAAGTCCTTATTTTTATTAAATTTTGTGCATAATTTTCTAACTGATTTTCATATTTAAAAAATTTAAAATGTTTTCTTCGATAGCATTCTATATCTTGCTCGCTCTTTTTGCTCTATACTTCACATGGAAGAACCAAATCAAAGCCAAATCTCAAGCTATTACTGTCCTTCAACAACCTCAGACTATTCCTATCTCATCTCAACCAATTGAGACTCCAGCACCATCTCAAAATGTTGAAAATGAGATTCCAAGGCCATCTCAAGAGGCTAAAGAAGAGCCAAAAACTGTAGAACAACCAGCTACACAAATGTACACAGTAAAAACTCATACTCCAAAATCAATAAACCAGTCAGAAAATAAAGAAAATGTAAGCTCAGCAAGTGTGCAAAATAATGATACGAAATATAATATTGTTTTGAAGTCTAAGCCAGCTTCAAAGCCAGAAGAAAAAAGAAAGAATCTCGAACTTACATCGTTTATTCTTAAAGAGACTGAGAAATCAATCCAAGAATTGATAAGTAAACCTCGAAGCCCGTTAGAAAGCATTAATCCAACAACAATGAGAAGCCAATTTTACGATCCAAATGTTCCAGAGTTTCAACCAAAGCTTAGGCTGAATCCTAATGCTCAGGACTTTTGTCCTATAAAATAGTTCAAATTTAACGTTTAGTTTCAAATTTATAATGTCTTCAATTTCATTAATTTTCCAATGAAATTTATTATTAAAGTTACTTTTTAGATTCTCATGTTTTGAAAACATTGGGAGCAGTATGATTTTTATATTAGAAACTATTTCAAGCTAGGCAATATAGAGAGAGCTTGTCCAGCCAGCATTTATATTGTAGATAAAAATTTTAATTATGTCTAGAATAGTCAGTCTTTTAAATGCTGCTACCATGAGTATCGTTACATGAAGGTTTAAATATTAATTGTATAACAGATGACAACATCAGATTAGAATTCTATCCTTGCCAAAAATAAGCTAACTCCTCCCCTCCATAAGCGAGCAACAAAATTTTGTTTGCTCATAACTATTTTATTTTAATAGAAATTTATATATAATTTTTTTTTCAAAGTTTAAAAAATCCAAACTCAAAATAATTCAAAAGCGAATATTATTTAATTAATAAAATTTATGCTTTACTATTTAAAATTAAACAGAATTATAGAGATTTCGTTATAATAATTATCACTTTTATATCAAAATATTTTTCATAAAAGCTTTTATATTAAAAAAAAAATTTTATTTGCTCACGGAGGAGTAAGAATTTAATTATTGATTTCAATTGTAAAAATTGAATTTAATAAATAGACTCTCCTGCTAACTCCCCCTCTGAATGAGCAAGATCATTGGAAAAATCCCATTTTTTTGGTCAAAAATAATGATTATTAGAAGTGATTTATTTAAAAGTTTAAAAAAAGAATATCATAGGTGCAAAGGCTGAATTTAACATTTTTGATCTAAATAATAAAAACTCTAATAGAAGAATCGCTTAAATTATATTATTTATTAAAAACAATAATTTAAATTCTTTAAGCTGAATGCATATTATAGATTTATTAATTATTAAATTAATAAAAGCTTAAGCTTTTCTTCAATTTTTAATGACTTATTTTATGTTGAAAATTTCTTACCCACCTCGTATAAAAAATTTTCAGAAGCAAACATATTTTTAATATTAGATTTTCTCTTTGTAAGCAAAGAACATTATTTTGCTTTTTACGCAGGAGGAGTAAAGAATTTAATTTGGTTACCTTTTCAAAACATATTTTTTAAGAATAATAAATTCTAAATGGGCAGTCAGCTGACCAAGAACTATGACGTGGATAGAGAGCCACTTAGCTTTGGAGGTATCGGTGGACCTTGGAAAATTTATGGCGCAACTCGTAAAGACCGTGAAAAATCTCCTGTTTCAATCTTTATGTTCGATAAGAAAACAATAGATAGGAAACCAGACAAAAATGACACAATTAATCGACTAAAACTTGAAGTGACTAATCTCGTCCGTCTCAGACATCCTTGCATTCTTCAAGTTGTTGAGCCTTTACTAGAAGATAAAAACACCTTAGCATTTATTACAGAGCCAGTGCAGTATTGCTTAGGTGACTTATTAAGGAGGCCACACATTTTAAGTACCATCTTATGTGATACTGAAGTCAGATTAGGGCTGCTTGATTTAATTCAAGCAATTGCTTTCATCCACACTGAAGCTCGACTGATTCATTTTGCAATTTGTCCAGATAATATTTATATCACCATCAAAGGAAAGTGGAAATTAGCCGGCTTTGGGTTTGCTTCTTCAATAACAGCAGAACAGGTAGCTAATTTGGATCCTTCACTTGATATTGTGCTCTCAGGGAAAACTATGAGATATCAAGCTGAGCTTGAGAAATTGGCACCTATGCTACATTTTACAGCACCCGAAGTTGTCAGTACAAAATCATCTGGACAGCAGGCTGATATATTTTCTCTTGGCTGCACGATTTTTGCTATTTATAAAGCTCTATCTAACACATCTTCTGATATTTTTCTATTATCAATTGAAGATTATTCAGTGAGTGGCCATAGAGCATCATGCCAAACAGTCCAAAGAATGGGCCCTACACTTGTGAACTGTGTTCCTGACTTTTTAGGAGAAAATGTATTAAGAATGGTTAATGTGAATCCCCAAGACCGTTCTAACTTGCATGAACTTTCAGTTTCCAAAGCATTTCAAACCCCTTTTGTAAAAGCAATCTACTATCTTGAGCACCTACAAGAAAAGCAAGAGTCACAAAAGCTCCAATTTTTCAAAGGATTAACTCAAATTATCGACAAATTCGATAGAGTCATTATGAATAAGAGGCTCCTCCCAGCTTTGGTTCAAAACATGCAGCATCCTAATATGACCCCTTTTATTCTTCCAAATATTTTGAGCATAATAAAAACCTGTGAGGTTTCTAAAGAATTATTCCAGTCAAGCATATGGCCAAGTATAGCAAAACTGTCATCTGGAAAAGAAATGCCAGCTCAGAGTTTTTATTTGATTTTAAGCGAAATTGATGTACTTATGAATTATACTGATGATGAACAATGGAAAAAAATTTTGATGCCACTTGCTTTTAAAGGATATGATTGTGGAGTGGCTCAAATTCAAGAGACTCTTATGATCAAAACGCCAGAGATGGTCAAAAAAATAAGAGACAATATGTATGTAAGGGTTCAGGTATTGCCAAGGTTTCTAGGTGGAATTTTAAATGCAAAAAGTCCAAGTGTAAGAGAAGCAGGACTTCATTCTTTGGCACAAATTTACTCGATTTTTGACAGATCGACAATGGTCGAGTCCATTCTGCCATCATTAGAAAAATTCAAAAAGCTTGATGTCACAGGGAATATGATTATGCACTTATTAGATGTTTATGAAGGAATTTCGAAATCGCTTGGCCATAAAGCGACAGCTGTTAATATTATCCCTGCCCTTGTCCCATTATTAGTTGAAGGAGAAGTAAATAAATCACAGTTTGAAAGATTGAGCAATAGCTTAATGGCGATGATAAATATGATTAAAGATGCAAGATCAGGAGAATTGCAAGAAACAGTGGAAGATGCCAAAATTGAGCTGAATCCGGATGCAGATAAGCCGCCTGAAGAGCCTAATGAAGTTTTTAATGATATTTTTGAAAGTGGAGGAACACCGATTTTTGAAGCTCCAATTGATGGGGGAATTAAAAAACAAGAAGTCCAAAATATTGGAGGCTATGGAGGAAGCACAAAAAACCCAGCACAAACTTCATATGAGATGCCAGGAAGGATGAAATTTGAAGCAGATAATACAATGAATTTTAATCCACAGCCAAATCTGCAAGTAAATCAGCCTAATCCTATGAGATTTGAACAACAGATAAACCCAATGAATGCTGGAAATAGATATGAGCCACAGCAAAGTGTTCCTAATATTTCAAATCCAATGAGATTAGATTCTCAAGCAAATTCGATGAGATTTGAGCAACAAATAAATCCTATGGGGGCGCCCACTTCTATGAAATTTGAAGCTCCAAGCATGGGTAATTCTGGGAACATGTTTGGGAAATTGGCTTTGAAAACTCAAGATAATCAGAATGAAGATGATTTTTGGAAAACAAACGGTATGAATTTAAATAAAAACCAGGGTCAAAAACCTATTCAAGCCTTGAGGCCTCCATCTCCGTTGCTTGCTAAGCAAACACCACAGCCTAATCAAATTCCACAGCCAAGTCAAAATTCTTTTCAGCCAAATTACCCAGCTGCCCCTCAAAACTTTAAATCTTCATTTACAGAGCACATAAATAAAATGGCGAATTATTTAATCCGTCCTTCTCCCATAGCCTCGGGGCTTTGGGTTTAAGAGGACCGGGGCATGGAACTTGTGTCCGTGGTTTTTTTTTCCTTCCTGGCCAGGACAAAACGAGATTTTTACCCTATGCTACAGACAAGGAAACCAGAGTCAATGTGACAACTCCTCACTTCTGGATGCGAAAGGTAATGGAGATCAGATGAGTATTCGGGGTCTTTACCTATCTCCCATCCCGGATAGATCATGCCAACCTCAAGGAGATGTCCAAGAAGTGCCTCTGTGCGTCTCCGCTTGGGAGATTGTGACATCACTGTATTTTGGTGACGTCAACAGAGGGGGCATAAGTGCAAGCCGATGCCTATGGCGAGGAACTTGAAATTGGCGATGAGGGAGAGGAGCTGAAATAAACCCCGAAGGCAATACAATCTTATGATAATCTAATCATTTACAGAGCAACAGTTTCAACCTCCTCAGCGTGAAAAGTCTCCTATTCAATTCCAGGCTCCACAGGATGCTTTTTCATTTAAAGCCCCAGGACCTCAAAATACTCCATTCAGCTTGCCACCACCTCCTCCCTCTCAAACTCAAGGAGGTCCAAAACGAACTAATAATCCATTTGAGAAGCCAAAAGTTAAAATTGACACCGAAGACTTTTTTAATGAATTTCTACAAGGAAAAAAAGACCCATTTGATGGTCTTTAGTATAATTATTTATCAAATAATGCACATTCTTTATATCGCTGTATATTTATTGTATATATATTTATATTAGCAAATAAGGCAACTTTTCAAATTTCTTTTTTCTTTGATTATATCAAATTGTTTAAAAAGTTTTTTTTATAAAATCTGATCTAATGTTAAATAGATACACATGCAAATAAAAAAAATGCAAAGTTAAAAATTTCTTAATCCCTCTCCGTGACCGAACAAAAAAATTGGAAAATTCCTGTTTTGTCCCAAAAACCCACCTTCTGTGAGCAAACAAAAATTTTTAATATAACAATGCATTATAAAAAAAATTGATATATATAGTGTCTGTACCGCTATAGATTGCCTTTGGGAGGGTTCTCCGCAGCAACTTGGAGCTCTGACGAGCCACCTAAAGGCAACAGTCAATTTCAAGTTGAGAAATCCTTGCAAAAGGGCACGCTTTTGTTAACTTGGAGTTGACTTGTCACCTTTAGGTTGCTCGTCAGAGCTCCAAGTTGCTGCGGACAACTCTTGCAAAGGCAATCTATAGCGATGCAGACGCTATAAGTGACAATTAGAATGATGAAATCTCCAGCTAATTCTGTTTAATTTTAACAATCGCATTTTAAAACATAAATTTTACAAATCAAATAAATATTTGCTTTCCAATTTTTGCGAATTGGGATATTAAATTCTGAAAATAAATTTTACTATAAAATTTATATTTAAATTTTTTGAAAAAAAAATTAGCTCCTCTGTTAGCAATTTTATTGGCAATATAAGGAGTGAAATAATATTAAACTTATAAAATGTTTATTTTACTATTGGATACTAAAACTTTGAATCTAAAGGTGTTATGAATTGTTATTTTCTATATCAATGCTTATATCCAAAAATTAATATGGCAGAAGTCGTGGCTGGATTTTTCCAAGGTTTAGGGATGGCATTAAGCAGTTATCCTTTAGAGTAAATCATATACAGTACAATAAAGGTTAGAATGCAATCAGGAAATTTTTCTTCAGTGAATGAATGTATCAAAAATTCTTTCAAAAATCACGGATTATTTGGATTTTACCGTGGAGTTGGTAGCCTGATTTATACTTCTCCACTTAGAAGTTCAATGTCTTTGGCTTTATACAACAATGCGCGAAATAGATTAAAATGCGAGACGCCTTTTTACAACGGTATAGGAGCTGGAGCTATTACGGGAGGATTTATGGCATCAATTGTATGCCCTATTGAAGTAATCAAGTGCTCTATTCAGACCTCAAGCCAAAAACTAAAGACTCTTGAATACGCAAAGACTTTGTATAAAAATCACGGGATTAAAATATTTTACCAAGGCTTAAAGATTACCCTTTTAAGAGAGCTTGTCGGATTTTCCGTATTTTTCGGTACTTATGAGCATATGAAAACAATATTAGTAAATAAATATCAGAAAATCCCGAGCTGAGGGTATTTTTTAGCTGGCTCTGTTTCTGGAGTTATTTGTACGATAAGTGTGTTTCCTATAGATACAATAAAGACAGTCTTTCAAACTAATAGTTCTAAACTTACATATCCCCAAACTGTAAAATTTATTTTATCAAGTAGAGGAGCTTTAGGATTTTGGAAAGGCTTGTTGCCTTCTGCTTTGAGATCACTAATTTCATTTGGGACTGGATTTTTTGCTTATGAGCAAGTAAAAAGCTGTTTATTAAGCATCTCTTAGTAGAAGTTTTAATTCACTAATTAAAAAGTAGTTTTAAAGAATAATAGATTTAGATAACTTATAAAATATTTAAATAAATTAAGCTGAATCTGGAGTTCAATCTATAAATTCTCCGATCTATGAAAAACTATGAATTATTTTAGATATGATTAAAATTCTTTAGATTTTTTTTGACAAATTATTAAAAAAAATATTAAATTATTTATTAACCCTAAAGATCTATACGATTATACAGCCTCTAATAAAATCAAACCATAAAAAAATAAATCCCAATGCAATTTGCCTGACTATAGATAATTAATTTATTTATTTTAATACAACTGTAATTTTGTTCTTTACTCATGACCAAAAGAGGAATAGACCGAAGGTTTCAAAAATGAATGATCTCCTCTCCTAGTTTCTGATGGATATCTATAAATAGAAGGCAGTAACTTCTCTTTAAATGTATGAGATCTCTCTGTAGATTGAGCGTATTTAGCTCTCAATTGTATTGCGTTTTTCATTTTATCCATTTTGGATTTTAAGTTTACTATGCTTTTGGAGCTACCATCAGGTAGTCTTTCTGCACTTTTATTAGGAGTTCTCTTTCTCAGAGGGCTAATATTATCTTCAAGACGCAAATGAGCTAAAATTCTCGAAGTTGACTCCAAAGGTGGCTTTATAATTGGCCTTGGAGTTTTAGAACTTCCATTCACTTCTCTATTTTCTAACTTCGGAAGTTTCAATTGACTAATTCCTTGAATTTGCTGTTTAGGCAGCTGTTTAGAAGGAGAAACTGATAGTGTTGAGTTAAGTCGTTCTAAAAAATCAGGTGTCTTTGCAACAGCTTCAGATTCACGTGTATCAATTTCACCTGTTCTTCCTAGTGTAGATGCTTTATTCTTAAACCTCTCCAAAAATTTCTCTGATGCCATATAATAATTCTAAAATTTAAGAATATTTCGATAAATAGCAGTTAGCAATTTCCCTATTACTATATAAGGATAAGATATACCAGTCAGCAAATAATATCATAGTTACTATATATAGGATACATTATTATGAATGAATATTCGTTTTTATCAGTATAGGCTCTTATCTATTACTCTTATCAACTTGTTTAAAATAATCGTTAATTTTAAAGAGACTTAAATAATTGGTTTTAGCGACCAGCTTTAGCATAAGTTGGCAAATTTCCAATTGAAGAGTGAACTTCATAATTTCCAGGCCCAGGACTGTCTGATCTTTGTTTACCATTTCTTTGGGATGAGCCAAATCCCCATTTAGGGCCTCCTAATTTTCCTCTAACATCGTATAATCCTGGCCCAACTGCACTTTGGGATTTAGACAAACTGTGTATTTCATTCCTTTTGTCTTTTCCTACACTCCAGCTAATTAATTAATTATTCATTAATAATCTTAAAGTATTACAGGTTTGATACCTCCACACACTAACGACCAACGCTAGCTTGCTTGTCAGATGGATATTCACTGCTATTTGAAAACAGTGGGACCTCTAGGAAACGGTGTTTGCACTGTGACCCCAAGAGTCTTTATGGGTGAGAAAGATTTCCTGTCAGCTCGCCATCAGAATATGAAGTATCGGTCAGTCCAATGCCTTCTATCGGTCACCTTTAGAAGAGATGTCACCTGAGCCAAAGGAAACACTCCCTCCAGAATAGGAAAGGAAAAAAACCATGGTCTAAAAATTATCGAATAACTAATACCTGGCCAAAGAGGTAATCACTAGCTGACTTCCAGGTTTTGCCCACCTCGTACAGCTGCGCAAGGAAAGCTAAGGTTTAGAATTAAAAGGGGTTAAATCTTGATTTAGGCTATAAATAATTTTGAGGCAAAGGTTGTGCATCGTTTTCGAAGACATATATAGTCATCGCCATCATATGAACTCCAGCTAGGGTTTGATGCACCTATATTTGGGTTATAAGATCCTGGGCCAGGCGTTGTATGCGCTGCATTTTTTGATGTTTTTGCACTCATTGAATATGCAGGGCCATCTCGCCCACTTTTGACATTATATCCGCCAGGGCCAGGTGTATCTGTTACATTTGATAAAGGCTGTCTTTTGCCTGTTCCAAATAAAGGTGCTGTTTTATTGAAATCTTTCCCAACATTATAAGCTCCAGGTCCAGGGCTTCCTGCATTTCCAGATAGAGGACGTCTGCTCGTTCCAAAGCCATAATTGGGTGCTCCATAATTTGGCTGATTTTCCGTTTAAAATAAAACAAAATTTAATTTTTTAGATAAAAATATAACTTATATACAAATAGCTTGATAGCCACTTGTTTAAAAAATAAAAAAAATACTTATAGCTTGTACTTTTTTAATGAGGGAGTACAACTAATACTATTTAATCAAATTGATAAATTTATAAATTAATTCTTTTTTAAAACTAAATTTAGATTGTATTTTTTTTTATCAAAAAAATTAACATCATTTGAATTGGAGCAGATTGTTTTGTTCAAATTTAAAGCGGGAGTGAGGATTATATGCTCCAGGTCCAGGAAACTCTCCAAGATTTTTTTCTTCCAAGTTTGGATGTCTTCCTGACATACTTCAAGCTTTTTGGTCTAAGCTGCTTCTCATTTCATATTGCCCTGGGCCTATATCAGTGCTTCCACCTCTTCTATCCCTTTTCTCAGTCCCAAATCCCCATTTTGGTCCTGCAGTCTGTGGCCTGCCTGAGTAGCTTCCAGGGCCAGGGAATTGATTTCGAACTGTATCAGGCTTATCATCATCTCTTCTTGCACTACCAATTCTATATGATGGAGAAGCTCGATCAGTCATTGATCCTCCAGGATTATAATGCCCAGGGCCAGGAGTTTTTGGCCGATCTCCTTTGCTTGATCTTCCTGGCATTGAATATTGAGGTCCCTCATTTGTATTTCTAAATTCATATGTCCCTGGCCCAGGGGTATTTTCAAATTGTGATAAAAGGCTGTCTTAATCATAAAATGGCGACATTCGTACGGTACCGATCTGCCGATGGGCACCACTTATTCTGCATTTTTATGATTATGAGACTTGGTTTTACACGGGAATTCTATCCCGGCTGAGGCTAGTCTGTTTGGCCAGCCCTTAGGGAACTTGAAAGGCCTATGGTTTTTCCACTTCCATCCTGCGGCAGCGAAGGAGCCTTTAGTCGTCATACGGCGTCAAGGAAGCAAGATGAAGTCTCTCACTCATGAGCCGTCGAAGCCGGAACATCGTTTCCAAGCGTACCCTGGTGAACAAAGCAGGTTGGACCAGCGACCTGTGGGCCCGACACGTGTAAAAATGGTGGAGGTCCTGAAAACGGTTACCCAGTAGTGGACGTAAAACGTATAGATTCTATAAGATAAGATAAGATAAGATAAGATAAAGGCTGTCTTTTTCCAGTTCCTAATTTTGGTCCAGATGAACTAGGTCTAAGAGTATGCTCATAAGCTCCAGGTCCAGGCTGCTTTTCTCCATTTTTTGTAAAATCACTTCTACCTGAACGACCAATTGTGTAAGAAGGCATTTTTCCTTGGCCTTCAGGACTATAAGCTCCAGGTCCAGGCACTTTTAATTTATCAGTTCCAGCTCCATCTGGATATTTCCCACTTATACTCCATCCTTTGCTATTTAAAGTTCCTCCCATTTCATAAGCACCGGGACCAGGGTCATCTGCTTTTGAATTTTTATTTCTGCCTTCACTGCCAAATCCCCATTTAGGTGCTGCACTTTGAGGTCTATTTTCATAGCTTCCAGGACCTGGGTATTCAGCTGCGTGCTTAGTCATATAATTATCTCTTTGAGCAGTTCCAATTCTAGCACTTATTGGTCTTTCTTTTGTAGTAAAATCATTTAAATCTTGTTCATAATATCCAGGACCTGGACTGTCTCCAAAGCCTTTAGAAGAGTATTTTCGCTGAATACTATACTGAGGACCTTCTTGGACCTTTGAAGGAATTTGATAGGTTCCAGGTCCAGGATTCGCCATGGTGTCGCTTAGTGGATCTCTTTTGCTTGTTCCCAGTTTTGGGGCTGGTGAATGCTCTTTTTTCTCAGGATTATAAGATCCTGGGCCAGGAGCCTCAGCTGATTTGCCAGTAAAATCATATCTGCTGCTTGTGCCAATTCTATATTGTGGAGGTTGTTCATAAGTCGCCGCTTTAGGAGAATACGCTCCTGGGCCTGGGGCACGGGAATCTAGCTTATTTGCATATTTTTGTGCAAAACTTCACGCAGGTCTTGATGTCAAATGCATATTTAAAGTTTATAATTGTCAAATGAACTTAAAAAGCAAGCAGTTATGTAAAGGGAGAGCAAAAATAATCGGTTTTTGAAATTTAACATTATAGATATTGATATAGATGTTTTTATGATCAAATTTATTTAGAGACTAAATAATCTACTTATTAGTTCTTCGGTGTCATCATCTATATGAACTAATTCATCCTTTTCAGCATTATCTGAGTAGATATCTCCGTTGATTCTAATGATCGCCATATCAGAGCTATAAGCTTGGTTTAAAATGAGCCAAATTTCTTGATTGACATCGACATAATCTTCTCCAGACCTCAGCCCATCTTTCATGCTGCCATTTTCATAGAAAAAGTATTGATTATTCCTTATTTGTCCAGGAGGATTTGGAGCTTCAATTGAAGATTTCCTAGTTAAAAACGATTCCCAGCTTTTTATCCAAGGCTTTGGTATGAAGAATCTTGGAAATCCATTTGATCCATTCTTGACTCTATTATATAGGGCACTTTCAAAATTAATTCTTTCGTCAAGCCTCCTTTTGGCTTCCAAACATTGCCCACATGGATTTTTTGAGACAATTGGCTCACCTTTAAAGCCGACATCACCTTTTAGTTCTTCCCATTGCCAATTAGTGATTCCTATTAACTCGTTTTCTTGTATATCTGCACTTAAAAATGAATGACTACAATAATATTTATTGAAATTTATTGGGCCTGGGTTTGAAAGAGAGTAATACCTATTAACCCATTCTTTTGGAATATAAATATCAGCAGACTCGCTTTCAATAATTTTAGGACGCTTCACAGGAAACTTTGTATATATAGCAATATAAGTTTGTGCTTCTCTTACTTTTTCCTCACTGCATTCTTTTACATATTTATCGTCACACTCATATCATTTTCCTCCATTATCAAAATCTCTGAAATAGGCAAGATAATGCCCTTTTAGCATTGCAGCACTATCATGCTCAATTAAGCAGGATAAATTATAAACTGGACTACCGCCTTCAGAAAATTCGTCAAGTTTTAGTGTAAATGGAGTGATCACATCTTTTGAAATCTTTGATCCAGAAGAACTGGCCCTATTCAAATTAATTATCAAAATATCTGGAAACTCTTTAATTCTGCATTGCTGAGCACATGGATGTTTTATACGGCACCCTTCACAAAATGGATCTACCAAATCTTGTGGGCTGAAAAATAATAGCAAACAATCATATAGATTAACTATTTGATCACTAAATATAATTTACCTGCTCAGTTTTTTCCAAAATGAACCTTTTTTTGATAAATAGTAAGCTCTATCTTGATCTTCTAATCAAGCCTCTGATCTTTGTGCAAGTCTTGCAATTTCTTTTTTATCTTGAGGTATTGCTAGTGAAATGTTGCCGAAATTATCCTCTTTTTTACGCTCAAATCCACAATTGTGGCATCTGAATTCTGTTACCATTATGCCTTCAGTAGCTTCAGAGATTATTGATCTCTTCCCAGTTTTCTCTTGGAGATAGGTACGCAAGTTATCAAAAAAGAGCAGTAGGAATTCTTGAGCATCCCTTTGTTTTCTCTCAGCATAGTCAGGATTGAGGGATGGAATTAATTTAATGAATTTATCAGGAGAAATCACTATATGACCACTTCACATAGCTTTAAGAATTTCTCTAAATTGATAAATTAAAGTATTGGATTGTGAATCATCAAGTATTTGGTTCAAAACTTGGTCTTTTCTGAGATAAGTTTGGATTGGCAGCATTCTAGAAATGCATTGGAGAACTGTGCTCACATAGCAAGTGTTTCCCAAGTTTTTCATTCCAGTGATCCTTTTATTCTTTTTGTTAGGATTACTTTTATCGTAGCCAAGTGACTCCGCAATTACTTTAAACATTCTGCTCAAGGTTATTTCTCTGGATTCACTTTTGCATTCAAAACAATAAGAAGTAAGGGTACTTATATTGAAAAAGAGGGTATGTCCAGGCTCTCTTGCATGCCTTTCTCGGTCTCTTGAGCAAACTTCTATATGACAGGTCAAACTTGGTGAAGTGTACAAGCATCTCCAGACATCAGGAGCTCCAGCCCCACAATTATTATATTTGCACTCCAACCTGTCTAGCACATCTGCTGCATCTGATTTGCCTTGGTTGAGATATTGAACTTTTTCATCTACTTCTCTAAGATGAGGGCAGCTCATTTTATTATTTATATAAATCTATAATTTAATATAAAAAATCTTCAAAAATTAATTTTGGAATTTATAAAGAAAAATATTAATAATAAGCGTTTCCTTGATTAATTTTACCTGTATTAGCAATTTTTGAAATTAAAGCCTCCACACGCAATGACCAAAATAAAAAACAAAACAATCTGCTTAAATCTTACCATAAAACTTGCAAAGATTAATAAAGTGAATTTTGTATTTTTCCACCAAAAATGTCTTTTTACTCTAACAGCCTCTCTTCTAAATTCAAATGATGATTCGCTCATATATTGTGTTTTATTAACAAGCATTTCAATTTTTTCTTCTCTCGCTATAACTTTATCAATATTTTCTATCATAATATCTTTCGTTTTTTCAATATTGTCTCTTGCCGCTCTCAACTTGTCTGCATTTTTATCAGTGTTGAAAAAAATCATTCTCTTTTTAATAATATCAGAAAAATCTTTATTCAAGCTGAAAGCTATTGCATTTTTAGCTCTTTCTCCGTACTTTTCCATAAAAATATCTTTAATGTCATATAAGAACGCATATGCAGTCCTATAAGTAAAAGCAGACTCTGCAAGGCATAAAAATGTAAAGCCATCGATATTTAAGCAATGAAAGATATATTTATCTTCATAAGAATAAGAAATTGTTGGGGTTGTTATTTTTTTACTCAAAATTTTGAGGGCTAATTGTTGGAAGTTTCCACTTGCTGATGAGTATTCAACTAAAGGTGTTGGAGAGTTAATAGAACTGATTAGGGCATAAAGTATGGCAGCCATATTTATAATATTTTAGGCCCTTAATTCATAATTTAATTGTAAAAATTTAAAGTAGATTAGAAAAGTTCAGAAATAGGATTATATTAATTATTATGCTTAAATAATATCTTATTAGCTTCTTCTAATGAAAATAAACGATCTTAAGTTATTGCGCTGATATAAAGACTAGATATATAAATTCAAAGAATTCGTCTATTGCTAATTAAAATTACATGTTTGTAGGTACCGAATTCAATGTAACACCTTTCTTTTCATCTCCTAAAGCAGAAATCATAGTTCCTGTCCCTACCTGTTTCCCACACTTTCAATTTCCCACAAACTTATTCCCATTTGGCCATTCCAAGACCCCTTCACCATGCCTTTTATCTTTTTTATAGTGCCCCTTAAAAATTTTCCCATCTTTTCATCTGAATTCTCCATACCCCTCCATTTTGTTATCTTTTCACATTCCATTATAGCTTCTCCCATCAGATCAATGATATTCGCCTTTCCCATGAATATTATTATTCATGAACTGGCCTTCATATGTACTCCCATCTCCCCAAATGAATTTTCCAAGTCCATGCTTTTTTCCATATTCATATTGACCTTCATAAGAAGATCCATCAGGCCATTTCTCAGATCCTCGCCCATGCTGTTTATCTTCTAGTCAATCTCCATCATATCGTGAGCCATCTGCATGAATATATAATCCTTTGCCACTTGCTTTATCATTAAGCCAATCTCCTTCATAAACATCTCCATCATTATGAATCAGTCTGCCACGTCCGTTTGCTTTATCGTCTTTTCAAAATCCTTCATACTTTGAGCCATTTTTCCAAATATTGACTCCACGTCCTTCTCTAAGATTTGTTTTTATATTCCATTCCCCTATATAAATTTGTTGATTCGGGAATTTATATACAGGCTTTTTTACTGTGTTCGGAATAACAATATTTCCATAATCAAAAGCTCCTAAAAGATTTTCAATTCTGACAGAATTTTTAACGAAAAATTCAGGATGAGTAGATAAAATATTTTTTCTTGTAGAATACCCACGCCATAATGCTTGGATTTTTATAACTCCAGGAAGCGCTTTTCGGGTACTATGATGCTTATATACAGACTCAATTTCTCCATGGCTTTCACTTCGAGAAAAATCGCTCATGCAAGCTGAACAAACTCCTCCCATATTTAATCTTCATAAGAAATAAAGTAGTTAAATGCTGAAAAAATAGATAAAAAATTCATAAATATCCTTACTGAGTTGCTTTTATAAAATAAAATTTTATAATACTACATTAAAATTCAGGCATGCATGCGTATTCATCTGTGATAAGTAGTTTTTCGCCTGAAAAAATTTGCCTTCTTTTTAGTCGTAAAAAATTTGGAGGAGGCCCTGTTCGTAGCTTATGCTTTTCTCGCTTTTTCTTGTCAGCTGTTTTTACCATTCGCTTTGGGGGAGGAGAAGTGGTTGGAGAAGGTGCTGTGCTTGGATGAGGACGAGGGATGCTAGTGGTTACTCTTGGCACAAATTGTTCTTTTTGGTAAAAGCTATAAGACGATTTATGAGCCCCAAGCATCAGATTATTTTTCAGGCAGCTATATGTGTTTCTATATGGAGACACATCTCTTTTGGCTAGTCTCTGTGATTCTGATCTTTTATGGATTCCAAGAGTTGGCAATTCTGGGTTAAGGATGGCTTCTTCTACTTCTTTTAATTCTTCAATCCGATTTTGAGTTCTTATCAAATCCTGTGATCTCTTATTCTTTAAAAAAGCTCATGTGTCTGGATAAGGAATTCTTGCTTTGAAATCATCTTTTGTAATAATGTAAACTTCTACAGTACCACTATTGCATTTGCAGGAAAATAGTCTTTTTTCAGTTCCATCAATAATTTCATCAGCCCCAACTATTTCGTTTTCCCCTTTTATGACAACCTGTAGTGATTTTTTTTTTGACAAAATGGTTTTATGGAATCTTGCTTGGTCTGGTAAATTTTCAGTATTTTTTTTGGTCAGCCTTACCTCTCCACTCTTTATGAAATAGACAAACTCAACTGGATCGCCTTCTTTATATAAATATTGTTTGTTTTTTACTACTGTAAACTCAAAATAATAGCTGAATTTAACTAATGCAATTTTCGTTCAGGAAGAAAACATTGGTATTGACTGGAAAAATTTTATTTTTTGGTTCATTCTTTTTTCAGTGACCACCCCTAGGATTTTTTTAAAATCACTCTTGTTTAGCACTGCTAAAAAGGACCTTTCAAGTGCCTGAACAGAAGCAGCTCTTGGTCTGTCACTTATTAGTGCAAGCTCCCCAAAAGAGTCTCCTTCATACAAAACGCTGACTTCTTGCAGCTGCTCCACTTCGATTTCAACTTTATCACTTGTTTCTTTCAGTTTTGTAATACTATAGCGCAAGCACGGCTATAGATCGACCTTGGCTCACCTCTCTGCCCCTGCCAAATCCATGATAATAGATTTTTCATTTTTTTTTTCTTGTTTCAGTTAAAAAAAGCCGTCAGGGTGCAAGATCTAGCTATAGCTGCTCGAGAAATATATCTATTACAAACTTTTCTTGCAAAAATTTTTCCTGAAAAAGTTTTGTCAAGTGCTTTTCTTCATTTTGAACTAAGTCGTTGATTTCAGGTTTTTCTTCATGAACCCTTGGTCTTATTTTATTAAACATAAAATTATCAATAGCATTTTGCACTTTTTTGTCATTTGTTTTTGAATATTCTATGCCTTCATCTTTATACGACGCTGATTTATATCCTACGTTGCACCCGAAATAATTTTGGAACTTGTCTAACAATTCCCTTTTGACTTTAAGTCTTTTTTTAGTAGGAACCTGCACCGAAACTGACCCTTTGAGCAAGATGAAGAACTCTTCACCTTTGCTTCCAAAGTCCACAATATAGTCGAATCCTTGGAATTCTCTTAACACCATGACTTGGCATGATGCTCTATGGACATCATTTGATTTCTGTTCTTCAGTTATTTTCCTGAAGAATTCACAATCTTTTGTGACTCCGACAAGTTTGTCGATATCAGCTTCAGTCCTAAATCTAGGAGCTATCTGAAGAATATTCAGCGCAGTCTTTATATCATATCTAATGTCCATATTAATTTTATTTAATCAAACATGCAATTAAGGTTTTTCTTTTCTCTGTATATCTGTCTTGTGTGTTTACAGTATTTTATGACTTCACCTTCATTGTTAAATATATAAGCAGCTTCGTCTCCTACAAAGCTTGGCATTGTGCTACAAACTCCTAGCTTCTTTTCAGCGCTGTCTACCTCAAACTTTTCTGTTTCAAAGTTGACGAAAAACAATTTGACATTAAATCTTGTGTTTTCGCTTTTTCCGCCAAATATTAGAAAAATGTTGTCCTCAATGTGTAAAATTCCTGCACCAAAGAGCCTGCATGGCATTCTTATTTCGTATAGTTTTCAGCTGGATCCGTCAAAATATTCAATCGTGTCAAGATCTTCTAGCCCGCTCGTGCCACCAAATACATAAATTTTTTCTTGATAAACGCATGATGCAGGGTAGCTTCGTTCTTGACGGAGGACTGGAAGATTTTCTCATGAAAGGCTTTGATAATCTAAAGCTTCACAGTTTTTAATAGGTCGGCTTGAATTTTTGCCTCCAATTAAATAAACTTTATTTTCGAAGAAAATTGATGTATGGCATTGGTGACCTTGTGGCATGTCAGTTTCAAACCAATGCAAGTCGCCTTGAAAGAAGCAAATTCACGCTTTTCTTAATGATGATTGTCCTCCGCTTATCATTAGTCCATTTGGAATTGTGCAAAGAGAAGTGCCTTCACTGAGTTTTTCAACGAAATTTATTTCTCCGAATTCGCTTGTTTTGGTGTTGTAAGAAGCTACTTTGTCTCTTCTTTGGTTAAATCCATAAACTCTATCACCTTCAATATTTGGGGTTTGCTGTAGGACTTTTACATAATTGCTTTCTGGGCTAATAACATGCTCCATGGACTGTATCAATAAAACTACATGCCTTTTGTATCCAAGTGCTTTTAAAGATCTCACAATTTCATAGCAGCTTGAAGCTTCATTATTTGTTTGGCTCCCAGTAAGCTGTATCCCTAGCAAATTCCAGTTTTCATCAAATAAAGGACTTCCAGCAAGCCCACATTTTTCAAGTGTTTGGTATACATATCTGCCTCCCAAGCTTTCTTTTAATTCAACCCATTTTACAGATACAAAAATATCACTGTCATGAGGAGGTCCAAGTGTAATTGCGACAGCTCCACTCGTAATATGTCTTTCTCCATCAATATCATGCTCTTGTACTTCAACTAAAGGATATGTAGATTTAAAAGCAAAAAATGATAATGGGTCACTTATAATGAAAAATTCTTCAGGATCAGCATATAATGGTAAATTAGAGTCTTCAAAATAAATCAAAGCACGGGCTGCTTCTTCATGAGATGAAAGTATTTTTGATGTAGTCATTCCAAATCTGAGATTGATTAAAATTCCGATTCCTCGGCATTCCCCATCAACATGGATACTAAAAAGGGAACGAAGCTTTTGTCATCCTAAGCAGAGATTGATGGATTCTTCTGAAATAATCCGAGAAACTTGGTTTGAAGGAGCTTGAGTGGTTTTTATTTCTAGTCGAAGAGCTCCTTCTGTTTGGCTATAAGCGTCTTGTAAAGACTCTGTTGTGGTTAATGTGATTGTGTCGTGATCTCGGTCTTGGTAGGTAATTGTCATAGAATTGGCTTGGAGAAGAGAAGGGATTGTTGCTCTGATGCTTGAGATTAGCTGGTCATAAGTGTTTGGGCAACCTCCTAAGCTGTAAACTGAATCTTGGTAAAAGAGCTTAACTCTTGTTGTGAACATCCCCCCTTTTTAAAAATCTTTTAAATTATATTTTTATTTGATGCATGTGAGGCTAAAAATTCATAATTTTATTACAAAAATTAATTAATGCTATTAAAATATTTTTTAATTTTTATTTAAATATTAATATTTTGTAGCATCATACATGCAATCAATCTTTAAGATTTGATTTATTTATTTTGCCTATGGATTTAAACTATCTTATCTTAAAAGAAATAAAATTTTAATAGTTGTTAAAAATGATGGAATTTTTCTAAAACATTAGAAATTAAGATTATAGAATTTAAATCAGTCATTTTAAATTTGCATTTAATTAATTACTTTTCAATAGCATACTAAATGTAAAATATTTATGCACAGCTCCAAAATTTAATCTAAACTTCTTCTTTGACTTCTTTGGTTTATAATAAGTTTTTGCATGTCTAATGGATCCAATGTATCTGATTGGCCGAAGCCATTAAAAGAGCCCATCTTTTTCAAAGAAGGGAGATGAAATTGGTCAGGAAATGCAAAGTTTAGCCGCATTCTTCTTCCTATTATTGCCTTTTTTTTGATATCAATTGGATTTCGTTTAAATTTAAATATATTCTTCAAATGGCTTAGCTTCGATGTTTTGTATCTGTCAGTATTAATTTCTATATATACCCCTTTATACTAAATGCATCACAGAAATATATAGTAGTATATATAAACCAAATTTAGAGAATAAAAAGAGAGAAAATTGATAAAGGCATAGGCCTTGAGCCTAATACTAATTTAGCTTTCATCCTTATTTCGTTTTCTTTATGAAACAAATCTTCCCAATTCTCAGCTTGATTCATAATTATATTCTCATTTCATGACCTTTTTGATTTATGCTTACTCCCCCCCCTCCGTGAGTGAACAAAAAAATTTTGTTCACTCACGGAGGGGGGATTACTTTTTTTTTAAAAAAATTTATATATAAATTTTATATAAAAAATATTTTTTTTCGAAATTTAAAAAAATCCTAATTCGCAAAAATTGAAAAGCAAATATTAATTTAATTTATAAAATTTATGTTTTAAAAAGCAATTTGTTTAAAATTACACAGAATTAGCTCTAGATTTCATTATACTAATTATCATTTATATATCAAAATTTTTTTCCATAAAAAATTTTCTATTAAAAAAAATTTTTGTTCCTCACGGAGGGTGGGTTTTTTGGGCAAAAAATAGCGATTTTTCTAATGGTTTTGTTCACTCACGGAGGGGGGGAGTTAGATGATTTTTTATTCTTTGGTGTAAAATCTGGGGTCTTTAATCTTTCTGGAGGTGGCTCATTTGTATCTAAAACTGCATTTATAAACTTTTCTCTTTTGGAAAAATTATTCATTTTATTACAGACATTTCTAATCAATACTATCTTTTTCAGCAATTTATTTACAATTACGATGAATTTAAATTTATTAGAATGAGCACACGTGTTGATATGCCCGATTGGCACAACAGCTCAGAACTTAAAGCCAAGCCAAGAGCATGTTTTATCTGGGTAGGTTTTGGCTGCTTTCTGTGGATGGAATGGAGAATCCCGCAAAAAAATTTTGAACCCTTGGACATTCCTTTACCAAGAAATAGGGGTTCATCTGAACCATAGGACAGCAGTCTTTTCCTGTAGATGGCAAAAAAGGTACTTGGTATCTGACAGACTATAAGGAGCTAATCCTTGTAATAAAGCTACAACAAATTAGTCATCGTAAGGCCATAATCTGCAAGCCTCCTAGTAGACTAGAGTCTTAATAAAAAATGAGAAGGCTGGGTCTACTGAGCAGTTTTTCACAATCCAGATGAACTTCCATACAGAGATCTTTGGTATCTAAATCACTAACATGTGTAATGCCTTTCTCTTAATAACTTACAATGAATTTAAACGATATATGATGGGTAATAAGGTACGTTATATCGAGAAGACAGCGATTGCTGCTTGAAATGTTTCCCAGGCTGCCCTATTCTTAGTCGCTTAATTCTATAGAAATTGCCTTTGAGTAGCGCGCTAAGCGCCCGAGACTTCCCGATGAAGTCTGGGCGGTGGTTTGACCAGCTGATGTTGGTCAAACCAGCATCCAATTTGACAAATCTTCTATATGAGAAGAATTTATCATTTTGGATGCTGGTTTGACCAACATCAGCTGGTCAAACCACCGCCCAGACTCATCGGGAAGTCTCGGGCGCTTAGCGCGCTACTCAAAGGCAATTTCTATATGCACTTTTGGCTTTGATTTGTCAATTCTGACTTCAGATAAACTTGCCCGATGCATAATTTTCTTCGGTTCTATTAATCAAGGGTGGCTTAGAGCTTGAAATGCAGTTATTCTAAGAGTAGGGTCTCATTCAAGACACTCTAATTACATTTTACTTTTAATGAAATCTATAAATAGCTCATCTGCTCCTTTCAAAACTGTTTCTAAGCTTAGTGTTCCTGGCATTCGTACTTTTCCTTTGTGATTTTTCACCAAAATTACTTCATTATTTTCATCAAAAAACAGAAGCCTCTTAGAGGCTAAATTTATGAGATGCTGAGGGGGTGCATTAAGATGCTCAATAAAGCATAGTAGTTGGTCTTGTTCACTATCCCCAGGAAATAAAGGATTTCCTGTATAAAGTTCAACTAAAATGCATCCTAATGATCACATATCAATTGCTTTGGAATATCCAAGCCCTAAAATAACTTCGGGAGCTCGATAATACCTGCTTTGAATATAGCTATAGAGCCTTTGATGCTCAAAACAAGCAGATCCAAAGTCAATGATTTTAATTAAAGTGTCATTTAAATTCCTCAATAATATATTTTCAGGCTTGAGGTCGCAATGGATAATATTTAAACCGTGAATCAGCTTTATTGCAGTCAATAACTGATGGGCAAGATTTCGAATCACTCCAAGTGACATTCCTTTAAAGGAATTAATTTTTAAATAATGATAAAGGTTTATGCTGAGAAGCTCAAAAGTAATACACAAATGATTCCTGAATAAAAAATATTCCCTTAAGTGCACAACTCCGCTGTCGCCAGAATCGTTATCTCTTACTCCTCCCTCCGTGAGCGAAACAAAAAATCTTGTTCGCTCACGGAGGGTGATTTATTTTTTTTTTCGAAATTTTAAAAATCCCACTTCACAAAAATTGGAAAGCAAATATTAATTTAATTTGTAAAATTTATGCTTTAAAACGCAATTTGTTTAAAATTAAACAGAATTAGTTAGAAATTTCATGATACTAGTATTCACTTATATATCAATTATTTTTTCATAAAAAATTTTTGTTCGCTTACGGAGGGTGAGTTTTGGGCAAAAAAAGGGTTTTTTCCAATGGTTTTGTTTGATCACGGAGGGAGGGAGTTAGCACTTTTAAAACTTGCACCTCAATATTTGCTTGATTATGAAATTTTTGTTTATTTCTTATGATTTTCAAAGCAATTTCTTCTTTTTCTTTGTGATCATAAGCTTTGATAACCTGCCCAAACGACCCTTTTCCTAGAATTTGAATAATTTCATACCGATATGCTATATGATCTCCTTTGACCAAAATATAATCACTTCTTTCATCATCAAACCCAAAATTATGCTGCGGATCTCTGTCAGGTTTCAGTTTTTCTACTCCAAATCCAATAAAAAATACTTTCGGGAAGCTTAAAATTTCACTTTGTTCTAGATCTGTAAGTTCACTGCGAAAAAGTTGCAAAGTCATTCCAGCTGAAATAGGAAGACTCATTGAATTCCATGAACCTTTTAAAACAGCTTGGGAAACAGAACTTATTGAAGCTTTTAGTGATGGCATTATGTGAATAACTGATGAAGATCTATGATGATTAATTTTAGTTTCATAAGTTGGTGCTGTCTGCTTTGGGAATGATTGAGAGTCATTATAAGAGTCCGCTGAATTTTTAATTCGAGCTGTAGTACTGGAAATTACTTTAGAAGTATTTTTAAGAGAAGCCAGCTTGAGAGGCGGTATTGGCCTTGTAGGGGTAAAATTTTTGGGCAGGGACTCCTTGAAATATAGTCTTGCCTTTGATTTCGGATTTGACATTTAATAATAAAATCTGTCCTTTTGAATATGGATAAAATAAATAATTTCTTAATCAATATCAATTATGGATTTTTCTGTTTCACAAAGAGACTTTGTGTTCGAACATGATGGCCATCTGAGGGATTTTTATAAAATTGGAAATAAAATAGGCGAAGGAGCCTTCAGCAATGTCAGAAAAATTAAAAACCGTGAAACTCATGAAAAAAGAGCAGTAAAAACTGTTCATAAAAAGAAAATAAGAAATGAGTCAGAGAGGGAAATGATTTATAATGAAGTAAATTTGCTATCAAAGCTGGACCATCCCAACATATTGAAAATCTATGAGTTTTATCACGACGATAAAAACTATTATATCATCACCGAATTTTGTTCTGGAGGCGAATTGTTTGAAAAGATTATTCAAGATGGGAATCTAAGTGAAGGACTAGCAGCAAGCTATATGCGGCAATTATTATCTGTGCTAGTATACTTGCATGATAGACATATTGTTCATAGAGACATAAAGCCTGAAAACCTTTTATTAAATAGTTCAGGGCCTGATTCACATTTAAAGGTTATTGACTTCGGGACTGCACAAATATGTCGTCCAGGAGAAAAGCTCCACTCAAGGTTTGGAACTCCTTATTATGTAGCTCCTGAAGTATTAAGAATGAGATATGATGAAAAATGTGATATATGAAGCGCAGGAGTCAATATGTATATTTTACTGTCTGGGATTCCACCTTTTGGAGGTAGTTCAGACCATGAAATATTGCTTAAAGTGAAAAATGGGAGACACTCGTTCCCATCTCCTCAATGGGATTCTATTTCATTTGAAGCTAAAGATTTAATTGAAAAAATGCTTGAAATCGACCCTGACAGAAGAGTTTCAGCCAGAGAAGCCCTTGCACATCCTTGGCTACTAAATGCAGCTCGGTTTCAAATTGACCAAAATGCAGCTAGATCTGCTTTGGGGAACTTAAAAAGCTTCAGAGCAGAACAAAAACTAAAAAAAGTCACATTAGCCTATATAGCTTCACAGCTGGCAACAAAATCAGAAAGAGAAGAAATGGTTGAGCTATTTGAATCTTTAGATACTGACGAAAATGGCACATTGTCACGTGAAGAGCTTAGACATGGCTTTGAATTAATTTTTGGATCAGATTTTGAAGATATAGATGGAGAAATCAGCAGAATCATGGATGAAGCAGACGTTAATAGGTCAGGAGAAATCGATTATAATGAATTTATCACAGCTTGTTTAAGCAGACAAAATCTTTTGTCACGGAAAAGACTAGAGGCTGCTTTTAAAGCTTTCGATTTAGATGGAAGTGGCACTATTTCTGCAGACGAACTTAAAGAAATTTTAGGAAAATACCACAAGTATGATGACTCGTTTTGGCAAGACATGATTAGAGAAGCTGATATGAATGGAGACGGGGTCATTGATTTGCCAGAATTTGTAAAGATGATGCTTGATCAGAATTGTGTGAAATTATAAATAATATTAAATTTTATATATAGAAATCTATTTTAATGAATTAATAATGATTTTTATCAGAATTTCTTATTTAAATTGAATTTAATGTGAGTTTGAATTGACAATAATATGGAGCAACGGATATACTTATCAGAATTTTCTGGCTATGAATAATACAAAATATGGAAAATAATTGTTATGGACCACAAATATTTGAATCCCTATTGGAATTGCTAGGACGAAATTATTAAAGGAAAAGATTTTGGTCAAATGATATTTATATTACGTCATTTATAAGCTCATCTCGCATATACATAAAAATGGTGATGGCATACCACCCGAGCTCTCGACCCTGTTTCTTCACTCCCCCCCCTCGAAGTTCGACCAAGATATAGGGAAAATTCCTATTTTTTTGGAAAATTAACCCCCTCAAAGTTCGACCAAGACCTATATAAATTTACTAGGAAAATATTATTTTTCGATCTTATGAATTAGTTCAAAAGACCAATTGTTTTAAGGGCAGTAGATTAATTAAGGAAAGAGTTAGCTGAATTTTCAATTCTGAAATTAGAGCTCGAAAACTTGACCCCTTCACCACTATAAAAAATTTTCTCAAATGTGTTTTTTTTAAATTAATTTTTTTAAGAGTTTTTTAAATAATTAACTCTTTTAAGCATGGATCGGTGGCGAAGAAACTTGGGGTGATCAACTCCATAAGATCCTGTCAATTGAAAGCCAGTTATGATAATATCTGGATGCACTTCCTCCCAAGCCTTTGAGGCCAAGTTTATCATTTGCTGTCTATCAAGAGCCTTGATGTTTCCGCTTCTTTGTGATCTTCTTTCAACTTCCTCGGTTTCGTACTCAACCCTAAACTGAGTTGTCTTTCTCTTGAAGTTGGCTATGACTATGACATCAAGTGGCTGGACATGCTTTGTGCATCCTCCTGGGATAATGATGCTTTGAGCTTGCAAGTCAGATAGCGCTTGAACAATTCTATCAGTTTTATGACTAGTTGCTTGGTCCATTATGATGAGCTGCCTTTCCTTTGTCAGCACTGTTCTTAGATAGTCGCTGATCATGTCATCAGTGATATAGCCAGTCCTGTTAGCCTTGACAACGATGTTGTTAGGGATAGTTAAGTGCTCATATAAACGAAATGGAATCTTGCCAGTTTTCTCTTGAAAGATCAACAACGCAGGAAACTTTTTACCATCTGCTCTGATCAAAAGCATCACAGTGATTGAGTGTTTGGCTTTAGCTGATTGGATACCCACAACTCTTTGAGCACCTTTGAAATCATAGGTATACTTGCTACAGACATCCCAGTTGAATCTGGTTTCATCGAAATTGTAAATAGTAGAGGAAGGATAAATGTCGAGAAGAGGCATCAGCTCGTCCAGATAGTCTCTAACAAGTTCTGCTTCTCTCGTTCTAGAGGCTTAAGACTGGATGCGTTGACCTTACGGTAGGCCAGATTATTTCTTGTCTTGAATCCTTCCCATCATCCTTGGCCGCATTGGAATCGCGGCAAGCTCAATTCTCTGGCTTTCTTTTCGATAGTCACTCTTAAGACAGTATGACCCTGCTGTCTCACAGCAATCAACCAATGAATCAGCTCTTTCTCTAGAATTGGAAATTGCGTAAAAGGCTCTGCCTTTACCCTTTTAGCGGCTGGCTCTGATTCCCGAAGCTT
The DNA here is from genome assembly GCA_914767885.1 of Blepharisma stoltei. Lineage (NCBI taxonomy): Eukaryota > Ciliophora > Heterotrichea > Heterotrichida > Blepharismidae > Blepharisma > Blepharisma stoltei. Next base: position 478,774 of record CAJZBQ010000052.1, read on the forward strand.
GTCAATGTTTTTGATTCAATCAACTAGAGAGGTATGAGAGTTCAGATGGGAATTTCTCTGCAACCTCTCTCATAGTAACCCCCTGGTCCTTGTGGCTAAAGTAATAGTCGATGATTTCAATTTTGGCAGAGTTCGTTGTAAATTTGCGCTTCAGCTCCATCAAAACTTTTATTAAAAATGGCTTTTTTTGACATTTAAGCAATTTTTCAAGAATTTTAAACTATGTGGGGGTGAGCTTGCGATTTTTTGTATTCAAGTTCTAAAAAAAGCGTTACAAAACCATCTTGCACTATTATTTCTAACCCTTATACCCTCTCAACCATACAGAAGAATATGATAAATATTTTTTTTTTTAACTACTAAATTATATAAAAAAAATTCTATATAATTTTTTTTTAAAAAAAATTTTCTTAACCCCCCTCGAAGTTCGACCAAAAAATCTTGGTCGAACTTCGAGGGGGGGGGGAGTCAGCACCAGCAGGCAATGACCCAGTAATGGAGATTTAGGTGGAAAGGGGTGGTAATCCTTTATGTATGTCGGGCTGGGCTTTCCTCAGGTATCAAGGAGCTAATCCTTGGACTTAGACATTGTCCTGCAGAACAAGCATTGGAAAGGGCAAGGTCGGCCAATGCTTGAGGGCAATATGATCCTCAGACTCTTAAGACGGTATTTGCCTAACAAGAACCTGGGAGTTTCTACCTAGGTATTTGGCCCTTAGACTCCAGGACCCATGGAAGTCAAGACTGGTAAGCGAATTCCCTGTTTGCGGCAACAGGCAGAGTGTCCGTCTGCTCGGGAGGGATGAACGTGAAGGGGTGGAAATCCCCCAGCCTGCAAGGCGAACGGCGAATCTTATAAGCTCATCTCGCAATTTTCTGTTTGCATCGATTCCTCCTTCGATCCAGTGGTTCCCATGGCCACATTCATAATAATCATCACTTTCACAAGGTGAGCTGCAGCTAGGCTTTGGTGGACAAGTGCAATTTGTCACGTTTGGTTGAGTTGTGTTCTGTGGAGGCGGAATGACAATGCAACTGCAGCTACAATTGCAGGTCCAGCAAGAACAATTGCAGGAGCATGAACAATTTGCAGGTCCTGTTGTGTTAATAGATGTGTTTGTAGGCTGGATAGGAATTGAAGGCTTGCAGGGCGAATAGTCATCACAATCATCGTAAGATTTGCCACAGTTTGAAGAGCCATGCCCATATCCACCTAATTCTCTTGTCTGTCTTCCTTTGGCTTCTTCGTTTGCTGCTGAAAGTAAAACTAAGCTTAACAATAAGATAATGATCGGCTTCATCAGAATTTTTTAATTATAAGTGACAATTAATGTGAAGCTGAAATCAACAATAATATGGAGCAACGGCTAGACTTATCAGAATTTTATGGCATGAATAATATGGCATGGAATTTAAATAAGCAGAAAATTAAGGCTTATAATAGAGAATTAAAATACAATAGTATGCATAGGAGAGATATATAAATTCAAAAATTAGTCTTTATAGCTGTAGCACCTTTATGGCCAGGGTTTCTCACGTTTTTTCTGGCAGAAAAGAGGCGAGTTGGTTGAATCAACTAAAGTTTGTTTGCCAACTGCCCAAATAGCAGAACCACATGACGCAGGATTTTTACAATTGGGTGATGGCCAAACCAGCAGTAATTGATTAGACCAACTTCGATTTCCCGTCGGGAAAGATAGGAAAGCCCAAGCTGCAAAGACGCTCGGGCTATAAAAATAAAAAGCTTTTAGTAGAATCAAAACTTATTATTTGCTGTTTATGATTGGTTCTCAGATAATTTATATAATAGCTACTAATTTTCATGAGTCTTGGCAATCCGTTTAAGCATTTCATCAATCCTTTTAACTCCAAATTCAAATTTTTCATGGGCCTCTATAAATGATTGGCGCTTGGCTTTAATTTCAAAAAGGTCTTCTTTTGGGACTGAGCTAAGGTTTAAAAGTTCAACAGGAAGTTTTACTGTGAGATTTTTATCCTCATCACTTTCAGGAGGTACTCCATTGGTCAGTGTCGTCATGGTTTCTATTAGCTTTCTCATCTTATGTTTTGCTTTGTCAACCTTATGCTTCATGAAATTTTTTTGCTTACTCCTCCTCTGTGAGCAACAAAAATTTTTTTATGAAAATATATTTTGATATATTAAGATAACTCTTCATCTAGTACTTCTTGGCCTGAGCTTGGATCAAAGTTCTGAATAACGGTCAGCAGGCCGACTAACTGTCGATCTGTTTCTGTCTCAAAGGCATAAATAAAATGGCATTCGGTTCGAGAGAAATTAGCTCCGCTAATTTTCTCTCCCTCAAGCAATTTTATTTATGGGGTTAGGTTTTTTCTGAGAACTTCTGTACAGCAATAGCAATCTAACTCTGGCAGATAAGCCGAGGCACTGCTCCAAGTGCATCAAGAGCTCGAAGTTTTATCTCTCAGCACACCCGAGGAAGGTGACCCTTAGGCGGAACACGCGCAAGAACTGAATAAAGGAAGCGCGAGGCGAACGCAACCCGTCGAAGCCGGAACTCTGTATTTGCCCGTGCCCTGGTGAAACAAATTGGATCGTTCCAGAGGTCCATGGGCCCATCACGTGCATAAATATGGTGGTAGCCCTGGACAAAGGTGACCCCATAGTGGGCCTTAAACGATATAGATAATAATGCAATGTAATGTTTTTGTCTCAAAGACCCTTAGGACCTCTCTTTTCTTCACCAGACTCAGTTTAGGCCCATTCTCTTGAGCCGAGACTCTCAAGAAGCTGCTAACTGCTCTGACTGAGCTCAGATGTAGACCTGAGTCTTACCATAACTGACATTTTTAATTGTGTTTGATATATAAGCGATAATTCGCATAATAAAATTTCGAACCATTTTTTGAATTTAAAACAGTTTCATTTTAAAACCAAAATTTTGTGAATTGGGATTTTTGTTAAAAATTCGAAAAAAAAATTAGCCCCCTCTGTATGCGAAGTTAGCAATTTTATTCGCGTATAATCAATCATTTGGAGACATTCTATTACCGTTTCAAACCCTCTTATTTCATTGATCATATGTTATATATGCAATTCCTCGACTTCTTGGAAACCCCATAAGCTCTTTAATATTAAAATTCAGTTCTTTTTCTTTTTGAATTCTTTTAGACTTTATATGTGGAATCGCTGGAACCTTAGAGTCTTCTTTTGCATTATTTCTCGGAGTCATTATATTTTTAAATGGCAAAGGAGTATTACATTTGTTAACTACAGGGGTAGATTTGCCGTTAAATGAAAGCATATCTAACTCCCCCCCAAGATAGAGACATTTTTTACTGGGAAAAATAGGGGAAAATTTCTATTTTTTGGGTAAAAAAAACCATCTTCCAATAGAAAATTTTCCATCAAAATTAGAATTAGAAGGATGAGGTGTTGATGACATTTAGAGCTAAAATTGAATTTTAATTAACCTTCCATTTGATTAAATATAAAATTTGAAAACAATATTCTTGAATTTTATTTAAATTTATGTTATATAATTTTTAAAAAAAATTATATAAAAATTTGCATATAGATTTTTTTTAAAAAAAAATTTCAAAAACCCACCTTCCAATAGAGACATTTTTGTAAAATGTCTCTTTCTTGGAGGGGAGTAAATGCTTATGTGAGCGGTTAGTAGCTGTTGAGCTTTCAGTTCTTAAAGTTTTTTCTGATCGAAATGATAGCAGCTGCCTATTTTTGCAAAGACTGTAATTATCAATACTAATAAAATATCATCTGCCAGAAATATCTTGCAAAAAATCAGCTGAAAACTCAAGTATCAAATCTATGTGGGAGAGAGAATACTCCAAAATGTTTTTCAATGTTTCAGCATATTTATTAAGTTCAATAGTGCTCGCTGTAATTAGTACTTCAGACTCACAAGCAGCTTCTGACAGAATAAACTTGTCGGTGTCTTCTTCATCGTCATATGATATATATGTTGCTCTTATATGTCCTGGAGTCTTCCATTTTATTCTGACAATATGTGGTTTTCCTCCCTTGCATTCTAAATATTCTTGAATAATTAAGTTTTCTGAGCTACTGTTTCAGATTTTTATGATTTCTTGTACAGAAAAACAAAGAATTCTGTTTTTTAATGTTTTGATGATTGCGCATGGAAAATTATGCTTTTCCTTGAAATTATTTACTATAATTGTCTCAATTTCTTCTGATTGAATATTTTTAAATATATAGGTTTTGACTGTTTTTTCGACGAGAATAGGAGTTTTCAATCTTGAGTCTCTAATAAGAGATTTAGGAACTGGCAAGTGGACATAGTTTTCTTTTGCGGCTATATAAAGCAAATAAAAAAAATCATTGCTTGCTAACTTAGTTTTCATCGTATATTTATGTTCTAATCTTTAATAAATAATGGCAGATTAGAATAAAAAAAATATATAACTCTTATTAGTAAAATTAGCTGTATCTTATGAGTCTCTTCTTCCACAGGCCGCGCTCTATATGGCTCGCTTTGGTGCTGTCTGGTAGCACAAACGAATTAAGTGGCTTTCACGCACCTCTGAGTTCAGGCTGAAACTCCTGGTTTCACTGTAGAGGGTAATATTTCCCTCTAAGCTTTGCTGGCACAACCATTTCCAACTTATTCCCTTCGCCCAGCTGGCCAGATCACTTCTACTTGGAGTTCTTTACTGGAGGGACTGCTCCTCTTCATCTAATGGGTCTCCCCTTTTTTCAAATCGAAATTCTCAACCTCTTCTTCGGTTCAGGGAAGCTAACCCGAGCATATAAGTCTTCTTCTCCATTTCTGACATCCATAAGAGTGGAGTGATGTTGGCAGAAAACTCATAAGTAGCTCTGCATTGGATTAGGTCATAAAACAGCGGTCTGTGCATGACTCCTCTCTCACCTTAAGGCTTCTAATGTTGCTGAGCTAGCCTATAACTTCAAAAGCCGTGCCCGGATACATAGGCATCCGTTGCAGAGAGTACAGTCCGATGTCATTAGCCAATTTATATATATAATTAGTAAAATAAAAGCTACATCTCTTAATTTTGAATCATAGCGTCTATACTTTTATATTTTTTTGAGATGCATACCTATGTATTCAAGAAAAGTTGACTTTTATGCAAAAATCTTAAAAAGCTAGAATTCTGATCTTTTCCATTCAAGATCATTTGAAGTCAAAATTGAATTGAATTTCCTTAATTAGTTTTAATAAGAATAAAATTTATTTTTCAGTGAATTTTACTATAATTTTGTATAGCTTATAAATCAATAATGATTAAAATTTATTGATTCTTTGATGATATGCTAATTTACAAATGGAATTTATAAATAAATCGAGCTAAATATTAAAATTAAGTGCTCCTGTCCAAGATATTTTATTTATCTTTGCTTACCCCTTGCTTGTGTGTTGATAATGGGATTTTCCCTTCAATATTATTTGAAGCAGCCATTATAGGTCCAAAAATTCCATTTCTCTTCTTTTCTATAAACCGCGAATTTTCTTCAATCAATTTAACTGTGTGGCTAATTTTATTTTTAATAGCAGCGTTTTTTGTGTCTTTTATTGACTTTTTCAATGCTAGTTTGATAGGGAGCGAGACTTCTGGAAATGCAATGCTATTTCCAAAATATGCAATATGCTCAAGTAAAGCTCTGCAAGATTCTTCTATTATTTTTTCCTTAAAAACGTCACTAGTGAGCTGCTCTTTATTTACTTTCAGCATTGAAGCAAGGCTAAATTCTGTGCATCGGTTAGTTTTTGATCTTTTTTGTAATGCAGGATTAGTGATTATTTCAAGCACATAAGATGATATACCAGGAATGTACCTATCCAAGTTATATTGAAGAATTATGAGCAGTTTAATTATATGAAGTTTCAAAGGACTGTATTTTTGAGCCTGATTTGCTTGAAATAAATTGTGGAGGATTTGGATAATAGAAGGTGAAATTTGAGAAAACTGCTTGGGATATGAAATTATCAAGTGAGAAATAAGGGAAATTGAATTGAAAAATTGCCAGTTATAGATTATTTTTGATTTTGCTGAGCCTCTTGATGCTTTTGCTAAATATAATTCTAGTTTATTAGCATAATTTCTAACAAACTGTAGTCCGGCTTCCAAATTTACGCTGAATAAATCTATAAAATAAGTTCGCATTAGCTCTATATCTTCTTGACTTTCAGATGGCATTATTTTCCACTTTTTTGCTATTGCATGAAATAAGACTTCAAGAGCATAACCAGGCTCAATTGATTTTACGCATGCAGCCTTTTTGATAAATGATAAAAAGGCCAATTTTACATCTGCTGATTGTTCCACAAAAATTCTACTTATTTGTCCAACCAAAATCTGAGCTTGATTTGGGAATAATTTCAATAATTTTGCTAGTTTTTTTAAACAATTTGAAATATTTATGTATACTTCAGGGGCAATCCCAGCTCCGCTTAGTAAGGTAGCTGTGTTTTTTAAAAAAATTCTGACTTTTTTCTCATATGATTTTCATTTTGTTGACTTATCTAGCTTTTTCCCTAATTTTGTCTTGAAATCTTTGGTGATTTCAGCCAAAGCAATATCTAAAGAGTTGCGGTAGTGTGTTTCCAGATCATATTTCTGAGCGTTTTCGATGTCACAATGACACAAAATTGAGTAAAGCTTTCTAAGTTGTTTGAGATTTCCTTGCTGCGAAGCTTTTATTGTCTCTTTACCAAACTCATTTGTGAATAATTTAGTCTTTTCTTGCTTTCTTTTTATTTGTAATCCTGCATTTTTATCGCCATCCTCAATAAAATCCTCAAAAGTCTCAAAATAAAGTTCCTCTGTATTATCTAAAGGAACCTTTTTTACCATATTTTACTTTATTACTAAACTTGAGATGCCCTTTACTATGCTTCAAGTTTGATTTTTTCCAAATTAGTTTTTAAATTATGAGCTTAATGATTCTATTAAAGCTCGGGATTTGAAAAAACTTTTGCAGTCACAACCTTTGTTTTTATAGGTTCAGCTTCCCATGGTCTTTTATATTCGAATGCTAATGATAATAATTCTCCATCTTCACATAACTCACTGCAAGAAATCTCGAAAACTTGAACTCCGCCTCCTCCAGTTAATCCACTTACCCTCCATTCAAGAGCAGGAATGAGCTTTTGCATGAGCTAAATTTTTTTATTTTAAAAATTTAACATAAATATTTGAAGAAAAAGTTAATTGAATATTTCAAGCTTTATGTTTAGTATATAATTTAATGGAGTAGATTAGGCCTTTAAAGTCAGGTGATGACGCAGCTACCAAAGATATCTCCTCCCATACGGAAGGTTCAAGCACTTTTGACTCTAGCCCAGAGGGTCTATATCCCCCAAAACGGGTGTTAACTTCTGTGCCTTCTGTCTCTTCCTTGCCTTGCGGCTTCAGTCTTGAGTGGGTAGCTTATGGATTTCTGCAGCCATGTGGGAGGGGATTGGGAGTGGCTGAATCCAAGAATCAGTTCCTTTGAGTCTGTCGGGTGTCGAAGTGCTTTCCTTTGAATGCTACAGCAAAAAGACTGCCCCCTGTGGCCTGGGCTGAAACCCAAGTTTCTCGGTAGAGGAATACACATTGGTTCTCAGATCCAAAGGACGTTGTCAGGCACCTCCATTTCAGCCACAGGAAGGCAGCCAAAGCCTATCTGGTTACAAATCTCCTGATTGTACACTTGATTCTTGATGAGGAGTCCATCTCAGTTCATCGTGACCATAAGGGTCGGACTGTTGCACTCAGGGGGCATGGTGACACATGTCGCCATTTAATGTTTGATAAATTTAATGGAATAAGCTAGCATTATCATTACTATAACAAATAATTATATAGGCCGTTGTGCTTTTTAAACATCAGTAAGCTGGTCTATTGGTCGATGCCAATCTCCTATTCAGACTGGTAAATAGAGGACTGATTGCGACCACTAGATCATTTTGTGGTATTAAAAAGTTCCAAATACCTAAACATAAAAATATCTACACACAAAGAAATATTTTTTTATTGTTTTGCTCACTCTTAAAAGAAGGTTAAATCTCCAAAAAAGAGATTTTTCTAATAGATATGCTTGCTCTTAAAAGTGAAAAGTTAGTAATTTATACTCTCCATTTAGGTCAGGAACTTTTAATTTATTTGAATTTGGTAGATTCAAAAACCAGCTGTATCCAGTTGTTGGATTTGAGGACAATGCAACATTTGTTATCTTACCTATTATCACTTTGAACTCCTGAGCATTGTCTATACTTGTATAAGTACTTATAACAATGATGATAGAAAGCATAAAAATAAAGACTTTCATATTTTAATAATAAATAGGCACTGAAACTCCTAAGAATGATATATTTGCAGCTCATATGTACCAATATAAGAGAAAGCTAATCTATATTGTACAGGAATTTCTTGATAATAATGAATATCATTAATAATTTAGTCATCAGTAATCATATTTTATATAGAGATAAAATAGATGGGCTATGAAGTAGAAAGATTCGTAGACAAAGTTCCAAACTCTTTTTTATGTCTTATTTGCCATGAAGTCGTAAAAAATCCTAAAGAATGCACCTCTTGTGAAAGCCTCTTCTGTGGGGATTGTATTGCAGCTTGCATAGAGCTGAACGGATACATCTGTCCTAATCGCTGCGAAAAATCAGAAATGCAAAGACCAGGCAGGATAATCCGAACAAACTTAGAAGACCTACTACTCAGATGCAAATACGCTAAGAACGGCTGCGGAAAAGTGGATAGAGTTGGTCGAATTGAAATACACGAGCAAGATGAGTGCCCCTATAATTGTGACATCAAGAAATGTGCAAGTCCAATCTGCAACACAAAAGAAGCTGTTGAAAATATGATATTATTTGCCACCCCTGAAAAACCTTCAACTCCTGACATTTATGTTTGCTCACTGAAATGTGCAGCTACATTGGAATTTCAAAATATTTTAAACACATCAAGATCACAAGAAGAAATGCTTCGACGGCTTCAAAGCCGATTTATGGAAAATATTAATAATATTGTTGCCCTTAGCAGTCCTATTACGTCTATTCATGAACAAGATAATGAAAAACCAATCATTTATAGCTCAACTACAAAGGTCAAAAAAGATGCGGTAGAGCTGCCTGATGGCTCTGTATACACAGGAGAATGGACTCTAGATGGACGAATTGAAGGAAAAGGAGTACAGACTTGGCAGGATGGGGCAAGGTATTCTGGAGAATTTTTAAATGGAGAAAAGCATGGATATGGCAATAAAACTACCAGTAATGGTCAAAGCTATTATGGGTTCTGAAAACATAATAATAGATCAGGCCATGGGACTTATAGATGACCAAGTGGAAGCACCTATACAGGCAATTTCAAGCATGGCGATAACCACGGATGGGGCAAATATACCTGGCATAATGGAAAAATCTATGAAGGAGAGTACAAAAATGACGAAAAAGATGGATTTGGAGCTATGATTTTTCCAGATGGAAGACGATACGTCGGGGAATGAAAGCACAACATGCATCATGGCAAAGGAGTTTTAACTAACAGTGATGGGAGTGAGTATCAAGGCGAGTTTGTTGATGACATGAAGCAAGGATATGGAGTGATGAGATTTCCTGACAATTCCAAACAGATTGGATATTGAGAGTCCGACAAGCTTCATGGAGTTGTTACTTTTATTTCTAAAGACGACCAAAAAGAAGTCCAGCTCTGGAGAAATGGACAAAGAATAAACCTTGGTTAATTTGTGCTATTTATCATTTATGACTATAGTAACTTAATTTTATAATGTAGTTTATCTATGATCTGTAGAAATACCTTTCTATAACTTATAAATGGTCGATTCAATTTCACCAAGCATTGGCAGCGATCTCAGAAACAGCCTAAAGTCAAAGTTCGACGCAACCTACGAGGAATACACTCATGCTGACGAAAACCAAAAGCTATTATATTCTAAGTTCTTTTTGACGTTCTTTTTCAATAAAGTTGACAAAATAGAGCCAGAAGACATTGTTGGCCTAAGAAAAGTCATATCTTCAATGGCAAGCAATTCCAAGGACAACCTATCGCATGGATACCAAAAACTATTTACTTTGGTCAGACAAAGTATCATTAACATTAGAAATTAGTCTTGGGTCTCCCCTATTGGTAACGCAGTCACCAAGGACCCCAAAGGGTTCACCTGCTTTGCGGCGTAGTCCAAAACATGCCATAAAGGTATGCCATCAGGACATACGCCTACTCCTTCCCACAGCGAACTGCGGCTCAAGTGTTGATTGGGCGGGCTATGGACTTCTGCGGCTTGCTGCTTGAGTACGAGGCTGTCCACTCAAAAATCCCAAAAAATGGAATTTCTGGTGTCCTTTCGGCAAAAGGGAAAAGTTCGTCGCCTGGGGCGTAACTCCCAGTTCACGCTAGACAGCTGCCCGATTGGTCTAGCTATTCCCTGTAGACTTAGCTGGGCTTGTCCTTTCCAACTCCGCACTTCTCCCTTCCCTCGAGGTAAAATCTAATCCCAAAGTTGACTAAGGCCTAGGCTCTGAACACAACCAGAATTGCTTACCTAGCATTGCCGTCCTTTCAGGGTTAGCAAAATCTTGCCGGAGGTCAGACAAAGTATCAAAAAATCAGTACGACCTTTTCATTGCAAATGCAAAAATATCTGAAGAAAACAAAGGAGAGGAGGCAGAAAAACTTGTTCAGGATGGAGAAAATGCGTTACAAGATCCCATTAAATTTCTTAAGTCCATCGAAAAGTGGTCAGAAGGCATCAGAATGCTAGAAGAAGTAGATATTTCCTGCCAAGAACTAAAACATTATCTTTATATCAACTTAGCATGCCTAAATGTGGCTCCTGACGATCTTAAGAAGACATCTGAGTTGTTAAAGCATTTAAAACCTTTTGTAAAGTTCCTAGAAGACCTGGGTACGAAAGATATCATTACAACTCCAACCAGAAATTTGGTTTCTACTATAAATAATTATGAGCTCTACAGAAAAATCCAAGATGCCTCTATTGGAGGTCTAGACACTGAAGCATTATTCAAGCGTGTTAGCTCTTTAAATGAAGAAGATATAAAGGAGTCTATAAGAACCGTTCAGTTCTATGATTATTCGCATTGCGATTTAGGTGATACAATCAGAGACAAAGTGTCTAAATATTCAGGAGAAGAACTAAAAGGAGAAATCCAAACCACAACAGATCAAGAAGAATTAGACGAGGAAACAAAAGATAATGTGGGAGAACTAGGGGCACAGGAAACTGCAGATAACGCTATTGACAATCTTAGTACTGTTTGTCCTGAAGCTGATTCTTTCAGGCTTGGAGATCTAGAAATAAACAGCTGGGATCAATTATCAATTGATTCCCAAATCATCCCTCCTAGAGATAAAGGCAACAATGTGATCATGAATGTCGAAAAAGTTGTTTATAATGATGAAATACTTGTAGCAAAGTCTCATACATTCCCTTCTGATTTTACAAAAATAAAAAGATTCGAAAATGAAGCAAAAATAATGGCAAGTGCTTCAGAATCTGGGTCAAGTAATTTCTTAAGAGTTTATGGAGCTTTTCACGACGTGGTAAACCATAGAAAAAAGTTTACAGTGGTAATGGAATATTGTGAAGGGGTTCTCACTAATGAAATCAGAGAAAGAAAATATTCTCATAATAAATATTCTGAAGAAGAACTGCAAATGTTTGCAATAAGCATGATCAATGCTTGCTCTATATTGGCAGATATGAAAATCTATCACCGTGATATAAAGCCTGATAACATTTTTATTAAAATAGAAGATGATACAAAGATTTATAAGCTTGGGGATTTTGATGTCTCATTCACCTCAGAAACTACTTCAACAGAAAAAACGGTATCAGCTGGAGTAACAGGGACACCAGATTATTTAGCCCCTGAACTATTTAATTTATATTTAGAGTCTCTAAGACTGCCAACGCACAGGAGAGCAGAATTTGCAATGAGAGCAAGATTAAGGATGAGCAAGGCAGATGTTTACTCTCTTGGCCTGACAATTCTTGAGATGGCTACCTTATCAAGTCCTGGAGGTCATAATTCGTGTGATCAAGAGGAAATAGACAATTATGTAAAAGCAAAAGTTGAGATTCCTTGGGTTAAGGAGCTTTTACTATATATGCTCAAAGTTAGCTACCAGGAAAGACCAGATTTCAGAATGTTGAGAGAGCGGTTTGGAAATGATGCGCCTCAAGCAACAATAATATAAATCATTCATAAAAATTGAAATTTAATTAAATTATTGATGAATTCACTATTATATTAAGCACAGCTTCAAGGAAAAATCTTAATTTATTGTTTTTGATACATATTTAATGAAGTTTATGATTTAAGAAATTATAGAGCGTATAAGAATGAGATTGTATATTTTTTCTTTAATAAATTTATCTTTAGTTAAATTTATTCCTATATTCTTTAGCTTATTTATAGATATAGATATTTGCAGACAGCATAAATTCACTATATATCTCAATTAAATAGGCATTAGTTATTATTTATATCTTATCTAAATTAATAAAGATAGTTTTGTCTAGATAATATGAAAAGGCCAATAAATATTCTTACATTCACTCAGAAAGAAGAACCATTGAGTTTAACTGAAATCAAGCCTATCTCTTTAATAGCCAAAGAGCTTTCTCTTCCAGAACCCCTCACAGAAATCGATCGTAATTACTATTTCAGAAGCCGATTCACAAGCCCTCTCATTTGAAGAGCGGAAAAAATATACAGAGTCAGCGATGGTTTGACTCAGAACTCTTTTTTTAAAGCGAAAACATCTTAAAGACCATCCTTCATATGTATTTGATATTCAGATGCTTGACCAAACAAATCAGTTCGCTAATATCCTTTGCGATTGAATTATTTACAGTCTAAAAAGTGACAAACGGACACAAGCGTTTAGTTTAATAGGAGTCCTTGATAAACTAATTGATATACTCAAAATATGGTGTGATCTGATTTTTCTGTTCTAATAAGGAAACAAGAGCCTGGGACGTGTAGAATAGAGCTCCTGCTATTAGAGAAAGGAATTTATTGAATTAGCCACCACTACTAGGTGGTGGAGGCTTAGACCTTTAGAGTGCCTAGCGGGCTATACTGGCATGCTCGAGAGCCGGAAGGAAGCCATCTAAGGGATTCAAACATCAAGAGGAAGCCTCAAATTTTGATTAAATTTTGAGTGGGTTAGTGAGCAGATTAGCCCCAGAGCGTGACATCGGCGCAAATCCGAAAGAAGTGACGTGGAATAGACACGTGAAACTTAAGATTAACTGAATTAATAAATTAATTGACCCCAAATCCAAGCTAAAATTCAAAGACCGTAGCACATTACGAGGTTGTCTTCAAATTTAGTAAGAAATATCCAGCACTGGTGCTTATTACCTAAAGGAAAAGAAAAATGACCAAGCTATTGAAGCTTGTGAAAAAGCTATTGCTTTGACAGAAAAAAATAACGCTTTTCAAGAATTAGTCTTAGCCCTTTCAATTTGCGGTTATGCAATTTGTATGTCCGAAGATCATAAAAGGGCATTGGACCTTCATCAAAGAGCTTTAGACCTTTTGTCAAATAAATGCAGATTCGAAAATGATAAGGTGAATATTTATATTACTGTATGCTTATATAACACTGCAATAGAATGCGTGCACATGAATATGAGAGAAGAAGCCCAAAGCTATATCATGCAAGCATATAACATTGCACAAGTTAATTTAAAAGCACTTCCTTTGGTCCATACAAAAGTTTTGTGGCTTTATAAAGAGCTGAAAGACCAATCACCACAAAGGCCAGACGCTTTGCCTAAAATTGAAAAGCAAAATGCCTTAATTAGCTCTTCAGATAGCGGAAAAATGCAAAAAAGTACAAAAGATCCAATTAAAATTTCTCCGTCTAAAGCATTACCTCCACATCCATTATTTAAAATGCTTCACTCTAGTGCGCAAGAGAATAAAAATCAAAGGCCAGGGACTTCTAGTGGCCCAGGCGAAAAAAGAATTGGAAGAGACCTATTAATTTCTAACGACAAAAAGCCAAGACCTGTAAGTGCAAATAAGCAAGATTTAATTGATTTAGAAAAGACTAATGCAATTAGCAATGATAAGCCTGCATTATCACTGAAAGAGAAAATTAGAATTAGATCAAAAAAAGAAAAATCAAGAACCAGGATTGAGCCAGCAAAGAAAAATGTGGTAGAAAACATTGGGACAATAAAAGTTAGAAATAACGCTGCAAAAAAGATTCAAAAAAAATGGAGACTACATTTCAGTGAAAAAATTCTAAAAATAATAAAAATCCAAAACTGATATAGAAGATATAAAAATCAACAGAAATTAGCAAGGCTTAAAAGAAGCATTATTTTAATCCAATCTATAATTAGGAGAAAAGAAGTATTTCTGAAAGTTAGAGGTATAAAAAGCCTGAATAAAAATATTTTATCAATTCAAAAATCATACAGAGGACATAAAGACTATTTGAAATTCAAAATGCTTAAGAATAGCATAATGATTATTCAGGCTGTATTTAAAAGAAAGGATGCATTTATGAGTGTGCAAGAAATGAAAAATGATTATAAAGATAAAAATATGAAAGTTTTGGATATTCAAAGATGCTATAGAGGATATAGAGACCGAGAAAAAAAGAAAAAGCTTGAATATGCTTTATTAGCACTCCAAGCTTTATATAGAAGAAAAGAAGCAATATGAGCTGTCCAAGAAATCAGAAAAGTGCGCGATAATGAGGAGGAGCAAAAAGTTATAAAAATCCAAAAGTGTTATAGAGGCTACAAACAGCGTAAAATAACAAAGCGCATTGCTGACTTAATTTTGATACTTCAATCCTTACTAAGAAGGAAGGAAGCCATTCTCACTATAAAAAATTTAAAAAGTGAGGTTTATAATGGAAATCGTGAAGTTATACTCAAAATACAAAAAATTTACAAAGGCTATAAAGAAAGAAAAAGAGTAAAAAATCTCAAAAATAGTATTTTGATTATTCAATCTTTATTAAGAGCAAAATCAGCTTACAGTGAAACTAAAGAAATGAAGCAAAAAGTTATCCTCACACAGAGTGTTGTAAAGGCGCTATTAGTTAAAAAAAAATACAAGCATTGCCGAGATGGGATCATAAAGATCCAAAGTAGTTGGAGAAGATTTATTACACAGAAGCAAATTTCTTCTAAGAATGCTTCAATAAGCAAAATAAAAGCGTTCCTTCTTGGAATTATTATTAGGAAACAGTTAGCTAAGAAAAATCAGTCAGCCATAAAAATTCAGAGCTGATACAAATCCCTAATAGTTCAAAGAAAGCTAAGCCCATGCCAAAGATTTCTCAAGAAATTTATATTGAAACTAATATTGGGAATTTGCAAAGAGCTGAAGAAAGATGCTAAAGAATTTTTATGCATTAAAATTGGACAAAAGGAAAAAGCAGCGATTAAAATTCAAAGCCAATGGAGAAAATGCATTTGAAAGGCAAGAGCAGAAATTATTAAACTGTCTCAAAATAAAGTAAAAGGATTTTTATTAGGAATAATTGCACGAAAGAGATTAAGGAAGCAAAAAGTCGCTGCGATAAAAATTCAAAGCTGAATCAAGGGATTTCTTTATAGGAAAAATGCCCGAAAAGTTCAGAGGTTAAAAAGATTACATTAAAATTGAAACCTTGTAACCCTTAAAAAATATCGAGAATACTTTAATTCTTTGCATTGATAAAATAATTTACACTATAGAATATTTATTTGCATAATTGGCTATCCATTAACTAATACTTTAAAAAATTGCTTTCTTTAGCATTATAGAACTAATAACTATTTACTTAGAAATTTAAATAATATTTATTGGCAAAGCTTTTTGCATAGATTTCAAGATTCTAAAAAATTGTAAAAAGGTCCAAGGTTGGGATTCGAACCCAATGAATACTGCTGAGATGTTCAATATCTTGGCACCCGCCTCCCTGGAGCAATAATTATCTATACCGGAAACATATATAGTTTGTTTCGCATAATTGATAAATCTACTATTTATTATAGGCAAAATCTTACTAATCCTGATAATTAAAGTATCTTGCTAAATTAAAAAAACGCATTAAATAAATTGCATATCCTATAAATTTCTTCTTATATCTAGCAATACACATAATTAATCCATTCTTCTTTTACTTTAAGTAATTTAAAGCATCAATTTATTAATCCCCCCCACCGTAAGTGAATAAAAACCATTAGAAAAATCGCTATTTTTTGCCCAAAAGCCCACCCTCCGTGAGTGAACAAAAATTTTTTTAATAGAAAAATTTTTTATGGGAAAAAAAATTTTGATATATAAGTGATATAGAAGTTTCCTATGTTTGGCGCTGTAAGGCCGATAAATTCTGATCGGAATTTATCGGTAGGTTGCACCAAATCAATGCCTTGGTCGGACCACAAAGCGATTTGGTCGAACCAAAAAATTTTTTTCAGTGGGCAAATCAAGGGCAAACAGTGCCATCTAAGGGAAATTTCTATATCTATTATAATGAAATCTCGAGCTAATTCTGTTTAATTTTAAACAAATTGAGTTTTTTAAAAAACATAATTTTACAAATTAAATTAATATTGCATTCAAATTTTCGAGAAGTGGGCTTTTTTTAAATCTCGAAAAAAAAATTTTTTCTATAAAATTTATATATAAATTTTTTAAAAAACAAAAATTAACCCTCCTCCGTGAGTGAACAAAATTTTTTTGTTCACTCATAGAGGGGGGCGTTAGCTAATTATTTAAAATTATAAATTAACTTCATTTCTTTTAAAAATTATTTAGCACAGCCTTATTATTTCCATATCTTTATTACCCAATAAAAACTAACTCTTTGTTAATACCCATTTATTATATAAAGCCAGTTCAGTTAACATCATCACATAATTTGTCCTATTTATGCGCCTGATGACTTCTAAATTTCTCTTAATTTCTGATAACCGTTCGATAATATATTATGGTCAAAGAAGGGACTGAGCTAACTGAGCCACTTATCCATAAGTCTGGTTCAGCAGCTGAAAAAGACTCATTTAAAGAAGACTACCAATACATTTTCGTCTTCCCCAATCACTTTTCTGAAGACGAAGCTGTAATCGCCCCACTCAACGAAAAAATAAGCATTTCTCTCTGCAAAGAAATTTTTGCCAACACTTTTAAGCTGAGTGAAGAAGAAGGACATTCTGAAAGCTTAGAAATGAAGCTTAAACAAGAAACAAGCCAGCACATCCCACAGCGTCACGCCTGGATCAGCGAGATGTGGAGAGGATTTTCTAAAGAAAACCAAGGAGAAGTGGAATTCAGAAGATTCCTAAACTTGATCATAACTTGCGTCCTCAGAGTGATGCAGGAAGATCTTAAATTAGATTTAAAGCTGTTCTTTTCAAGGGATAAAGATGAAATATTCTGCAAGATCCGCGCCAGTGAGCACAATTTTAAGGTCCAAGCTGATTTGATGGATTATCATTTACAGTTGAAAAGACCTGAAAGCATTCCTAGGTCTGGTTATAGTCTGATTTGCCCTTATGGGAGATTTGAAAAAAATAAAGACGAAGAAAAATCAGGCCCAGTTCTCCAGAAAAAGGTTATCAAAGATGTAGAAAGCAACTATAAGAAGTATGGAACTGATGAAAGACAAGCAAAAACAGGAAATGGGATCACCATGTTTAAATATAAAGACAAAGTAAGAATTCTACTGGCAATGATCAGTTCAGTTATTGACATTGGTGAGCTTTTAGATAATGACATCTTGATCAACCATTTTTGCATACATAATGAAGAGCAGCTGGCTTTCCTCAGAAGCAACTGGGGATCATTTTCTATGTTCTGGAAACCTCAGCCACTCCAAAAAGTCAAAAATTACTTCGGTGAAAAAATCGCTATGTACTTTGCATGGCTTGGGTATTATGTAGCATGGCTTATTGCTCCAGCCATAATAGGGCTTGTAACGTTTATTATCCAACTTATTATGGATAATCTTGATGATAAGGATCAAAAAATGAACCTTGCTGAAATTTCTCTTCTTATATTTTCACTGTCATTAGCATTAGGCTCTACACTGTTGGATCAGCTTTGGATAAGACGTCAAAATCAGCTTTCTTGGATGTGGGGAACTACAGATATCCAAGAAGTGGAACAACAACGTCCAATTAAGATATGGCGTCTTCGTCTGGGCATGGCCTCCCGGCCATGTAGCCTCCCGGCCATGTAGCCTCCCGCCATGTAGCCTCGACTCATATTTTAATTATATCCGGCAAGGTTTTGCCATTTTTGAGATGGACAGCAATGCTAGGTAAGCAATTCAGGCTGTGTGCAGGGCTAGCCCTAGTCTAATTTCAGGAATGGTTTTTTCCTCGTGGGGAAGGAAGGCACGGAAGTTGGAAAGGGGAAGCTCAGCAAAGTCCTTTGGGCCAATCGGGCAACTCCCTAGCGTGAAACTGGGCGTTACGTCCCAGGCTACGTGCTTCCCTTTTTCCCGACAGCGGACCAGAAAAATCCATTTTTTTGGGTTTTTCGAAAAAGCAACCCATGTTACAGGCAAGTAGCTCATCTATGAGCCGTCGAAGTCGGTGACACTTGTCCCGAGGAACATCTTGGTGATCGAAGCGGGTCGTCCCCAGAGACCTTGTAGGCCCGGTGTAACGAAGGCGAGTGATAAACCTGGGGTTGTCACCCCGTAGTGGACGTTAAGCGTTATAAATTCTAAGTAAGTAAGTAAGTAAGTAAGTAAGTAAGGAACAACAACGTCCTACTTATAAAGGGAAATATGGAACTGATCCTGTAACTGGCCGTAAAAAGAAAATTTCTAATAAATCAATATGGGAAAAAATCAAAAGAAGCATTAGTATGTCAGTAGTTTTCATTTGCATTGGAAGTGCAGTTGTAGCTGTTGCTGCGATCATGATTTATCGTGACATTTATGCTAGCTATTCATGGGGTCCGCTTTCATGTGCTGTTATCAATGCTCTCCAAATCAGAATTTTAAATTTAATTTATAGAAGAGTTGCGAAGTTTTTCACTGAGTGGGAAAACTATGAGTATGATACTCTGACTTTTCTATTAATTAGCGTGCTTCTTCTATTCAGCAGATGATTTAGACATGCCTAGACCTGACCTTTTAAATCTAAAAAGCGACTTTAGGAGCCATATCCTTTGCGTCCTTTATATTGATAAGCCATTGAGAATTCCATCAAATGGCTCACCACATGGTGAGAGAGTCTTCATAGGGTAGATTACCTATTTGCTACCTATCTCTGAGCATGATCCGCCCTCTTTTGAAGTTAAAGGCAGATATCCCTATGAATCTTGAAATCTAAAGAACAGAATTCTAGTCTATGTGCCTAAGCTTTCCTTCCAATGTAGCTGGATAAAGGTCAACTGGTAAAACTGAAATCCATAATAACAAACTTCGCTGAGGATGGAATAGTTCTCAAAGGGAATTTCGAATTTTATTATATGAGTATGATACTCAGTACAACGATGCCTTATGCATCAAACTATATTTGTTCCAATTTGTCAACAGTTACGCCTCACTTATTTATTTAGGATTCATTAAATGCTATGGAGATGAAGACAACTCACAGTGTTTAGATGAGCTATCACTTCAGTTAGAAGTCATTTTCGTATTTAATGTAATTTGCAACTTTTTCGAATTAGGGGCTCCTTATTGTTCTAACGCTTGGAGAAAGAGAGCTGAAAAAAGACATTTAAAAGCAATGCATGATTCTGGACATAAAGGGAGAAAAACAATGACTTCTACTGAAAAGCAAGCAAGCTTATCAGAATATGAGACACCATTAGACGATTATATGGAACTCATCATTGATTATGGCTATGTCGTTATGTTTTCAGCAGCCTTCCCAATCGTCCCACTAATTGCATTATTCGTGAACATTATTGAAGTCAGGGTTGACGCATATAAATTATGCTACCTAATGAAAAGACCTTATCCAACCCCTGCAAATTCTATTGGTGAGTGGGAATCTATAGTCAGAACCATTTCTGTTATAGGAGCTTTAACCAATACAGCAATCATTATTTTCACAGCAAATATTTTCGATTTAACTGATTTCGCTACTAAGTGGGGATATTTCATGGTCATTGAGCACGTCCTTTTGGTATTTAAGTTTTTAATCAGCAGACAAGTCCCAGATATTCCTAATGATGTCAAGAAAGGATTGATATGGAGCAATAGAATTTCTGACGAAAAGATCTATGGAAAGAGCAGCGATGTTGACCAGCAAAGAGTCCTCAGAAATTTATATTTCAAGAACAATCCAAATGCAATTAGGGAAAGATCCATACTAGACCCAGAAAAGATTGCACTCACGGATTAATTTAAATAATCCATAGTTTAAGCTAAAATCTAAACTGATTTAATTACGTTTATCACCAATTTTCAGATTATTCAGAATGACTTGTTTGCTGGACTCCATGATTTCTCCCCCTATAATAATTTCATCTAGAATCCCATAAACTTTGTGGAAATTGAAGACCAAATCAAGTTCGCATACATTTCCAAAAAATTGGTCAAGAACTTCTACAAATAAATGAATGATTTCCATTATAGAGAGCTCGTTTTCGTCAATATCAACGCCTACTGAAAAGAAAAGTCCTGCGTATTTTCTGTAAATCACTTTAAAGTTTTTGAATTCAATGAAGTTTGTAAATTTTTGGTCTCTGTTGATGACGAGACGATGAATTTCGTTTTCTGTTTGGCATTTTTCGTCGTGAGGCACATAGGTATACCATTTGGAGAGTCGGGTTTTGCCTTGGCGATTCTGCAAGAGGAGAAATCGAACTACCATTATAAATTATTTGATTAAATTGCTAACTTATTTGTGAGTTTATTATACTGTCTATTAATAAATTGGGATAGCCTGACTTCTTCTTGCTTTTTAGAAAGAAGTTCGTTTTCTTTTTCTAATTTAGATGAATCAGAATCGATTTTAGTTCTGCTCATAATGTTTATAAAGTTTAGCTTTGATACAAGTCCTGGGTCAACAGCTAAGCTGTACTCTTTTTTTATTTTTGGGTTATCTAGCTTCAGAAATTCGATTTTTTGTTTCAATATTTTCATTTTCGGGTTATACTTTTTAGGCTTCCTATTTTCTAATAATTTTATCTTCTTGAGCATCCCAATCTTTTTTTCAATTATTTCTCTTCTTTTAGCTTCACTCTCAGTAAAATCAAAATCGCTTTTATATTCTTCACTTTCATAACTTTCATAACTTTTTTTACTTTCTTCATTTTCTTCACTAACAAATTCATCGCTATAGACTTCACTGCTTTCATAATCATAATAACTTTCAATTGTTTCAGTTCTTATCGCGCTGTCCAACTCTTCTGAAATCTGCGTTTGAATATTTTCCTCATCCATTTTAACTTTATTATGAAATCTTCATTTATAAATAGGGATTTGTTAGAAGTATTGCTTAATAACCTAGAAAGCAGAGGATCGATATATGATGATTAAAGATGTTACATTTATTACCATTTTAAAGCATTTTAGCCTTATTTAGCGTCAAGCAACTTCAAGAGATCAGGATTTGTCGACCAAGCCTTTCTAAGAACTTCAATAGCTTCTTGAACTTTGATAAGCAAAAGAGGTGGGTTCTGCAATAGTCCAAGGAGTTCAGCATTGTCCATTTCAAGAAGCATCCCAGTAATTTTGCCGGCAATCTGTTGGCTTGAGTTCTTAAGGACTTGAGGGTACACAGCTTCGCCAATCATTCTTTTCTTGATATCAGCAGATGCAGCATTAAAGTCACTTATATTAAAAGGTAGCTGAGGCTGTGGGACAGGCTGAGGCTGAGCAGGTGGTGGGTAATGAACAAAAGGCTGGGTTATGAGCATTTGGCTAGGAGCTTCTGCCTTTGGCCGAGCTGCTGCAAATCCAGGGACTCTCATACCTCTGCCTCTCCCCATCATGTTCCCCATCATCCCATACTCTCACATTTGGCTTTGGATTTTTCTCATCTTCATCATTCCTACCAGTTTTGCGACTTCTTCTCTTGGCTTCCAATGAGCTACAAACAGCTTATTCCCTTCTAGTGATGTATCCCTCAAAACAGCCAGTGCTTTATTTGCACTCTCAGCTTTAACATAGCACACATATGCAATCCCTCTCGGAGTCATCTCTTTGATTTGTCGCCCATCTTCAAACTTCACATTTTCTGTCTTTGGAATCAAAACTGATTCAACCTGCCCATAAGTTTCGCAGATTTTCTTCAGTTTTTCTTCATCAATCGAGGTAGGGATTCCTCTGATATAGAGATTTCTCCTTTTCCACTCCTCAATTTTCTTCTGATAATTAGCCTTGTTAATTGCCAGCCTCAAAGCTTTTTTCATATGTGGGACTACAAACCATGTGAAATTTCCTTCAGCTCTTCCATTCATATCACTTGCAGCTTTTCTTGCGTTTTCTGCTGTATCAAAGCAGACGAAGCCGAAATATCTTGGTTGGCCTTGGAATTCGTTTTTCATGATGACGTGAGATGTGATTTCTCCAAAAGTGGAAAATCGCTTGTGAAGATCTTCATCAGTTAATGAGGAATCAAAGCCTCTCACATATAGGTTGCGGTTGTTTGATAGGTCATTTCGCTCTTTCATTGGGACGAATTTTTCAACAATAAGTCTGCTTCCATTAAGCTCCAAATTTTTGGCTGATTCTAATGCTAATTTGGCTGATTCTTGCTTTTCAAACTGGACAAAGCCGTAGCCTCTGGGGCGCTCGTTGGAGTCATAAACTAGCTTTGTAGACAAAATGCTACCATAAGGACTAAATAAGTTATCTAGCTCTTTGCTTGTGACGCCTTCAGGGAGGTTGTTGATGAATAAATTTGCTTCTGGGTCGCGCTCTTTGCAGTATTTCATGACTCTTATGTGCTTTCCTTTGATGTCAAGACCATTCAATTCAACTCTTGCTGTGTTGGCCTGAATTGGGTCTGTGAAACTCACGAAGGCAAAACCTAATGAAATACGTGTATCGATATGCCGAAGAACTCTAATATAAACCACTTGGCCATACTTTGAAGTTGTTTGAAATAGGTCAGATTCAGAAACACTTGGGTGAAGGTCTCCAATAAAAATCTGAGCTCCTTGATTACTTGCTTTTCCTTGGACTTGCATTATTATCCTTAAAGACAAATGCTATAATGGCATCCATTTATCTAAACATTTAGAGCGAAACAATGAGAAGAGGTGGAATCAAGAGATAGGCATTAGAATAACAGTTAATAATTAATTAAAAATCGATTTTAACAGTAATTTATTATTTATGAAAACAATTTGATTTTATTGAACTAAACTAATTAAAACTAAAAAATATCTTGCTTGGTCAAATATATTGCATATCCCTCAAGACTTTTACACAGAATTTCTATAAATGCTTTTTAGCTTTAAGAAATCATTGTAGTATAGTCAAATCATACATTTTAAAATAAAAGGATTTAATGGAAATAAAAAATCATAATGATTAATATAACTTATTCCACAATCATTACTTAATAATATTAATCAATAATCAAATCTTAAAAAAAAACCAAAAAGATGCAAAAATCGCAGAATAAAAGCTCTTTCTGAATCTTTAAATAATCATCTCACTTCTAATAAAAATTATATCATCTCAACTAGGGATGCCCAGAATTGTCTCCATTTACTAAATGTCAGTTAGATTTTTTAAAATTTAAAATAAGTTCGGGGCTCTTTTTTGGGAAAATTATGCTTAATTAATTATGGTTTATCAGTTTATATTTGTGCAATGATTTCATTGATTGTGTTGATGCAGCCAATTTTAGTTTCTGGCACGATCTTCAAGTCCCTCAAAGCGAGATCAACCTTTTTCTTCAATCTTGCGAAATTTATATTTTCAGTCATTGTTTTTGGTGTTTCTTTTTCTATTTCTATTTGTTCTTTAATCTCCCAGCAAACCCTTCTAATTATTTCGTATTTTTGCGGATTTATTCTAAATCGTGCAATTCTGAGATGCTCAATACATTGATTTGTGATCTTGAGCACGATTTGCCTTCTCTTCCTATAAAGTATTTTTGCCATAAGGTGTATATGCGAATTCTGTGCTTGGAAGTCAAGCTCAGTGATTTCGTCAGTCATAATAAGCCTTTCTATACGCTTTCTTGAGTCATCTATTTGCTGCTCGATTGACTGAGTAAGAGTTTGGAGGCATTGTAGCTCTGAGTCCAAATTATCAGATTTTGCGCCTAAAGTCTTAGCGAATGAAGCCCATCTGTAGAGATCCTGCATTTTTCTTTAAATTATATTGATAAACGGATACTTCGCTTGAAGTGTTTTTATGCTAACCTAATATGGTGCAGGACAAAAATGTTCTGTTAGAGATTTTACTTAGACCGAAAATTATTAAAGAATAAAAGCAAAGAAAGAGGTGATTTTTAAAATCTGCACGACTTTGGATACCAGCTAAGAAGTATTGAACTTATATAAAGAGCTTGGCCAAAAAGCCAGTAAGATAAATTAAGCAGATTCTTTATTTTGGATTGCATGCTTCCATAAACTGTAAATGCTTTTATTTAAGTTTGATATGACTTATCCAAAGTTCTTCAGACTGCTCCAATCATAAAGCTAACGATAACCAACTAAGCAGCTTCCATTATTTTTAGATTCCGTAAAAACTAATTTTGGATACAAGGCTACCAGGAATCAATTTAAAAGCAAAATTATTTTGTTAAGCTCTGTTCCTAATAATTCTCTTAATTTTAATTATATTCTTCTTTATAAACTTTCCCAAAGAGCCAGAATTAATAATTCAAAAGTTCAAGCTGACTGTTATTGATGTATTTTAGCTATTCATACATTAATAGAATATTTTTATATATCTTTGCGCAGAAAGCTCATAACACTTCAATAAACACCTCAGTTTGGTTTTATTTTTTGCAATTTTTGATTTATCACAAGCTCATTTGGGCTGCCTCCCAAAGGATATATATTTTAAAAAATGCAATTGTTCTAAAAATAGAGAAATCATAGCATATTGCAAATGGCTTGGAATCCTCCATATTGGCTTAATTTTGGTTATTCGTTATAGCACTCTTGAATAGGGTTTTCTAAAAAATGCTTACCAATCTTAAGTGCTAATAAATAAGTGAATCTTGCTTGCGAAAATCTCAATTCCAATTAATTCTATAATCAACTATAATTTTCAATGAGAACATTTTCTCCTATCTAGAAAAAAATTGTTTCGCTTTTCACGGCTCTTTTATAGAGTTTTGTCTCTTCTATTCAACGGATTAATGCTAAATTTCCCCATTTTCCCATTTATTAGAAAATGTTGTGGCTTTCTCTTTTCTTCACCTCATATGTGTCGGCTCAAATGTGCAGAGTCTTATCAATGCAGGGTGGTGCAAGTTTTGGCTCCTATGAAGGAGGAGTCTTAACCGCTATGGTAAACCTGCTTCCACCTACTGAAGTTCAATACAATGCAGTTGTTGGAATTTCAGCAGGATCCTTAAATTCTCTCCTCCTTGCAATATTCCCTATGGGCCAAGAGCTGAATGCAACCCAGCTGATTTATAACGTGTATTATAATCTCGACGGTGCCCAAGATGTCTATATCGACTGGAAAGGTGGAGTCATTGAAGGATTGACCTTAAGAAGTGGGCTTTATAACAACGAGCCATTGAGAAAAACAATTGCAAAATACTTCACATCGTTGAAAAGGAACATTACCGTTGGAAGCTGCAACATTGGCACTGGAGAATTTATGACTTGGAATGAAACTGTAGGAAATGCAAATATTCAGGAGGCTGCTATTTGTTCGTCTTCAATTCCAGGATTTTTCCCTATGCAAAGCTTCCAAGGAAATAACTATGTTGATGGGGGGACGATTTATTCAAATGATATTTTTGATGCCGTGAAGAGGTGTTATGCTGTGACTGGGAATTATTCTTTGATTACTGTTGATGCGTTAGCATGCTTTGGTGATAAATTAAATACAGCAAAATCTATGCTCTTTTTAGAGTTTGTGCAGAGAAATAGGGCGATGATTAATAAATTTTAGATGCAATAATATATTTAGTAATAGACAGTTATTTTCAGACTATTTATAAGTGTGAATAATTTGAAATCATTGGAAGTGAAGCTACGAGCTGACGAAATCCGCAGCTATGATTCAGGTTTAAGTGAGCTTTATTATGCAATGGAGGCGTATCCAGATGTGAATTTCAGATATTATATCCAGCCTAGCGTTTCACTTGGAAAAGTGCCTTTAAACTTCACCCACGCTGCGTTGATGTACAATTATGATGTCGGTATGAAAGACGCTCAAAATATCATCAACAATAAAATCTTTGCAAGGCAAATTATCAATGACTGGATTGCGAAAAATGGTGGTGTCAATAAGCGCGAAACCATCATTATTTAATATATTCTTAATGATAAGTAGAAATCACTTAAAATTAATCTTAAATGCTATTATTCAAGAGAAAAATTTGATTTTATTCATACTATAATTTTATTTAGATTACAAAAGAGGAAGAAATCGCTTTAAATGAGCTAAAAAATTAAGATCAATATATTTAAAACTTTTATTACATTTTAAATCTTTTTGTTTAATAGATAAGTTAATTAAAACGTTTACACCATTTTTTAAAATGCAAGATAAAGCACCTTCCAGACGAGAAAGCAACTCGCCCCAAGCCCCCAGAATTCCTAAATCAAAAGATGCACTTTTTCTATCAGTTCTTAATAAACTCCCTGCAGAAGAAGACAAGCGCGAAGAGCACAATTTCTTCATAAGAAGAGTAAAGATTATATAGAGAGATATCCCAATAGCTGATCCTTCTTCAAACCCCCGAAACCCTCCTCCAGTAAAAATTCGTCCTCATAAGCCATCAATAACAAAAGGCCCTTCTGAAGAAAACTCTCGAAAAACTTCCCCAAAACCTCCTGAAGAAGAAAATAAACAAATTTACCCTCAGAGAATGAAAAACATTAGGCCAAATCAGCCAAGACAAAAACAATTAAAGCCAGAAAAAGAAGAGCACGCGGTCAACCTTAGCAATTTATCAAATATTATTAATGAAATGAAAGATATGCTGGGAAACATGCCCGTTGTAAACGACGCACTTAATAAGTCGACTGAAAATACTGTCTATAGCAAACGAAAGTTTAGGAAATCTAGACCTTCAATAGCTCAGCCCAGTCCAAAAGCAAATGTTTCGCGTGAAAAAATTTCTCTTCATGATAAAAGCTTTAAGAACTCTGAAAAATTTCGACCGTATTTAATGAAGTCAAAACCAAGCAAAAAGATGCTAGCTCCGAGGTTAAGTTCGAGACACTCTATGAATAGGCCGAAAAGCCATAAATCTCCAAAGGCACTGCCGAATATAAAACCTAAGTCTTCAATAGATATTGAAGCAATACAGAGCTTCTTTATTGATTTCCATGCTAAAAGTAAATTGCTGCTTGGGAATCTGGAAAGAAGTGTACTTGGTGATAATAGTGTTTGTAAGTAATTTTTAATTACCATTTTTAGTTACGAACTTGATTGATTATTATCTTAAGATATCTCTAAGAAATTATTGTCTCATGGGCCCTAAACCTGTCAAAGGATCTGTGCCTAAAGGTCTTCGAAATAGCAAAATATGAGGCTCTGGATTATGTATTGCATAATGGACCCATCCTCTACTCTGTTGGACTCCCAAAGTCCTCCACTCTGTTTCTGTTAATAATCGGCTTCTAGGCATTCTTTTATAAACATTCTTCGGTAAATGCACATGACGGTACTCATAGACATCGTCTTCATACTTTTCTGAATAGTCTATTTCTTGAGGGAAGTGAGGCATTTAAATTCAAAATTATTCTTATCAAAAAATGGAGCTAAATTTTTCTTCTTCTTAGATACCGTTAACAGTAAATTTATTATAACTATTTATTATGAATAGCCTATAAAGAGAATTTTTTGGCCAGCCAAGTTTAAATTTTGTTTGCCTCGTAGTTTTGTAAGCAATGTCCGATTATGCAAAAATGCTCAAAATAAGCTATTCTTCATAAAATTAATATATTTAACAAAGAATGTAAAAAAAAACTTTTATTTGCATCAAAGTAGAGAAATGTTTGAATGCTAATAAATATGTTGAAAAATATTTAAATGAACGCTAATTAATTAATAGCTAAATGAAGCACGCAAGCCTGATACTACTTTTCATAGCTTCATTGGCCTGGACTATGGAAACTTCAAGTTGCTCAAAATTAGTTTGTGGCAGTGCTGGAAGTTCTACTTCAGGAGCTTGTGTAACTGTGACTGATAAAACTGTCACTCTTAACCCTTGCCCAAGTGCCTCATCATGCGGCGGTAATAGTCAATTTTATGGAGCAGCTAATCACACTTCTGCAGATTGTAGCCCTGATTCTTCACCAAGCTCAAGTGAAACTACATGCCCAGATTCCTCTAAAGCAGGTATGCGCTGTTAAATTGGATTCTTATTTTTCTGAGAATTCAGTTATTATTAAACTATTAATATTCAGACATCATAATTTATTCAATCTAGTGCAGTATACCCTAAATACTTATGAATACTGCTGCCAAAATTCAGATTGCTACAGCAAAAATTGTGACTCCTCCAAGCATTGTGTAGGAGTTCCTTCACGTCAAACCTGCTCATCAGATTCTCAATGTGAGCCCAATTATTTTTGTTCCAGCAGTGAATGCATAAAATGTTATAGCGAAGGCGACTCATGCACTGGAGATGTCCAGTGCAAGCTTGGATATGGCTGCAATTACAATGAATGTACAAGATATTGGTCCTTAGATAACGGCTCATCAACACAAAGTGCAGTTTTTTGCAAATCAAACTTCATGTATAAAAACTATTGTGACAGCGCTGATATTTATGTACAATCAGACAAGCTTTCAGATCCATGAAAATGCACAGTCGGGGATACCTGCACTTACAAATATAATTTTAATGGAGCGACTATAGGAACACAAAGCTGCTTATGTGATGGTAAAGGAAGCACAACAGGATATTGCCCAATTTCAAATAGTTTTAATTTGAAAGGATTCGATGATAAGTTTTACCCGAGATTTGCATACACAAATGGAGACTGTGCTGGCAGCTATGGAAGAAAAACGGATTTAGCAAATGATTTAAGTAGACTTGTTTATTGCAATTCTATTGATCAGGATGGATATAATTATTATAGCAGCATGGTATCAATTAAGAAAGCTTGGCCACTTTATAGCTCTGGAGAAATTGATAAATGTGCGTTGGATATGAAAATTTTTGATCCGTCTTATAGTATGGGTTCATGGAGTAGTGGCGAAATGCTTCTAATTTCTAGTTTATTTATGATCTTTAACTAAAATAATTGCTTTCTTCAACTAATTTGCATATATATTCTAATTCAACAGCATTGATGACTTTTATTCTAATGCATATCTTATATATAGCAGAGTCTAAAAATGTTGTTATTTTTCCTTGAATATATTAAAATTTTTTTTCGCCAAATTTTATGACTGATGATTTGAACTCTCTAAAATCTAATGAGAAGACCAGGATTGCGATAAAATAAAAGCTAAACAGTTGTTCTATTAGTAAATAAATCGCTTACTCCTTCATTCTTGATTAAACGTGTCAATTAAAATTTCAAAAAAACCCGGAAAATTACCCCTTAAAACTACTATATATTTTGATAATTGCAGTATTATGGCTCTCTTAAGCAATTCTAATAAAGTTTTTAGCATGTTTACTAATATATTGCATGCTCTATTTTTCCCACTCGTGCCTAAAATATTTTTATGAAAAAATTGTCATTAAAAAATTTTATTTTTTTTAGACATCTTTAAATCACTTGCTTGATTGAGTGATTGTAGTTGATTAAGGATGAAAGGCAGTTATTATAAAATAAGCATAATCAGAAAAGTCATATAATAATGGAACTCGAGCCGAAATATTTGGAACTTATGAAATGCAGTCATTGCAAAAAGTATTTAACTCCTCCAGTCAATATTTGTCAAGCAGGCCATTCTTTTTGCAGTGCTTGCTCTTTGGAAAACAGTCAATGCACCATTTGTCCTTTGACTTCAATGATTTTTCATAATAGTCAAATCGAAGAACTCTTAAAACTCTCATTCTTGGTCTGTACAAATCAGCAATGTGGCCATCTCATTTCTTTATATACTCTGCCGAACCACAAAAAACTTTGTCCTATTTGTCCGTATTTGACCTGCATCTCTGGATGTGGCGAATTTGTTACTGACTTAGGAAATCATTTGATTACACAACATAATTGAAATCAAACGAACATAGAAAACTCAGTTGTATTTACAGCAACTGAAACTGAATGAAATACGAACTATGAATGGCCTCTTTCTGTTGGCCTATTAGAAAAGTATTCAATTTTAATAGCAGCCAAGACAACTAATAAAATGATGCATCTGTGTATTTATAATTTAAGCACAACCGACCTAATTATCAAAGCAAAAGTGATAAAAAATACAGGAAGGCTAAAATATAAAGGACTAATCCCAGGACTGAAAGAGTATATGAACTCAGACTCTAAATGACCCCACTTCAACTGTGAAGTAGCTGTACTAATGAAGAGCTTTGCAACAGCTGGAGCAGCCCCTAACCAATTTCAAGTTAGTGTAGATATACAAGTGATTGAAAAACCACAAATTTAATAATTACAGTAAACAATAAAAAAATATTTTATTTACAAAAATCATTAACTCCCCCCACCCCCTCCGTGAGTGAACAAAACCATTTGAAAAATCCCTATTTTTTGTCCAAAAGCCAACCCTCCGTGAGTGAACAAAAATTTTTTTAATAGAAATGAAAAAAAATTGATATATAAGTGATAATTAGCATAATGAAATCTCGAGCTAATTCTGCTTAATTTTAAACAAATTGGTTTTAAACATAAATTTTATAAATTAAATTAATATTTGATTCCCAATTTTGCAAATTAGAATTTTTTTAAAATTTCTAAAAACAATTTTTTCAAAATTTTTGGGTAAATATGCCAAAATTACAGTAATGTCATCAACAGTCGAAGAGTCTTTTTTTATCCACCTAGACCATGCGAGCGCAGATAGCATCTCTGTAGCTTGTCTTACGTCTCCTTTAAACTTGTAAACATACTCTACAGCTTCTTGGTTTGAGATGAATTCCCATACCCCATCACTGCATATTAATACAAATTGATCCTCTTCTTCGACATCAATTTCATAAGTTTCTGGTTCTGAAGAAATCCCAATGCTTTGAAGCATTGTGTCTCCTAATGCTCTTGTCATTGATAGCCCAGGGCTGTCTTTTCCTTTGAAATACACCCTTTCTGCTCAGTCATTTTTTAATTTTTTTACTTCTCCTCCAGCTCTTTCAATTCGATGTTTTTCATCTGCTTCTTCAGGCTTATGGTCTCTTGTTATTGGATGAGCAATAATTTTCCCATTTTCTAGTTTTGCGAGGACGGCTCTTGAGTCTCCTACATTGGCTACTATAAGTTTATTTTTTTGGTAAAATACAATAGTTGCAGTTGTTCCTGATAAAATGCAGTTAAACTCAGTTTCTGGCTTGTCACATACATCTATCAGCTGTTGCTGGCATGACACAAATGTATCTTTTATTGCTTGTTTAGGATTTTCTGCTCAATCTGGATGAGCAATCATTAGGTTTGGCAATCTGCTGTGTACAAAATTGGAAATATCATGCCCGTACTGACCATGACCATCATATACACTTAGCAAATAGCTCGGCCCATCTATAAGTATGCAGTAGTCATCTTGATTTGGCAGATCAGGCTTCATTCCTTTTCTGCAGTTGACCCAGATTCCTGCACTTTGTAAACAAGTTGTTTGAATTTCGCCTTCTATTTTCATGCCTCGTTCTTCAAACCCTTTTTGAATTTCTGTTGAGTATTGTCCAAGAAACATAGACCTTTGCCTAATCAATAGCAAAGTGCCATGATCCCCTTGCTCAACATTTTGGAGCGTGTACTTCCTTTTTCTGACTTTTCTTTTTGTTGGGATTTTTGAATCGTTTGCATCAGTTAGTTGCTCAACTTGTTTTTGGGAAAATTCCATTGTAAGGCGAAGCTTGTTATTTCTGCTAGCATTGCTGTCGGAAATCTCGGCCGGTTTTATACGTTTTGATTTCGCGACACAGCTACCCATATTGAAAATATTTTAATGCAATGAGCTGTGGATCAAAATGAATTTTAATGATATGTAATAAATGCCGAAAAATAGCTGTAATCAATAATTGAAACTAGTTAGCTTTAGGATTAGATTTAGGGCTAACTCCCCCCCATTTAATAACGAGCAAAACCGTCAGTTTTTTTTTTCCTAAAAATTTTTCCTTACTCCCCCCCCCCCCTCCGTGAGCGAACAAAAAAATTTTGTTCGCTCACGGAGGGGGGGGTTAATTTTTTTTTTAAAAAAAATTTATATATAAATTTTATAAAAAATATTTTTTTCGAAATTTAAAAAAATCCTAATTTGCAAAAATTGGGAAGCAAATATTAATTTAATTTGCAAAAATTTATGTTTTAAAACGCAATTTGTTTAAAATTAAACAGAATTAGCTCTAGATTTCATTATACTAATTATCACTTATATATCAAAATTTTTTTCCATTAAAATTTTTTCTATTAAAAAAATTTTTGTTCACTCACGGAGGGTGGGTTTTTGGTCAAAAAATGGCGATTTTTCTAATGGTTTTTGTTCGCTCACGGAGGGGGGGGGGGGAGTTAGGCTCCATTTAATAACGAACAAAAATTTACTATAAAATTTATATGTGCTAATTAGTCTCTACAGTTTACTAATTTTAAGTAGTTAGAGTAAGATAAGGACAGTATAATCGAGCAAAAAATAATAAATAAGAGCTAATAAGTTACTAATGGCATAATCTTAAGCTGGTGCTTACTCCCCCTCTCACTGAGCGAGCCAAAAAATCTCGTTCGCTCACGGGAAGGGGGTTAATTTTTTTTTTGTAAAAAAGTTTTATAGAATTTTTTTTTCTTCGAAATTTTAAAAAAATCTTGATTTGCAAAAATTGGGAAGCAAATGTTAATTTAATTTATAAAAATTTATGTTTTTAAAACGCAATTTGTTTAAAATTAACCAGAATTAGCCAGAGATTTCATTATAATAATTATCACTTATATATCAAAATTTTTTCCATAAAAATTTTTTCGAAATTTTAAAAAAATCCTAATTTGCAAAAAATTGGGAAGCAAATATTAATTTAATTTATAAAATTTATGTTTTAAAACGCAATTTGTTTAAAATTAAACAGAATTATCCAGAGATTTCATTATAATAATTATCGCTTATATATCAAAATTTTTTCCATAAAAAAAATTTTTCTATTAAAAAAATTGTTGTTCGCTCACGGAGGGTAAGGATTTATCTAATAGTTTTATTAGCTCACGGAGGGGGAGAGAGTTAGCAATAGTTATCTTTTCGCCTTCATTTAGGCGATTTCTCTTTCTGTTGTCATCATTTGACTTTTTGTATTATTAACCCTTTAATTGAAATTTTTTATATAAAATCATTGATATTTAATATAAATTTTATATATTTTTTTTTTTCAAAAATTTTATAAGTTAGATCCCATTTAATAACGAACAAAAAGATGTTCGTTTATTAAAATGGGGGGGAGTAAGAAGATCAAAAGTAAAAAATGGTCTATTTAGATAAATTATTCAATTTTTATAATGATTCTTATAAAATGTTTGGATGTGTTAAGATTAATAAAATAAATCTTTATAAAGTTTTGATTTATTAAAGATAATATGAAATATAACTTCTATTACCCCAACCCAAAATTAAAAAATTTCCATTAATTACAATGCAAGATGATAGAAGCTGCTCGAGTGATAAATCTTCTTCAAGGACAAGTTTATCAGAAAATAAAACCATAAAGAAAAGTATAGTTGAAAGAAGAATGGAAAAAATGTTCAAAAATAATCCGATTTTCTTGAGACGAAACATAAAAACTTCTCGATTTCGTGGGACTCAAGTTCCTGAATATGAAGTTAGGATGGAAAAAAGAACTGATAAATTTATTTCCAAAAGAATAACAGGCTTAAAATGCACCTTATGCAATTTACAATTAAATTCATTTGAGGCCTTAGTTTTTCATTATTATTCTTTACACACTTATTTATGTTTTTTTGACATGTCAATATCCCCTCATATTATTTATTTATTTCTTCCAAACCCAACACCTAATAGAAAAAATATTGTTTTAATTGACAAAAGGTCATTATTGATAAAAATCACAGAAATTGTTAAGAGATACAACTTAGAATCTACCACCATTCCACCTTTAATCAAGTCTAAAATAGAGAAAAATTTTGGAAAACAAAAAGACAAAAAGCCCAAAAATAAAAATATGTCAAAGCGTATCTATTTTCACTCTATCACTGGCGAACCTTTTGATCCAAATGAAATACAAGTCGACTCGGAAGAAGAAATAAACGATGAATGAATAAGAAAAAGTGAAGAAAAAGAGATCAACAGCTATGAAAACATGAATATCGAAGACAAAGAGTTTTTTAAACTTTGAAATTCACATATCCATGATAACTATAAAATTCCTGCAGATTTTTTGATGAAAGATGCATGCCTTACTTTCATAGAAAAATATCAACTAGGGATAGCTAGCTTCAGAACACAGCTTACTTTGCATATAATAACGATGTGGGATTACAATATCTTAACTGGTGATGATATGCTATATATAATGCAAAAATTATTATTTGCAATTGAAAATCAATAATAGCATAAGATGTTAATCGAATCCTATTTCAATATTAATTTCTTTGACTAAATTATATAAATGGTTCTGTTATTTTAATGAAATAAATATTAATATGAAATTATAAATTAATTCCTAAATTAATAGCTGCATCAACTTTCCATGCTTTAGGGAGAAATTTTGGACTCATAGTTTCAATAAAATTTACTCTCCATCTATTAATAAATTCCTGCAAATCTCCCACCTTTTCTAAAACTCTAATCCCATGCATATTGCTACTTTGCTTTTTTCAGTTCACATCTCCATGCAAATTTAAAATCTCTTGAGTATTATTTTCTTGAGCTAAAAATTCAATTAGGCCATTCTTATTTTCATTAATATCACATTTTAGTTTTTCTTCAACAAGAAGCTTATACTCTTCATTTCCATTTAAAAAGTCCATAACTTTTGCTTCTAATTCATTTTTTTTATCATTTGGCATTTTTTCTCCATGTTTTAGCAGCTGAATGCATACTTTTTGAGTTGATTTTAAGTCTCTATTAATCTTATGCATTTCTCCAGTTTCATATAAAGGAACATTATACTCAACTGATATTTTTTGCTTTAAAATTTCGCTAAATTTATTAGCTTGTTCATGATGAGGGATGCATAATTTTACAACATCATGACATCTATGAGACTTATAATTATCTGGAAAAGCTTGTCTATATAATAGAGGAACAACGTGATACTTTAAATAGTCTCCTTTAAACCCACACACTACGCATTTTTTCTTTTTTTCTACTGTATAAGCTGATGGATGAACTGATATGTCAGAATATCCATTACCTTTAGGCTCGAAATTTAGTCTGATTATTTGTGGGTCTTTTTCGATAAGAGTTGCAAGCCCTTTTTCTAAATATCAATTTGATTTAGATTTAGAAGCGTAGCAAAGCACACTGCCATTAGGTGCTTGGATTTCATAATTTTCATGGTCTCTTGTCCCTTCAGGGGTTTTACCAAATAGCTTGTTTCTATTGTTAATTTTTTTATTATTTCTTTGATTTTTGATATCATCATTTCCTATTAATTTGTATGGAATTTCTAAACCTTTTGCTATTATTTCAAATATATCATTTACTGAGCTTTTTATTATAGGAATCTTGGCGCTATCATTGATTAATTTTTTTAACTGCTTTAAATTTCTGGGCCTTTCAACTGCAATATTAACCAATATATCTGTAGGACACATATAGTGGCAGCTTTCATCAAGCTCAGCTGCTATTCTATCTCTTAGTTTAAAAAGTTCAAATAAAATATATTGTGTTTGTGCATCTAAAGGTTGCTTGCAATATTTTTTGAATGCCTTTTCACATATTTCACTATTAATTTCTTTTAAGAAATATTCGTTTTTGCATATTTCATTTGTTTCTTTCCTTATTATCCTCAGCTGCTCCTCTGATAATAAATTTGTAGTAATAGACATTAAATATATCATATAATGGGAATCCCTAGCTGCATATTCTATCATTTCTTTCTTTAAAGGTCTCAGCCTTCAATCAGAAGTTTGAAATTTAATTTTCTCTTCAGATGTCATTTGATAATTACAGTAAGCGCTCCATAAGGAATTTAAGCCTAAATTTTTGAAATTTAATAGTCTCGCTGCTATTTGTGTATCATATACATTTACAATACAAATCCCAAAGTCTCGTTGAAGCCATTGTATGTCGTTACTGCAGGCATGCAAAACTTTGCAAATATTTTGATTTTCTAAAACAACTGAAAGCTCAGGGATATATTTCCGAACTTCCCACCCTTTAAATTGGACCAAATATAGGTAAATTTCCATTTTTGGGTACTTTAACCCTCTTTAATTAGAAATTTTTTTGGTGAAAATTCTAATTTTTATAAAGTTAATTTTGACCTAATTACTGGAAAACGTGCAACTAGAATATTATTTTAAACGGCTTTCACACCGAATGGTTTTAATTTTTTAAATTAATTATTCTAAAAATAAATTAAAAACCAAAATATTTGCATTCAATTTATTTTTTTTTTAATTTTATAAAAAATGTTTAAAAATAAAAACCTTTAAATTTGGAACAGGATTTGCTGTTTCAATTTAAAGGGGGAGCAAGCTTTATTGCATCAAATAAATAAGTGAATTCAGGAGTAGATATTTGTATTAAGCAAATAAACCCTAAATAAGATCTTAATCTATGCTCTTCTACATCTAAGCCTAAAACTTCATAGTTTTTTAATATGTTTAATGCTTCATGAAATTGCTGTTCTTCTGTGACTAAAATTATTGTTGAAGTATCAAGGTGTTTTAATTCATAATTAATTTTTGAATAAGGAGTAATAAAATTATCTATAAGTAAGTTGAATTCTGATCTCTTCTGAGGCGATATCTTTGATAAATGATCTTTATAAAAGCCTATCGAATAATCTTTGAAAAATTGCTGCGGTTTCTGGTGAATCGTATGATTTTTTCTTCGATAAAAAATGACATATGCTAGAATGATCAAAATTATTGTAAAAATAATTGCAAGCATTTAATATTAATTCGATAATTTATATGTTTTCCATATTTATTTGAAGTCCATTTTGGGAGATAGACTTCATATTGAATTATAATAAATATGTGATAGAGATTCAATATGATGAAATAAACCTTCTTTCCCCGTATGAAAAATGATTCGAACGAAGTTCTGAAAATTATATATGTATAAGCTTTTTAGCTTAATTTTTAAGCTCAATAAGCACTAATAAAGAATATTATAATATTAAAGCTTAAGATAGTAGTAAATGTTATAAGGAAGAATGAAAGCTTATAAGACTTGAACTCAGGCTGCTTATTTATTGCAGATTGTGATAAAGGTGATGACTTAGAAATTAGACTTTTATATATAATTAAATTTCTCAAAGGCTTGATTCTTATAAAACTTTAAGCTTTTTTATTATGCATTAGATATCCTAGCCCAAAAAACAAAGAAAAAGCAATCAAATCGAATATTGATTTAATTATTTATGAATTATGATTTAATTCAATATGTCCTCTGCTGATTTACAGCAATACTTAAAAGAAACTCGTGAAAACCGACGACATCTTATCCAGCTTGCCAAAGACTATCTTAACTCAGAAGATAGCAAACTCTCTGATAGGAAACATAAATCAAAGCACCGCAGAAATAAATACAAAGATCATATATTTCCTTCTCTGAAAAATCTAAATAGCCACAAAACACAGTTTTCTGAAATTTCAGTGATAAAAGAAGTATCAAAATCAAGCACACCTGCGAATAGTCGATCTTTTATAGAGAAATCATTTATTACGCCAAAATTAAAAGAAAAGTATGAAATTATGGATTCAATATATTCAAAGAGACTCAAACGAAGAAATTCGAATTATTTATTTCCAACTCCTGATAATAGAAACAAAATAATAGCGATACCTGAAAAAATTATCAAAAATAAATCAAATTCGCCCTCAGAAAGTATAAGCCAAGGCTGTCACTCACACAGATCTCTCACCCCAGAGCTTGAGCAGAATTTAAAAAATGCAAAATCAGATCCATTCTTATGCATTCAGCGAAGAAAAATTCATATAAAAGAAAAACTGTTACTTAAGTCCCCATCAAACTTATCTTACATTAATTATTATAAATTGTTATAAGTAGCTAACAATTTCTCTAAACATTCCATCAGGAATCTTATTAATCCAAGAATTTCTTGATTTAAGCCTGACGTATAAAATTCCTCTTCTTCTAATTAAATATCCTAATCTGGTAACAAAAAATTCGCATTTTGTTTGTGAATGGCACATAGAAACAGCGACATGGAGTGCTTTTCGACTGATTTCTATATCGTTTATAGCAACCCCAAAGTATTTCCCATTTATAAGAAATTTAATTTTTCCTTTTGCTGTGTCAACGAGTAACCCCACAATTCCTCCTTTACCAGAATATTGCAATTGAGGGAAGTTAAAAGATCGTGCATTCATTTTATGGTTGATAAAAATTCCTCAACTATTTTCTTCATCAGAAAAAAGAAATCTCATAGAGCCTAAGGGCTTTTCTTCTATAATGCCTATCTCAACTTCATAATTTAAGCTAGCTAAATTTGTGTGAAAAATCTCTATATAGCTTGTAGAGTTTAAGGGTAAAGCTTGTTCAGAAATAAGTGTGATTACATTTATATTGGTTTTAAGCATGGCAGATTTCGCATTATTTTCTATTTTAAAATTGCTGACTCCCCCCCCCCCTCCGTGAGCGAACAAAAAAATTTTGTTCGCTCACGGAGGGGGGTTATTTTTTTTTTTTAAAAAAAATTTATATATAAATTTTATAAAAAATATTTTTTTCGAAATTTTAAAAAATCCTAATTTGCAAAATTGGGAAGCAAATATTAATTTTAATTTGCAAAATTTATGTTTTAAAACGCAATTTGTTTAAAATTAAACAGAATTAGCTCTAGATTTCATTATACTAATTATCACTTATATATCCAAATTTTTTTCCATTAAAATTTTTCTATTAAAAAAATTTTTGTTCACTCACGGAGGGTGGGTTTTTGGTCAAAAAATGGCGATTTTTCTAATGGTTTTGTTCGCTCACGGAGGGGGGGGGGGGAGTGAGAATTTCATCATTGATTTTTCATTTTAATTC
Organism: Blepharisma stoltei; assembly: GCA_914767885.1. Lineage (NCBI taxonomy): Eukaryota > Ciliophora > Heterotrichea > Heterotrichida > Blepharismidae > Blepharisma > Blepharisma stoltei. The sequence continues at coordinate 518,176 of CAJZBQ010000052.1, forward strand.
AGGGGTGCAGCAGGATTCTTTAATTATATTGTCGAAATAAAATCGTGATATCATTTCTGGGCCTTTAACAAACCTATCATTCAGCAACAAATTGCTATACTCTGTATTCGACGGTTCATCTATATCTAACAATCCTTGATAATTTTTTATAAATTTGAACGAAAGAGCTGTTAAAATTAACAAAGGTAGAGATAAACAAAAGAAAATGCTAATAACCACATCATAAAATTCTTTCTGTTTATCTGTATTTTCGACTCATATTATAATCAGAAAAGATAGCCCAGTCAAAACGTTTTGATTGATAAGGAGGTATCCGTTTATTTTCCTGATCACTCTAACATGTAAAGCAGCATTTCACATAAAAGACACATATAAAGAGTACCCAACTCCTAAAATGAAAATATCAATTACAGCTAAATAAAGCATTTTCAACCAAGATGCCAAAGCAAAAATAAGAATAGACAAACTAATTATAATAATTGAAAATAAAAGCACTAATTTTCTATTTGAGCCAGAAGAATTTCATTTATCAAAAAAGGGGACTAAAATTGCGATAATAATATGGAATGTGCAAATTATAGATTCTATTTTTAATCAATAAAAAAAACTCCTGTTGCGAATAGTTATTCTTTTTTTTATTAAAAAATTCACTAATCCAAACGCATATATTTCTATTTATTTTGAATAGTATATCCGGATTCTATATTTGATATTTCAAAAGTATATTGAAAATATCCATTAGAAATATTTATAAACATAAATACCGTTGCATAGATCAAATAGAAAGCAACCTTAAAAGTCGAGTACTCTCGATTATTCATTCTAAATAGCTCTTTTCTAACTCTATAGACAGGAGACATTGATTTAATTGAATAGTCGCATAGCATGTCATCTCTTTTCATGTCATATTTGAATAACTTGCAGCCAAAAATTAATCCAGCAGAGCAAATGATAAGAGCAATGCTTAAAGAAGGGACTAAACCGACTGAGTTAGAAATTATGGGCAAGATGATATAACTTAATGAATTTCCCATCCCAAAATTCATAAAAAATACAAGTCACTTTCTTCTTTCTTTAAATCATAGTAAAACAAGGGTTAGAACTGCCTGATATTGCACTTGATAAAACATACCAATAATAAGTCTACCAATAATGCAAACTCAAATAATTTGATTATGGAGTCCGATAGCGACTATATATTGTCCAAAAATAATCCCAGTTGTAAACATAATAATGCTTTTCCTCAATCCAAATACATCAGTAATAATCCCTCCAAACATATTTGAAAACGCAATCCCATAATAAGTATAAACGTAAAAATAAATATAAGTCAAAGCACTCATTTTGCATTCTTCCATAATCTCAACTTGTAACGCAGACGGCAAATCATAAATAAAGCTCGAACAAGCCAATAAAAGCACTACAAAAATGAAAAACTTAATCTTTTCTTTTCTGCTGCAAGGATCTTCGTCCTCGATTTCTAATAAAGGCCTTCTTTCCATATTAATTATTATCACCAACTAATTAAATGATTTTTAATTAAGCCTCCCACAAACTATTGTTGAATGAAAGGCCTCAGGGGCTGCTCCAAATCTAATGGCTCGCCTGTAATTCTATGATATAAATCAAGAACATCCTCGCATGCACTTTCAAAGTGAGAAGTTGCGTCATAGCTTTTTGAGACAAAAATATTATCAGCTCTTCCGTCATCGACTGGCTCATAAGTGTCATAGACTCTTATAAAAGTCTCTAGAACTTGTCCTAATAAATCAAAGGCAATTTGAAGCTCACCTTCTGGAGAATCAGTTTCTACTTGGGTGCTACAAATGGCGATATAATAGCCTTCAGCGCAGACAAAGTGAGCGTAGCTGACACAGCTTATATAAATATCGTTATGTCTGCCTGTTTGACGTTGAGGAATTATTTATTACTGTAGTATATATGAAATTTAACCTAATTAGTAAAATAAATAAATTTTATTATAAAATAGCATATAATTTGGCATGAAGCTGCATCACCTGTATTAGGAATTGGGTGATTTAAAATACAGATTGCTCTGACTACTCTTCCAGTTGGTCTTACTTTCCCAATATTTAGCACATAAGTCGGCTCGCATAGCACAATTGGAGCTCTTGCAACTTCGTCGCCACTTCTAACACCTACCACTTTTCCTTCTTCTCCAATAATAATTTCATCAATTTCTTTATTCAGCATATAAGTTCCTCCATAAATGGCAGAAAGTCTAGAAAATCCCTCAGCTATTCCTCCTATACCATAAACAGGGTAAAGGAATGGGGAATCTCCATATAGTCCAGCACTGTCCATATAAAGTTTAATTTTTAGCATAACTTCATGGCTTGGTATTTCTAAGAACTCATCACTAGTGTATAAAGCAACAGCATGACCAATAAAATCAATTGTATTCTGTTCCAAGCCAAAATTAGCAATAAGATCTTTGAATGGCAAGGTTCTTAGTTGGAGGCCTTTATGAGTTTCTACGTTTTCAGGGTCGTAGTTCTGAATGAATTTAAATAGCTTTTTGCATCTTTTCTTTTCAAAAAGTCCCATTAGGTCGCTTTTTAAGGCTTCAGAATCATTCCCAGGGACTTTGTAGATTTTTGGCCTAGATTTGCTGAAAATTCCTCCAGAACTGGTCTGCATAACAAAAGAGCCATCAAGGGATTTCCATTCAAGATTATTGGCAACTGATTCAGTGTGAAGGATAAATTTGACTAGCTTCCCATTAGCCATTGTGAACTTAGGGATTAAGTCAATGTTCCAATCACGGTTTTCTCCAAGGTGAGCTGGAGGTTCAACACCTGGACAAAATGAGTTGTAGAGATTGGATAAATTGAGGGAAGCTGTAAAACTTCCGTAAAAACCATTTTTATCTAAATGCAAGACCTTTCTGCCTTGTGCGGAGAATAATCCTGCAAGAATGCACTCAGTTAGCCCAGTGCCTAGAACTATTACATCATATACTTCTTCCATTTATAATTGGCGAAGCAGCCCTTTTAATATCACGATTTTGTTCTACCAAAGTAAATATGAAAAATATTTTAATCTCCCTAAATTCTGATAAATCCTCTAATTTACTTTTAAATCCATAAAAATGTTAGTTAATAAAAAAAATGCTTTGCTTTTTCTGATCTGTCTTTGCATTATCTTTATTAGTCTGTCTTTGTTTTAGAACTCATTCTTTTTATTACATATCCAATAAATTAAAAAGATAAAATTAAAATGGGTTGCTGTATAAGTAAACCAGGCCGAACCCAATCTATACATATTTCAATACCTCAATCCAGGGGGCCTACACAAGAGATTCCTGAACTTCCTCGCTCAAGTACCCTTCCTCACCGTGCAAGAGCAAACGAAAATCCTACATATTTTATATGTCCATATTGCCTTGGAGAGTTTCGTGAATCAATAACTCTTCAAGGGTTCACCGACCACTTACTTTTCTGTATAAGAAACGGTCCAATTTCAAATTCAGCGCCGAAAAAACAGTTCTCTCACCTTTCGAAAGAATCGCCTTATATTACCAAGATTGAATGGTTCCGTGACCAAATAAATGGGATCAGAATTCCATGGCAATCTGAGTCTATGAAACTAATAATACAAAGAGATAATTTCTTGATAACGTCAATGGCTCATTTGCTTACATATACAATCCAAGATCTGCATAAAGAATTCCAGATTACTTTTGAGGGTGAATTAGGGATGGATGCTGGCGGGGTTCTTAATTTTCTGTCTTGAAGAGCAAATATAGTTGATAATTCTAAATGGCCAATTTCTTGAATAAACAAGAAATGTTTATATATAAATTAATTTAAATAAATTTATATATAATTAATTATTATAATAAATGCAATTTTTCTGCTATTACTCTTAAATCTTATGCTGGCTTTATATATATTTTTTTACACAAAAGAAAAAAAAAACCTCAAAGATCTTGATCACTCTCAGTTTAGAAAGAGTTAGAGAATGATTGACATTACTGATGAAAACTTTGTTTTCAACTGACCATGGTCTATTTCAGTTTACTAACTCAAAGTGCTTGAGTTATACTTTTCCTGACGTGATCGATAAAGCAAGAAGTGACGAATATGTTTTTATGGGGAAATTAATGGGAAAAGCTCTGTTCGAAAATATCCCAATTAATTGTCAGCTGTCAAGAATAATTTTCAAACACATTGTTGAAGAAGAAATTGTGTTAGGAGACCTAACTTTTGTAGACGAGGATCTATACAGGTCTTTGATTTTTATAAGAGAAAATCCTATTGAAGACGTATTTTTTGAAACTTTTCAAGTCCAAAAACCAAAGGATAAGTTCATTCTCAAAGAAGGTGGAGAAAATGAAAAAGTTACTGAAGAAAGCAAGCAGGAATATATAGACCTGCGATTTCGATTTGAAACCCAAGATTTAATTAAACAAGGCTTAGAACTAATAATGCAAGGCTTCTATTCAGTTATTCCAAAGCCTTTGATAATATTTTTCACAGCCGAAGAGTTAGAGCTTGCTTTGTGTGGGCTTCCTTATATTGATATCCAGGATTGACAAGAGTTTACAGAATACCGTGATGAGTTTTCAGTAAATCATCAAGATGTCAAATGATTTTGGGAAATCATAGAAAGCTTTACTCAAGAGCAGCTTTCTGATTTATTAATGTTCGTCACTGGAACCCCTAGACTCCCAGTTGAAGGTTTTTCTTCTCTTACTCCGCCCCCTCCGTGAGTGAACAAAACCATTAGAAAAATCGCTATTTTTTGCCCAAAAACCCACCCTCCGTGAGTGAACAACATTTTTTTAATAGAAAAATTTTTTATGGAAAAAAAAATTTGATATATAAATGATAATTATTATAATGAAATCTAGAGCTAATTCTGTTTAATTTTAAACAAATTGCTTTTTAAAACATAAGTTTTACAAATTAAATTAATATTTGCTTCCCAATTTTTGCGAATCAGGATTTTTTTAATTTCGAAAAAAATTTTTTTTTATAAAATTTATATATAAATTTTTTTAAAAAAAAAATTAACCCCCCTCCGTGAGTGAACAAAATTTTTTTGTTCACTCACGAAGGGGGGAGTTAGAACTATAAGAGGAGATGCTGCAAGATTTACGCTTGAGCCAATGAATTATGAAGAAAATAAACTGACGCTACCAAGAGCTCACACTTGTTTTAATAGGCTTGATCTGCCAAGATATCCATCCAAAGAAATTATGGAAAAAGGACTGCTTTATGTGCTGAATAACCATGCTCTTGGTTTCGGAAATGAGTAATAATTTATAATATTTTAATACATTTTTGGCAATTATTTATATTAAAGCAGCCTCTTAAGCCTTGACGGTGAAAAATGCCTCTTCACTCTAGGCAAAAAATGTTTTTCTGAAAAAGCTGGTGGGAGTATAGTAGGAGTCACAAGATCTAAGCTTGTTAAATGCAGTTTAGTTTCAGAGCTGTCTAAATCAGTAGGTTTTTTCTTTAGTTTAGAATACACAGACCACCTGGTTAAACTTACTAATGATTTTTGTGATAAATCTGCAGTATCGTTTAACCTGATCTCACTTGACTGTTCTGCATCTGATAAATCTCTGTTATTGTTTGGTAATTTCGGTTTTATTGTTGTAAGGTGCTTTAGTAGAGGACTTGTAGATCTTGTGCGGGATTGTGGGGTAATATCGTTATATGAGAAATATTGCTGATGAAGCTCATTTGAAATTTTATAGGTTTTGAGATTTGGCTTGGAAATTGTAGAGGAAATGTTTGGAAGAGGTGTTAAAGCTTTTGAAGAAGATGGGGAGTTTTTGTCAGGAGAAAGGGAGAGTGGAAAGCCTAGACCTAGAAATGGGGACTGCGGAGGTTTCTCAGGAGATGGAGTTTTAGATGGCTCAGAAGTTTTGAATTTTGGGTTTGGAGATTTGGAATTTGATGTGAGTCCAATTAAATCGTTAATGCATTTTCTTTGCAGATCTGCCTTTAATGGAGATGGCTTTTCTTTATGAGTGTTATAAGAGCTCTGATTAAGATACGAGGTTTTAACACTCAACTTTTTATTGATCATTATAATTTTTTCATTTTTTATGATATCATGCTCTTTGGATTATAATTAAAAAAGTTGTAAGTTTGCAAGTGAATACTTTTAATTACCATAAATACTCTTTTTTATAAATAAATCAAATTAGTGTCAATAATAACTGCATCGAATATTTATTATCAAAAAATGAATTTATAATTATTACTGCATCAGCTTAAATGCTTTATATTTTTATTAAAAAAAATAGTATTGATAATTTTTCAAATTAAAAAAATTAAATTCTAATGAATCATATGCTGATTTAATATAAAAATTTGTAGAGTTTGTAAACCCATTTTAATTACAAGTATCCTATTGAAAACTATTAATATGGTTGAGGCTTCTGATACACCACTTCAAAAACTTTCTCTTACTCACCTTCGTGAGAGAGCAATATTATATTTTATCATAAGAATAAAGTTTTTTAATATAAATTTTATAAGAACATTTTTCTCTGAAAATTACACATATAAATTTTTTTTTTCAAATTTACAAAAATTTGAAAGGGAAATACTAATTTAATTTAGAAATTTATTTTTTATTTTTATTATAATTGAACAGAACTGGCTAGAGATTTCATTATAATAATTATTAAAGTAAATTTGGCAAAAGAATTTTCATTCTCAAGAAGAGCTTTTCTAATGGCTTTGCTTGCTTATTAAAGAGGCGAAGTCAGCATAAAAGCGAGAGATTTAAAGCGAATTGACACTCTCTCACAAACAAGTGCTCTTTGCAAAGTATATTTAATAGGCCCTTCAGGCGATTCTATAATTGAGCAAGGCTCTACAGAAATCTGCCCAGACAGCCAAAACCCTGATTGGACTCAATTTATCGAAGTTCCCTTTATTTTTGAGAGTCCTCAGCAACTAAAGTTTACAATTTATAACAAAAGCGACGATAATCTGCATGAAGTTGGATCAGCCACTGTCCCTATATCATGCTTACCCTCAATATACAACTTTTGTTCGCTCATGGAAAATGGTTAATTTGCTTTTATTAAAAGATTTATACATAATTTTTAAAGTAAAAAATTTTTCTCAAAAAAATCCCAATTCAAAATAATTTTAAAGCAAATATTTATTTGTAAAATTTATTTTTTAAAAGCAAGCTGTTAGTAAATTAAACTAGAGATTTCATTATAATAATTATCACTTAAAATATTTTTCCAATAACAATGTTTTGCTCACTCTCAGGGGCTGGGTTTTATCCAAAATAGGAATTTTTCAAATGGGTTTTGTTCTCTAACTGAGGGGGAATTAGCAGGTAATAAAACAATCAACATCGACCTTGAGCAAGGGGATGAGCCAAAAGGACTTTTAATGGTGATTAGCGAGGAGGTGAAGAGCACTGGAGAGTATTACACCCTGCAATTCGGCTTGCATGATTTAGCAGAAATTAATACACCCTTTAGAAGTCTTTATATCTCATTAATGAGACTGAGACCAGGGAAAGATTACATAAGAGCATATAGAAGTGAGCTTTTAGAATACAGTGAAAATATCGTATGGAGTCCTTTTACCATAAGGTCTCAGCATTTATGCGGAAATCAAGAAAGGTCGCCCTTGAAGATAGAAGTTATCAATTATTCCCCTGACACAAAGAGAAGTCAAATTATTGGCTCAGGGTTTACAAATCTAGTTGATTTAAGAAGTGGAAAATCAGTTGTGCTAAATAATAACAACGTAAAAGCAGGTGTTGCTGATATTGTTGCGTGTCAGTCATTTGTAAAAAGTGACTCAACAAGCACATTTTTGGATTATTTAAGGGCAGGCACACAAGTAAATGTTGTAGTGGCTATTGATTTCACAGCTTCAAATGGGAAGGCAACAAATCCTAGAAGCCTTCATTATATAAACCCAACTAAGCCAAATGAATATGAGCAAGCAATTCGATCAGTCTGCTCTATATTAGAAAATTATGACAGTGACAAAAATTACCCTGTTTTTGGCTTTGGAGGGATTTTTGATGATTCTGGGGAGCCTAATCATTGTTTCCCATTAAATAAGCGTCCAGAAAACCCAGAAGTGCATGGTGTGGATGGGATTATTGAAGTCTACCAAAATATATTGAAAACTTGTTATCTAAATGCTCCAACTAACATGGAGCCATTAGCATTAACATTACTTAGAGTATTTAACGTGTTTATCCAACTTCACAGAGTGATTTAACAAAGCCATAAGGGCTCACCCCAGTAGACACCAATTGGTGATGTCACCTAGTATTTCAGACGTCACCCTTTTTATCGGGTCGAGAACATCCTAAGCAAGTGACAGCCGATTGGCTGCCAGATCTCACGCGCTGCGTTTGTCTCACTCAAAACTTGACTCCTGAGCGTTGTGCCGCCTATGGATCTCCCTCCTTGGAGTGTCAAGCAGTAAAACCCTGTGCCCACCAAGCACCAGGATCAGTGCACCCTTCTCTGTTGCTTGCCTGATGTAGTTGGATAAGGTATCACCGGGAAACTGAAGCCTATAATAATAAAAATTGCTAATGGAAAGAAAATTCCGGAGATGAATTTCCTTAACTACGTCATTTTATTATTATTATTAACATGGAGCCAGTCATAAGAAAGGTCAAAGAAATTGCTGAAAGAAAATCTCCACTTGAAGCTTACTGAATTTTATTAATTTTGACTGATGGAGATATATCAGATTTAGACGAGACCAAAGCAGCAATAATTGATGCCTCAGTTTTGCCTTTAAGCATTATTATTGTAGGGGTCGGAGGAGCAGAATTTCAAAGTATGATTGAGCTTGATGGAGACCAAATACCATTGACGGATTCTGAAGGGAGGGTAACAAAGCGAGATATCGTCCAGTTTTTACCTTTCAGACAATTCAAAGATAACCCAGAAGAGCTTGCCAGAGAAGTCTTATATGAAGTCCCTGCACAAATTGAGAGCTTTATGGATGAGAATGGGCTTCTGCCAAAATCTGAAAGCTAAATCAATGAAATAAAGCAAAAGTAATGGTTAATACTCAAATAATTTTCAAAAAATATTTTTATAATTATAGAAGATAAGGAATGAGATATTTATTAACTTCTTCATGAGTCATATTGCAATGCTCTGAGTCAATAGTGGTCCTAACTCTACTATCTGTATGCGAGCAAAGTTCTAATTAAAATTAACTTTAGTTTAGCCAAAATATTTGTTTATAGTATTTTTTTATATATAATCAATCAACTGCTAATTCTATTGAATTGATTAAGTTTGTATTTAAAGTAAATTTTCTAATTAAATTAAATATTTCCTATACAGTTTTGGTTTAAACAGATAAAACAATTAACTCTCTATTTAAAGCAAGTATTTTATTGCTCACTAGTGATAGTAACAATTTTCCCTTGGGAATCCATTGTCTTAGCTCCCAGATAATTATTAACATAGTTCAATGTTTCATTATAAGGCTGCATTATTTCAGAATCAATAGCAAAATACCCAAATATTTCACTTTCTTTTGGAATCACAGTTGCATCTTTCGAAAAGTAAATCTGTACAAAATAGCCTAGGGCTAAATACAGATCAGTATATTCTTTCTTGATTTTTCTTTCATTATTCAAGTCAGCTAAAAAGCTGCTTTCTTTAAGATATGTTTCATATTGGTATTGATCTTTAAAGTAGCCTCCAGGTCCAAGAGCTTGAAAAGCAGCGGAATATGCTCCAAGTATGGCTGCTTTATTATAAAGATAGCACTTAATTCCAACTTCACAGTTTGGGAATTTATTTATTCCCATATTAGGAGAGCCAATTGTTATTAAATTGTTGACTTTAAGCCCAGCACATTTCTGAAGAACTCCTCTAGCTATTATCCCACCTTGTGAAATTCCAATTAAATTAAATTTTCCTTTATAATGATAGTCCGCCTTAATTTTGGTGCAAGCTTCATTAGTTTGGTCAGTCATTGACATAAAAATGCTTGATGATGCGCCATCACCTATTTCAATACATCTTATATAAACCCCTAATTGCTTTCTTAAATAATTTTCTCATTCTTTATAGCTTTCATCTTTGCAAGCTCCGTTGATTCCATGAAAATAAGCGATAGGAAGAGGAGCTTTTGCAGCTTTTATATAGATAGATACATCAGATGGGTTATAGGAAAATTTATAGGGCCTTCCTATAGATGGCGCGCAATGCGCCATCACCGGGCCATGCGGGAGAGGGTTCCACACGAGGAATGGTTCTACGTGTGGAACCCTCTTTTTGGCTCGTGGAAAGTAGTTTTCTCACAGGTCAAAAAGAGGGTTCCACACGTAGAACCATTCCTCGTGTGGAACCCTCTCCCGACATTGCTCGGTGATGGCGCATTGCGCGCCATCTATAGGAAGGCCTATAAAAGCGTAGGGAGAAGCCATTCTAATGTACTGTGAAAGCCAGCTGCCAAGGCTTTTGCCAAAATTAGTTATATTTGACGAAACCGGGAACTGGTTTTTAGCTTTTGCTTCCTCAAATCGTTTGTAAGTGCGGGCCATCATATTTTCAGACGTTTTTAGGTTTTTCAGTGGCTTTAATGCTTCTTGGAATTTGCAATATATAGACATTTCAGTTAAATCTTGTATAAGGTTGTTCCAATCAATAGAAAATTTTTTATCTTGAGTAACTAAAGTTCTGGAGTAAAGGCAATTTTCTGCATCAAGCTTTGATATTAAATCAGCTCCTTCTAAGATGCCTGTCAGAAATTGGTTGTAAAGGGTTTTCTCTAAAAATGCTAGTGATCAAACAGTGAGAAAAATTAGCGCTTTCATTTTCTTTGTCTGATTATTGATTATGTGCCTGCTAAATAGGGAGAAATCAACACTTTAAATAAAAAATACCTGATAATCTTTCAATATCCTAAACACCTTTGCAATCTTATTTATTCTTTATTTATAAATATCGCCAACTAAGTCCAATTTTCTCTTTCTTAATAAATCTTAAAATAATACAAATTTTAATATAATTTTCATTTTTATTCAAAATGAGAAGTGAGTCATTTGATTATTTTCAATATATGAAGCCTATGATATCAAGCATAGGCTACATTCAAGACAAAAAGAATGAATATTTAAAAAAAGCGCTACTCCCAAGATCATCAAGACCATGCTCAAAACAAATGCATTATAAAGAAAGAATTCCAGTAGAAATCCGAATTCAACGGGCATTTGAAAAAGCTTCAGAATTCTCTCAAAATAATTTAAGCCAGAAACAAATATTGAGAAAAGGCAGTTTTGCTTTTTTAGTTAAAGAAAGAAGCGAATTTGTTAAGAGCAGTGACTCGCCACCTCCTATAGGAAGATACACCCCAAATAATGAATTTCTTATGAAAAAATCACCAGAAGTTATATTTGGGAAAGCAAAATTACCATGAGAAATTGAAAATGAAAGAAAAATTCGAGCTAAAAGCTGCGATATTTCGGTAGAATCTACATATATATTTGAAAATGAGAAAAAGAAAATTAAAGGTATACCGTTCGACAAACAAATAAGCAGAAAATCACTATTAAATAATAGTTCATATGAAAAAATATCTTTAACAAGATATTCGAGTAAGTGCTTACGGCCTTCTGATAGGATAAATAAAATAGAAAGTATTATCAATAAGAAGGTATTTAAAAAACGAAGTGAAAATAGCCCAAATCTGTCGTTTATTAAACGTCAGTCTAAAAGTTTTATGATTCTCTAAAGATGAGAGTTTTGTAAAATATTTAAATTTTTACAAACAAAATAAGCATTTTTTATTGAATATTACTCAGCTTACTCCAACCTTGGCGAGTGAGCAAAGCAAATGGAAAATTCTATTCTCTATAAGCGATAAATTATTTTAATATAAAAATTTTGAGTATATAAAAGATAATTTTTATATGAGATATCTAGCTAATTTTTTAAATGGCTTCATTTTTAAACACAAGCTTTACGATTTAAATTAAATTTCCCATTCAAATTTATATGTAAATATTTTTAAAAAAATTAACCTCCTCTGTAGTAAAATTTTTATTCCGCTCAGAGAGAGGGAGTTAGTAGTTTTCGTTTCACATCTATTTATTAATCAATTTGACTTTAATAACAAAAATAAAGAGAATTATTAATGGCCTATTAATTTAAATTTATAAATGTTTTTATCAAATTAATTTAATAAAAGCTTTACATTTATAATCTCAAATTTTAAAATAATTACTTTGAATTAACGATTTTTTATTGTTGTTGACCTCTTAATTTAATAATATCGTTAATAGTGATCTCTGCATTATTTCTCAGCTCTGAAATTTCTTGATTTGTCAACTCAAAAAACGTAGAAGTTGCCTTATTAAATCCTAAGCCAGACCTTCCTACTTCACCATCAAATCTGTTTTTCCTGACATCAATTAATCTATACTTATGCCTATTTTGTATAATAAAAATATTATCAGCTTCTTGTGTAGCTTTTGCAGACCCAAATACGCTAGAGACACTTAAGTCAGAGTCATCATCAACTTTTTTAGGATGGATAACAGTGGTTATATGGACATTTTTATCAGTTGCGAATGCACGAAATCTTGCAATTACATTATCTTGGAGATCAAATTTATTAGACCCTTGAGCTTGACCACTAAGCATGAACTGAAGGTTATCTATCACAATATGCCCTATATCATAAGCATACACCGCAAAATCCATAGTGTCCAAAATTTTATCCACATCAGTAGAACCAAAGAATTTTAGCAAAAATAATGGCAGCTCTTGAAACTTATCAGCATATTCATTAAAAAGCTCTGGCTGGGCTATTAAATCACATTTCGCATACTGCAGCAGCAATTTTTTCAGCAAAATATCATTTTTTATTTCAAAACTCCCCCATAGTGTTGGAATGTTTTGTTCGCAAAAATCCAGCGATAATTGAGACAACAATGTAGTTTTCCCTGAACCTGTGCCTCCAGTTAAAATTGATAACTCTCCTCTTCTAAAGCCCTTTGTTTTTTCATTAAACCACTTAAAAGAATTGCTCATAATCCCGGTTTCTTCTTTGTGCTTGATAATTTTCTGATAAACTTCTTGACGGAGCTCTCTAAATGTTGTAATATTTTCTTCAGCAAGAGGCTTGGCATCTGCAATAAACTGCTTCATTCCTTCATGAGAACAAGATAATAAAGCTTCATTAGCATCTTTTGGACCTTCCCCGCTAAAACTTTTAGTTGAAACTATAAAGCTGCGCTTTATTCCAAGTTTTCTAGCAAATTTAGCTGCGGCTTCTCTGCCTGCTAAGTCGTCGTCTAGCCATAAGTAAATTTTTTGAAATTGTTCAAACCATGGAAGCATTTGTAGAGGGAGATGAGAAGCCCCATTAGGCAGTGAAACAGCTGCAAGACCTGTAGCTTGATAAACAGCCATAGCATCATATTCTCCTTCGGTCAGTACGACTGTTTTTATCCCTGGCTGAACTGTATTCAGGCCAAATAACCCTCACCCTCCTCCAGTTGGTATCAGTCTCATATTATGTTTATTTTCTTTATAAATCGCTCTTGCTTTAACTCTCATAAGCTTCACTTGTCCTTTGCCAATTGATGCAAACATAGGAAAATACACACTTGGCAGTTCAACAGAGTTATCATTTTGCAAATCCCTATAAATTTTGTTCCCTATACCAATTTTATAGTACTCTAAAATTTCTTCATTAAGCCCTCTAACTTCTTTTAAGTATTTTAATATTTCAGGGTATTTATTGTCTCTTAAATAATTCACATGCTGCAGATGCTCTTCTTCTGATGGGTACTGAACATTTGTGCTCTGCATGGTATCGACTCCTAGACTGCCTCCTACAACCCAATTCTTGAAATCATACCACGATCCTTGAGATCCACATCGGAAACAATGGAAAACCCCACTGTTTAATTTGAAGCCTAAAGTATACATATTCGTTCTATCCTCATTATGAGGTTTTGGGCACAAAGGGCAATATTTTACTTGAAAACCATTAGAATTTTCTTTATATTCTAACTGATGGCGGTGGAAAAAGTCTTGTATTTCTGCATTAGAGATTAGGTAATGAGATGAAACAAAAGTCTGCGGTAGCTGTTTGAAGGTAAATCTTCTAATTAATGAGGCAAACCTGTACATCTATTGCGCGTAAATTATTGTTAAAATATAAGGTAATAATGGGAGCGATAGGAATCAGAGTAAGAATTATTTAATTATAAGTATCTCATAAAGATACGAACTAGAATTAAATTTAGTGTAAGGAGCCAGATTTTTGTGATGAGTAAATTTTAACGATAGAAAATTTTGTGGTTAATCTAGGCAATATAAAGAAGGAATTTTGCCAAAGAAAAGTGTTGCAAAATTATGGATTTAGGTAAATTCTTATTTAAGAAATTGACTAAGTTAATAGGGTTAGAAATTTTAATGGAGATTGACCTTCTGCACCCAGAATCAGAACAGCAAAGAATATGCCACAAGAAGAAGAGATTGGTGCAAAGTCCCAATAGCTACTTCATGGACATCAAATGTTCAAGTTGTTATGCACTAACAACTGCTTTCAGCCATGCACAAAGCGTCATCACATGTGAAGGATGCCAACAAATACTTGCACAGCCTTCTGGAGGAAAATGCAAGCTCACAGTTGGTTGTTCAGTAAGACGAAAGGCAGATTAACTTAAGGTTCTTTTTTACCTAACACAATCTTTTTCTTTAACTTAAGTCTTATCAATTTTAGCAGAGGCTAAAGTGTTGGATTGATATTTCCCCAAATAAATAGAAAATTTATATATTTATGATAAAAAGACTTGACAAAATTAGATGAATTTACTCAGAATGTGTTATGGTAATACTATTTTCTTGGATCGAAACCTTCTTTTATTAAGCATTGATTGTGCAGATTTATCTCATTTTGGCATTCTTCTTTAGATTTACATTTTTAAAAGATGGCGAGAGATGAACAGGCCAAGGGTGACTTGTGAATAATCCTAGTCCTAGATATGACGTTGACAGGTAAAGGGCATGGAGTTATGCCTATGCTTAGGGATACTTAAGCCTGAAGTTGGCCTGGGACGGTGAGGGGCTGAAATAATCACCAGAGACCTGCTAGAATTTAACTTAATCTAGTCTTCAGATTTAAGTAAGAGGCATTGATCTCTAGCAGATTTTGTTTCTTTGCATACACAGCAAGGACCTTTGATGACCTTTTCAAGCTTACAGCCTTCTTGCTCGTGCTTTTCCATATTAAAACTATATTTAAACCAAAAATAATGTTATTTTAATTCTAACTCTCTCCTATATATGCGGACAAAACCATTTGAAAAATCTCTATTTTTTGGCCAAAAACTCATCTTCCATGAGAAAACAAAATTTTTAATATATAAGTGATAATTAATATAATAAGATCTCTAGCTAATCCTGTTAAATTTTTAAACAATTTACATTTTAAAACATAAATTTGCAATTTAAATTAATTTTTGATTTCCGAATTGGGATTTTTTTTAATTTTCAACTTATTTTAAATTTAAAAAAATGAACCTACTCTGTGGGGAAACAAAATTTTTTGGTTCGCTCACGGACGAGGGAGGAGTAAAAAGCTTTTTCGTCCAAGCTAACTAATCTTTCGCAATCAATATGCTAAAGAGATTTAAATCATAAAAGAGCAACCTTATTTTGCTCAAATTGAATATTAATTGAGATGCTTTAAATTTTTTTCAATCATCTTCTTCATATTCTATAGCCAAAAAGTTGTATGTGAAAGATCAAGAAATGCCATTTACCCTTTTTACAGTTTATTTCTTACTCTCGCTTATTTTTAAATTGGAACTAAAGATCTATCAATTTAAATGAATGCTAATTGTTTCATAGAGAAAAAAATTATATTGAAATTGGTAAAATAAATAGCATTTTTCATATAATTTAATTAATCAATTCATAATCCAATGGCATTCTATTATACTTGTCTCTTTATAATAAGTAAATTTTGTAATTTTTCGATTAACCTTGGTGTCGAAGCTATTATATAGCAATTATTATTTTCACAAAAAAATTCTCTATTGAGAATTTATATTTTGTATTTTGCTCCAATTTAAAGACGAAATTAATGATTTCTAGATAATTTATTAAAGATTTATATGAAGACTTCAGCTCCTGCATGGAGTATTTTTAGTAGAAAAAATTATAAACATTTCGAAAATGTCCCTGGGCCAGGATCATATAACCCAATTACTTATTTACTTGATGGAGGACCAAATTTTGGATTTGGAAGATCGGCAAGACCTTCGATCATAGGAAAGCAAAGCTCGCCTGGACCAGGATCATATATTCCTCGGGCTGTAACTCCTAATGCAAGACGACCAGTGTAATTATTATGCAGATTTGGCAGATCTTATAGACTTCCAATTAACAGCCTTAATGACACACCTGGACCTGGAAGTTACGAGCATCGGCCTAAAAGCGAAGGGCCATCATATAGCTTGTATGGGCGATCTAAACGAGATAAACAAAATAGCTCTCCAGGCCCTGGGCACTATAGTCCTAATTTATCAACAATAGACAATTTACCAGCCCCAAAGATGGGAAAAGCTAAAAGAGGTGCAGATCTATCATTATCCACCTTTCCAGGACCTGGAAGCTATCAGCTGAAAAGTACACTTGAAGGTCCGAAATGGGGACTTGGGTATGGAGGAAGAAGCAATTTAAAGCCTACAGGAACTCCAGGGCCAGGAACATATGATCTGAAATCAACAATATCAAATCTTCCATCATATAGCCAATCTAACATAAATAATTAAGCTAGCGTTTAATTTCTGTTAATTAGCAATTAAAGTTCAAATTCTTCATCTTCGCTCTCAGAAGCAATTATCATTTCTGCGTTAGGCATTAGCTTGGATTTTTTGTTTTTTGTATCTTCGATGCTATTTTTTCTTTTTCTAGCACCAAGTGGGTTTTTAAAGTCTGAAGACTCGCTGGTGGCTGCTGTGATGTCTTCTATGACTTCGTAACCTTTTTCTTTGCTGATATTAATTTTTCTGATTTTCCCCTTTCTTTCGTCATCAGATTGTGTGATGATTTTTGTGGGGGGTTTGATAGTAGTTTGCTTCAAATTATATCTGATTAGACTAAAATGTGACTGTATAATAGTATTTACTATATTATCAGTAATTAATACAGATATTTATATCTTTTTTCTCCCTAGCAGGCACTTTTGTGGCCCTTTTTGCAGTTTTTTTGGTTTTCCCTTTCACTGCAGGAACTTTATTCCTTTCTCTTTCTTCATTTTCCCACTCCTCTTCAATAACCTTTTTCAGCTCATCCAAATCTTTCCCCCACATATCATAAATGCTTGTATTTTTCAACGTTTCCAATTCATGTATCTTTTCTTGTTCTTCTTTTTTAAGCTGCTCTACCTTTTCATATGTAAGAGACCATAATGGCATTCCTAGCAGATAATCATATTCTTTTGCTTTTATTGTCCCTGACTCCACTACTTCGTCATTTTCCTGCTCTGTTTCTTTATCTTCCACCTGATGGATTTTAGGGTCTTTGAAAATCTTTTCTAGCTCTGATTTTGTGGTGAAACCTTTTCTTTTTAATTCTGTGATTAAAATTGCTTTTTGTTTTTTATTGATTATTAGCTCGTTGTTAATTACTTCCAAAATAAACCTGACTTTATTAGAAATTATGGTAACTTCTGCAGTGGTTTGACTGACTAAGAACTCTTTTCGCTTTTCGTAGAAGTCTTCACGGATGGTGTAGTGCTCTTCTAGGATTTCTTTGATTCCAGGGTATTTTTTGATTTTACGCTCGGGATTGAAGAGGACAAGATTGTTCATGCTAAGTGAAGACTGCAGTTTAAATATTTTCATTATTTCTGAATCTGAGAAATGTTGCAGAGTAAGAATTAAGATTAAACTTAGGCACAAGCTAGCTATATTGGCGACGTAGTCACCAAAGACCTTATTTACAGGAGGTTTCAACCGCTTTCGACTCCAGAAAAAATTTCCCCCCAAAGGTGGATGCCATTTCTGGTGCCTTCTATCTTCTCCTCGTCTTGAGACTTCAGTCTTGTGCGAGTGGCGTATAGATTTCTGGGCGACCCTTTGATGGGATTGGAGTGCTTGATTCCAAGAACTAGTTTCTTTGAGTCAGTCGAGTGCCGAAGTGCCTTCCTTCGACGACACCGGCTAGGTTTCCCTCCCGGTCCAGCAATGATGATTTTCGGATCGTCCCGACGGGACATGGGACAAAAAATGGTTTTCCTCTAGGGACTGCTGGTGCCAAATCGGACGGCACAGCAGATGCCGATAAGAACTAGGGAGTTAATCCCTAGCTCTAGCCCTAGTCGACGACGTGAAGCATGGTGACCCAGTCCGTCTACTTCCGGAATTTCATGACCAAGCCCCATGACCGGAAGGAGCCGAGTGGTAGCCTGTGGCACTTAGGTATACACTGGGAGCAGGGCAAGGAAAGCAAGCGAGGCGACCAAAAGGAGGCAGAAAAGGACCTATGGTCCTGGCCGGGAGCTACTCAATAACATATAATTAAGATTAAGATTAAGCCTTCCTTCGACAGCTTTAGGAATAAACTGCTATGCTGAAACCCTTTAGTTTCTTGGTAGAGAAAATCCCATGGGTTCTAGGATCCAAAGGAAATTGTCAGGCACCTCCATCTCAACCACAAGAAGGTAGCCAAAACCTACCCAGATACACATCTTCTGAGGCTGCACTTGATTATCGGCTAGGGTCTGTCCTAGTTCGCAGTTGCCATAAGGTCTTGAATGCTGCGCCAAGAGTGCAGGTTGCCACATGTCGCCATTTCAATATATTTTATGTTGCAGAGTAGGGACTTCTATATGAAAATCTATCCGGTTTTCTGTATGATATTCTTTTATATCGGTGACAATAGGATTTTCAGCTTGAGCTAGTTCTTCAAGAAATTTTTTATAGTCAGTCGTCCACTTACCAATAGGAAGTTCTGTAATTCTGAGTATATTTCCATCAAGTCTTTCAAATACACCTTTGATTTCATAGCCTCCTCCATTTCCTTCAATCCAATCTAAAGTTCCAGTATATCCTTTAAACCAAGGTTTTAAACGAATTCCATCAAAAGAATTCCCATTAATCCTATCTCTGTATACTTGAATTAGCTCAATTGGATTATAAGGAGGGATGCAGGTGCTTCAACCAGTTCCAATACCATCAGCACCGTTTATCAGTACAAGCGGAATTATCGGGACATATCAATTCGGCTCAATTTTTTGACCCTCTTCTTTTTGATAATTTAGTAAATAATCATCTTCTAATATAAACATTTTCCTAGTCACTTGAGAGAGATTTGTAAAAATATATCTTGGGCTAGCCATATCTTTCCCTCCTAGAAGCCTAGTCCCAAACTGTCCTATCGGCAGCAGCAGATTTATATTATTTGATCCAACGAAATTCTGAGCCAGCCCTACAATTGTAGTAGCCAAAGACTGTTCTCCATGATGATATGCAGAATGCTCCCCTACATACCCAGCTAGCTGTGCTACCTTTATTTCTCCTTTCAGTTTCCTCTTAAAGCAAGAAAAAATGATTTTTCTCTGTCCCGGCTTCAGCCCATCAACTACACTTGGAATGGACCTAATATTATCATAATTTGAAAATAAAATCAGCTCCCTATTGATGAAATCGGAAACACTTATTTGAGGCTCACTCATATCAAGAAAAGTGTCAGGATCTAACGCAGCAAGCCACCTTTTACGGTCATCAGATCTTTTTTTATTAAAAGCCATATCTATAGCATCTCCGTCACGTTGATCATTATCATATAAAAATTCAATCCTATGTCTTTGGATGTTCCCAAAATATTCGCGGGCTTCTTTACTAGTAGAAGTGCCTAAGCCTTTGTAGTATTTAATGTTCCATGATTTTCTGTCTTCAGCTTTGCTCCAAGCTTCATATTCGTGAAGAGTGTAAAATGAAATGCTATCGTGACCTTTTGTAGCTTTTACGATAGGAGTGATAAACTCTTTGACAAATCCAGTTGTTTTTAGCAAGCCTGGTCAAAAGAAGTGGATAAGGTTGATTATAAGTCCTTTGATATGAGACCCATCAAGATCTTGATCAGCCATAATCATTATGCACCCATATCTAAGCTCTCCTAAGTCTTCATATTCTTTTTTAGGCTGTAGTCCTACGATTTTCATGATATTTTGGATTTCTTCATTAGCCATCAGCTGCTTGTGTGAAGCTTCTCTAACATTTAAAAGCTTCCCTTTCAGCGGAAAAGCTCCAAACTTATCTCTTCCAACCACTTCAATTCCTGCGACTGCCAGAGTTTTTGCACTGTCTCCTTCAGTTAAAATCAATGTGCACTCTCTGCTGTTTTTCGTCCCTGCTAAATTTGCATCTTCTAGCTTATTCAAATAAATTTTTTCATTTTTCTTAGATTTTACTTTTTTCCCTAACTGTGCTTCAGTTTTTGCTTTGGCAAAAGCCACGACATGGTCAATGATGCCGCAATTTACGACTTCTTTTATGAATTTTTCACTGAGTTCACATTTAGAACCAAACGAAGAAGGTTTTAGCGTCATTGTTTCTTTAGTTTGTGAGTCAAAGCAAGGGTTTTCTACCAGGGAATTGACAAAAACCCACAAATGCTGCTTTATTTGATTATTTTTTATATCAAGCTTTTTGTTCTTTTTTTGGATCGCTCCAGAAATTGCATTAATTAATTGGTCTGCAACATGATTTACATGTGTCCCTCCTTTGGAAGTGCAAATAGAGTTTACAAATGAGACCTGCTGAAAAACGCCTTCACTAATAGAAATTCCGACTTCTCACCTTTCGCTAGGATTTTCATAAATTTTAGGCATTGTGGGGTCTTTGATGTAAAGGTCAATATAGTCTTTGAAGTTTTTAATTGAAATTTCTTTTTGGTTTAGGAAAACTTTGACTGATTTACCTGTAGATCCTGCCATATCATACACTCTTTTAGTCATAAGATCAAGGATATCTTTATTGAGACTACTCATACCGAATCTTTCTAAGTCTGGGTAAAAGGTTATGCAGGTGTAATCTTCAGATTTTTTGAGCTTGGTTATGGTAGGGTGAGACTTTTTGCTCATGTTGTCAGTCCATTCCATTGAGAATTTTTGCATTCTTTCTGAATCTGCAGTTTCAATTATAAATCTTTTAGAAAAGACGTTAGCAAGCTTAGCGCCATAACCATTTCGACCACCGGTGGTCTTTTTTTTGGTGTCATCATAGTTGCTTGATGTCAAGAGTTGGCCGAAAATGAGTTCTGGGACATAGATTCCGTATTCTTGATGCACTGCAACTGGGATTCCTTTTCCATTATTTCACACAGATATCATCCCTCTTTCAGGGTCAAGAGTTACATCGATTTTGTTCATCTTTTTGTCTCTCTGATAGTTATCAGCAGCATTAACCAAGATTTCATCAAATATTTTATAAAGCCCTGGAACATATTGTATTTGTCTAAACACCATGGTGTTTTGTTCAGAGTCCCACACTCACAACTTGTTTTCCTGCATTTCGATTGAGCCTACATAAGTATCAGGACGCAGTAAAATGTGTTCTAATGGTGTTTTCTTTTGATATATCTGCTCAATCGTACTTGTGCCTGAGTCGCTATCGTTCCCCGCCATTTAAAATATTACAAGGGGGGAAGCCAAATAAATCCCTTATTACAAAATTTCTTCCTAGGTCTTCCAAATTTTTTTTCTTGCTTAGTCTTCTATATCTCTATATTTTTTTAATATATTTCTATTTATGGAAGAATTCATACAACGCCTCAACTACATAGAAAATCTCCAGAAAAAAGGAGCCCATGAGCGAGAAGTCCTTCTTACCAGGATTTGTGAGCTTGAAGACCAAGTTGAAGATTTAACTGCTCAGCTGAGAAAAGTGCGCAAAGATCCAAGACCTCCAATTGCGTCAAGAGAAAGCATTGAAATTAATAACGCCACAAAAGAAACCAATGCACAAGAAGACGAGCCTTGGCTGTTTTATACACCACCTGGAAGGCCTATTAGAGACATTTTATCATTGCTTGATTTTTCTGAAGGTTACGAGTTAGATGCAAGGTCATTGCTTACTGAAGAAGCTTTATGAATCCAAGTTTTAGAAAGAATGAACGTTGTGGACATCCCCTCTAGGCTTTCAGCTCTACAGAAGCTGGCTTCTGTTCAATTGGCGTCTGCATGTCACAATGAGCTTTTAATTATAGTAAGAGGTATTCCTGTCAGCGCTCACCCTCTATTTGAAAGAATTTTGCCAAGCATACTTACATTAGCTGAATATGTTAATATAGCCTGGAGTGAAGTAGAAAACAATAACCCAGACATATTAGGCAGAGTTGCTGTTGTTCTTGAGTGTGAACAAGAAATGAAAGTTCTAAGTGTAGACAGAGGTGATACCCGAATGTCCTTATTCATAGAAAGACTATAACTCTAAGAATTAATTAATATGGGAACTTTAGAAGGAGACTCAGGCTTTTTCCAAATGATTGAAAACTCTATTAAATATTTCGACCCAGAACAGCACAAAGATGACCAAAATAAGCGAGTAGCGCCACCAGAGAATTCTAAAGCAGAAATTGAAAGACTTAAAAAAGAAATCATAGACTTGACGAAATCAATAGAAGATATTATTGAAGATAAGCGAAAAATAGAAAGTGACTGCGCATTTTTAAAAAACCTGTTTTCACGGTTTGAGGCAGTTGAGAAGCAGTATAAAGAAAAAACGAATTTGCTCGAGGGAAGACTTAATGAGAAAAATCAAGAAATTGAACAATTGAGGGAAAAAGTGACAAAAATAAGGCAGGATGAGCAAAATGAAGAGATTGCAATAAGGAGAATTAATTCAAGACAGGGCGCTGATAGCTTTGATGCAAGCTTAAATGAAATTATAGTGAATTCGCCGCTTTCATTGAAACGCTATAAGTCCATGGAGAAGTTGCAGACTAGTGTGAAGGAGAAAGAAATAAATCTTGAAAAAGCGCTTGCAAGAATATCGAAACTGGATCAAGAACTTTATGCTAAAAATATGCAAATCGAAGAAATCAATAACAAAATGAAGATGGAAAGCAGGGAGAAAAAGAGGCTGATACTTCAAAACAAGCATTTATTTGATGAACAGCATCGATTAGGAATTAAAGGCGATTCAGAGACTTCTCAGGAAAAAGCAAAAAAAGCACTGTTTAGATCAAGGACAGTTGCTACAAGAAAATAATTGTAAATAAATCGTAATTTTGATTAACTGAATAGTTTTTAAAAGTCAGAAAGCTTATCAGTTTTTCTATTTTTTAAATAAATAAAAAAATCTCACTTTATGTCTGCAAAGCCTAATATGTAGTTTAATTATTTTTGATGCACAATTTTTATTGTTTAACTATGCCTAGCTCTTTTACCAAAACCCTTTTTTGTTTTACCTCCATTTTTCTGTTTCGATAAATCCAAAATGTTCGCCAACCTTAAATTAACTGATTTCCTCTCTATCCATCCAAATTTTAAGCTTTATTCTTATATTAATAAATAAACCGCATTAAACCTAGCCCTCAGACCTCTCCAATTTTGAATTTAATGAAAATAAAATTAAAATGCCTGATTCTTCCTTTCATCATTAACTCATAAACAAATCCGCATTACTGACTATGCCGCATTAAATATTAATTACTAACCTTTATCGTAATTATTTTATATTTTTATACAAAAACCCACATGGAGACGCCTAATTTAACTCCTTACCCTATAACAGAAGATGTCTGGATGATACCATGCTTTGTCAACAGAGAGGACAACATATATCAACCGCTTTGCAAGCCATTTAGTACTGATATAGATTGAGAGAAATTACAAACAAGACAGCCATGAACTTTAATAGAAGATGATTCTTTAAGAGCTCTCATAGAGCAACGTGGACCAAGGCATTGAACGTCCATTGCTAGAGAATTAAATTCTATTGTACATAAAAGCCTTCCCCTTAGACAAGGGAAGCAATGTCGAGAAAGATGGTATAATCATTTAGATCCAGGGCTTTTAAAAGGTAATTGGACAACTCAAGAAGATATTTATATTTTGGAAAAACAGCTTGAGATTGGCAACAAATGAAGCGAAATTGCTAGGAATCTACATGGGAGAACGGAAAATCAAGTCAAGAACCGATGGAAAAGCATGTCCAAAAAAGCTGAAAAAATATGTCCTAAAGGATCCGATCCTATAAATTTCTTGCTAGACGAGAAAAAATGCATGGAAAAAGAAACGAAGCCTGAAAATCCGCTTCTTAATGTACCAACTCCAATTCCAAGAAGTGGTGGAAGCCCTGGATTTGTGCCGTATACTTTTAATGATCTAGGCTTTTCTTCTCTGGCCGACCAAATAAAAATGTGCTATAACATGGGAGTGGGACCAAACACACAAGCCGAACCAAGTCCATCTCCATCATCTCTCTTGTTTTTCCAAAATCCAAGTTTTAGATAAATAAGTATAGAGATATACTTAACTTAGCTTAACTTGGCGTCTGGTATTTAAGGTGTCTAGTGCCGCACCCCCATAAAATGGAGCTATAGCTAAACTAGTGACGTCGCCGAGCCATCTTGGAATTGCGGTGGTCAGCCTACCGGCTAAGCCTTCATCTGCACTTCGTCCTTCGTTTGCCGCACGTCTCACCCGGCGCGTTGCCGTTGCCTTGTCTCGACCCAGCTCCTGTGCGTGTTCCGTCTAAGGGTCATCCTCCCGTGGGGATGTGCTGAGAGGTAAAACCCCGAAATTTTGAGTGCACTGAGGAGCTGTTCCTTTGGTTATCACCAAAGTTAAACAGCTATTGCTGTGCAGAAGTTCTCGAGAGAAAACCCAACCCAAAAAAAATAAAATTCCATGAGGGAGAGAAAATTAGTAAAGCTAAGTTCCTTCGAATCGAATGCCATTTTATTTATGTATAGAGAATATACAGTTTTATCGTATATTAATAATAATCGAAATTTAATGAAATTTACTTGTTTATTAAATTTTGATTAAGCTTCTATTTTTATTAATAAATAGGATAAATGCTAAATTATGAATAATTATGTAGTTTTTAGCGTTAATAAGAAGTATTAGCTCCCCTCCATGAATAATCAAATAATTTTACTTATCACTGAGGTATTTTTCTAACTCCCCCATGAGATAACAAAAAGATTTGGTTTGCTGACGGAGGGAGGTTTTTAAATTTATGTTTTAGAATGCAAGCTGTTTAAGTTAAACAGAATTAACTAGATTATCACTTATATATCAAAATTTTATTTCATAAAATTTTGTTTTTCAATCACAAAGTATAGGTTTTTGAGCAAAAAATATGTATTTTTCCAATTGGTTTTGTTCGCTTATGGAGGGGGTAAGAATATATAAAATTTAATATTACTAAAGCAGCTTATTTAAATATATTTAAAAGAAAAAATGATAGTTTTGTATATTAAGTATTTAATAATTTATTTTAATCAAAACCAGGATTTTTCAATGGTTTTGCTTGAGGGGCGAAATTAAGCAGTTTATCATCGGAATGCTTTTATCTTTATGCATTAACTCTTAATTAAATATGCGAAACACCATTTATTAACTCCTCCCCCCTCCGTGAGTGAACAAACCATTAGAAAAATCGCTATTTTTTGCCCAAAAACCCACCCTCAGTGAGTGAACAAAAATTTTTTTAATAGAAAAATTTTTTATGGAAAAAAATTTTGATATATAAATAATAATTAGTATAATGAAATCTAGAGCTAATTCGGTTTAATTTTAAACGAATTGCTTTTTAAAACATAAATTTTGCAAATTGAATTAATAATTGCTTTCCAATTTTTGCGAATTAGGATTTTTTTAAATTTCAAAAAAAAATATTTTTTATAAAGATTTTTAAAAAAACCCCCTCCTAGAGTGAACAAAATTTTTTTGTTCACTCACGGAGGGGGGGAAGTAAGTGAGATTTTTTATTTTCAGCCATAATCCAATTTATTTATTCAACACCAATTCAAAATTCGGTAAATTACGTTAAATTTTAATGATAAATATCTTTCCAGTGTTTTCAGGAACAAAAATGACGGGTTTTCTCCAGCAAATAAAGAAGATTAGATACTCTTGTGCTATTTTTAAGGATTTTATTTCCTTTTTCTTAAATGTTTACTCATATCTTGATCTAGATCATGCCAAATTGCATCAAATAAAACCAGTCTGCCGATATTTGTGACAAAATATTCAGAAATTGAATGAAATTAACAGTCCAATATATTGATAATTTCAATAGAAAAAGTCTGATAAATTTAACGGTGCATTTAGAATAAATACTATTTATTAAAGAAAAGAAATTTTTTGAAAAAATGTATCTTGATACGGTATTTATCTAAACAAATTTTTTAGATAATTAGAATGAAAAAAAAATTTGTAGAAGTAGGAGTCAAGATATAAATTATGCTTAATAGATAAAAACTTTAGATAAATAATAAATAATCAAAGGTTGGGAGATTTTTAAATCCTCAATTTAATAAAAATGTTTTCCATTGAATATTTACAAAAATTAACAATTATCAACTAATATGTAAATGAAAATTCAAACTCTTATTATCTATCAGGAGCAAGTTATTAAAACACTATTAAACTAAACAATGCGATCTCTTACTTCCCCATTAAATTAGAATGAAACAATTTCATACAGGATTAATTATTCTTTTGAAATAAAAATAATATTACATTTTCTTAACTTTCATAAAATTTAGATTTAAAATGCCAACTTGTTCAATAATATTCTACTTGCACTTCCCAACTTCAATTATAGCAAGTTTATGCTAAATTTTTTATTTTAGCGATATTTATATATAAATTATTTATTTTAATTATTCCACTATAAAAGAGGCTACCAAAAAAATGGAAATTTTACCGGAGGTGGAGTTAATTTCCAAGAATACACATATAAAGCACTTAAAAATTCTGAAATTTCACCTTTAAATCCTACAACGCCTCTTTTTTGCTTTGTAAAATCAACATTTTGAATTTGAGATCCAGGGCCTTTTTTACCCATAAACTTAAAACTTAGTCCATGTTTGGCTGCTGCCTATGGTAACGCAGCCAGCAATGGTCTCTAAAGGGGATTCAGTTGCTTTGCGAAGTTGCGATAGAGAACTTGTTGAGCTGGGATGATGAATTCGCTTGGGAAATCAGCTCGAACTCCACGTGCCATGACGCCTATTTAGTAGAGGTCTATGTTTCTGTCTCCTCCTTAAGTTTTGGGCTCCGGTTTGCCATGGAATTCTGCAATATGTGCATGGCGAAAAGGGTTGTCCCAGAAAAATCCAAAAAATAGACTTTCTGTAAAAAAGGAAAAGCTCAAAGCCTGATGTGTAACTCTTAGTTTCGCACTAGAAATTGCCTGATTGGTCAAGTATTACCTGTAGACGCTGCTGAGCTTTCCCTTCCAAATCTGAGCCCCCTTTTCCCTCGAGGTAAAATCTAATCCTGAAAGCAGACTAGAGCTAGGCTCTGTACATTACCAGAATTGCTTACCTAGCATACTATCAATTTCTTGTTGGCAAACCTCGCCGGACATAAATAAGTGTTGCTCAATGATGCATTGCTGGAAAGCAATGCCCGGCAAAAAGCCATATTTATTAAGGCCTATTTCACCTGTGCTAAAAAATTTTGCCCTTGAGCAGTTTGAAATGAAATTGAATTTACATATTTATCATATGTGATTTCTATTTTTTGAATATAGTCTGATGTCCCTAATATAAGCCGGTCTTCTTTCCCGTGATGCCCTCTTATGTGTGATGTTCGTTTTACAGAGCCATCAATATTGTATTCAATTATAAAGCCTTTTATGTAATCTTCTGAATAAATTGTAAGATCATATATGCTAATTAGAGAGATAAAATATATTAAAAATAAATTATAAGCTTAAATTTTATAGAAAATACATGCTTATTTAAGCAATATAATATTAAGCCATCATAAATCCATATATGTGGATAAGTTGGGACTGCTTTATCAGTTCTTTATGATCAAAAAATTGAATGTCGTCACGATTTATAATGCCAGTAGGTGGGAAAACGTCTGGGATTTGATTTTTAGATTCCATAAGTGGAAGAAGTGGTGGTGCAGGCTGGTTTATGTAGAGATCTCTAACTGTGCCTCTATATATGACTGAGCATCCCATTTCCTTTTTATATTTTAATAATATAACATTATCGAGAAAAAGCGCATTGTTTTATGCGATATATTTAAATAGGAATTATTAAATTAGTTGTATGAACTATCGAGCTCAAGTCTTTGCTTTATTATTTCTCTATACATCAATGCAATGTTTCTAGGGATAACTGCATCTCTTTGCAGCTTTATTTCCATTTTTTTTTCTTCATTATTTTTTAGCTTTGAGGTTTTGTCTTTTAAATTCTTGGCGGACCCGTCTTTTGAAACCTTGGGGGGATCAATATCCAGAGTATACTCACTCCTACTTTAAATTGAAATAAAAAATTCTATTTTAGTTTAAATGGAATTTTTCAGTTAGAATAAATTATATGAACTTTTCAAATATTTAAACTTTTGATTCTAATAGCTCTTTGCTAATCAGTCTAATTATTCCTTTAAAATAGAGCAAGGTAAAAGTAAATTTCACTTTCAGCAATATTAAATTGCTATTAAACCGACACAGATAGAAATTGTTGCTTTTACCTAGAAAAAAATTGTGATTCAACTGAAAGCGAGTTAATTGAAATTTTACTAGCAATTTGCTTCAATTTAAAGATAAGAGTTAATAACTTTAGAAATGATTGGAAGATTGGATTGCGATTGGAACTGGGGATAATTTTTATGAGGATTTGTGAAGTCCTTATTTATTTGATCCTCAAATATTTTGCGCTTTTCTTCTTGAGATTTCTCATATTTTTGTTTGGAATTGATTATAAACTCAA
This sequence comes from Blepharisma stoltei, assembly GCA_914767885.1. Lineage (NCBI taxonomy): Eukaryota > Ciliophora > Heterotrichea > Heterotrichida > Blepharismidae > Blepharisma > Blepharisma stoltei. The sequence continues at coordinate 547,115 of CAJZBQ010000052.1, forward strand.
CGTATTTATTTGGGCGGCTTTTTTTTTTGATAGTGTTATTGTCAGGCTTTATGGTATCGACTAACTATTTAATTATTAAGGTGCAGGTCTATAGCTTTCTGCATTTTGCTTTAATAAATATAAAACTTAAATAAAAATATTAAACATTTACTAATTATGATTTCAATATAGCTAGGCATGCTGTTTGCGGGCACTAATTCTGGCTTTATCTTGGATAAATTGAAAGCCGGCAATTCACCTAGAGGTGGCAAGTTAACTCCAAGTTGATAAATCCTGAGATAAGGATTATTTCATCAATTTGTATTGATTCATCGCTTCTAGGTAACTTGTTGGTTCAAATAGGCTGTAAAAGAATTAGCATGAGGGCCCGCTAATGCTGTTATTTCTAATATCTTTAGTATATATTGATAAAATCTTTAAATTTTTTCTTTGCCTGTGCAACGATAAATTATCAATAGATAAGGATGAGAAAAGGAAAAAAATATTTCAAAAAAATTATTATAGTTAACTACACTGACTGGCACGGGGTGCTTTTGGCTCGAAACTGAGCCAAAAGCACCCCGTGCCAGCCAGTGTAGTTCACTATAGCTTATATTTCAAAAAATATGCTGATTATAAACTGAAGTGAGAGTAAATTAATAGTTCTTGTTTTGATTGCCCTATTTGAGTTATCGCGATTTGCCAATTCTTTTAAATTGTGTTCCTTTTCCAGTTCCAGTACTTCTATATTTTCTTTAGAAGCTCTTATTCTAGCTCCGTTAAGCAAAGTCTTTTCATTTTTTGGGCTTTTTTCTCATTTCTCTTCAGGAATTATTTTGAAATTCCTATCATTTTTGCTTGGGCTTTTAATATTCTTAATTGGCTCAGCAGTCTCACCTACATAATCTCTATATACAAGAGATATAAGTTCTCCAGCATTACCTTGCTCATGTGAGCATAATCTTGGGGAGCTTCTACCTACATTGTATGATGGGTTTCTATATCCTGTTGCTGATTCTGCAATAATTCTAGATTGATCATTAATCTCAGGAATATAGCGGTTAGTTTCTTGCATTTCTAAAACATGCTTTTCTATTTCTTTAGCTTTTTTGAGCTTAAGTTCGATACCTTTTTTGATTAGCTTGTCCTAATAATTAAAATATGGCTCACTCTAATTTACTGGTATCCACCGAAAATCTATTGCAATTGCCCGAGGATGGCGCTATCTTGCGCCATCCTCGGGCAATTACTATATCTCTTATATATTTTAATTATGAGATTTGGTTTCCCTGGTGAAATTATCTCAGCTGTTAGGTAAGTAAGAGCTGGGTGGTTTTCCTACCGGATTCCTGACCTTAGGGAATGGTATTTTCCAGAAGTGTAGAGATGGGACATTGAGGGTGCTGTTCAGACACAAGTCAGTGCCTGAGCTCAAAGAAGAGCTGTTGAAGCCTAAATTTCTAAACTGGCGTCCTCATTGGAGATCAAAGCCAAGGCGCCACACCCTTGGCGGGCCCTGAGGAAAATGGAGCGAGATTCGACCAGGGTGGTGCTGGATAGCTGTGGTCGAGCAACCTGGTAGTGGACATTAAACGTATTATAAATAATGAAGGTAAGATAGTATTAGCTTGTCCTCAATTTTCATCTTGGGAGAGGTTTCATAGTTAGCTTTCCTAGATTTTGTGTTTCGCTGTGAAGAAGGAGGAGAATCATATTGTTTTTTAAGTGACAGATAAATAGGCGACTTCGCAAATTTGTCTTGGAAGAGCATAATTATTATGAATATTATTGGAATAGCATAGAAACTTCTATCATTATGTAAAATAATTATTCTTTTTAATGCTGATGCTAAATATTTATATTTTTAAGGAAATTTGACTAAAATAAGTTACACAACTAAATATCCATATATCTTTAAATAAAATTTAAAGAGAATTAATTATGAAAAGCTTAAATCTCGCCTTACTAATGAAGCCTTGTGGCATTGAAAAAGACTTAAACGCGCTTTCCAGTTCTTCCTGCACAGAATTCAATAATTCATACTTAAAAGAAACTCTTTTTAACCAAGATATCTCTTACGATATCCGCAAAGAAATAGAATCTAAATACCAAAACTCAAAATCCAATAAAAATTATATTTTCCCCCGAAGTATCAGCACTTCCAATGTCTTAAAAATCCAAATAAAATCAAAACCCAATTTTTCAAGACCTTTATCAATGCAAAAAGAAAGAAAACCAAGCATTGGGTTTCAAAGCAGCAAGTCAATGCTAAAGAAAGTCTCAAATTCTCCACAATCTAAATTCAGGCTATTTTCTAAAAGGTCACAGACACCTAATAGTTTATTAAATCCTAGTAAATCAAGCTCTAAAATAGACCAAAGCTCATCTGGCAACTTAAAGACGCCAAAAGAGCTGCTAAACCCTCTTTCACACAACAGGGTTATGAGTGATTTTACTCATAACAAGCAAAGCTTCAGAAATAACATAGCTCTTACCAAAGATAAGCCAATAAAAATAGCAAACTCATTCTTGTCGAAATATCAGAAAATAATTATGAGTCCTATTAAAGATCTGAAGCCTATTTTAAAGAATATCAAATTAAAAAGTAAAATAATGTAATTATGAGTTATTGCCGTGAAAAGCCATCAGTAAATTTGTCATTAAACTTCGCTCGAATTGTCTATAAACAATTTCGAAGTCCGTAAGCAATTCTTTTATAGATTTAATCAAGTTTACATCATTTTTGCTTAAGCATAAACTCCAAACTCCTCTTTTTAGCTTCAGTCTTTGGTACTCCACTAAAGTCGAATTATAGTCAGGCTCAACTCCAGTATATTTTGTGACTTCAGGGTTTTTCGATGCTACAAGTCCTGCGATACTTTTGACAGCTTCAAAATCACAATTACGGTTTAATGATAAAAATTCGTTTACAAGCTTACAAATTGTGTCGTTCAATAACATCGCATATTGATTCACTTGGTCATCTGCAATTTTAGATAAAGGTTCTCGGTACACCATTAGTGCCAGCCAGAGTGTTTCCATAGTAAAGATATCATTATTAATTTCTTTCAAATCCAAAAGTTTTACGTTTAGTCCTCTTCCTGTCACTCTATATGCATAATTATCGATGCTAACTATACCCCATTTTATAGCCATTGCTGAAATAAATTTTAAGGTCTCTGCAAATAATATATATTCATTATAAGTCCGTGGGTGAGAGTCCAGAATAGCCTCTAAATTTGCATTTAAGGAGTTTCTTTGAGAAATTGACAGTTCATCTTCCATGCTTTTTAGTCGATATACATGATGGATTTTTGAAATAGATTTAGATGATAAACAAGATGAGGAAAGTTCCAAGTTAAACTTCTTACATAACTCGTATAAAACGATTTCGTAGTAATCAAGTGGGGTATTTTTAATTTCTTGCTAAATAATATTTACAATTTTCGTTTCAATTGCTTCAGTTATAGCTGCGGAGTCAAAACGAGGCCGAATATTGAACGCCTTGACGTTCTTAGAATAAAATGGTGATGCTGATGGAAGAGGACTCTGAGGTGCACTCTCTATGGAGCAGGTGTCCCTGCCAGACGGTTGACCTCCCACTAAGTTTTGTCTATCAGGAATATCAGGGCATCATTTAGAAGGTCAATCTGCTCTAGGAAGCTAATCCTTTGGATAGGTGGCTCATTTCGGAAATCCTAAATGGCAGCCTTCCATTTTCTGAGGTCTATTGAGACTGACTTTTTGGAGCCGAGATAGTTGGATATCTGCTTATGGACAGATTAATTTTAACTTACTAACTTGACGTCCTCTAGTCTCGCAAAAATTTCACTCCCTTCGCTGCCGTTTTCTTTTTGTTTATTCTGATACACAAATAAGGCTTCTTCTTCAACTTCATTTTCAGCTTCTGGTAACTTTCTCAGTTGTATAAAATTCAAATAAATAGAAGGATTAGGTGGGGTTTCTTTTGAAGTTTCGTCTGGAATACTCATATTTTTAGATAATTTATAAACTTCTAAATTTTGTAATTAACCATTTATATGCTCACGACTTAAAGCCAGCATAACAATCGATCGACCTTAGCTGCGTCAATTGTTTTCTTTTTAGTTTTATAATATTTTAGCCACCTAGAGTTAAATTAGAATATTATTTAACTCGAATTCTTATCAATTAAAGTAATAATATTGTTTTTTAGAACCAAATATACGCTCTAAAATATTTATTAGACTGTTATTTTATCAATGATATAAATTTTGCAATAATTAATTTTATTGATTACCGCTAATATGGCTGAGATATAAAAGCATTCCAAACTTAATTTATATTTGTATGTAGCATACAAAAAGTGCTATTGGTAAATTAAAAAATTGATTATTGATATAATTTAATCAGGTTAGGCTTTACTAGAACCTATTTTATAATAGCTAATTTCCAAGATAATTGCAAATATGATATTATTCAGGTATTCTGATAGCAAATCTAAATAATTTTAGTTTAATCAAAATTCTTATAATAGCAATAAAACAAATTTTTATTTACTCCCCCCCCCTCCGTGAGTGAACAAAAAAATTTTGTTCACTCACGGAGGGGGGTTAATTTTTTTTCTTAAAAAAAAAATTTATATATAAATTTTATAAAAAATATTTTTTTTCGAAATTTAAAAAAATCCTAATTCGCAAGTATTGGAAAGCAAATATTAATTTAATTTATAAAAATTTTAAGTTTTAAAAAGCAATTCGTCAAAATTAAACAGAATTAGCTCTATATTTCATTATAGTAATTATCATTTACATATCAAAAGTTTTTTCCATAAAAAAATTTTCTATTAAAAAAATTTTTGTTCACTCACGGAGGGTGGGTTTTGGGCAAAAAATAGCGATTTTTCTAATGGTTTTGTTCACTCACGGAGGGGGGGGAGTTAGATATTTATCTATGTTGCAATTATTATAATTATTTTGTACTTACTTCTTCATTTAATAGTGAGTAAGTTTATTTTTTGTTTATTCTTAAAAGAGTTAGATTATTTTTAATTTTATAATGCCTTGCAAATAATTGTGCATTAGTAAATGGTCTACTGGCCAAAACTAGTCTACTATTTCTGAGTCTGAATAGCAGACTAGTTTTACCCAGTTACTCAAATATTTTCAAGGATTAGGATTATTAAAGTCAGGCGTTAGCCATATTGGTGACGCAGTAACCAAAGACCTCCCGTAGGGAGGTTCATCCGCTTTTCGACTCCAGCCAGAGAGGGTCTATCCCTCTTGCGAGTGCCTTTCCGGTGCCTTCTGTCTCCTCCTTGCCTTAAGGCTTCAGTCTGAGTGGGCGGCTTATGGATTTCTGCGGCCATGCTACGGGCGATTGGAGTAGCTCGATTCCAGGGATCAACTCCTTGGAGTCTATCGGGTGTCGAAGTGCCTTTCTCCGATAGCTACAGGAAAAAGACTGTTTCCCCTGTGGCCTGGGCCGAAAACCCCCAGTTTCTCGGTAGAGGAATGCCCATGGGTCCTTGGATCCAAAGGAAGCTGTCGAGCATCTCCATTTCCAACCACAGGAAAGCAGCTAAAACCTACCCGGATACACACCTCTAGAGCCTGCACTAGATTCTCAGCTCGGAGTCCGTCCCAGTTCGCCGTAGCCATAAGGTCTGGACTACTGCGCCAAGAGGGCTGATTGACACGTGTCGCCATTTTAATGTATATCAAATATTTTCAAGGCACTATATTAAAATTGTAGCTATATTTTCTGATCTTAGAGCATTTGTCATTATCTAAAGAAAATCAACCATATCTTAAATCAAAATAATTAGCTAAAGTCTTGCTAAAACGATTATTAATTATATATAAAAGCATATTTAAAGTAATTTTATATGAAAAAATATTTTTGCTTCCTCTAAATGGTGTTAATTTCCAAAAATAGGCCTTTCTAGCACTTTTAGGGGAGCTAGTAGATCATACCAATAGATCAAAACATATTGTGGCTCAATAAATCCATATTTATCTTTACCTATTAACTTACAAATCTATTAATAGTCAGATAATTTCCTTCTATGCATTAAAATGTTAATAAAACATTAGCCACGATTAAATTATGCAACACCTGAAAATTATCTAACATAATATTAATTATATCATTATTGAATTGAATAAAACCTCAAAAATATATGGAAGAAAGTTCAATTTCTATGGTAAGGGTCATTCAGATTGTTGAATTACTTCAGCTGACCTCAAAATTTTTCAATGACGCAGCTGAAATAGTAAATCAAAGAAGGGTTAATTCATCAGACCATTCAAAATCCAGCAAAAAGCGAAGGAAAATAAAAACAAAGCGTCACAAGTCTGGCTACCAAGTCTTCCTTAAAGAAAAAATGAGCGAATTAAAGAAAAACCCTGAATATTCAAGTAACTATAATTCAGATTCAAAAATGAGCACTCTTTCGTCTTTAGTTTCCCAAGAATGAAACAAAGCAGGAGAACAGGAAAAAGAAATTTATAAACAAAAGGCTGAGAAGCTTAAACAAGAGGAGGTTGAAAAAGTGAATTGTGAAGAAAGGAAATTCGAGCCTTCAGAAAGCTTATTAAAGCTGCTTGAAGATAATGATACCATAGAAGAAAGCTCAAGTGAAAACGAAAAAGGAGTGAAGAAAGAAGCAATTAAAAGCCCTTCTGAAAGTGAAGATCAGCTTATGGAAGAGGAGAGTGATTAGGATGATAAATTTTAATAACGTTTACAAAAGCCGCTTTAAGTAGGCAAATTTTAAAATAATTTTTGCATAAAATGATGAAATTTGTTTGTAGTTAAACAAGATGATTAATATTCAGCCTCATTCAGCTTATTTGTTAAAAAAATCATATTAAGTTTAGAGTGGTCTACTTGATAATTTATTAGATTTTTTTTTCAATTTGATTAGATTATTACACTGGGCATTATAGTTTATTCCAAAGGCATCATTCTGTGATAGTAACGATATTTTGTTACACACTAGGTGGCAGACGCATGTAGGCGGCTTCCAATTTAGCGTGAGCCTGGGCGAAACCTCCGGTTTCTACCTACCCAATCAGCTTAAGCGAATTTCGTCAGGAACAAATTTTCAACCCGAACTTTTACTTATGTTGCGCCAGCTGACCAGATCCCTTTTTATTAAACCTTTAGGTTGGAGAGGCTCACTCTTTATAGCAATAGTCAAGCCTGCCTTCCCTTTCTCCTCTGGATTAGCTCCAAAGGAAAAATTCAACAACCTAACCATTCAGGGCAGGCAACCAAGTTACCTGAACAGGTAAACCTCTTTACTTCTATCGGGACCCTGAACTGGAACTAAACTGCTGGTAAAAAAGATCCAAAAAACTATGCTCATCAGCAGAAATAGATTTGGGCTTCTCACCTCGAAACCAACCAGACACTTGGGCAGCTTCCTGCTTAAAAAACGTTCATACATACATAAGACACCTACACATGGAGGATGAGTCTCTCATCACTAACAATTTTATGCGTATTTTCAATTTTGATAAAATGCAAAAAACATCAAAATTTCTGATATTTTTGCTTTCTTTGATCATAATCTTAAAAATACACATCTCAATAATCTTTTAAATTATCTATTCCAAAGCGACATCTTTTCTATACTGACTTCTTTTCATTTTCGTTGAAAATAAATTAAAATGCTGGGCTGGATATTCCTACTATTAAGTCATGTGATTTCTCAAGAAATAGAGCATGCAGTTGTATTTGGAAGCACAGAGGAGCTTGCTTACTACTATGTCGATATCTGGGTCGGAACCCCAGCAGTCAAACAAACTGTTATTGTCGACACAGGAAGTCGACTTACAGCATTCCCTTGTGCTGGTTGTGACAGCTGTGGCCAACATATGGATTCTTATTTTAATTACTCAAAATCAACAACTGCACGTTTAGTCAATTGCGAAGAAACCTCTTGCTCTTCTTGCCATGAACAAAAATGCGAATATTCACAAAGCTATGCTGAAGGAAGCTCAATTTCAGGCTTCCTCGTCGAAGATTTAGTTATGTTTGGTGATGATTTCCAGCACTCCAAAGCTGTTCTTTTTAAATTTGGCTGCCATAAAAGAGAAACCAACCTTTTCAGAACTCAAAAAGCTGACGGGATTATGGGATTAGCATTTCCAAGAAGCAGAACCCCATCTATTATCGATGTTTTGTTCCAAGACCATGATATTTCTACTGATATTTTTGCCATTTGTTTTGGCAAAGTAGATGGGTACATGACAATTGGGGGTTACAATGCTTCTTTACATATCAATCCTATAAAGTGGGCCACTTTGCATGATGAAACTTTTTATTCGGTAACAATAAATAATGCTTTAGTCAATGGAACTGCATTGCATTTGAATTCTAGGGATAATTCGAGGACTTTTGTGTCAAATGCTATTGTTGACTCAGGAACGACTTATACTTATTTGACAAGTTCTATATATGATCCTTTATGGCAGGCTATAGAAAACTTTTGCCAAGGAGAAGGGAAATGTGATGGAGTCAGGAGACATGTCAATGGAGAGGGCCATGTATGTTACCATTATAACATTGAAAAATATCCAGATTTGTATCATTTTTTCGATACTTTTCCAACTATCGAATTAACAATTGGGGATATTAATGTAGCTTGGCTGCCTGAGTATTATTTATCATCATGGCAAGATTACCAAGATATTTATTGTATAGGAATCTACAATACTGGAGGGGGAAGTGTGTTGGGGGGAAATTTTATGAGAGGACAAGATGTTGTGTTTGATAGAGAAAATGATAAAATTGGCTTTGCTGAATCAGAGTGCAACCCAGCTCATGTTCATGGAAATACGAGAAGACTGCATGGAAAATATGCAAGCCCTGAAAATTAAAATTTTTAATTATCAGTTTATCTTAAAACTAGACTTTTTATAAGCTTAATTTGCTGATTCATAGATAGTTCGTTCATGTTTAGAAAAAAAAAAAAGATTATAGCACAAGGGAAACAGCCAAAAGAAAAATATTTGTAATTTAGTATATCTTTTATATCAAAAATAGGTAATTACAGATTTTATCGTTAATGTTTTTGAAGTATATTTTCAACATTTTATTATTAAAATATACATCTTAAAAAGTTTCTAGAATTTAGATATCAGAACCAAATAATTAATGCATTAATTTTGGAAGTCCTTCGGTTTTCTAGATGATATTAATCAGTTTCAAAAATTAAAAATTTTGGTCCTCATCTTACAAAGCAATAACTGGAATTTCAACTATAAAGATCGAAATCATTATCATAAATTTAAACTTCAAAGTGATCAGAAATTCATATACATTTATAAAGCATAATTATCAGTCATTGGGCAAAATAGTTTTTAGAGTCGAAAAATTTCTAGAGTCCATATTAATAATTTCTGCACATCTCTTATCTTTGTAACCCAGCATTGAGCACTTCCTTTTCAGTGACATCATAAAATTTCTTCCCTGTTTTTCTATTAGAATTCTAAATACACAATATAAAAATATAGCTGGATAATGTCATCTATCAGGATTTAGAAAGCTCTTTTATTATTTACTATGCCTTCATTTACCCCTTCACACTTTCCTCTCAACTTGTCTCCCTTTAATCTTGATTTTTGCAAAATTCTGTTATTTACTTTATATATCGACTAGGAGAACAAATTTTTCCCATATCCTTAATTTAATTTTTCACGATATTCTTAGCTTTACTCAAATTTAGGCTTTATTTCCTTATCCTCTTAACTTCTCTGGATAAACTCAACCTCGATTAGTTTCTAAGTAACTAATTATATTTCCCTATTAAATGCTTTTATCGACATTTAAGTCCTGATAAAAGAGTGGCTTATAATAAATAATATGGAAAGCAGCAGAACAGAGATCAGCGTCAGTATCGGAGAAGTCCCAGCCCAGCCAGGCGTCCAAGCCTACATCCACGTCGTTACTGGAGACAATCTTGCAGCAAAAGCCAGAGAAACCATCCAAGCCGAGATCGGAACAGCCCCTGCAGACTTCAACTTTTACACCGCTGTGAACTGTTCATCAGCCGAAGGTGCTGAAGAGCTGAAAAACCTTTTCACCAAAGTTTGGACAGGAATTACATCTGGATCTGCTACAGATGAAGTTTCCCAAATGATCAAAGGACTTGTTGATCCTGAAGGAGAAGGTCCAAAACTTAACCACGAGTTCTCAGTCCACGGAACCAAACTTATTGTCCGCGGATTCCCAAGCGAAGAAAAATTAGCTGAAGCCCAAGGCATCCAAGAAATGATTCACAGCATGGCTGGACACATCTTCGGACATGACCAAACTGTACACCTCGAATTCGATATTGGCCACGAAATCGGAGCTATCCTTGCAAGCCAAAACAAAATCATTGACGCTTTGAACTCATTGAGACTTAGCTTTGCTTTCCATGGAGCAGGATCTCTTTTCACTGATTTGCAAAGCGTTGCTGAAGCAACTGGAGCAGGAAGAGGAATTCTCCACATCTTATGCAGCCACATAATAAATTTGGGTGTTATTAGGAATGTTATAGGGAAATTTAAGCTGTGTTAAGCTGAGTAAGATTTGGTAGGAATGAAGAAAAAGCACTAAAAAGTTTTTATATTGGGTTTATAAAGAGAAGGGGATTATATAGATACAGTCTGGTAAAGCATAGATTATTTGAAAAATGCAAAATCAGTATAAATATGCATAGGGTTACTCAGCTTATACCAAAGCGCAATCCTTAACTTGAAATTCAGAACCTCAGCTGAATTACCAGATGCAGTCAAAGAGAGAGCTCTACAAATTGCAGGACAAGCAAACCTTGCTGAATTAAAGAACCAAGTGCCACCACCAGTATTCTCATTCCTTGGAAAACTCGCCGAACATACCACTGGAGATCTCCATGTCTTCATTGCAGCTGGCAGACTTGCTGGAGAATTTAAACTTCACTCACCTGGACTTTTACGTGCTCTTACAGCTTAAATAACTAATCCTTACTCTCTCCTAAATTTAGGTAAAATATTGTTTTTGGTACTTTAAATTGGAATATAATTTATTTATATATGAAACACGATTTTTTATAAAATTAGTAAATGACCTAATTTATCGGAAAAAGTGCAAGTAGAATTTTATTAAACATTTTCACACTGTTTCGGTTAATTTCTTAAATAAATTCTTAATAAAGTAATTCAAAATTCAAAAATATACGTTTAAATTATTTAAATTTAAAAAATTTTTAAAAGAAAAATTTAATTCTTACTCCCCCCCCCCCCCTCCGTGAGCGAACAAAAAAATTTGTTCGCTCACGGAGGGGGGTTAATTTTTTTTTTTTTAAAAAAAATTTATATATAAATTTTATAAAAAATATTTTTTTCGAAATTTAAAAAAATCCTAATTTGCAAAAATTGGGAAGCAAATATTAATTTAATTTGCAAAATTTATGTTTTAAAAAACGCAATTTGTTTAAAATTAAACAGAATTAGCTCTAGATTTCATTATACTAATTATCACTTATATATCAAAATTTTTTTTCCATTAAAATTTTTTCTATTAAAAAAATTTTTGTTCACTCACGGAGGGTGGGTTTTTGGTCAAAAAATGGCGATTTTTCTAATGGTTTTGTTCGCTCACGGAGGGGGGGGGGGAGTTAAAAAAATTAACCCGCTTTAATATGGAACACAATTTTTTGCTCCGATTTAAGGGCTAGTTAGTCCAAATAAATCCAGTTTTAAGTAAATTGATAAATGGTGAAAATTATAGATTGAATAGAGAATTTGGAAAAAGGAGTTTCATTTATGCTATAATCTCACAAGGAAAGATATTAAGAGCTGGTTTAATTAATAATTATAATCCTGAGAAAAAATTTAAATAATTCAAATTTCATCTATTCAGGCATAATCTGGACAAATCTATTATCTTTTTCATATTTAGACTTCAAAGTGCCGATTTATTTTGATATAAATATGAACCCAGCAAAACCACTTGATTTAGTCCGCATGGGCTGTGTATCTAATGAAGACTATGAACGATCAGCCCCTCAACTAGCCGACATAATAAAAACAGCACAGATGCCAGTATGTCGCGATGTAATCGCTCTAATCAAAAAAATCATTAAAGACAAGCATGCAGCTCCTCCTTCTAAACTCCGCGCTTTAAAGCTTTTTCATGCTTGCATGATGGTCGCTAACACAAATTTCTTAGTTTTTGCTCAACGAAAAGTGATGAGCAGATTTACCATTCTTGCCAAGCATAAAAAACAAATTCACGATGATTCCAGAGGAGATGATATATTTGGCCCGGTAAGCGGATTATCTGAAGAAAACCGTGAAGCTTCTAAAGAGTTTTTGATTTGTTTATTGCAATACATTCAAATTTGGGCTCAACAGTTTGGAAAAGCTCCAGATGGAAAGTCAAGTGCTTATTTTATAGCTTATAAAACTCTTGAAAAAGAAAACGTATCATTCCCGAATAAGAGAAATTCAAAGCCAAGATTAAGCTTGGACAGCTCAAGGCAAAGTTTAGATAATCCTAGGCCATCTTCAGCAGTCCCAAAACAATCATCTCCACTAATGTATGAAAGACCATCACAAAAACCTAATGCAGAAAGACCTGCAAGGAGACAGAGCGGAGGGGGTATAATTGGAAGGGTTGAAACGGCCATGGATGTTTATAATGACCTAATAAGGTCTGGAGGAGGTGGCGATGCAATTGTTGAGTGTTTTTTGCAGCTGAAAGATTTAAAAAGTGAGCTAGAAAGAGAAGTGGGGCAATCAGATAACCCAGAAACTATTGAAAGACTGTTTGAATTAAATGACAGATTACAAATGCTTATTGACTCTCATCATGATATAGGTAAAAGGCCACAGTCAAATAAAGCTTATGAAACTGTTCCTGTAATGCAGCCTCAATCTGCTAAAAAAAAGCAGCAAATTGACAATATCTTAGACCTTGATTTATTTGATGACCCTCAAGCATCCTCAGTTTCTCAATCAGCTGCATTTTCGAGCATGTCTTTTGCAACCCACAATCCTCGTCTACAAATGATGCCAACTGAAATGAAATCCCCAGCTTCTCAAAATTACCCAGCCCTTTTGCCTACTTCTGCAAAAGACGATGCTGGAGCTATAGAATCTCTTAAAAGAGAAAACGAAAAACTTAAAAAGGTCATAAGTCACAGGCAGGATGAGGATTCTAATAAAATAAACCAAATAAATCAGCTTATGACAGAAAATATGCAGCTAAAGCAGGCTTTAGAAGCCGGGAAGCAGCAGATGTTTATGCAGGATGAGAATATAAAAAAGTTAACGCAAGCTAGTGCTCAGATGAATGCTTCGCTTGTGGAGGCGAATCAAAATATAGAAAGGCTCACAAGACAATTGGAGGCAAAAGAAAATGAGATTAGGTCTTTAAAGAATGAAAAGCCAAACGGACACCAATCAAGCCTTTCACAGCATTCTCTTCCTATGAACCCTGAAATCAGAATGCAAGCCCCTCAGCATGCTCCAGACCCTTATTCTATGGCTCCAGCCCCTCAGCGTGCTCCAGACCCTTACTCTATGGTTCCTCCCCCTCAGCGTGCTCCAGACCCTTACTCTATGGCTCCTGAGCTTAAAGTCCAAATCCCTCCTCGTGTTTCAGACCCTTACAGTTCCTCCCCAAACCCTTTTGACGACAGTGATTCTTCTGACGACATCCCTCAGCAAGCTCACAATTTCCCTATCCAAAACGAGCTCTTTTATAGAATCTGCAATTGCATTGACAGAGGCATCTTATATGATGATGAATTTTTACAAGTGGGTATTCAAATTGCTAGGGACGAAACTGGTGTTATGGGGATGATTTATGTAGGAAATAAAACCCCAGCTCCTATTACTGAGCTTAATACAGAAGCAATCAGCTATGAAAAGGAAGGGCTAGTAGTGCTTATAAGTCCAATTATTTCTACTGATCCAATCACAAAAGGAGCTCAAGCTAACCGTATGGTAAAAGCTTCATTAAAAGATTTTACTGGGAAAATCCCTAAAATTATCATAAAAATAAAGCAGGGGTCAGAGACTAAGACATTGTTTTTAAATTTACCAATAACAATTGCAAGGTTTTTGCAAGGAATTCAAAGGTCACCTGAAGAATTTTGGCCAATATGAGAAAGGCTTGCATTTAAAGAGGAAAAGTTTTCATGCCAAATGGAAGGAATCAGGTCAATGCAAGGGTAATCAGGAAAAACCCCTAATTTCCACTCTGTGAGCGAGCAAAACGATTGGAAAAATTCTTATTTTTTGGGTAAAAAGATACCCTCCGTAAGTGAACAAAGATTTTTGGATATAAAAATTTTATGATGAAAAAAATTGATATATAGTGATAAATTATTATAATGAAATCTCTTCCTACTGCTTTTTAAATTTTACACAAACTTGCATTTTAAATTTTATAAATTACTTTTGAATTTTTACCAATCGGAATTTTTTAAAATTTCAAAAAAAAATTTTCTATAAAATTTATATAAAAAAAAGAACCCTCTTCCGTGAGGCGAATAATTTTTTTTTGGCTCATTGAGGGAAATCATAGTTTTTTTCATGCCTTTTTTCTAATCAAATGACGCTAAATTAAAATTATTGGAAAAAACCTAAATGGTAATATTGCAAACCATACCTAAAATAAAAAACTATACAGCAATATTTTCCTGAAAAAGTCAGTAATTTTAATTTACCGTCATTTGATTAGAAAAAAGGCAAAACCCCTGAGTATATTTTTCCGGACAACCCCAATGCAAGAGCTAAGCCAGCATTTGTCACTTGGCGGCGCTTTTAAGATTTATACTCCACAAGAAATTCCGCAGCTTTCTCCAACTCAGCTATTAGGAGCTGGACAAAAAGGGGTTGCAGTACTTATATTAGCGACAATAGACCCACAAACTATGTCAGCTCAACTGTCAATTCGCAGTGAAAGTTTAACACTTCGTGAAGCTATTATGGAAATAATGTCAACACAGATTTCAGGTAAAGAGTAATGATAATCATATTTTTAAGAAATAATAAGTTAAATTGTTATTTTCTTCCTTGCTAGCTCTGCAGTATATTTTTCAGGGACTCCTTCTTTCTTTACTCTTCACTTATAAATTTTTAATTTTTTAAATATTAAAATTATAAATTTTCTAAAATATATGCTAATTTCCTCTAAATAGCCATGCTAAGAGCACTTTTTGGGTAGACCACTTATATCCATTGCAATTAGGTATAAATATTTACATTAAATTCTAGATTTCTAAATAAAAGCAGAGTTAGCGCTTCAAGTTTTTCTTGCTTGATTCTTTCAAGCTTGCGTTTTTCGTCCTCAATTTCATTCCTAAGTTTTCTTCCTTCTTCTAAATACTCTCTCTGATCCTGTGATTTCTTTTCATCATTAGTCAATATTTGAGCTTTCAGCTGCTCTGCGTGCTGTTTTCTTATCATAGCCTTTTGTTCTTCTATCATTCTTTCCTTATCAGCAGCTTCTTTTTGGGCTTGGATAATTCTTTCAAATTCATCCCTTTCTTGTTTAGCTTGAATAAGCATCCTTATTTCGCGTTCTTGAGCTTGATTTATTCTTGCTTCTTCAATTTCTGCATTAATCTTTGCCAACTTTTGGGCTTCTTGGAATTCTTTTTCTCTTTCAACCCTCTCTTGGGCTTCTTGAGCTCTTTTAGCCCTCAGTGCATCAAGCTCAGACTGTCTATCTTTAGCTCTTTCTTGTCTTTCTCTTAGCCTTTGGACTTCTCTTTCTTTTTCAGCTTTAATCCTCAGCTGGTCTTCTATTAGTTCTTGCTCTCTTTTAGCTTTATCTAAGTTGTATTTCATAATCCTTTCATCTTCTTCTATTTCTTGTCTTTTTCTGGCTTCTTTGATAAGAATTGCTTTATTATTAGCCTGCTCTACCTCAGAAAGCAGCTTTTTCTGTTCCATTTAATTTAATGAGACATTCCCTGGGAATTTTTTTTTTTCCTCGTGAGACATACTCAAAAAAATCTTCAAATTTCAAGCATGTCTCATGAGGAAAAATTTTCGAACAAATAACACAGAGGAAATGTCTCATTGCCAAATACCTAGAGGAAAAAAATAGGCACCCTTTTTCTGGTCAGCATTTTTTCTTGGCCAATTCTGTTTTCTTCTTCTTGCAAAGCTTCAATTTGTCTGAGCATTTGTGCTCTTTCTTTTTCCAGCATTTCTTGCTCTTTCATCCTAATAAAATCTCTTTCTTTTATTTGTTCTTCTAGCACTCTGGCTCCTTGGATTCTGTCTTCTTTCCATTTTTGTTCTCTTTCATCATGATATTTGATGACCTTGAGTCTTTCAATTTCCATCATCAAGTCAAGCTGCTCTTCTGTTTTTTTCTTTTCTTCTTCAATAACTTTTTTCTCTTTTAGCTGCTCATCTCGGACTGTTACGATTTTTGAGTATAGGACCATTTGGTTCATATGCTTTACATCATCATGCTCGCGATCTAGAAGTTCGCCAGCCTTTTCACGGATTTTTTTCTTTTTCTCCGCGTCTTCACGCTCAGCTTCAGTCATTGGGGCATTTCTTTGACGCTCCTTTTCAAGCTCTTGCATACGTTCTTTACGAGCTTTGGCAGCTGCACGCTGCTGTTCTTTTTGTTCTTCAAGAACGGTTTGCTCAGCAAGCAGTTGGTCTTTGGTTTTTAAAACTGCTGCTGCTTTCATTCTCTGGATTTCACTAGATCTCTTCGAGTTTAATGATAATATTATGCTTTACAAATTTTTTTTTAATAAAATAAAATAATTTATATTTGCTTTAATGTAAACGAGTAAGAGGAATTACTGTTGCATTTTCTGGGATCGATCCTGTTTTTACTTGGGTTTTTATTTTATTTAATTCAGCATCAGAGATTTTAACTGATTTTCCAGCTTGAGAGCCGGGCTTTGAAGATGGCTGTTTTTTGGATCCAAAAAGAGACTCATCAACATGAGATCCGTTTGAAACTTTTTTATAGCTTGCACCTGACTTTTTTGATTGGACACTTCCTTGTGAGCTTGGCTAAGTTAAAAATTACCATTTAAGACAAATATTGATTATAAATTATGAATTAATAAAATTTTCATATGAGAAGAATGGAAACTTAGAATAAATAATATAAGTCTATGGAGAACACTTTGAAGCCATATGTATTGATTTTAAAATTTAAATGATGATCGTTCAACTGAAATTTAAGACTAGCATATGTTTAATAGTAATATAGGCGTTTATTTTCAAACACTCAGAATTATTTTAAACTTCAATTTTATGAGCAGCTATCATTTCTTCGATCTTTAAAGAATACAAATTGCTTAAAACTAATATAATGGACGACCACATTTTTTTCATTTAAGCATCTGATGAAAAACGCAATAGCACATTTATAACTATTTTAATTTCCCTATAAATAATTTTCTTATATTTTTTAAGGCCCAAAATTCAATCGCCATTTTGATTAACTTCCTTTAAGTATAATACAGAAGTAATAATTTTATTTTAGTTTATAATGGAAGACTATTCAAATCCTTTTGACGCTCCTTTTGAGATCAGCAATTTTGACCAGCCTGGCATTCATCCTTTTATTGGCTTACAAGAATCTTTAGATTCCCCTGATCCCGAGAAATTTACGCTTACTTCCGAAGTCCTTCGAAAACACCAGGACTCGCAGCCAAAATTTTCATTTCTTCACAAATTTTTACACGATCAGCGCCATGCGGCTGGCTATAATTCTCCTGAAGCCGAACATCAATCTCATGATAGAAATTGTTTTCCAAAACCAGCTATAGATGCTAAAACTATAAAATCTGATTATATTGATTCTCCTCAAGGGATTATGTCTCCAGAAAAAGAATTGCAGGCATCGCTTAACTACTCTGATTTAAAATGCCTTGAGGACATTAGAAAGAAAAAATTATTAGAGCCAGTACTTTCTATTTAGATCAAATTTAATGTTATAGTTGTTGGGGATTCCGGGGTCGGAAAAACCTCATTTATAAATACTTTTTTATCTATGAAATTTAATAGATTTGTTCCTGAAGACTTAGATAATAAAATGAGTAGGCCAACGATTAAAATAGAACAAAATTCAGCTATAAAGGTGGCTGGCGATTTAACTTATAAAGTTAATATGATTGATACTCCTGGCTATGGAAAAGCTAAGAATTTTTCTATATGGCTAAAAGGTATCAAAAACTTTATAATTCACTCTGCGACCCAATATAAACATGCTAAAAAATCTATACTGAAGCCAGAAGACACCAGGGTACATCTATGTCTATATTTTATTGAAGGCCCAAGATGTAAAGAGCGCGATCTCCGTGCTATGTTCCAGCTTCAAAAATATGTACAAATTATTCCAATTCTTGCAAAGGCAGACTCATATCAATCAAAAGAAGAAATAGAGGGCGTCAAGAGAAATCTCATTAACGAAATTTTTAATAGTGAAATAAAACTTTTTGACTTCATGAGTGCTTTAGGAAATGACAAACATCTAATCACAAACGCACCGCTACAGCCCCTCCCACCATTTGCTGTTATTTCTGCTGCACAGCTAATTGAGACACAATCAAAAATTAAATATGGACGATCTTATCAATGAGGATTTTGTGATATTTCTGACAAAGAAACGTCTGATTTTTCAATTTTAAGCAAATTCCTTATGGGGTATTTTGTTGATTATGCAATTGGTGCAGCAAAAATAATCAATAAGAACAATTTGAGAGAAATTAAAAATAAAGTTAATGATACAAAAAAGAATGCGGGCATAGAGTCGATGAAAAGTAAGCTGCTGAAAGGTATGGTATGAGGATTGTTTGGGCTAATTTTGAAAGGGAATTAAATGAAATATTAGTGTAAGATAATAATTGATATTAATAGTCAGTTATTTAAGGCGAAGCTTGAGCTGTGCATATATCTTGAGCATCTTCTAAAACTTACTTACTTACTTAATTATCTGGTGTTTAAGGTGTCTAGTGCCGCAGCCCAAAAGGGCCTATGGCAAAACTGATGACGTAGGCGAGCCATCTTGGCACGGGTCAGCCCCGTCCAAGCCTTCTAACAACTCCTGCTTCACCAGCCCTGCTGCACGTCTCACCCGGCGCGTTGCCGTCGCCCTTGTCGCTCGACTCAGCTCCTGCGCGTGTTCCGCCTAAGGGTCATCCTCCCGTGGGATGTGCTGAGAGGTAAAAGCCCGAAATCTTGAGTGGACTGAGGAGTGGTTCCTCTGGTTATCCCCAGAGTTAAACCGCTATTGCTGTCCAGAAGTTCTCGAGTGAAAACCTAACCCTATAAATAAAATTCCATGAGTGAGAGAGAAAATTAGCAAAGCTAATTTCTCTCGAACCGAATGCCATTTTATTTATGAGCATCTTCTAAAACAAAAAAAACAGTTTCTCACATGCTATTCTCCCTGACGTGATAGAATAATAATCTTCAGTAAACTGAGGAATGTGGCTATAAGAAACGGCTTATCGAAAGAATATTTATTGGCACATCCTATTCTAGAGCATTTCGAGTCATAAAACTCTTTCAGGTTATTAAAGCAGTGTTGAATTGTGCAAGAATCCCGAAATTGCATCCTTCAGACCTAGCCAACGAAAATTCAATATCATTTTTTTTCATTTAAACTGGACATGCTGCTAAGCCTTCATTTAACTTTATAGAAATGCCAAATTTTTCTTCTACTGAAACAATCTTTACTTCTTCATCACATATGTTGAAATTTCTTATAAATAGTCGAAACTGTGGATTAGATCGGAAGTATTACAAGCTTCAGAGGAATATTCATAATTCTCTAAATTTATAAACTTTGAAAGTTGGACTGCTTATTTTTTTAAGATCAAAATAAAATTCCAGACTAATAATATATTTATACCATTTATTATATCTGACTTAAATAATTTTCATTGATTCTTTCCAATTCTAATCAATATATTTTCCAAGCCAGCATCAGAGTTTGAGTATATCTTATTATAATAATAAAACCATTCCTACTGTTTAGCTGTTTTCCTATATACTATATGAAGATAGGGTAACGGCAATCATAATGAATGCTTACATTCTCTATAAGTAGGTATATCTTTTGAAGTTTCAGCTCCCGATTCGCAGTCTGTGATTCTCCATGACCACTCTTCTACATCCAAGCTTTTCCACTTCTTTTCCCTTGCATTTTTCATCTTTTCAATAATAATCAATAACTCCTCTTTTTCTTTATCAATTATTTCTTTAGCTTTTTCGACAGAAATTTCTTGATTTAGGCTATATTTTTCTTTGACTTCATTAATTTTGAAAATATTGCTTTCAATTGAAGCTATCTTCAGATCTTCTACATCTATGCTTTCGCTTTGCAGAAGGCTGATAATGCTTCTAAACCTATTTTTGACTGAAAAATCATCTATTGAGAAATCTTCATCTTTTGCAGGAATATTTATTTTATTTCCTACCATTTGTCTTATAACAATAAACAATAGCGATTTTGATAGTTGTTTTCTAACATTACATTTGAGTGCCCTTAAAATGAGAGAAATTCCGTCATGGATTTGCTTTTGATAATTTTCGTACTCTTCTACTACAATTTCAAGAAAAGTTTCTAATTCTATTAGACCTGCCCCATTGATTCTCTTTGGGTCAGTTGAAATTATTTTATCCATTCGAGATAAAATGCTTGTATACACTGATTTATCAATATATTCAAAATTTTCTTTTAGGCATTCAGTCGCTCTCAGTGCAGGAAACATATTTACATCACTTGTATCTTGATACCCTGAAATGATGCCTAGTTTAGAGTTTAGCATGTATTCTAAGCAGCTGAGATAAAGAAACAGGCTCGGTTTTGAGTAATTAGTTGTACCAATTTTATGACCGCACTGTAAAAACTTTAAGAAAATATAAGACCTTCTCGATTCTTTCGTGCATATCAATGAGGCTATAAAATCAATAAATTTTTTATAGCTAGGAGCTTTTATCCCATATTTTGAAAAAAATTGGTCATAAGCCAGCTCAGCTAAATTTTCAATAATTTCATCATCTCTTAATTTTTGTATGGCTGATTCATATATAGAAGCAATCAGCCGATTCACCATTTTTCTGCTCATAGTAGACTTTTTCTTCATATACTCTATTTTTTTGGCCATAAACTTGTATAATATAGTTAACGCAGGATTTGTTTTTTTCTGACTCCCCCCCCCCTCCGTGAGCGAACAAAAAAATTTTGTTCGCTTACGGAGGGGGGTTAATTTTTTTTTTTTTAAAAAAAATTTATATATAAATTTTATAAAAAATATTTTTTTCGAAATTTAAAAAAATCCTAATTTGCAAAAATTGGGAAGCAAATATTAATTTAATTTGCAAAATTTATGTTTTAAAACGCAATTTGTTTAAAATTAAACAGAATTAGCTCTAGATTTCATTATACTAATTATCACTTATATATCAAAATTTTTTTCCATTAAAATTTTTTCTATTAAAAAAATTTTTGTTCACTCACGGAGGGTGGGTTTTTGGTCAAAAAATGGCGATTTTTCTATGGTTTTGTTCGCTCACGGAGGGGGGGGGGGGAGTGAGCTAAGTTTATTGCTCTCTTATGAAATTGGAATTCCATTACTTTGGTAAGTTCTCTTCTTTTCTTTATAACTTTTTGAGCAAGTGCAGCAAATCCTGACTGCCGTCTTGAAGGGGAATTATCTTGTTTAATATCAGTTTTAGAACTATCAGAATCAGAATAATATTCATCTTTAAGCTCTTCTTCATCTACTTCTTCATCTGATGATATAATATTTTGGCTTAATTTCTGATCGGCTCCCACGAGCCAAAAATGGGTTTCTGCGTGAAATCCATCTTTAGCTTGTGGAAGCCGATCAGAAATTTAATCAACTAATTATACATTTTCACTAGGAGCATTTGAGTAAGAAATTTTATTTTCTCTTATAGCTTGCAAATATCCTTCAAGCTGGCCTTCTTCTAACCCAAAATTTTCTCCTTCAATAAACCCGACTGTTTTTCCTTTTTCATAGCCTACATGATAGCCTATAATTCATGAAGGCTTATCAAGATCTCCAGGGATTAATTTACTAATTTCATCGTCATCCACCACCAATTCTTCATTGCTGCGTTGAGCACTTAATTTTCCTCTTCTTCTAGAATCCGCCTGAGTATTTCTGCCGCTTGACGTATCTCTTTCAATTTCTTTTTCTTTTTTCTGGATTTCCTCATTTAATTTCTGTAAAATTTGCAATTTTTTTAGGATTTCTATGTCAATATCAGGGGCGTTCGAAGACCTTGCACTTGCTCCTTTTAATTTACTTGATCTTTTTCCTTTAATTTTTATTGGGGATGATTCATCTTTTACTACTGCAGTTTTCCTTCTTTTATTAGTACGGTATTTTGTTCGCTTGGGGTCATCTAATTCTTCTTGTGACCTCGATGTTAGTTGATTTTCAATTGTTTCTGTAAGATTTCAGCTATTTTGTGTGTTTTCTGTATCTTTAAGTTGCTTTGTGGGGGAGCAGTTGTTAGAATTAGTCCCTCGTGATTCGATTTCTTCTACGGCATCAACTTCTTTGATTGTTTTGAACTCTTCGGAGTCTCTTTTGTCTGAGGTTATAAATATTTTGCCTTCGAAGCTGTTTGATTCTTCAGCTCGGTTTTTGATTGGAGTTTTTTTCAATTTTTTTGAATTTTGGGAAGATTTTTGATGGGTTTCTTGACTTTTTAAGTTTTTTTTGGAAACTTTTGAAGATGGACGGGAAAGGTCTTGCTGAATGGGCAAGTTTAATAGAGGTGCTTGCGAAGTTCTGGTATTTGAAGTGTTTATAATATCATTTGGTTCTTCGTAATCAGTTTGAATTCCAATATGTGCGTTACTTATTTCAGTCGTAGTACTAGGCTGGTTATTTTCGATTGATTTTTCATTTTTTGGTATGCATAGAATTGCACAAATAAAATGGTGATGTCAGCGGCACGTTCTCTCCCAGACCTGCTTCGAGTTTGGGGACCTTGCTTTAGCCCGAAGCCAAAACGAGCAGGAAACGGAGTCTACGGGTACTGGGGATTTGTGCTCCGGCTTGGTTTTGCCTTCTCATACTGCAATGAAGATTTGTGTCTTCCCGATGGACATTTGGAAAAAGGCTTTTACCCCTAGAGACCACTAGTGCCGATGACAAAGGCATAGTTGGTACTGATATTAGTTAGGGTGTGTATCCTTACCCCCCCTCCGTGAGCGAACAAAAAATCTTGCTCGCTCACGGAGGGGGGTGAATTTTTTTTTTAAAAAAAATTATATTTAAAAATTTTTTTTTCAAAATTTAAAAAAATTCCATTTGTAAAAATTGAGAAGCAAAAATTAATTTAATTTGCGAAATTTATGTTTTAAAATGCAAGCTGTTTAAAATAAAACTGAGTTAGCTAGAGATTTCATTATAATAATTATCATTTATATATCAAAAATTTTTTTCGTAAAAAATTTTTGTTCGCTCACGGAAGGTGGGTTTTTGGTCAAAAAATAAGGATTTTTCCAATGGTTTTGTTCGCTCACGGAGGGAAGGAGTTAGTAGAACTCTAGTAACTCAAGCAGCAGCTGTCAAGTCCAAATCTACATACTCCAAAGTTCCGGAGCAGCATTAAGAACTAGGCCGAAAGCTGGAGGAGAACTGGTGGAAATGCTGACATGCCCAAGGAGTTCGCTAGCGGCTGAGCGAGTCTTCTACGAAGACTCGTCTCGGTGAGACGTTAAAGGAGGAAGAGCCCTAATCTATAATTAATGCTATTTTTAATGATTTGCATAGAATTTCGATTGATAACTGCTTTTGTATTTCCCACGCAGTTTCACTTATTTCTTTATAATCACTATCTTTATTACTGATTTTTTCTTCAGCTTCTACCCCATTAAAGTCTTCAACCCCTTCTAAATCTTGCTGATTATTATTTGGTTCCTCCTCTATCTCGTGCTGACTTTTGTTATCTCCTTCTAGCTCAGGCTGGCTGTTATTTTCCTCTTGAAATTGTTCATTATTTTCTATATCAATTTCTTGAGCAATTTCTTCATCAATAATCCTTTGGCTTTCATCTTGAGTTTGTAGCACATCTTGAGTTTGTAGTACATCTTTTATGTTTTCTGCACTTTCATGCAAAAATCCAGACAGTTCTGTAAACTGGATAGTATTTTGGCTTTGCTCTAGCTTGATTTCTTCATTTTTTCAATTAACCGTTGACACTTCTATCCTTTGAGGCTCTTTAATCACTTTTTTTAAGTTTGGCTGTTTAATAACGACTTCAGTGCTGCTAGTTTTCTTTTTTCATTCTTCTCTTTCTTGCATCAGTTTTTTCAAAGCTTCTTTTCATCTCTTTTTCATCAAAAGTGCATCCACTGAAAGCTTTAAAGTTTTGTCTTCACTTTTCTCAATCAAGCTTTGCAATTCTTCGATTTTTTCGTTCCTCTTTTTTATTTCTTTATCATATTTTTCTTTTATTTCTTTTATTTCATTCAATAATTTTTCTTCTTTTGCCTTTATTTTGCTTTCTCACTCTTTATCTTGTAGGCTAAACAATTCAGGAAACTTCATTAAAAGTTCTTTTAACAGTTCTCCTCTTTCAATACAGTGAACTGAAATTTGTCTTATTAGCTCTTTTCCGCACATTGAATAAATTGCATTTAAATCTTCAAAGGAGCCATGACTATGAGTCATATGGAAAAATCATTTCCTTAAATGGTCAATTTCTTGTCGGCCGCTTGGGTTGCCTAAATATCCTCTTTCAATATTTTCTATAGTTTGTGGGTTTTGAATCTCATAAAAATCCAAGCTAGAAAAGCACCCAGATCGTGGGTGTTTTTCAAGCGCGTATTCTACACAAGTTTCTTTTCTACATGATATATGCTGAGGTTTGCCTTGTGGGGAAAATGAAATTGGGACTCCGTTTCAGTTGGAAGATTCCATTAGTTTTTTTAAGTGATTAATATCAGTCGGAAGAGGTGGGATTACAGGTAGATCGAGTGGCCTTAGCTTGTCCTTTATATAAGAAATATCACGTGAATTTTTAGTTATATATTTTTTCGATTTTGATTTTTCTTTTTCTTTTTTAAGAAAATCTTTGATTTCTTCTGTACATATATTCGATAAAAATTTGCCTGAGCCGGATTTTGATGGTCTTCTATTAGTGTTTCTTAATACTGCAGGCAATTCTAAGGCATCGACTTTTAGAGGTGAAAATTCAACACTATGGTTTCTGTGCATGATTATTTTTTCATTATGGATAATAAATACGTTTATGAGAAAAATATTAGTTATACACTTCGATAGCTATCTTGGATTAGCTTATAGTATTTTGACATTCTTTCTTTTATTTCTGAAGCTCTTTTCCAATTCTCGCTACCAATATTTGGGCCTAGTCCACCTAGCATAATATATTTGCTTGGCCTTATTCTTATATAATCTTTCATTGTATACGGCTTATACCTCTTAATAGAATCTGCAGTGGAATTTCTTGACGCATAAGAAAATTTCCCTGAGTTATTATTAGGAATTGGAGAAATACTTTTAGGTGGCGTTGGGGTTGCTTTATATTTTTCTTCATCTGCCGTTTTTTCTTGAGAGATGTCTAAGTCTTCTTTATCTTTTAAATCAACTGATTGGCTAACTTTTATATTTCGACGTGAGAGCTTATTTGTATTGCTTTGGATATAATCTGAATGCTGTCTTCTATTCCTTTTTAATTTTTTATCGTCAACAATACAGGCGTTTTTTTGTGAAGCACTAGAAATCATTGTGATTTTTTCGCTTGTTTTTATTTTTGGTAAAATTGGGGAGGCTTCACTTGAGTTTTTCGGGTTTTTTAATAGTAAAGAAGATGAATCTTGGTTTGCTTGGGCTGCAAAATAGCCATAGACTTGAGAATCTTTTATTGATTTGTCTATTGGAATTGAAACGGGGATATCGAAGTTTCCGTTGTGCTTGCTGAGCTTTATTTTAAAGCGTTTGAGAAAGCTGCTTTCCATTTAGTGATTATTTTTTTGTTAAATATGAAATTACGTTGAATATGTAGCTGCTTTCCACCCTTCCAAGACCAATTCAAGTCTTTTCAGCATATTTTCCATTTCTTCTGTCAAATTTCCTATGTGCCTAGGCTTGCTGACACTAACTTGCCTTTTTTTCTTCAGATGGCTCACAGGCATAAAATAAGGGCTCGCTAAGGCATTTTTTAATATTTGAACTTGTGAAGTTGTTCGACTTAGAGTAGTTACTGGACGATTTTGCATAAATTCGTCAAGTAGTGAAGATAAAGACTCCTCAATTGTGATTCTAGGGGTTCTTCTACTTTTTGGAGTTTCATTAGAACTTTTGGCAGATGAAATCCTATCAGTTAAGTTTAAGCTTGGCTGTGATGAGGAATTTCTGATTTTTGGTTTTGTTGAAGTAATAGTATTGTCTTTACTTGCAATAAACTTTTCTAAATCTTCTATTTGCAGAGAAATTATTAAAATGGCGAGCGGAGTTAGGTCATCGGTGTCCTCCGAGCTGATCCAGGTCGAGAAAGGTCGTTCCAAATTGCAATAGTTCTCCATAGTAGGTTTTTGGTGCTAAACCTTCTTTCCTCAACCCACAGACGACAGATCGAGAAGTAATGTCCCTTCCGAATTTCTTGGGAGGCAATCTTTAGTCTGCAATATGATTTAGACACGCCAAGAAGGAGATTTTAGGTGATGCAGCAATACGTCAAGCCCTGCTGGCGTTAGGCAGTAGTTAATCGCTGGTCAAGGATTAAGAAAATAAAAGGGTGTCTCTATTTGCAGGTCTTTTTCTTTTACTAAGCTTTTCAAAACTTTTACATGATTGGTTAATTCACTGATTCTTTGCTGGAGCTTATTTTTGTCATCTTGAAGCTTGCGAATTTCAATAGATTTCTCAGTAAGAAGCTTAATCATTTCTTGGTTTTGGAGCTTGATTAAGCTTTGAGTCAGTTTATTTACACTCATTTAAGTATTTATGATTATAATAATGGAACCTAATTTCTTTAAGCCTGCTCAATATAAAATTAAATATAAATTTTGAGATAATAGAATTAAAGGAACACATTTTTTGCTCCAGTAAATGACCAAATATCCTGCGTTACATTTGGCTGAAAACTATAAAAATTTCGCCTGTTTTTCTCTTTTTCTTTCTTAAGTGCAGTATTCAGTCTTTTCTCCATTCGTTTCTTAAAGCAAAGATACTTATACTCTGCATTCAATGAGTCAGCTTTTACTCTTATATAAGGAGATGCACTTTTTCCTTTATATACAGCTACATATTTTGTTATAATTTCTTCCTTATTATCTTTATATGCAGTTGCATTTTTCGGAAAAATATCTTCCTTGCTTTCTTCGTATAAAATTGCAGATTTCGCTAAAATATCTTCCTTATTTCCTTCATCATTAACAATATTTGTTTCATTAATTAGACTTCCTAAAGCATCATAATCTTTATCAATAACTGAAGTTTCAGGTCACTGATTAAATACAAAATCAATTGTTTGTGTCTCAAGGATCCTTTTCTTATTTTTTTTATTCTTTTTTGCCATTTTAGGGGTTTCTGTTTCCTCTGTTTTTGGTATAAAAATTTCATATACTTTTGGGACTTTTATTTCAGTTTTAAATGGAGATGATCTAGACGTAATCGTTGAGGAATGGTCATAGTTGACTGATGGTAATCTGATAGGTGAAGATTTTTTATAGGTTTTCTTTAAATTAGATGAAAATAAGTTTCTGTGCTTCTCTTCAAGCCTTTTGCTTTCTTCAACTGCTTTTAATCAGTTTGTTTTAATTGGATTAAGCTTTGGAAAGTTTTTTGGATTTGCTTCTGTCCCTTTAGAAAGAGATAAAGCAATATTGGCTTTAATTAGATTCTTTTCTTTGTCAGATATAAGAGGATCATCTGTGTAGCTATTTCTTGAAGAATTTTTATTCATATTAATCGCCAAATCTATTATTTCCTATAAAGATGAAACCAACTAGACCTCTCTCAGAATCTTATTTCTTATTATACTATAGTGAAGATTGCTGTAATTCTAATTGAATATCTTTACCAGTAACACTTCCCCGCCTGCTCAGCAGCTTGCGTTTCACGACATCGCAAAGGTTGCTTCTGCTGGAAGAGGGCCTGCACTCACTACCCTATACTTGGGTGAGTCGCGTCAACGTGCTGTATGTCACACAATGGAAAATTCAAAATGGTTGAATTTTCTAGTAGACTCTTAGCTAAAAGAGGAAATCCTAAGCCCAGGGCGTAACTCCTGATTTCACAAAAGAGAATAGTCCCGATTGGCTAGGATAAACACCATTTTTCTGCTGGGAGACTCTTTTCCAGCTCTCAAGCCATTTTCCTCTGAGACAAAAACCTTGATTCGGAGTAAAGTTTGCTGCCGGCTAACCCAACATTGGCCTCACCAAACTAGAAAAATCCTGCAGATACACATTCCTGAACGCCATCTCCCTTCCACAAGGTCCCTGCACACCCTGCAGGATACCAGCTACAGAAGCTAAGAGGGGGCTGGCTCACCACACCATTTTAATGTATACTCTCTCAGAATCAAAACGTGCAAAATCACACAATAACTCCCTCCTTTGTACAAGTCCTAAAGGTCACACATTAACAAACCAATTTTCTTCTAATGACTCCACATCTCATTTAGAAAACTATACAACTCAAAAAGAGACAGCCAAACAAATCAAATTAAATTTCGACGAAATACCCCAAAGAAGGAAAAAAAGCAAACACATGACTTTAATACTTAACGACCTAATTGAAAAAGAATGAAAAAACATGCCAATCAAAAGAGTTGAGTCTCCTAAAAAAGAAACTAATAATCGCCATCATAGAAACAAAACTGATATATTAAGTCCCCTCGCACAAATTAATCAAAGGCTTAGGCCAACTTCTCAATATTTTTCTGTTAGAAAACTAAGATCAACAACACTATTAAGAAGCTCGAAATCTCCTAAAGGTACTATGAAGTTTGAAATAAATCAAAATTCCCCTTTAGCTCGAGGATCTCCTATCAAATTTCCTCAAGGAAAAGCAAAGAATCAAGACGACGCAATTCAGCTGGGAACCGAAAACATCCTATCAAAACTGTACGAGCAAAGCATAAGGCTACAAAAATACTTACGCCAAAAAGATACCCCACATATATTAGAACGAAAACTTAAAAAATTAAATGATCTGATTCACAAAGAAAATAGCAAATTAGCGAATTCGTATTTTTCACTATAAATATATGTTAGTTATAGAAATTTCCCATAGATGGCGCTGTTTGCCCTTGATTTGCCCATGAGGAAAATTTTTTGGTTTAACCAAACCATATGATACTGGTCGAACCAAGAAATTTCCTCAGTGGGCAAATCAAGGGCAAACAGCGCCATCTATGGGAAATTTCTATAATTATCGTGTTATAAGCAAATATTCTTTAAAAAATTTCCGAACCTCTTCTCTGATTCTTAAATCGTCAACTACAATTAGGTCTACTATTTGGGCGCCGATTTTGGAGGCTGCTTCTTTAATATTTTTGCTTAATCCAGGCAATAACTGATTAGCTATAATAGGCTCAAGGTTGGTAATTTCTTGTTTTCTTTCTGCTCCTAGTTGGTCTTTATTGATTATATCAGTCAATAAAATTTTTGATAGCGTGTAAATTTTTTCAGAAATTGTAAGATCTTTGGTAGAAAATTCAAATAAATAATTTAAAATGCAAGATAAAGATTCTTTTTCTATATTGAAGAGGCCAGGAAGGGTGTTTATGTCGCCTAAAAAGCCTGCTTGTCATAAGGTTGTCCTGTGGCTAATGTTATTATCATAATTTCTTGAGTAATTATAGACTTCTTCCAAAATTGATATAAATTTTACAGATGGTTCTAACGGGAATTTTGAAACGAATTTTTTCCCGATATCGTTACAAGCTTCAATTAATTGGCGCTGAATAATGCATTTTTCTAACTCCCCCCCCCCCCCTCCGTGAGCGAACAAAAAAATTTTGTTCGCTCACGGAGGGGGGTTAATTTTTTTTTTAAAAAAAATTTATATATAAATTTTATAAAAAATATTTTTTTCGAAATTTAAAAAAATCCTAATTTGCAAAAATTGGGAAGCAAATATTAATTTAATTTGCAAAATTTATGTTTTAAAAACGCAATTTGTTTAAAATTAAACAGAATTAGCTCTAGATTTCATTATACTAATTATCACTTATATATCAAAATTTTTTTCCATTAAAATTTTTTCTATTAAAAAAATTTTTGTTCACTCACGGAGGGTGGGTTTTTTTGGTCAAAAAATGGCGATTTTTCTAATGGTTTTGTTCGCTCACGGAGGGGGGGGGGGGAGTAAGCATAAAGCAATATCAAATGTTAGTTTTCCTTCAATTAAATCATCTCTAAGCTCATATGGAGTTGTAATTTTCAGCAATTCTTCGAATTTTGATAAAAAACAAACCCAAATTATTTCATTAAAATTTGCTCCTGATGCTTCAGCTAGGCTTTTTATCGTCAAAATACTGATCTTTGCTAGCTGCTCATGAAGGCTTGAAACTCCTCTTCCTAGCATTTCTAAAAAATCAGGTATTAAAAAGCTTAAATGGTTATAGCTCTCTGTAAGCAGTTGAACAACCAGTTTAAAAGTCTGTTGACAAGTAGTATGCACCCACTCTTTATCTGAGCTTGACCCATACTGAAAATCATCAAATATCGGCAAAAGAATCCCAGAATAAATCACTTTCCACTGTTCTTCATTATATTTTCCATCAATTCTTTTCAATGACCCAAACAAGTTTTCTAAAGCTTTTAACCTAATCTGTTCTCTAGGATCAGAAACTCTTCCTGCAATAGCTGAAATCAGCGTATATAAAAATCCAGGCTGAATTTTTTCATTTAAAATTTCTTCTATGCACTTACTCATTAAATCAAAGCTTTTAATACAAATAATCTCATTTGAATTTCCTGTGAAAAGGCATAAACAGTTAACTAATTCTTGAATATTTTCGGAGACTAATCCTAAATGTTTTTCAATGATCATTGAAATTGCCTGGAATGCTTGCTCAGGAATTGACCCTGATGTGTATTTTGCTGCTGTTTGAAATACTTCAAAAATATTATGCCAGCCTGAGTGTATGTTATGAACCAGAGTAAACACAAAAGTGCACATGCAGGCTACAACTATATATAATTACAATAATTGAGACCTAATTAATAGCTAGTATGTCCTATTTATTTATAATAAACTCGAAAATGTTTCGCTTTATAATTATCCAATTAAGGTATAGCTCTTTTACTTGGGCATTTTGGCTTTGTTTAAAAATCAAGTCAAACGGATATAAAAATTCTTTTTGGAAGTGGAAATTAGTAGACTCTTCTTTTTGCAAAAACTTTATAGCAAGCTGTTTTAATGAGTCAACTGCAAAAATTGCAATAAATTGATTATGATGTAGTCCCGACTTGTAAAAATGCTCTTTTAAAACAGTCCAAAGTCTGCTCCACACATAGCGGATTCTGTTCATATTTACATCAGCAACATTAACCAGTGCTTGCAAACAAAAAGTTTGTGGGTGTTCATTCCACAGTTCTTCTTTAGAAACTTCTACTAACTTTGACACAAATTCCACAATGTTATCGTCATCTAGCCCAGCTGACATATTAAAAATATAATCAATTTCATCAGGACTTATCTGTGCAGAGATACTTTCAGAGACATGAATTTCGAGTTCTGTTGCTGGCCCATCATACTCAGCCCCTGAATTCAACAAATGCAGATGGTCTAGTTTAGAAAGACATTTAATTACATGCACCCATGAGCCTTTTAGGCAATTTGCTTCTAGTTTTGCAATTTCTAGCAGAAGTTTGACACATTCTATGTTTTTTTCTGTAATAAGATTGTTTAAGTATATAAGGGATGTAAATTTGGCAAGGGATGATAAAAAAATTTCAATTTCAAGGGTCATGCCAAACCTGCAGGAAATTTTTATGCAGGCTAAATAGCCTTGCATACAGAGTCGCCAAAATTTTGGGTCATCAGATTCTTCTAAAATAATTGAAAAAGTTGCTAATAGTGGGTGCCATAATGCGTTAAACATAGTTTTGAGGTAGTCAATATCTGTAGCTTCATGATAAACAGTTGATTTTCTGGCTTTTTTAATCATATTGTGCCCTTTATTTAACATTTTTTCGCTTTCTTTTGCATAAAGCTCTTGCTTTTTTAATCCTGCCATTTCTAATTTATCTCTGGCTTCTTCATCTTCTTCTAAAGTAAATGGATGGTCTTTGACATTATTATAAATTTCTTCTAAATATTTATGATCTAAGTCTTTTCCTTGGTCAATCCCTGTATTAATCATAATAAATCCTGAAAGAGTCATTTTATTTTTATTTGCTGGGTTATGTAAATCTGTCTGCAGCATCATAATCGTGTCTTCACACGACAACTATTTCATAACGACTATTTTTTTTTGGCCTATTTTTTGGCTTATTTTTTTTGGCCTATTTTTTTAGCCTATTTTTTTTTGGCCTATATTTTTGGCCTATTTATTTTTTTTTGGCTTAATTTTTTTTCCTATTTTTTCTTTCGAGGATCATTCATGAAGCTGCTGAGAGAACTAAATAATTATTGAGTAACGGACATATTTCCTTACACTATTAATATTGAGTGAATTAAGTGGAAAACTTCTAATTAAATCTAAAATTCTCGAAATTTAAAAAGCAAGGAATTAGCATTCATGGAGTAAGAGATCTGTTAAAGGTGCATTTTATGCTGATAAAATTGTTTAAAATACATTAAAAAATATATTAAAATCATTAGTATGAAATTAGGCCCAAATAATAGTAAAAAAATAGCTAAAAAATGGTCAAAAAAAAAGTCCAAAAAAATAGGCCAAAAAAAAATAGGGTTAAAAAAAATAGGCCAAAAAAAATAGGCCCAAAAAAAATAAGCCAAAAAAAAATAGGTGAAAAAAAATAATAGCTAAAAAAAATAGGCCAAAAAAAATAGGCCAAAAAAAAATAGTCGTTATGAAATAGTTGTCGTGTGAAGTAACCATCATAATAGCAAAAGACAAAACATATACAGAATCAGCTGTACTGAATTTTTCAGGGTTATCTTTATAGTATTTTTCTGCAAAAGTTTGCATAATTTTATCAATTTTTTGCCCTTCGCCAGGAATTCTAAAAGAAGTTAAAAATATTCTGATTGCTTCTACAAGGTCGATCCCTTGGAATGAATGTAAATGGATAAACTCATATAAAACCTGCGAATTTAAATCTTTGTCTCGGCCAAGATAGTCTCCCAACATTGTTTTATCGATTCCTGGCGTGAGTTTTAAAAATGTGGCGATTTCTTGAGGAGAATTAGAATTAAGGTAGCCATTATCATCTAAAAATTTTATTCCTTGGGCTGGATTTATGTTAAATTTTGATACAGCTCTGGAAAGACATGATTTAAGCTGCTTATTCTTTTCAAATTGATCTGAAGCAATAGAAAAGTTATTAGTAGCTTCAGATCCAGAATCACTCACAGTATCAGACAGTTCTTCAGAGTTCATATGCTCAGTATTCTTATTTTGATACCCATTTTCTTTTTCAAGCCACACAACTTGAACAGTCATAATATTGGTAACAGTCTCTAGAGCAATCGATCGTAGCGATAACTCTTGCTGTGGCTGTAAATTGCTAGAACTTTTATATAGCAATTGCCCAAGGATAGCGCTATTATGCGCCATCCTCAGGCAATTCAAAAATGGCCCCACACCGGGAATCGAACCCCACGTGTGGGGCCATTTTTTGTGTGTGGCCAACATCGACTTACACGCACCAAAAATGGCCCCACACGTGGGTTCGATTCCCAGTGTGGGGCCATTTTTTGGATTGCCCGAGGATGGCGCAAGATAGCGCCATCCTCGGGCAATTCCTATATCTTCCAACTGCAATTTTTCCTAGAATATCGATCATTCTTCCAAAAATATCTTTTTCTTCTATAGTTCATGCCTCCAATAGATCACAATGAACCCTGCATTAGCTAGAAAAAATTAGTTATTGCTTTTATATTATCTAATTCTGAATGGTTCTTGAATCAAAAAAAAGACATTTATCTTTTTAGCTTTAGAGTTTTCCCGATATCATTTTGAAAATTAAGTGATGGCTAATAATAATCTATTTCAAGATAAACGCTATACATCACAGTCATAATTTAAAAACAATTCCAATGTGGTTTTAGGGTTCTGTGTTATCCTATAAAACACCTCAATCACCAACAATTTTTGATTATAACTTGCATTTTCACTTTCCAGCAGCTTAATAAAGATATTATCCATAAAAATCCCTATTTCCGTTTTCAAAGTGTCTTTAAAATTGTTGACTAACGCTACAAATATAGATAAACTTAAAGCAAAAATAGTTTTATCAGTAGAAATGGAATTATTCATAAGACTTTCACACAAGCTTCCACGGATTATTTCTACAAATTGTTTTCGTGTACAAAAAACAGGGCCTGGGTTATCAAGCACAGCGAGAATCAATTCAAGTGATAATACTTTGGATCTAAATGTAACGCTTGACATAGATCTAATTAGCAATTACGTAGGCAGTTCTTTTAAGCTTAATTTGCAGATTGATCGAAATGTAATAATAGCATCAAATAAATAATCATTATCTTCATCACCGACAAGTGACAATTCAGCTTTTTCATAATTCCTTAGATTGCTCTTTTTGCAAGCTTCTGAGCACACAGGTTCTCTCATATCTTTGCAATAAAAGTTAGCAGCCTTTCTGCACACCACACATCAGCCAAATTTTCCTGCAGGAATTCCATCTTCATTGATTTCTTCAACCTGCACAATGGCTTTATAAGAAGGATCATCAGGGTCGAGCATATATGGAACTGACCTAATAGGAATATTCTTATCATTTTTCTTATCATAAAGTACTACATCGTCTATCATTGTCCTGACGATGCCTTTAATTACAATATTCAAAGATTCTTCATTTAATCCTACAGAGGAGCTTTCCATCCTTTGGAATACAAAGTGAAGCATCTGTGTTAGTGTTGCCTTCGCTGTAGTCTGATTTACTATACTCATTTATATATATATGCATTTAAAAATATTTTAATAAAAAAATGTTAAATTATGCCGAAATAATTTAGATTTTTACTTGTAATATGAATATGATAACAAGCCCTAAAAGCTTCTAGCAAAGTTCTGTCATGGACTTCTGTGTTAAAACTTGTGATAATAGTTAGAATGGTTTTTATCACCTGAAGCTGCACATTGTCATCTCTTTCATGAACACAGCTGCAAACAGATTCAACAATAGCATCAATTAATTTGCGCGGATATCTCTGGGAAATCAATTGAGGCGGCTCAGAATATTGGCAATTATCATCACAATTTCCAGTCAAAAACCCGTGAGAAATAAGTTTTTGGGTATAGTAGAGAGTATGCTCTAAGACTTTGGTGTTTTTGGAATCTAATGCAAGCTTGAAAATTGGGAAATATTTGTTCGCATCTAATGTTTGATCAACTTTTATCTGATCTAAGGCTAAATTAAATATAATGCCTCGGTCTGGATATGGCCTCCTGGTCATGCAGCATTGTGCACATATTTAA
Source organism: Blepharisma stoltei (assembly GCA_914767885.1). NCBI lineage: Eukaryota > Ciliophora > Heterotrichea > Heterotrichida > Blepharismidae > Blepharisma > Blepharisma stoltei. The sequence goes on from CAJZBQ010000052.1 coordinate 582,694, forward strand.
TTATGTCCACAAGGTTTTATCAACCCAAAAATTGATAGCAATGCTTATTAAGCAATTACAGTAATTGTGTGAAGCCTATTCCTAGTCCGATTTCAGAGTTGGATTATACCAGAAGGATAGGGAGGGATTGAAGTTGATAAGGGGAGACCCTTAGCTTTTCCCTTTTGTTGAAAGTCGACCAGAAATTCCATTTTAGGATATTATGTGGACAATCTTCGTGCGTTCAAGCAGCAGCCGCAGAAGTCCATAGTCCGCCTATTCAACACTGGAGTCGTAAGGCAAGGAGGAGCAAATACATCAAATTTTCAATGTCATCAGGGGCCGAAGTAGGAGCAAGGCGGTGCAGATCCTTTTCTCTCTGGGGGAATCATTTCTATCCGGCTCAGCTTGGTAAACAGTGTCACAAAAGGGATGAATCCTAGAAAGGGTCATTGATGGCTGCGTAACCAATAGACAGAAGCCGGCTTGTAATCAAAATTAAGACTATGATCTGTTTCTAAGGCCTGGTTACAGTTCTCACGTAGATTTTTGAATTTTTTGGAATTTAAGTATTTTCTTATCTTTTCAAGTGCTTGGGTAAGAAGTTCAGAAAAGGCTGTGTAGGCTGCTTGGACTTCCATTTTGATTAGAATTAAACAAAAGATTTAAACATATTATAAAGTATCATAGCAATTGCTTATACTTTCATATATAAATAACTTACTCCCCCCCCCCTCCGTGAGCGAACAAAACCATTAGAAAAATCGCCATTTTTTGACCAAAAACCCACCCTCCGTGAGTGAACAAAAATTGTTTTAATAGAAAAAATTTTAATGGAAAAAAAAATTGGGATATATAAGTGATAATTAGTATAATGAAATCTAGAGCTAATTCTGTTTAATTTTAAACAAATTGCGTTTTAAAACATAAATTTTGCAAATTAAATTAATATTTGCTTCCCAATTTTTGCAAATTAGGATTTTTTTAAATTTCGAAAAAATATTTTTTATAAAATTTATATATAAATTTTTTTTTAAAAAAAAAATTAACCCCCCTCCGTGAGCGAACAAAATTTTTTTGTTCGCTCACGGAGGGGGGGGGGGGAGTTATAATTATGGTATATAATTTAGTATATATTAATAAACATTCTTACTCCCTCTCCATGAGCAAGAAAAAAAATTTGTTCGCTCACGGAGGGGGTCAATTTTTTTATTAAAAAAAATTTATACATATAAATTTTTATATATTAAATTTTTTTTTAATTTAAAAAAATCCCAATTCGCAAACTTTAGAAAGCAAATATTGGTTTTGATTTTATAAAATTTATGTTTTAAAATATATGCTGTTTAAAATTACACAAAATTAGCTAGAAATTTAGTTATAATAATTATCACTTATATCTCAAAAATTTTTTCATAAAAAATTTTTTAAATTAAAAATATTTTTGCTCGATCACATGGTGGGTTTTTAGGCGAAAAATAGGGATTTTTCCAAAGTTTTGCTCGTTCACGAAGGAGGAGTTAGCAGAATAATTATATAGATGAAATAAAAGCATATATTTTGATTATTAAAAGTAATCAATTTAATTAAAATTTTGAAACAATGTTTTAATTTATATTGATTTAATTATCCATGCTTATTACCTTTCTTTTGAAGTCTCCTTGCCACTAATTGTTTTACTACTTATCAAACTCCTTTCCAAATCCACAATTTCCTCCTCAATAATTTCAAAATGTTTTTCCTCCTCACTTTTTTCTTCGGTATAAAGCAAGCATCTTGCATTTTTCGGGAAAAATGACACATCATTTTGCCTCATTTTATTTTTCACATATTTCTCAATCCCATTACATTCATTCAGAGGTTTCTTTCTTATATAAATAATATAAGCCAAATATGCATATACATTATGTTCTAGCTGTACATGTTCAGTCCACCCAGAGCCCCTTAATTCAAATTCAAACTTTTCTCTTCCACAAATAAAACAAATATTGTTCATATCATGTTCAATTAATTGTCTTTCATCTCTCAGCTCAGAAAAAGTGTCAATAATTATACCAAAAATAATATTCATCAGGATAATGTTAATCACAATGAAAAATAAAATAAAAAATAGCTGGGATAGAAAATAGTCTCTATCTGTATATTTAGGCATCATTAAGGCATCACCAATTCCTCCACCATTTCTTATACCATAGTTTAAGGTTGAGGTGGCACATTCTACTAATGTATTGCAATATGTGCTATAGTTGGCACCTTCATCTTGTGTTAGATAGTACTGCCCAAGCCACATGAATCCTGCAACTCCGAATAAATATATAGAAATAAGTCCTAGAACTAGTGTCAAAATAAGTTGCTTTCTGTTTTGAGTGATTGATCTGAGAACATTATCTAAATCTTTGCTCCATCTTATACAGTCCAAAAGTAAAATAGCATAAAGAAGCTGATATTTCATAGCAAAACAGGCTGAAAGCAAATAAAGAAAATTAAAAAGATTTTGGCGGCTTATAAGGACTATCAGGATTTTGAATTTTATACTCAAATGCTTACTCCAAACCTCCGTAAGCGAACAAAAAGTTTAAAGAAAAATCCTATTTTATGGGTAATTACCCACCCTTCCGTGATAAAAATATTTTGATATATAAGTGATAATTATATAATGAATTTTTAAACAACATAAATTTTATAATATTGTGAATTGGTTTTTCTAAATTTAAAAAAATTAACCCTTTACGTGAGCGGACAAAACTTTTTGGGAGTTAGATTTATTGTGTTTTTTGACACTTTCTATATAATAATCCATTAGAACAGTGCCTTTTAATTTATTTAAAACAGGAACATAGTAAATATCTGATTCTCTTTCTCTGTGCATATATTTATAAAGATCAATAGGGTAGTTTTCAAGCATATAAAAAATGTACACAAATAATGATAAAAATATCAATATTACACCTAGAAAAATTACCCCACCTTTTATTGATGTATTATCATCTTCTTGCAGAGGCTCATTTGAATTTTTTACATCAGCCAGCAATAATGCATTTATAATCACAACAAGCCAAAAACACATTCTCGCTAGCGATGGATTTTTGCTAGCCCACCAAGCTATTTTTTTGAATTCTGACAGTTTTTGTATATGCGTCATATAAATTTGATATTTTTCACTATTATGAAACAACGACTTTATTTTTTCTTCATGGCTGTTTCTATTTATCTTATAAATCACATCATTTCTAAATTGTGAGCTCAAAAATACCATAGATGAAGGAATTCTAAAATGGCAGATTTCCAACTTATTGTCTCTATCGATTTCAACAGTACCGATTAAAGAAGAATAAAATTCATAAGCCTTGTCCATTGTTAAGTCATAAAATGTATCTTTTTTGCTTCCAAAATATTTCCTTATTCAAGAATAAACAGTTTTGAATAAATCTTCGTTTCTTCCTTCTAGATATTTTGTTTGCAAAATAATAGAGTTTAAATTTGTGGTTTTTGTAGCTATAGGAACTTTATCACTAAATGCAATCCAATTCAGTTCTTCTAAATGAGGAAATCTTTCTCTGAGTCTGATAGTCATAATAACAATTTGGAAGCCGATATCTATAACCCGCCATTCATTTATAGGAATTTTTTCAGGAGGGGTTTCAGAACACTTTATAAAAGATCTCAGAGTGTCTCTCATTAAAGTATTATCAGAGCCATCATCTACACGGTCCTGTATTAGGATACTCATTTTAGGGTATATATGTTCTTTATATATAATAAATGCTATATCAGCCAGCTCTTTAAAATCAATTTCTTCTATCTTAACTTAAACTTAAACTTAAACTTATAGGGAGGCGTCTGCCATATTGGTTACGCAGTCACCAAGGACCTACCCATACGGGTGGTTCATCCGCTTTGCGTCGTCTTCAGCTTCGCCTTGATCGAATTGGGGCAATGATTTGCTGGGCAAGTGTTCAGCTCTGACACCACCTTTCTTCTTCTTCAGCGCCTGATGCCATGGCACTTCTGAAGTGTAGTTCTGCTTCGGACGTCTCCTCCTTCCCTTTCGGGTCCAGTGTTGAGTGGGCGGACTATGGACTTCTGCGGCTGCTGCATGTGTCACAAGGTTGACCATCCAAAAATTCCCAAAAAAATGGAATTTCTGTTCGGCCTTTCGGCAAAAGGAAAAATCTGGATCCCGGGACGTAACGCCCGGTTTCACGCTAGGCAGTTGCCCGATTGGTCTGGGTATTACCTGCAGACTTCGCTGGGCTTGCCCTTTCCAAATCCAAACCCTCCTTACCCTTGAGGTAAAACCCAATCTTGAATTCGGACTGAGGGCTAGGCTCTGTGCATTACCAGAATTGCTTACCTAGCATTGCTGTCCATTTCTGGATTTGTAAAACCTTGCCGGATATAATTAAAATATGTGTCGAGGCTGCATGGCCGAGAGGCCATGCCCAGACGAAGACGCCATATTTTAATTATCCAATTTCTTCTATCATAATAATTAGTAAAATCGCGGACTCTGGTGTTTGAGAGTTGATCCGGATCAGGGAAGAGGATCTGCATGACAATAGTTTTCGGGGTGGGTTTTTCCTGGCTCTAAGAGGTGCCTATAGTGAAATGTCCTTCAGCACTCCATTGGAGCATTACTAAGCCTGTGATACAGCTCATGGAGGAGGCAAAGGTGGTTTACCAATGGTCAGGGAGTCTTGGTCGTTTGGTGTGATTCAGAAAAAGTGGAGGGCGATCTCCCCGAGAGACTTCTTACGTCATCATTTTTTGGTGAAGTCAGAGGCAAAAGGGTAGGTGTGAGGATTGCGCTTAGCAACAACGCGAAGCTATCCATGAATTGTAAGGGACTAAAATAATCCTTGAAGACTCGCTATAATTTCAATCTAATCTATCATCATTGTGGCGATACCTATATCAAGTTCTCCTTCTAAAAGTGTTGACAATAATCTTATACTGCTCTGAAAATAATCTTCGAACAGTCTATTTTCTATTTTCAAGCTTAAAGCCATATTGATGAACTTATAAAACTTTCGTCTTTTTCCTACCAATAATTGATTTTCCACACAAGGTCCTCTACACGCATCAATTAATGTTTCTAAGCACTGTGGAATCAGCTTTCTTGCTTCATAGTCGTCTGATATATAAGGCCCAGCTTCTCTTATATTAATAAGAAATTGAGCTAACTCATCTATCATATTTATAGAAAGATGCATTTTTCTGGCAGAATCGTCTTCTTGAGACCGAATATAATGTTGAAATTTTGTAAAGCAGTTTTCGCAGAATAACTGTAAAAGCCTTATAAGATTTTTTACATGGGAAATTTTGTCTTTGAGATCGTGGGGAATTTCAGCAGGGTCCTGCGAGCCTTCAATAATAATTCCTGCTGCTCTTTCAGGATTTTTTAAAAATGCACCTTTAGCTTTCTCTACAATTCGGTCTCTTGCTGAACGTAGTTGAGATCGGATATAAGAAAATAAATTTGAGTTGTCAGAAGCTGTCATAATTTTGAGTAGTTTTCTCTGGACTGATGAATTCCCAAATCTAAGTAGACATAATAGAAGTTTTACTGCTTCATTAATTAAATCAAATTCATTTCCATCATTGATTATTCCTAATGCAAGCTCAAGTACCCCAGCTTCACTTAGAGTGCTTTGTACATTTTGTAAATACTCGTAATTATTAATCATCTCATTTTCTTCACTATCAAAAATTATTTCTTTCTTCTTGCTTTCTGGAACCAGCATTCTTAGCATTTTCAATAAGCTAATTTTATGCTTCTTTTTCCTAAAAGCAGTTCCCAATTTTGATATAAACTCTTTCAAAATTGACAAATTTTTAGTTTGAATTGCAGGGTCTACAAACCTATCTTTAATTTTTCTAACCAAAACTCCAACATCTTGATCTTTACACAAATTTGAAAAAAGTCCAGAAAAGCTTTCAAGGCCATTTTTGACTTCTTGATCAAAAATTAATTCTTGATTTGGAGCTTGCACAGGGCTTGATGCTCCCCCACTTGCAAACTGTCTTTGCTTATTTATTTTAACTAGATGAGGAACTTTTGAAAAATATTTTCTGAGCTTATTAGCAAATTCTTTAAATCGTAAATATCCATCATGATCAGCATCTAACTCCCCCCCCCCCCTCCGTGAGCGAACAAAAAAATTTTGTTCGCTCACGGAGGGGGGTTAATTTTTTTTTTTAAAAAAAATTTATATATAAATTTTATAAAAAAAATATTTTTTTCGAAATTTAAAAAAATCCTAATTTGCAAAAATTGGGAAGCAAATATTAATTTAATTTGCAAAATTTATGTTTTAAAACGCAATTTGTTTAAAATTAAACAGAATTAGCTCTAGATTTCATTATACTAATTATCACTTATATATCAAAATTTTTTTCCATTAAAATTTTTTCTATTAAAAAAATTTTTGTTCACTCACGGAGGGTGGGTTTTTGGTCAAAAAATGGCGATTTTTCTAATGTTTTGTTCGCTCACGGAGGGGGGGGGGGAGTAAATAAAAAAAAGCTTTTTCAATATCAGCCGACCTAACATTTCCTAATGTATTTTTAATCGCTTTTCTAAACTCTTCATATTCAATATTTCCATTTCTATCCACGTCAAATACTGAAAAAGCTTCTTCTAAAGACAGTTTTTCTTCTATAATATATTCTCTCATTCTAGCGACTATTTGGTCAAGCTCATTACCTTCAGGATTTTCTTGCATTTTTTCAATCCCTGACATAGGAAGACATTCTCTGCACAGATTTATAGTCATTATGATATTAGAAAAATCTAATTCAGGGAACTTCACTTCTTGGTTTTGGAAATAGTCACTCATATCGTGAAGAAGCTCACGAATGTCTTGTAAAACTATAATTAAAGTCTCGCTTAATGGCAAAGAATTAGAAAGCATCATATCTCGCAATATATGGACCAAACCATCTTTTTCTGAGTGCCATGATTTATTGCCTGACAAATAATTTCAATAGTCTTTTATACGCTCCTGTTCAGGGTTTTGTTCGGGTTCAATGACTTCTGGGGAGAGTCTTCTATTAGAAAATTCAGAATCAAGCCCTATAAGTTCTTCAGCTTTACTATCAGCTACGAGTTTTTTGAAAGTGTCTCATTTGTTTAGTTTTGAAAATTTGCATGGAATTGAATCAAATTCTCCTAATAAAGATAATCTTATGAGATCATCAGCAGTTTCTCTATAAAGAGATAAATCGTGTAGAAAAATATCTCTGAAAACATCTTCAAGGCCATTTAAAGAAACTGCTGGCTCGACTCCGCCTTCAATTCCAACCATATAAACTTGATATAAATATCTCAAATAAGCCTTTTTACAATATAAATTTAAATTTTCTTTTTTGAATATGTTTTTCAATTGAATAAGCGGGATTAGTTTTCTGCCTTGAAATATGCCGAACCTATTATCTGTTGTACAAGCAATAATGCAATTAATTACTTCTAAATGGTACCTCAGCCGAAGTTTTCCTTTTACTGGATCTTTATCAAGTCCTAAATGAGGGGATAAAAAATCTTGAATATTTCCAGTCTGCATGTGCATTTGTCTGATTGCTTTGCTATTAAAAATTCCTTTTAAAACGCCAAGAAAATGATATGTGGCTTAAGAGAAGACGGAATCCGAGGCGCAATACCTATGATTCGATCGTGCTGAGTTCAGAAACCATTGTAGGCCTTCAGTTTAGGGCTCCCTATCGAAGAGGGAGTTTTATATCTCCCTCAGAAGGGTTTTCCTGTTTCTGATTAAGTAGATAGGCTTTTATAATCAGAGTCTTTTTATCGGGACTGCAGAACACTTATCAATTTGGACACGAGGAATAATTTTCCTATGCTCATCAATAATAAAAGTTCTCAAAAGCTGCAATAAGTGGAATTCATTATCATGGGTTTCTATTAATTCAAATATATGCACAATCACTTTTCCTGCGATTTCTGACCTTGTATGACCACTTAAAACTTGTGCTATCAGCTTGGTTACATTAAAAGAAATCCCAATTAAATCAAGCAGTTTATGAATATGTGGAAAAAGAACTTTTTGGTTGCGCTTATTGTCCCAGCAGAAATGATAAAGAGTTGTAAGGGCATGTCTTAATAAATATCTTTGAGATTCATCATGCTTAAGATAAAGAATATCGATCAAGATATTATAAACGCCACTTTGCATCAGTAAATTTTGGTATTTTACTCTTTTATAGTCATGCATAGTATCATTTTTAAATAGCTGAGAAAATTCTAAAGTTATTACTGTGGAGTCTTTTAAAGCTTCATTATACATATATTCTTTTCCTATGGATGGGCCAATAAGGGCAGAAGATTTGATAGGAAAACTCCTCAATTGGTTGATAAATCCAGCTAGAGAGCTAGCAAGTAAATCTATTTCCAAATGGTTTTAGCAACCTAAGCTAGTCTGACAACTGGAGAGTTTTCCTCTCAAATCTCCTGCGCTTATCGGGCTATCCATAGGATATAAGCATAGGAATATCACTTGCTTCGTGAGATTCCTCTTGGCCTTGTGTTAGTGTCTTAATAGTCTCATTAAGCCTTCTTTTTCGCTGTAGCAGTTTTAAATAAAAATCTTTTGTATTTTCATCAGTTAAAAACTCAACTTTAATCATTTCTTTTTTCAGTAATTTTCTGCTATTCAAGCCATTTAGAATCAGCTCAAGTGCCCTTTTCCTGATTTCTTTATTTTTTGATTTACTTACATCAAAAAGCAGCTCCAATAGATAAATGTCTAAATAATGCACAGATTTGCTGATATTAGTAATTGGCTGATATGAGAAGCTCTGTATGAACTTTTCATCCATTTTATTGATAATTTCTATTTCTTGCTCTTTGCTGCGGTCTTCTACATCCCAATCCAGCAGTTTCAATGTATCTTCAAATCTCACCTTTAAATCCTCATCTGTTAATTCCTCATTAGTATTCTTTTTTTCATTATATTCCCAAAACAGCCTCAATAAATTATATAACTGCAGATTTTCCCTTCTAACCACAAGCACTTGTAGCATGCTCAAAACTTCTTCGATGACTTGTATATGTTTTTTCTCTAGTGATGGGTTATAGTCATTAGATAAAGATTCCCTTACTTCTCTTGTCAACTGTGTACATCAGTGGCTTTCATCTCCTGATTTTTCAGTAATTAAAAAGCAGATAGGTTGCATTACAAATTCAATGAACTCATAGTCTTCGATTTCTAAATCAATCATAGATCTAGTGACTTTTATAAAGGAAACCACTAGTTTTAATTTTCGCCCAAGCTGCTCTTTATTTATTTTTACATCTCCTTCATAGCTTCAGAAGTTCTGGATAATTGCTTTGACTTGGTTCAAATTTTCGTGACGGTGCTCAAAGGTAGTTTCGTCAACCCTTTCAATTTTGTCATCTCAGCTAAAGCAGCGGGTTTTTTGTGATGTACAAGGTATATAAGGGTCGACATCAATATAAAGAACCCTACATAAGTTTGCATAGGCTGCTCGCACCTTGTCGTTTATATCAGCATTTTTGAGAGCTAGCTGGATATGAGAAAGGGAAGCATTAATGGTAGTTCCTGTATGCTGGATAGCCATTTTATATCTACCTAAGCAGATGCTTGCAATCAAGTCTATGGTTGCGGCAAGATAGCTAGCGTATTCATCAAGTTTACAAATATCTTCTAGGTAAAAAATAGCACTAGTAATTTCTTCGTCAATAAGCAAGCTTTGTTCATCTTTGGCTGTCCCAAAAGCACTTAGTCTTGGATTAGCTTTTAATATATCTTGAACTGTATGAGTTTTTATAGGAAAATCAAACTCAACACAAGGTCTTTTATTTACTATATGGAATCTTATAAGAGAAAAATGAGTTTCTGGATCAAGCAGGCATTTTCTAGCTAAAACTTGAAATTTTAAAACTCCAGCGCCTTTATTTTCACATAAGTACTTTAAGATTGTTAAATATAAGGTCTGTTCTTGAATATTATTAGGGGTTTCACTGATTGGTTCTAGATAATTAAACCACCTGCTGAACTTCTTTTCGTCTAATAAAGAAAATTCTGAAGTATAGCAAAATATTTCTCTGACTCCCCCCCCTTTAAATTGGAACAAAATATAGGTAAAATTTCCACTTTTTTGGTTAATTAACCCCCCTTTAAATTGGAACAAAATTTAATTTTATAATAAAAAATTTTATATATATAAATCATAATTTTTATGTAAAAAGTTTTGATATAATTTAAATGTTTCTTCTTAACTAAAATTAAAAAATTTAGTTATATCCTGCTCTTGTTTAAAGAATATAGTATAAAGAAACATCTATTTAAATAAATTTATTATCCTTAATTGTAAATTTTTAAAAACATTTAATTTTTTTTGTTTTAAAAAATTTTATTTTTTTTGATAAAAATGATATTTTTTGTTTAAAGAGCTTTGATATAAATTCAATACGAATTCTTTACAAAAATTCAAAATTTACTTATCTCTTACTTTATTTTAAAGAATATAGTATAAATAAACATCTTATTTAATTAAAATTACCACTTTGATTAATAAATTTTCTAAAATTGTTTTTTTTAATTTTTTTTATTATCAATAAAAATAATAATTTTTGTGTAAATAGTTTTGATACCAATTAATAGTAATTAATAATAAAATTTTAGTTATATATTGCTTTGTTTTAAAGGATGAAGAGTAAATAGCATTTTATTAAACAAATTTATTAATCTAATTCGATAAATTTTTGAAATTTTTTTTTTTTTAAATTTTATATAAATTTTTTGTTTTTAAATTTTATAATGATTTTTTTTTTTAAAAACATTTTCTTAACCCCCCCTTTAAATTGGAACAAAATTTTTAGTTCCAATTTAAAGGGGGGGGAGTGAGAATATTCCCAATGTCTTTATTGATATGTTTAGACAGCATAGCTACTAGATGATGCTCGTATTTATCAAAATTTTGACAATTCCTTGAATTTCCTTTAATAGATTCATAAACAAGTCTGTAAATTCCATTTTGTACATGAATTAGATATTTTGATGCAATATTATTATCGTCTTGATGTCCTGGACGGCTTCCTGCTCTTGTTCCAGTAGTGTCTAGCTTATTCTGAATCAGCTCTGCAATTGCCATTAGTCCATCAATGACGCCCATTTCTCTCATGGAATTTTGCCTTTTATGAATATCTACTTCTGAGTCATTTTGGTGTATAATATGTTTTGATAAATTTTTGAGCATTGTGGTCATATTACTACAATTTGCTTTTAAAAAATTTTCTCTTTCTGGATTTTCTAATAAATAATCAGTGGTTATTGTATTATCGTCCATATAGTAATAAAAATCACACAAGTGAGGAATCATCAAAGAGAGCTTATAAACATGTGCTGTCTGATGCTCCGGGACATCTTCTATTAAAAACGCAATGGTCGCATAATCTTTTTTCCCAGTTGCTAATCCTAGTTTATATTTAATACTTTTCTTTTTCCTCAAATATTGTTCTTCAATCATCTCATCCCTAACTTGGATAAATTTGTATTTTTCAGTCTGCAAAGATAAAATTGTACCAAACCTTATTTCAGTTTCTGCAGTTTCTGAATCAGGAATTAGCCTAAATAATGTCCCTTGTGCATAAGCATTAGAAGTAAGCTCTGCACAGTCAGCTGACTCTTTTAAGAAAAAGCCAGTCGCTAAATGCTTTATTCTAAACTGTTCTTCTCATTTTGCAGTTCCCCCAACAAAACTGGATACTCTTTGCAGCTCTCATAAAGAATTACTGGATTTATTTTTCTTTTCTAAATAAGCTTCAGGGACTCCTGCATCTCCTATGATTTGTGTTTCGTTAACTGATAAATATCCTTGTGAAATTCTATGGTAAATTCTAAACGAATCTCCAGTCGTCACAAAATTAGATGCTTCACTTGACAAATTAAACGCCATGTATCTTCTAGGCTTTCACTCAGTCTGTTTCCCGCTTGCATTTACTTCTAATTTCCTGTCTGAAAGCGCAGATGCACTTTCATAGCAATGCAAGAAATACTGAGATTTTTCTGATAATGATTGAAATGATATAGTCCTTTGGCGTTATTTCTGACCGGCTCCCACGAGCCAAAAATCGTTTCCACGTGGAATTTCTGGATTTTCACGCGTGAAATCCATCTTTGGCTCGTGGGAGCCGATCAGAAATTTAAGCAACTGATCATATAGAATCCCCATAAGAAATCATTTCTCCATCTCATTACATTACATTAGTAAGACAGGCACGTGCCTTTAATTTTAACGCAATTACCGAAGATCCCTTGTGGGATTCTACCGCTTTGCGACCTTCCTTCCGTCGGGCCTCCTCCTTGTCTCTTGTAAAAGACTCCAGTGTTGAGTGGGCAGTCTACGGGTTTGTGCGGCCTCCTGAGGCTGAAAGAATACGAAGTTAGCATTCCGAAATTCCAAAAAATGGAATTTCTGGTAGCCTATCGGCAAAAGGGTAAAGTCCAGATCCTGGGACGTAACGCCCAGTTTCACGCTAGGCAGTTGCCCGATTGGTCTAGGTATTACCTGTAGACCTTGCTGGTCTTGCCTTTTCCAAATCTGAACCCTCCTTTCCTTCGAGGTAAAAACCAGCCTCAAAATCGGACTTGGGCTAGGCTCTGCTACCTGCAGAATTGGTTACCATAGCATTGCTGTCCATTTTGGGCTAGAAAAACCTTGCCGGATATAATTAAAATATGAGTCGAGGATGTATGGCCGTGAGGCCATACCTAGACGAAGACGCCATATTTTAATTATCCATTTCTCCATCTCGCCTTAGCTTATTAACTGGGACAATTTCAAATCATGTATGCTCGCTTCCTTCATTTTCAATTGTTACTTGTAAACAGCCTGGCTCCAAAGCAATACTTTTGGCATTCACGTTAATAAAACCCATGCTGTGCAGATGCCGAAGCTGAATTCTTTCACCATAAGTCAAGGCTTTCCCAAGCGTCATTTTAAGCTCAGAATCTGCTTTTTCAGTAGTCACTTCATTTACTCTTCGTGCATTTTCTACACGAAATAAGCATGATCTTGCTAATGAATTTGCATTTTTTTCGCTTTCTGAGTCTCGTGGGATCACAACGAGGGTTTGTGAAATGACTCCATCAGCAGACAGAAATCCACTGTAGACTCCATTGTTGTTAGATTTGAACATAAGCACTATTACATCTCCAACTTTCATATAGCCGGATTTATCTGTACGTGTTTTTTCTTTGGCTCTGGCAGAGGCTTCTTGGATTTCTCTGCTTATTGATCTTGGCTTGTCTTTAGAAGAAAACATTTTTGTTTTAAATTAAGATGAAACTGATTAATTATAGAAAATTAAAATTGGCTATATAGAGTTGGACTATTGTGAAGATTTTTTGTTAATTATTACCAATGCTCATAATTACAAGTGCACAGACTTGCTATTTGAAGACAGTCGATACAATACATGTTCCCACACCCGTCACACTTTGCAAGCTTACCTTTGATAGTTTTGAACTCCAATGCACAAAATGGGCATCATTTGCCATTTCTGCTGTTAAACATGGGAGCGTTTCTAAAGCATCTGCATTCATTAATTTTTCTTTCACAGAAACTTGATTAATTTAGGGTTTTGTTTGAGGTCCACTGGCTTCCCTCCTTGCTTCGGGTTCCTCCTCCATCGCTGCATCGTGCAACACCTCAGCTTCACCACTGAATAGCCCCTCGGCTTCGGGTGTTCAGATTTCGACTCCTGTCATTAGAGCTCTCGGGTCTGAGATTGGTTGCCTGCACAAAATTTCCAAAATATGAAATTTAAAGCAGATTCTCCGCAAAAAGGAAAAGCTTGAGGACCAGGGCGTAACTCCTGTTTTACGCTGGAGAATAATCGAATGGCCTAGAAGGCATTGCAGGGCTTCCCCTTTCCAACTCCAAGCCTCTCCTTCCCCACACAAGGTAAAATTTAATCTGAAAAAGGACTCGGGCTAGGCTCCATATGCTTGCAGAATTGCTTACCTAGATTTCTGTCCATACTGGTTTGTCATACATTGCCGATATAATTAAATATGTGCTTGAGGCTGCACTACCGGAATCCATACCCTAACCAAGATATCATATTTAATTATGATTTTTCTCTCACAATTTATACAAAATTCAAGTTTGCATTTTGTGCAGTTAACTCTGTCACGATTAGAAACCCCATAAAGTTCGCCGCATTTTGGGCATGGAACAAATTGTCCATAAATTCCACTTGAAATCAGTTGTTGAGTTGAGTATTCTTCAAAGTGTCTTTTAAGTTCAGGAGATAAAAATTCCATATCAATCATTTGAATTTCAGATTCACAGGATTCTAATGGGCATTTTATTGGAAACATTTTGCTCGATATACAATTTTGCAGGTGTCCTTCTAAGCATACCGAATGAAACATATGATCACACTTTTCTAGCAATTTCAGCTGCTCTCCATTTATTTTATGACTGCAAATCGAGCAAGTTAATTCAATTTCTTCAATCTTCTCTTCTATTGGGAGCTCAAAAATAGGAGGACTTATTGGATCTTTTATCTCATTTTTTTTCAATTCGCCCTTGAGAAGGATATATGCTTCTCCTAGTAGTCCTTCATATAGTTTTAATTCGATTTTTTTTTGTAATTCTTCATTTATGCTTTTGAGGTTTATAGATTCATAAAATTCGTCTAAAAATTTAATGATGACATTAAGTGATAGCTTTGTCTTGCATTGGATTAGCCCTGCAATGTAAAATCCTATTGGTGGGATTTTACGGCCTAAAAATTTTATTGCTTCTAAGTCTTTTTCGGGATTTTCCTGATCTAAACTTATACTTTCAATATTCATTTATTAAGATTAAAATATTAAAAATCTTAAAACTATACTAGGAACAATTTTAATAACAAAAAATCTAATCGATTGAAATAATCTTTATTTATTATTCATATTCAAGCAAATTTTCTTTAATTAAATATATAATAATAAATATTATTTTAAATATAAACTATTAGGAAACTACCATTGCAAGCTCTTATTTGATATTTCAAGTTCAAAATCACAGTTTTAATCATCTGATCTTTTTCTTAATATTCCTTTAAACATTTTTTATGATTATGTATCATTATACACCTGGAGCATTTTTATGGATCACTTAAGCCTCCATCTCACTTGGCAAGTGAAGACTCAGCAAATCTGCGATATCTTGTAGATTTGCCAAATTGAGAGGCAGTTCTTCAACAGGAAATAGCTAAGCAAGCTTTCCTTTTACCAAGTGGAGTTGGAGGCTTAAGCGATTCATTAAGATGCTCAAATTGTAGAATCTCCTATAAATTGAAAGCGCTATATATTATCCCAAAGGAGAATAAGCAATATAGCTCAGCAAAAAATAGTATCTATATGTTTTAGCGGCAATGAATTCTTTTTTTATATCTTATAAAATTATCTGTGAGCTAGAAAAGCTTGCTAAATATTTTTCACATGGCGAAAAACAAGCCGCTTCCTGTTTTTTACGCATCCAATTTTTTAAAGTTTTATAATTCCAATTAAGAAAGAAAAATAATAAAAGGGTTTATTATGAGCAATGGTATTCATTGATTTCTAGGAAAAGTGATTATTTTCTTAATTTCTTCACATTCAACCTAGCAAGCTCGATAATATAATTTTTCACATCTGAAAATGCTGCGCAGTTTGCCTTTGAACAATCGTAATACTTTTCGGATATATTCATATATGATTTGGCCTAATCAACACCAACAATATATTTTTTTTTCTAATATAACTTGCCTTCATTTATTTTAATATTATGATAGATAATAAAAAACTTTATCCCCAAGCAAGTCTGCAGACACAAATTGAAAAATAACTTGCATTAAGCCTATATTTTAAATAATTTTCCCTATTATTTAACTTTATCCTACAATTAGAATTAACAAAATGAATATATTGATATCTTGTTTGAATAACTAATTGCAAGCCTAGTTCCGTCTTCACTCCATGACCTAAATAGAATTTACATATCGCAGATCGAAGCTTGAAAATGAAGTGACCTCATTTTAGAAGGAGGATCCACAGATCATATAAAAACAACTCCATCTTCGCTGCCACTCGCAAAATAATCGCCATCGCTTCTATGAGAAATCTTGGTAATTTGGCTACTGTGAGCTTTAAACGAAGGCCCTGAAGATTTTTTAACTGGATTCCAAAATTCCAGCTCTCCTTGTGAGGTTCCTGCAATAAATAAAGGCTGGCAAGGATTTCATTCAAAGGCAGACACACTTTTTTTCATCCACCAAGGCCCGTCTTGGTCATAGAACCCTAAGTTTTCATCAGTGATCATTGCTAGTAGCCTCCCTTCTGAGTCCATCCTAATTTTCTTCACGCTAACTTCTTGTCCTATATAAAATTTTTATATCATAAAATAATTTTATTAAAAATTTATTTATCACTGAGCAGAATAAGAAAATTGCACAAAGTTCTCGCAACATTTTCACCAATCTTCCATATAAAAATCCCTTCAGAAGTTGCTACTATAAATTCATCATCTCCTTTTCACTTGACATCAGAAACTTCTGTATTTCTATGGTCAAAAATTTGTTTAAGCGACCCTTGGGTATCCCACAGCCTAATCGAATCTTTAGAAAACGTCAATAAATGATACCCGCTTGGATCCCACTCTAAGCCTACAATTTCGGACTCGTGGAATAAAGTTCCTATCAGTTCCCATCTATTTCCCCACATTCTTACATACCCATCCTTTGCCAGTGATGCAATACCCTTATGTCTGTTTATTGCAATGGCAGTGACCTCAAACATCTGAGCAGACCCAGAAATGTGTGGAAGAATGCTAATTGTTTCTCAATCCGACAGCTCCAAGCCAATTCTCCACAAACGAGCTGTTCCATCATAAGATCTGAATACAAATTACCCTGACAAAATCCACGATTTCTCATACGAAATATAAGCAACTTTTCCAGAGTGACCTTCAAGTGTTACTACATCAGGGTCTTCGTCGTCTGCGAATCCATTGGAGTTATCAACTATTGATCGTGGCGTTGTTTGGTACCCACATGTATGTGAATGTAAGAGCCGAAATTCGCCCCGACAGCGCTGGAAGCCTTGATGGAGAGCGACCTTATATAAATTTTACTTCTTCAAGTATATGTGAGTCCAGTTCTTCCATAAGCAACGCTTTCTGCAGATAATTAATCAGAGCGCCAGGAGGGACTTGACAATCTTTAAGCTTGGATTCTTGTTCTAAGATGAAGGCAGCATGATTTAGACCACGTTCTCGGAGATAGTGGAGGATTAAAAGGTTTATGTCTTCACTGTTAATATAAATTGACATAGGTTTAACTAATTTTATTAGCCTTTACCGCTAGATATGGAGTTAAAAGTGAAATTAAATATTTTTGGTATGAATTTAGGAATAATGAATTTTATTGATTATAAAGAAATAAATAGCCGTAGGTGAAGCAAGACTTCAGAAATCAGACCTTTTTCTGGCACAAAAATCTCTGCATTTGAGAGAGAATAGTATAAGCTTTTGCCTAATTGATATTGTGTAAAAAATCCTTCTATTGTAATAAATAGTGGCTCAACCCATATTGCGCAAATTCCAAATAGCAGGATAGTAATAATTAAAGCAGCACCTCCGATAATTTCCCATCTTTCTATTTTCAAAGCCTTTGTAATTGCGATATAAAAAAATCCTAGCCCAACAAAACATGCTATATAGCTTTTAATGCAAACGCTATATACTATCAATATCCCGCAATAGCAAAATAATGCAGAATAGAACTCGAAATTCATTTTCTCTTCCATAATATATCTATAAAAAGACACACCCATCATCCAAAATCTCTATATATATTCATAGAATGGCTGAAGACGAGCCATCGTCTAGTTAGTGATAGGTCTTTATGATCAAGCGCAATCCGACCCCCTCTTCAATCAATACCAAACTATCTAGTCATGATAATAAGAAATATAAGAGATATTGTATTACTTTTTATTTTAAGCTATTAAAGCACGATTTATAACATGCTTATTATAAATATATTTAATACTTTATTTTATATTTTTCTCTTTTTGCCTTTAGCTCCCAGCGCAGTGGGTACCAATATGAAGGGCAATTTACTTGCCTAAGTTGCTATTGGTTGATTCTTTGCCAGGTGACTGCAAAAAAGCAGATAATAGAAAAAATCAATATTAGACCAAAAGGGCGAGCTCTATAGAAAACCTGGGGTATGACAAGGCATTTTGCATATATGATTTACCACATAGCACACCTGTATAACGGGGGATCCAGGAAGAAGGACTTTAAATACCTATCATAATAGTATAATATAGCAAGATCCCTATATAAAACGCAAGATAGACGCTTTGAGCCATTATCGATAGCCTCAATCCAAATAAAAATACAATTGAGTTTCTCATAATTTTATCAGTTGTGCTTTCTGATCCTGAATAATCTAAAGGTATATGATTACAATACACTATTGCCAGATTATAAACCAAGCTAACCAGTCACGAACTTTCGTCTTCAACCAATAAAATCAAAATAATATTCAGCAGATACCTTGTAAAAAAGCTTAAAACATACTCAATTCACGTTTGTGAAGGGCTGTTTTCATCTTTCGCTAAAGGATTGCTTAAAGGGAATAAGTTAGATGAATATAAATTGAAAACTGCCACAACTGCTAGCAAGGTCCTTACAATTGTGCTTAAAAAGGGCCATACGATAGTATCAGGAAAAAATGAAATTATTTGTGGAGAAAATGTATCTTCAATATTATTCAAAAATGAAGACACTATGACTTGGAAAAGGAGTATAGCTGTATATAAAGCCCTATCAGGAAAAAATGAGTTTGTACGAGGCAAAAATGATGTCCCAATTGATATTCCTGCATATCCATATATAACTAAGCACCAAACTCTCTGTTTAAAACCGAAAAATGATAAAAATATATAAAATATCATCAATCCTAAAACAAGCATATCTTTTGTGCACCAATTTCTATATCCACCAGGATTTTGGGCTATTTTGTCATTTATTAGCACAAAATTTAAATAATCTCTTTTAAATTCTTCATACTCGCCAAAATAATTCACATATACTAAAACTGGTAATAAAACTGATATTAATGCTCCATTAAAAATATAGCCTACTAGCCTAAAGTCAACTTTTCTATCCATTGACTCATAATCATCTTTATATAGAAACGCTCTGTCACCTGCTAAATATAGGTATGCAAGGATTATCCCTGAATAAAGTAAAACAAAAACACACCAAAATGGCTGCAAACGTAAAGGCATTTTTGGGTGCAGCTTAAGACCAATAAGATAGCCTATATAAGCAATTCCAATATAAAATGGCAACTGAACAAGAGGAAAAGGGCAGCAAAAACTGAGGATATATGAAACCCATGATATAAAAATTGCTGTAAAGGCTTTTACTCCTATATTATGCTCTATATTAAAAGTCTCTATTTCTGGCTCCATGTCAGAATATTTCAAAAATATTAAAATACTGTGTAAGAACATCGCCCAAGACAAGCAGCATGCAATTAATAAAATGCTGCTTATCAGCCCAGAGCCTGTGTTTTCATATAAAATAGTCCCTCCCATATATAACAAAAACGCGAAAAATAAGCTGCTTAAGCATAAACTGACTGCCGATCTGTTAGAATAGCAAGTAGACATGGTTCCTGCAAAAAGACCTAAAATAGCATATGAGCCAATTCCATAAAAAATTGATAAAACAGGTATGATTCCAAACAAATAGTAAGTATCATCTCCTTGGGTTTCTGGGTTATAAATAGTATGGGATTTTCCCATGGATGGCACTATTTTGGACTTGATTTTCCCACTGAAAAATTTTTTGGTTTGACCAAACCATATGGTACTAGTCGAACCAAAAAAATTTTTCCAGTGGGAAAATCAATGCCAAAACAGCGCCATCCCAGAGTAAATTGCAATATCTGCTTCTTCAGCTCTTTTCACTAGAGATTCCCAGATTTCCATTGCTTTGCTAATCGTGAGTTCTCCACTTTGGACCAGTGATTTCATGTCATTTACGCCTAAAATCAATTTGACATCTCCTTTATAATAAAAATCCTCATGGCTGTGAGTTATACTCAAAGCTAGAAATCCTAAAAGCAGAGAGATTGGTACCATTTTTAATTATAAAGATTATCGTCATTAATTAATTGCTGCTAATGGCTTGGATAGCATAGTTTGCCATTTCCCTCAGCATAGGGTCATTACCAGTTTTATGTTGTTGCAAATACGTGTTGATGATAGGTGTCCTCAAGATATGCACGACATTTTTACCATATGCTCCAGCAATATCTCCAAGAAGTCCTACTGCATTTGCGTGGTGATTTTTGTTTGGTTTAAAAGCGTCACTGATAGCCATCATTGTATAATTCACAATACTTTGCATGTTTCCTAATAATAAATCAGTTTGGCCGCACTCTACAAGTCCTTGAAGCAAGCTTACATAAAATTCCAATATGACTTCTCTTAAATCACTAAGGTAATCAAACAAGTCTGGGTTTTCAGCTTCCCTTACTTGCTGGACACTTGCATTAGCTGCTCCTTCTATGATTGCAATCGTATTCCCCAAGTATTCCATAAACAGCTTTTTAGTATGTGCTGCAAAGTCACCTAGACTTTCAATGCTTAATACTTTGACATCAGTGCTAACTACATCACTTTCTAAATTTCTAAGTAGAGGTGGGACAAAATTGAAAATATAAGGGCCAATTTTCTCTTTCAAAGCTCTTGCTAGATCTCCTACACACATTGTTCCTGCTCTGCATATACTCATTGAGTCATTTTTATTGAGTGCCCATCCTACAAATGGGCTAAACTGGTCCATAAACACAATAAACCTCCCTTCTATATTCATAGCAAGAGCTCCTGCTGCCTGCATCCCATCCTCAATAATACTACCTCTTAAGTTAAAAATCTGTATTAGCGTCTCCATAAAGACTTTTGCAGTCTCATCAGTAATTGAAGCTTGGCTTGCCCTCGCAAAGCAAGCTTGTAAAGCTGAACATATAAAGGCTTGGACTTGTTCGCTTTTAGGCATTGAAATTGACTGCCTCAGCTGCTCAATAAAGCTAGGAATTCTTTGCTCAAAAATTGGAACACATTCATTAGGTGCTTTTTCTATGACTGTATTTACAGCACTATAAGCAGAAAGCTGTAAGTTGTGCTCTGTGTTAAATGAGTCTTGTCTGTATGCTGCTTCTAATAAAGATGTCAATAACAAGTTTACTATGTCTCTTCTAAACAAAGATACTTCAGAGCAACGATCTACTAAGTTAATCAAAGCCCAGCAGCAATGACAAGCAACTTTTGGGTGGTCTTTTAAGGATTCTATAAGTTTTGGTACGGTAGGGTTAAACAGCCCAGGCTGTGACATTATTCTATACTGGATTTCACAAATTTTGGATAAGCTCCATGCAGAAGTTTGCCTTACAGCCAAGCTTTGGTCATTCATCAAGTTTTTTAAAGCTTCCACCCCAGACGTAAGTAATGGCGATAACTTATTTTCACTAGGCCCATCAACTATTGACCCTAATAAAAGTGCAGCTGAATCTCTATTTTTCCAATTAGGTGACCTAATTTCTTTACTAATAAAATTGTGCAGCAGATCCACAACAGGGTCCTTTATTATTTGTGCAATTGCACTGATGCAGCTAGAAGAAGCTTTATGCAAATTCCAGTCATCGTCTTCATCTTCATATATGACTATTTTTGTTAGTAAAATAGGGACCAGAGTATTGGCAGCTGTATTGATAAAGGGTGCAAGTCCAATTATAGTGCTTTTTTGATAGTGTGCATTTCACTGACTCCCCCCCATCCTTGATCGAACGATGGCGAGTCGTTCGATCAAGGATGGGGGTTAAAAAAAAAATGTTTTGGGAAAAAAAATTTATATATAAAAATAAAAAATATATATATATATATTTTTTATTTACTTTTAAATAAGTGGGTTAAGAGTATTTAATAATTATTTTTACAGCAAAAAATTGTATTAATTTCATAAAATATCAATTTTTAATATTTTGATTTATTAGTTACCCTATTTAAACTGTATAAATTTTAATTTGTTCCTTATTGAATTAAAATTTTTTTTTTTTAAATTTTAAAGAATCTCTATTTTTTAGATTATTGAGTTTTTAAGCCTAGGCTGATGACTAAATCACTTCGGATGGTTGATTCCGCAGCTTTCTGTCGTCTCAAAGCTCTGAACAAAAAAAAACTTCATTAGGTACATCTACCCAAGCTTTTGATAACTAATATATTTTTATATATATAAAAATTTGAATGATATGAAAATCGTTCGATCAAGGATGGGGGTTAAATTTCCCCAATTTTTAGGAATTTTTACAGTCGATCGTTCGATTAAGGATGGGGGGGGAGTGAAGTACTTTTGTTCGAAAAATTTTTTAAATAGTGTACTCATTTGGCCGAAATTTAAACGGTTTTTCAGTCAAATGTCTCACTATCAAAATGATTCGAACAAATTTTACCCTAGGAAATGTCGCACTATCAAAAATCCACAGTCATTTGACATGGAGCCCTTGATAAAACCATTAATAGGCTGATTATTTTGGAGTCTGAGTACTTCTATATCAGCTATTACATTCCAAAACTCAATCCCAAGCACAGCTATAGACTGTTCATCATGCTGAATTGCAGTATAAGTCACATTTCCCAGCTGAAATAGCGCTGAGCTTAAATACTCATAGTACATAAAAGCAATATCACACAGTGCCTGAAAAGCCTCTAGCCTTATCTGCTCCACATTTGCCTGACACGCATTACAGATTAAATCAATAATCACTTGTTTTTCAGTCTCATGCATAAAATTCGACTTTGTGAAAGGCAAAGAATTCCTTAAAGCTTGCAATGCAATCTGTTTTACATCTGCATCTGGCTGCTCTGGTGTCAGACTGGCTGCAATCGCAGTCAAAATTTGGTCTGATAAAGATTTTTCTATGCACTCTGGTGGCAGGTCTTCACAAATATACCCAAGCGTCATCAAGCTGGCTTGTTTAAACATAGGATTCACATTCATAGCATTTGCAATCAAAATCGTCAAAATTTCCAGCCACTCCCCTCTTGGTATATCTTTTTTTGCAATGCAGGCAACTGCTTGTGCAGCGCTCAGACGAACATTTCGATCTGGGCATGCCAAAGTCCCTAAAACGTTGTTTCTTATTTGTGGCTTGGTTTCAGGGTCAATTTTATACCAAATTTCTTCAAGATATGGGTCGTTGTTAGCATTGTTGATTGTGTTTTTTAGGACAATTCCTGCAATTTGGCGTGCTAAGATTAAGGAATTTTCGTCTGCCAGAATTGCAGAGAGCTCCAGCATGAAATGGGCAGGGTTTTGGTGGGTCTGAGTGGTGAGTATTTCATTGGCTGCTTGAGAGTTGGCGTCACCTTTTTGTGCGGAGAGCAGGACCTGAACTAGATTTGACATGCTGTGACTAAAATATGGAAGAAATGAATCTTTACCAAAAGTGCGGGATTTTAGAATAAATAGGGTATTAGTAAAAAATAAGGGTAGCATTATATTAAGTTTGCTGTTTTGGTGCTTCCTTTGCAAGCATTAGCGCTGTGAACTCTTCAAAGCTTAAAAGCCCATCTTGGTCTCTATCACCTTCTCCCATAATCTCATATAGTTCTTCATCATTCATAGGCTGCCCCAAACTTTTCATTACATGCTTGATCTGTCCAGGCGCTATAAACCCTGTGTTTTCTCTGTCAAAAATCATAAAAATTTCTTTCAGCTCTTCCTCAGCGTCCACATCTTTTGTACTTTTCGCTGCAATTTGTAAGAATTCTTCAAATTGCAAATTCCCATCACTATCTACGTCTACATCTTTCATAATATCATCAATTTGTTCAGAATTAACTGAAACCCCTACCTTTCTCAATGCAAAAGACAGCTCTTTGCTTGAAATATTGCCACTGGCGTCCTTATCCATGGACTGGAAGATTTTTCGGTAGTTTTCGATTTCGTCTTCACTAAACTTTTCGACCATTTTAAAAATTATTTTTTATGTTTTCGCTTAAAAATTGTTGTTCCGGATTCTGGGTGCTTTATTGCGAAATAGTTGTTCCAGCTGCCATTTCTGCCTTGAGCGTAGTTTCTTAGGAGTCTGACGTTGTTTGCGGTGTCGACTTGGTTTAAGTCTTTTCCGTTGCCGATTAAAAATCCTTCTCTGTGCATTTTTATTAGTAATGCTACTTTTTGAGCATTTGGGCCTAGTTTAGGCTGGTCTGCGATACTGGTATCCCATTCAGTCCCAACCTGAGTGAGCGGTTTTTCAACCTGGGTTAAGCTCATTGGCTTCCTAGTCACTGATATATCTTCAGGCTTTCTATCAGTCGGCTTCTTCTTTTTAATATTTGTAACTGGTGCTCCTGTAATTTTCGACATCCAAAACGCCATCCTTGCATTTCTATCGTCAAAAACCCTTTTTTGCATATCATAAAAATCCATCCTCTTAAAATAATCTGTATCTAAATCCTCAAACAAGCTCCTTACATGGCTTGCTGTATAAATAATTTCATCAGGCTCTACTAAATCTATAGTCAAAATTATAGTCTTAGCAGCACTTCCTTTTACTGCGGTGAGCATTTGTTCTTACTTGCTTCCTTAGTTAATTTTAAAGTCTCCGGCCATCGCCAAGCTTTATACGCTTTGCGCTAAACTAATGGCATTCCAAGTCCAAAATTGCCTAAGCACAATCTGGATCCGCCTAAACAAATATCACAATCAACCGAACCAGCTGTCCAAGACTAAATGCCTTGCCAGCTCAGTTCCTGTGCTTGCTTCGCTTAAGGATCACTTTCTTGGGGGTGCTGAGTGGAAAACCTTAAGCTTCTGCTTACCCTTGCAACAATTTTTTTGAGTCCTATGCGACTAAAATTAAAATCGCTATTGCTTGCAGAAGCTCTATGAAAAACCATCCCATAAATAAAATTCCATGATATAGATAATATAATTTCTTTATAGCCAAATGCCATTTTATTCATAAGCGTTTGTTCAATTTCGTTTTTATTCATTTCTCTTATAAGCTGGGTAATTTCAATATCAGTCAATAAATGCTGAGCATTTCTGCCACTGGGAAGATGAGAATAATTGTCACAATGGTATTTGCAGGCTTCACATAGTTCACTTCAGATATCTAGTATTTCTTGCTCATGAAGCAGCCTTCTTGCTGGCTCTTCTAAAGCTCCTCGTTTAAAAGGCTTTGCTTTGCACTCAGGACCAAGTTTCTCTTTTCCAAGCCTAGAACAGTTGACGCAGAAGCAGCCTAAGTCAACTGAGTGATAATTCACAATCGGCCCATAATAAGCAAAAATATCAAGACGTCCTGTCACATTAGAGTGCTCTAAATGTGGGGGAAAAATAAATTTCATTAAAGATTCTATTGTGATCTTATACGGGTCAAATGAAAAATCAGGCTCTTTCACAGGGACTGGGAAATCAAAAATATCCCTTTCTCTGTTTGCTTGCAAATAGTCGTCACTTCCATGGAATTCATTTCTTAATAAAGAAGTTCCATACTGTGCCCTTAAACTTGTAGGAGCTTTAACCTTGGCTTCTGCTGGATCTGAAGGACCAATTAATTCTTTCCAAACTCTTATAGGATCTCCACTGATCATAGTCAATAACAAAATTTCACACGGCCCGCTCTGTATATAATCAATCAAATCCTGATAAAAATCTCGATTTTTAAACTTTGCGAATAGATTCTGTGCGTCTTCTTTATCAAGCACTCTTGATTCTCTTTCATAAATATTAAGCCCAGAGTCTTCAATTCTTTTAATTATATTTTCCACCTTTTCTCTAGAACTTGCAGTATCAGGTTTAATAACTGCCAAGGTATATGGCAGAGCTTCCATCTTTCCAATCTCCATTTAATATTTAAATCATGGCACAATATGGGAAAGCTGAGTACTGGGAAGAAAGGTACACAAGGGACGCTGAGCCATTTGACTGGTATCAGCGCTGGAGTGGTGTTAAAGACGTGGTAACTCAATATGTGTTTCCTACCCACCAAATACTGCATTTAGGATGTGGAAACTCCCGGCTAAGTGAAGAAATGTATGATGAAGGCTTTATTAACTCTATTAATATTGATATCAGCCAAGTCGTTATTAAAGCAATGCAAGAAAAGTACAGAGACAAGCAGACTATGAGATTTTTGCATATGGATGGGAGAAATATGGAATTTGATGATGCGACTTTTGATGCTGTTATTGATAAAGGGACACTTGATGCTATTCTCTGTGGGGAAAATTCTACGGCTCATGCAAATAAAATGATTTCAGAAGTGTATAGAGTTTTGTCACCGACTGGAGCTTATGTGGTAATCTCTTATGGACAGCCTCCACATAGATATCCTTATTTAGATAAGCCAGAATTTAATTGGGAAATAACGGTTCATCAAGTCCAAAAGCCGACTATTGCGAGTACTGCTGCGTTAGCTACAGATGATAGAGATCAGCCTAATGTTCATTATATTTACGTCTGCAAAAAGCGTGGAGGAAGAGAAGCACCTAGACAAGAAGCTTAATAAAAATAATTATTTTATTAAAATATGCAGAGACTGCCTAGGTTTGGACAAAAAGGAAATTATTATGATGAAGAATTAGAAAGAAAAGGAATTGAAAAATTAGAAGAGTTTCTTAAGAGAGAAAAAAAATGCAAAAAAGCAATTGGGACTGTAATCGGAAATTTTGAAGCTGTAGAAGTAATTGAAGATAAAGCAGGGTTAAGAGGACAATATGGGTATATAATGAATGGAAAATTTTATTTGTTTCCTGAAGAAGCACTTCATTTGATAGGCAAAGGCAATTTAATTGTAAATGATGACCTAGGGCAGCTGATTAGGAATTGTGGAATGAATATTGATTGCATGAATTGTTATGGCTTTCTAAGAAGAGAAGGAGTATGTTTAAAAAGATCAAAAGAAAATATGAGAAATATTTTGTATAAAGCTAGCCAAGAAGATTTATGCAATGAATTTGTGCTAAATAAGTCTGGAAAACCTCTACATGTGAAATCTCCAAGTGATACTTTAGATCCTAACTTTGAATTAGTAGCTCTTACTTCTTTATCAAACCCAGCTTTATTACAAATTCAAGAAATTTCTCCATAATTCCTAATTAATTTTATTTTCTAGACCCTAGACATATCAATATCTGCAACACTACAGTAATTCACATGCAAATATTTTTTCCTCACAGCTTGCAAAGGAAACCTCCTGGCGCCTTGCAGCAAAATGCACATATCTTTGGCACACAGTTTCAAGCTATCTTCTTTATAAGGAGAAGTGTCAAAACTCAGCTCCATTCCTCTCTGCAATATTTTTCTTGATAAATATATAGCAGATGCTGCTAGTAATGATGGCTGATATCTAATCATCTTGTATTCAATAAAGGAAAGTTCAATAAGATAGCGTATCAAGTGCACATTTTGGCTAGATAAATCGAAATCTTGGCTGTAAATTTCTACAAACCTAAAAGGGCTGGGCAGAGTTATTCTGAAATCAAGAACTCTTAGGATCATCCTTTCCATAAGCAAAATTTCTTCAGCTGAATAAGCTCTGTCTGTTATATGTGCAAAGTCTTTTACTAACGGTGGGCATGATTCTTCGTATTTACAAGCTATAAACATAGCTGTTATCCCTACTAATTGAAGTTTTTGACGTTTAACTGGCTCTTTCTCAAGAAACCGGTCAATCAGGTTGATAGTTAAATAAAGGGTTTCTGGGAAAAGCTTGAATTTAAGATGGACCTCGACAAGCCAATCTATAAGCATTGCACGCATCTTTTCATTGATATCTAGCTGAGATTTCATATAGCCATATTGAGGAATTAAATGAGGCTCAATACAGTGCATACAACTATAAGTTTCGTTCGTATATGTATTCAGTGAAGATTCTGGCGTTTTTTCTTCTACGAAAAATTTTGGCTGGCTTAGATTTGTAATATTAGTGCCAAAGGATCTATATGATGTACAGGAGTCAATAGTCTTGCTGATTGGCTTCAATGGGCCTTTGCCTAGGGATGTGTTCGGTAATTGAAGATTCATATGATTTGAATTTTTATTATGAACTGCCAGGCGGCCAAATTTAAATAAATATGATGAATTAGCAATTTTTAAGAAACTCTAAATTAGCACTAATAAATCCTTAAATAATGAATTTTGAGCTGTCATATTATTATCAAACATTTTAAATCATTTTAGACTTCTATTAAATTAATATTTAAAAGCAGATTTTAAATAATTTTTTCTAAAAGCATTTCAGAGAATTCTTTGTAATCGATATACCCATTGAGATCTTTATCAGCTTCTGAAATAATAAAATCAATTTCGTCGTTAGTTAACGGTTCTCCCATGGTCGTCATCACTTGTTTGAATTCTTTTGGGTCAATTCTCCCATCACCATTTCTATCGAACATTTGGAAATATCTGATCACATCTTCTCTAGTAATAGGCTCCCTTATTTTTTCAGCATACATATGCAAGAACTCATTAAATTCAATCCTGCCAGTTCCTCTAGAATCAGCTCGACGGATCATAGCGTCTACTTCAGCGTTTGAAGGGTTCAAATTTAAAGACCTCATTACTTTTCCTACTTCTTTTGCGGATATGCTTCTATCTTTATTGATGTCGAAAATATCGAATAGCCTTCGGCATTGATCAATTTGGTCTGGAGTCAGCTTATCAACCATTTTATTATGAAAATATTGGTTTTAATTATTTATAGGAAGGTCTGCTTATAAAAATTTAGCTCTTCTTTGAGGGAGGTTTTAAAAGATTTTTCAGCACGAGAGATCTCATTTTGCATTTTTTCTTTTAAATCTGCTATTTTTTGGTGGTCTGGGAAGTCAGAATCTTCAATTTCTCTGATGAGGCTGTTATAATTGACTTGGATTTCTGTAATTCTTGAGATTTTGGCTGAACAGTTGCACAGGCTAGCGAAAAAGTTTTTTTTTTTAATATTTTTTATTAAATAAAAATGGAATTTATAATAAAAAATGGATAAAATGCCTATCAGTTTTTTTAATTAAGTACCAGTTGCGTTCCATGATTTCTTCTAATGTTTGTTCAAGCCTATCTGTGAATCTTCCATAGTCAAAAGAAATAGAAAGATGCTCTGAAGAGCAGGTTTCATTTGTGAAAGAAGAGGATAACTGCAGTTTTTTCAAGCCTTGACTGATTTTTTGTCTTTTTCGGTTTAGGAGTCGGAAATTCAAGTCGTCTTCTTGAGAACGACAGTTTTTGAGGATTTTTGGAACAGTGTCTTTGATTCGATTGTCTGATTGAGAAATTATTCTTGTAGAGGTTCTCTCAAGCTTTGTGGGGGGTTGGATTACAACTTCAGGGACTTTTTCTACTATGCACTTCTTGGGGGTATCGTGCTTTTTCTTTGGAATAGGTTTTTTGAACTGCCGAGAGATGTTTTCTGAATGGTTATTCATGATCTGTATCACATCAAATCTGCTTAACAGTTGTTTTAGCTTGCTTTGAAAGTAATGCGATAAAGGATTTTGTTTGTAGCTGTAGTGCTCAATTGCTTTTGTATATAAGTCTACAAGTTCCTGGACTGTTTTCACACTTAAAGATTTTTCTATCAAAAATTCTTTGTTTAAAACTTCTAATCCAAAATCTTTTGGGAGTTCTGGAGGACATATATTCAAATTGTAGTTGTGCTCGAATGGGATGCTATCTTTATCTTTGATATGACAATTATGGAACATTTATTATTTTAAGCGAATTCAGAGAAAAACGCAATTTCAAATTGTATTCAGAAAATTGTAAAATATTTTAAATTATTTGTTATAATTCGTTATTTAATTGAATTCTTAATTGTGAAAAATCTCTCCAAACTGTGAACATTTAATAAATAGCAAAATGGTTTTTTATTGATTAAAGACTATTAAAATTTCAAATTAATTAAATAAACTAGAATGACCTTAATTTATATAATATTTCTTTCTATTTAATATTAATTAAAGGCAGAATAATTATAGGCAATCAATAATTGTTTTTAATCTATTAAATTTGCATAGCGATTAGATCTCATAAGAGAATTCCCTTATCAAAATTGAAGATTCTTAATCAATATGAGTAGGGAAATGTTCTATTTATGCCTTTAATCTACTAATTAAATACCACTTTAATTAATTATTGTTTAAATTAAAATATTAAAATAATATCTTCATGTACTCCCCGAGACGCTTGGCTGATACCTTTGCTTTAGATAGACTAAATGCTTTATACAGAGCTCCAATTAACAAAAAGTCCGAGGCCAATGCAAAACTTCGACCAGCAGAAATCAGACACCAAGAGATCTGTGATTCACTTATTCAAAATATCAAGAAAGCTTACCCAAAAACACTAGTAGAAGCACAAAATCCAAATGATACTCAAAATGAATTTCAATCCAATAATATTTTTACATCAAAATTAGCAGACAAGTATATAGAAAAAATCGGCCAAGAAAATCTCCAGACTGATTTTAAATCAAATGAAATTACGGAAGAAAAGAATAAAAACTTCACTAAAAGTGCATCAAAACTGCATACAAATTATATACAAAAAGTAAATATTTTGAAGCAAAAAGTCTCAGAAAAATTTCAAAATATGAAAAATGAGATAGCTGAAGATGTTGAAAAAGAAGAAAAAAATTATGATGAAGATATAAATAGTAAGTTAGAAAATTTGAGCTGTGAAATAAAATCAAAAAGAATATTGAATAGTAATGAAAAGGTATTGAGGCAAAAAAGCTTTGTATCTGAGATAAGAGGCAAGGAAAATTTTATTAGAAATAAATCATATTCAACAAGTCTTGAACACAAAGTAGGAGAAAATTTAAGAAAAAATTACACTAAGCCAATTCTTCAATCAGAATTAAAAACAAATCAAAAGTACTCTTCACTAATTATACCTTCTCTAAGCAAAGATTCCATACTTAAACCAAGTATTTTAATAAGAGACGCTAAAAATAAAGACATTAGGAGAATTCCAATACAGAGTATAGAGTCAACTAAATATTCCACCTATTATCGTTAACTAATTGCATGTTTCAATTTTCCATATCTTAGCATCTTTATTTACATCTAAATCTTCTGAGCTATATTTTCGATTTAGCTTTCAAATAATCTCTTACACATAATCAAATTGCAATAAAAAACTATCAATAAATTGTAGATATACGAGCTTCTCATGAGAATCTTTAAATATTAAAAAAAATCCATAATTATCTGGAAATATGCTTTTTTTGGCTCTTTCCTTTCCAAGTATTCTTATATTTCTAAGTGTTAGCGTGATAAATATTATAATATCTTCAAAATTTAAATTAATTCCCTCGCGCATGACTAATACAATTTCTGATATTATGTCAATTTTATAATATATAATTTTCCATAAATATCCAGAAATTTCATTGATACTCCAACTAATCTAATAAAAATGAATAATTTTATCTATCTCTCAACCAAATAATACGACTTTTACCTTAAATTCCATCAATATTTAAATCTTTGATTAACCCATCCTTGATTTTTTATCTCCTAATATCCATTGATTGGATTTATAAAATATGCTACGACGTATTTTAAGTAGATCATTCAGTAAGTTCGAGCAATGGAAAAAAGCAGCCGACGCTGAGCTGAAGATGAAGGATTCCTGGAAGAAGCTAACTTGGCATACCAACGAAGGCATCGAAGTCAAACCTATTTACTTTGCCGAAGATGCAATCCAAATTCCAGATGTTCCAGGCGAATACCCATATATGAGAGGTCCATATACGACTATGTACACCCATAGGCCCTGGACGATCCGTCAGTATGCAGGTTTCAGCACAGTTGAAGAAAGCAATGCATTTTACAGAGCCAATCTTGCAGCAGGTCAACAAGGTCTCAGTGTTGCCTTTGATTTGGCTACACACAGAGGGTATGATTCAGATCATCCTAGAGTTAAAGGTGACGTCGGTATGGCTGGAGTGGCTATTGACACTGTAGAAGACATGAAAAGACTATTTGAAGGAATCCCACTCGGCAATATCAGTGTAAGTATGACAATGAACGGTGCAGTTCTCCCTATTATGGCCATGTACATTGTTGCAGCTGAAGAACAAGGCGTAAACCAAAAACAACTGCAAGGGACCATCCAAAATGATATTCTTAAAGAATTCATGGTCAGAAACACCTTTATTTACCCACCAAAACCTTCAATGAAAATTGTGTCTGACATCATTGGCTACACTGCTGCACATATGCCTAAATTCAATTCTATTTCTATATCTGGCTACCATATGCAAGAAGCTGGGGCTGATAAGAAACTAGAGCTGGCTTTTACCCTTGCAGATGGGTTAGAGTACATCAGGTCTGCCTGCAGTGCTGGGCTGACTGTGGACCAAATTGCTCCTCGTTTTTCTTTCTTCTTTGGAATTGGGATGGACTTTTATATGGAAATTGCCAAGCTTAGAGCAGCCAGGCTGTTATGGGCGAAATTATTGAAAGAAAAATTCAACCCTCAAAACACAAAGTCTTTAATCTTAAGGACCCATTGTCAAACTTCTGGATGGAGTCTTACAGAACAAGATCCATTAAATAACATTGTGAGAACTGCTATAGAAGCTACCGCATCAGTCCTAGGAGGCACCCAATCTCTACATACTAACTCTTTTGATGAAGCTGTCGGACTCCCTACAGAAACTTCTGCAAGAGTCGCCAGAAACACCCAAATTATCCTACAAGAAGAAACTGGGATCACCAGAGTGGTTGACCCATGGGGCGGGTCTTATTTTATGGAAAATTTGACCCAACAGCTTGCAGACGCCGCTTTAGAAGTTATTAATGAAGTTGAAGCTTTAGGAGGCATGGCAAAAGCTATTGAACAAGGTATGCCAAAACGAAGAATCTTAGAATCAGCAGCCAAGAGACAAGCAAAAATCGACTCAGGAGAAGAAGTCATTGTAGGTGTCAACAAGTACAAAGTTAAGCATGAAGACAAAATTGAAGTCAGAGCTGTGGACAACGCACAAGTCAGAAATGAACAGATCAAGAAAATCAACACACTGAAGGCTACCAGAGACACTGCTAAAGTAAATCAAGCATTAGAAGACTTAAGAAATGCTGCTAAAACAGAGAAAGGAAACTTGCTAGAGTTCACTGTACACGCTGTAAGAGCTAGAGCTACCCTTGGAGAAATTTCTAAAGTGCTAGAAGACGTATATGGAAGATATGCATTAGATGAGCGCATTGTCCAAGGCGCTTATTCTTCAATTCTGACTGACGAGTTCAAAAGAGTCCAAAACAAAGTGGTAGAGTTCGAGAAAAAAGAAGGCAGAAGACCTAGAATGCTCATCGCAAAAATGGGACAAGACGGCCACGACAGAGGTGCAAACGTCATTGCGTCAGGATTTTCTGATATGGGCTACGATGTCGATATAGGCCCACTTTTCTCAACACCTGAAGAAATCGCTTTGCAAGCTTTGGACTCTGATGTCCACATAATTGGAGTCAGCTCTCTGGCTGCTGGACATTTAACTTTGGTCCCTGACCTTATTAAATGCTTAAAAGAAAAAGGGATGAATGACGTGCTAGTTGTAGTTGGAGGAGTTATCCCTCCAAAGGATTATGACGCTCTCTATTCAGCTGGAGCTCACTTTATTTTTGGACCAGGCTCATCAGTTGCCCACTGCGCCGAAGTTTTAGTTGACAGGCTGATGAAAAAGAACTAATTAATCATTATTTACTGGTTTATTTACGTGACAACTCAAATAGCTCGAGTTTTTCGTGCTTTAAGCGCTCGTTTTCTAGTTTAAGCTCGATAATCTGCCGCTTTAAAATGCCTTCAGTAGCGTTATCAGTTTCCCGTTTGCCTTGGATTAGTTCGATGCTTTCTTTCATTATTCTGCATTGGTTGGAAAGGTCGATGTTATCTTTGTAAGATTTCTGCTGAGTTTCTTTGAAAATTTGTTTTAAATGGGAAATTTCGAGGTCGCGCTGTTCGATTTCTTTAACGTAAGATGACTCTTTGGACTCGTGCTGCTCTATAATGTGCTCGATTTCTCCTAAAATGTCGATGTCTTCTTGAGGTAAGCCTTGTCTGCTTGTATAGAGGCAGTCTGTGTAATATCCGACTGACTGTTTAGATTTTCCAAATAAATTGAATTTATAGTTCGCTGGGTCTTTAAGCTCTTTTATAGAATTGATTCCTTGCCTCAGCAAATTCCACTGCTGCTCTGTTTTTTTACTATGCTCTTTCATCTCTGTTTTTGCTCAGTCCAATTTTTCAATATAGTCAAAAATATAATTTACAGTTTCTGACTCTCCCATTTAAATTGGAAAAAAAAATCCTGCTCCAATTTAAAGTGGTGAATATATGATTTAAAAAAAATTATAATAAATTTTCTCTATAAAAACAAATTTTATAAATTTTATATCAAAAATAATTTTATAAAATTTAGCATTTTCACCTAAAAAAATTTGTTCCAATTTAAAGGGGAAGAGTGAGTACTTTTCCCTAATTTTAGCAATTACTTCAGATTTTGGGTTCAACTCTTCTCTATACTTAGATTCCAGCTCTTCTAGTATTCCTCCAACTAATTCCAGCTTTGGTCTGAGTAAGCACTCAATTACTTCTGTTTCTAAATTATTAAAAGCTTTGCCAATAACGGTTTGAATAGTCCCTTCGTTTTTATCATATGTTTTTTCTTCCAATGAGTTTAAATATTTTTCTATACTGTCTATACAGGCGTCTAAGCCTGATTTATTTTCTGTTAAACTGCTATTTTCTTGGCCTTGGAAATTAAATTTTTTTTTTACATTGCTTTTATTATCTTTTGATTGGAATTTTTCAAAAAGTCCTTTTAACACTGGGGAAGCTTGTCGAGGTTTTAACTGTTCTTTTACTTCTAAGGTGGGTATTGATAATAAATTATTATTTGATGACAAATTTGACATTTGGGAAACTGTATTGTGTCGGAGGCTGCTGATGGTATCTTGGATATCTCCAATAGAAGATTTACTAATGCTTGGGTCGCTAATTCGGAACATAGGGTGCGCATATCCAGAAAATCTTTTATGGATTCGGGAGCCTTCTCGTGCAGTATAATTTTGTTTTGAGGATGGCTCAAAAGAAGATAAACTGGAATGAGTTTTCATGACTTCTCTAGAAATGTCTTTTATATTTTTATATTATTTTATATCAAAAATAAATATTTTTACTGTTGCAAAGCTAAGTTTGTATATTAAAATACTAATTAATAGTCAAAATATTATGAATTGAAATGATTAATTATAATTGAAGCTGATATAGATGAATAACTTATTTCATTTCTCGTTCATTCAAGCTCAAAATTTGTATAAAGTGATGGGTGTTTCCATCAATTTGGAAAAATATTATGCATGAAATCTAAAAATTTTCTCATTGCAGTTACTCGGGGCATGCACCCAAGTTTTTTTCATTCTTCTTCTCATTTTCTCTTATATGATGTGTTATAATTTTGCATATCTGGCTGCAAAATTCCTGGTATGCATGGACCATATGTCGCTTGCATGTGTAGAGCTCCAAGGGTCATTCTTTGAGTTTCACTTACTCTCCAACAATAATAGTAAAATTTTACTTATTGCAAGAAGATAAACAATAAATTTTTATAAATTGAAGTTGGCTTATCATCAGAGGATTAATCCTAAATGCCAAAAATACATTTGCCATTATATAATAAGCAAATTCAATCTACTTATAAGAAATTTTTATTGGTTTATGATAAAAAAACAAATAAGCAAAATTTAAGTAATTATTCAGGGAGTTAGAGATAGAGGCTTTTCTTGGGATAAATAAAATTGGGCAGCCATGAATTGCTTAGTCAGATCCCAATTGCCAAATGTTGGAGAGCTTGATATCATAGAGAGAAGCATTTAAATTAATAAAACATAAAGTTTAAAATAAAAAGATATAAAATAAGCTTTTACATGGAAGTTTTATAAATATTTATTAAGGCAACAAATCTATCAATTTAACCTATCTAACTCAACAATTTTTATAAAGGCCTTGATAAAATTAATCCTCGCCAAATAAAATATCGACAAGAAACTGCTTTCTTTGACTATCAAATAAAACCGAGATCAAAATTTTACTATAATCACAAAATTTTTGTTATCTTACTAAAATCCTTGCTTTCGAGTTATACTTAACCTCATAATTTTTTCCACTTTATTTAATTTGTACAATCGTGCTATATAAATAATTCAAAATGCCCAGAGGCCAACCCATCTATAAACCATCCAGAAAATCTGAAGGTTCGTCAAGCAACTCCAAAAATCAAAGCAACGTTTTGAGGTTGCCAAGTGAGAACCTAAGTATAGTCACAGTGCAAGCTACTAATGACGATTTCGAAACAATTGAATTAAGGCAAACTGTTCTTCAATTGCAAGAACAAGTTTTACATTTGCAGAAAGACTGCCAAATTTACAAGGCTAAAGCTCACAAGCTGAGGCATGAGTTGAAGAAGCTGGATTTATATAAAACTGTATGTGACTTTAAGACTGGATCTTATCTAAGAATCAATAAAAGGGAAAAGGACATCAAAAGGATCCGAAGCACATGCACTTCTCCTAAAGCAATTTATACTTAATTCTGAAAATTCTTTTATTTAATTGTTTATTAAATACATGAATTGGATTTATAGGATTTTTATAATGGCTGAATTTTTAGTATGTCTGTAGTCTGGCATTTGGAAGTCTAAAAAATAAGATCTAAAACATGCTAGAAAAATCTAATAGGAGAAATGGAGGGTTTAGTATGTCTAGATCAATATTTTTAATTTACAGAAATTAGCAAGGTTATTGCTTTTTTAGTGGTTACTTTTTTTTGGATTGTTTTTGAGGTTTTTTGGAGTATTATCTTATTATTATTTTTTTAATTAATTAATTCTATTAAATTATAATAAAAATATTAAACACGCTTGTTTAGCTAGAAAAAAAAACCTCCCAATAATAGGCGCATATTTTTTAAGATTCATCAAAAAAATTAAATATATAATTTTAAATTATTGGATAAATTATAATTAAGAATATTTTATATTAGTATTACACTCCCACTTTAAAGTGAAAAAAAATGTCTTAATTTAAAGCGTTATGGTAGGCTATTAAAAGTCATGCGCGAGCTATATTGGTGGCACAGTCACCAAAGACATCCCATATAGGAGGTTAACCGCTTTTCGACTCCAGCCCAGAGGGCTTATCACCAATAATGGATGCTGTTTTTTAAGTTCCTTCTGTCTCCTCCTCGCCTTATGACTTCAGCCTTGAGTCTGCGGCTTATAGATTTCTGCAGCCCTGCTCCGGGCGATTGAGCAGCTTGATCCCAAGAATCCTTGAAGTCTGTCAGGTGTCTAAGTGCTTTTCTTCGACAGCTATAGAAGTTTCCTATGTTTGGCGCTGTAAGGCCGATAAATTCTGATCGGAATTTATTGGTTGGCTGCACCAAATCAATGCCTTGGTCGGACCAAAAAGCGATTTGGTCCGACGAACTTGGAAAGCTCCTGGGAAAATGTCTGCGCTTTCAGCGCTATATAGAGAAACCTCTATACAAGACTATGGCAAGGCCGGCATTCCAGTTTCTCATTAGAAGAATACCTATAGGCCCTCGGATTCAAAGGACTTTGCTGGGAGCCTCAATTTTCAACTAGAGAAAAGCAGCCAAAGCATTCTCTGATAGACATTTTTTGAGCCTGCGCTTGATTCATGGCTTGGAGTCCGTCTCAGTTCGCCGCGGGATTATTGTGCCGGGAGAGCAGCCTGACATGTTTTGCCATTTAATCTGTATGTCTGAATTTAAAGGGAGCTAATTTCTTTGTTAAAAAAATTTTCCACAAGAGCCTATTTTTAAAAAATTAAAAAAATATAAATTGACACAATATTATTGAATTTTAATATATTTTTTATTAAGAATTAATATAACATATTAATTAATTTAGCGTGTCAGCATTTACTTGCACATTTTCGATTAAATTCAGTCAAACCTATTTTTCCCTATAAAATTTCTTGAAAAAAAATTTGCTCTAATTTAAAGGGGATTGATTACTTAAAAATAAAATTTTGCCTATATTTTGTTCCAATATCTAGAGCAAGTTATATTTTATCCAAAATCTGTCCAGTGCCAAAAAAATTATGGCAATTTATTCATCACTATTTTCACATTTTAAAATAATTGTATTATGCTTATTCTGCTGCTTTTAATTCAAATAATTCTAGCTTTTTCAAGATTAGACATAGCATTCAGCCAAGAAACCAGCCAATCTCTACTCTTATCATTATCCAGAACTCTAAAACATTATTATAATGAATCTTTAGAGGTCAATATGATGCAACTAAACAATGAAATCTCTATCGAAGATTTTGTGAATAATTCTGATATCATAGTTGATGCTACTTATAATCTTTTGCTGCAGACTAAACTAATTAAAGCAGCAAAAGTATTTGAATTTATTCACATAATCATAGGAGAGTCATCTAAAAGGGCAGACAAGCTAACTAATTTTTCTCTCCTACCAGAATATGCTCATTATGAAGCTTTAAATAGTTTTTTAGCATATTTGGACTTGCAAAGGTATATTTTAATATACAGCGAGTCCAAGCAGTCAATAAAAACCAAAAAATTTTTGTCAGAAGACCCAGATAAAAAATATGAATTTTGCTTCTCCAATGATAATAGTGCTAATGTGACTGATTATTTTATTGGAAGAGAAGTAAAACCAACAGGAATAAATAATTTTGTTGTTTTAAATGAAGGATTTGGGGCTAATAAACTAGTGAACTCATTAGTCAGAAATAAAATATATGGAGAAAATTCAGGGGTAATAGTGTGAAGTAAAGGAATATGAGGGTCTAATCAAGATGGGCTGATTGTCATTGTACAAGAAGGCTTAGAGTATGTTGAAAGCTATGATGAATATGAAGCTAATTCGGTCTTAAACATGCTTCAAAATCTTCTTTCTGAAAGTGCAAATTTTAAGGATAAAAAAGAAAGCATTCCAAAGTTTAATTTCTCAATTGTGAACATTCAAGATGGGCAAAGAATCATCATTGGTGCAATTCATAATGGAAAAGTTGAAATGTTTACTCAACCAATTTTTCCAGGTCACACTCTTCGAATTCCTGATTCTGCTAATTCTAACTCTCATCTTATAATATTATAATGCGTAGTCTAAATTTCTTACTTAGGCTAGCATTTTAAATTTTTTCCAAAATTTGGAGAAAATTTTCACATGTGAAAACACAGAGAATTCACATGTGAAAATTTTCTCCAACGTTTGAAAAAATTTCTACATGTGAAAATTTTCCCAAATGTTGGAGAAAATTTAAAATGCTAGCCTAAATAAGAAATTTAGGCAATGCATTATATATCTTAATGGACTTATTAATTCTATTTTTTTAAATTTTATAGCGTCAAGATTAGGATAAAAATTTCCATTTCTGATGGATCTCGAAACTTTGATGGGTCAATACATCATGGTACAGATGTAGTCCGTGTAGGAACTTTAAGCGCACTTAAATATGCAAGCCAAACAAATTTTATAAAAAACTTTGATTTAGTCCTTCATCATACGGACTGTAGTGCTGAATATTATAATTATGATTTTTCATTCAATTGCTTTTTAAAGCAAAAACATGAATTTGGAGTACTTTTTATCCCGTCAATACATGATGATGTATGTATAGGAACAATGAATGATTTCCAAGAAATGGGACTACAAATACCATTAATTGCAGACTTTTGTACTTCTTCAGAATTAAATGATAAAGAAAAGTATCCTCACTTCACACGAGTTGTCAAAGGATTTGAAGTGCATACTAGCACTATGGCGCATATGATGGGGATTTTTAGGTGGAAACATGTGGTTGTGATGTATGAAAATACCACATTAGGGAAAACTCTTTATAAGACCTTTATGGGTGTAGCGAATAAGACTGGAGTAAAAGTATTAAATGATGAAAATAAAAGAATGGTAAAAGCAAGTTATTCCAATGAGGACTTTGAAGAGTACAAAGACAATATAGCTCATGCAATAAATACCAAAGGTAGGATAATAGGGAGTATGAATCTTAATAGCAAAAATTTTTGCAAAAAATTTTTACAAATTTTTCCTATTTTCATGCAAAAATTTTTGCTGTCTAAAAAACGCTCCAAATAATAGCTCTTTTTGTGCAGGAAGATCTTTTAAGCCATTTTTTATTTAACCCTTCCCCATTTAAAAATTTGAACAAAAAATTCGGTTGAAAGGAGTTTATTTATTTTTGATAAAAACATTATATTGCATTTTTGCTCGATCATTAAATTATGAAATTTATTGTTTCAAAGTGCATTTTACATAAACAGTATTTTTTTACATTCCTATTTAAAATAAAACAACTTTTAATTTTTGAACAATTAAATTGATATATAATGATTATTTTACCTTTAAATATATAGAAATTTCCCTTAAATGGCGCAGTTTGCCCTTGATTTGCTCACTGAAAAAATTTTTTGGTTCGACCAGTACCATATGGTTTGGTCAAACCCAAAAAAAATTTTCAGTGGGCAAATCAAGGGCAAACAGTGCCATCTATGGGAAATTTCTATAATTTTTTTTTTTCAATTTAAAGAGGCTAAATTTTAAGAGAAATGGAGTTTTGTTCCACTTTAAAAGTGGGGGATTTGGCTTCTCATTTTTATGATTTAGGATTAAGAGCTGGAGATGCTATATTTTTATTTTATCAAACAACTGCGTGATTTACTAAGTATGCTACTGGTTTAGAACAATCTGTTATAACAAAATGCTTACTACCCTCTCCTCATGAGCAAGCAAAATCATTGGAAAATATCATATTAATTGTTTTTTATTGAAAATCCAGTTTACAAATACATTATAGTAAAAAGCAATTTGTCAAAAAATTAATAAAACTATATTTAGATATCAAAATATTTTCATATTATTTTTTCTAAAATAAAAACAAGTCTCCCTCCATGAGCGAGCCAAAGATTTTTGCTAATCACAGGGTTAGAGTTATTTTATGGCTCTCTTTCATTTTTTCAAGCTGAATGATTAGGAGATTTAGGAAAAATCGCCTATAACCAAGTTGTGGACCAATGGCATGCACCCCCTGTGACTTATCAATGTCACTCATTCAACTCTGGATGACTTGCAGTTAATGCCATAAATTATTTAATCCAGTTTGGAGGGGATTACACAGACAGGGATACTCTTCTTAAATCAATCAGAAAACAAAAAATTACTGCTTGCACTGGAAAACTTCCAATGTCTCCTGAAATGAATGAGCCTGACGAAATGATAATAGGAATTTATAACTTTTTATATAACGCCACTACAGGGATTTGGGAAGACTTTCTAGTTGGTTCTTACTCTGTGTCTAGAAACCCCCCATTTTATTTCCAGGAAAACATTATTTGACCTAATAATCAAATCCAAGCTCCTAGTGATATAAGAATTGACCCATTGGATTGTCCATTTAATAGCAGATTAATTCAAAATTTTCAAACGGGAGAAATACTTTATTACTTGTTTGTTTATTTTTGGACCATTTTTGCTTTGATAATTTCTGCTATTTATTTAAAGAAATTTTGAAAGCAGTCGTTTCCTGATATCAATGGGAGAAGAGAAATAAATATTAGAGATTGGCTTACATATGTTTCAATTATAGCCCAAAGCTTTCAGTTATTAGCTTTAGGCCCTGATTTAACCTGGTTTTATTGGAAAATCTCATATGGGTTTAATTTTATATCAGGAAGTCTATCAGAAACTGAGATTTATCAAAGTGAAATGTTTTGGCCAGTGATATATTTAGCATTGGCAACTTGTTTAGGGTTACTTTGCTTGATTGACTACAAAAGATATATATTGATATTTATTTCCGCCTTTTTAGCATTTTATCGACATATTTTTTACCTATTTTTTTAAGCTGATCTTAACCCATTTTATTACCTATATTTTAATTCTCAAAAAATTTTTAATTATATTTTCCTTGAAAAAATATTTAAAATAGATTGAAAATTAAATCATGAATTGTTTCCACAAATTTTCCTAAAAGTCTGTTTGCACATATTCGTAATAAGTCGTTCTTGTTTAGCTACTCTGTCTCTAAATTTATTATCCGGATATGAAATTGATTTAAAAATTAAATCTTGCTATACTTCATTAATTTGCCAATTTGGAAGAGAATCATTGGCATATATTAACACTATATGTTTTATCCCTGTCATTAATTCACTTTTTTGGCTGTATGAATGCCAAAAGGGCATTGGCTCTAACTTATATGATACGTTTTTATACGGAGATTGCAAATCTTTTTGCTGACAAGATTGGCATTTAGCGTTTGTATTTATTTCAGGAATAGCGCTGACCATTTTTATCCCAATGACTATAATTTTTAAGGGGTGAAGGTCCAACTATAGTGCATTTTTGATAGTGCGCATTTCACTGAAGTACTTTTGTTCGAAAATTTTTAAATAGTGTACCTATTTGGCTAAAATTTAACGGTTTTTTTCGGTCAAATGTCTCACCATCAAAAATGATTCGAATATATTTCCCCTATGTGATGCCGCACTACAAATTTCCAGAGCCAATTTTAAGACCTTATCATGAATCTTTCATTCGTGAGAAAAATATTTACTGTAATAAGCATTTTTTGATAGCCGAAAGCATTATCCAGATTTTAGCAATCGCATTTAATTCTACTTGTAGAAAATACAATGCTTTGCATAGTGCTTTATACATATCCCTTTTAAGCATTTATATAGCTTATTCATTTATATTCAAATCTTATAACTACTCCAGGGCAAATCTCTG
The DNA here is from genome assembly GCA_914767885.1 of Blepharisma stoltei. Taxonomy (NCBI): domain Eukaryota; phylum Ciliophora; class Heterotrichea; order Heterotrichida; family Blepharismidae; genus Blepharisma; species Blepharisma stoltei. Next base: position 625,571 of record CAJZBQ010000052.1, read on the forward strand.
GAATCAGGCCTCTCTAATTTGTGTAGTTTTCAGCGCAGTCATTTCAACATTGTATTGGATTTTCCCAAATATCAGCGACATTTTATGAATTTGTCTATTAATTGTAGGATGAATATTGATTATTGTAATTGCATTTTATATACAGTTAATATATTATCCTAGCCTTTTATTTTCTAAAAGTGGATATGATATTGGTATACTATTCAAATTCGAGTTTTCTTCACAGGTAAACGCATCACAGATTTCTCATCAGCCAGTAACGAAAAAATATGAAATTTCTGATAGTGCCCTATTTCATGCGGAAACCAATATTTTGCATGTAATAAGTCAAAGCACACATCCTGATCCATTATTTAACACTGAATCACCCTAGATATTAGTAAGATAAATAAGAAATAATAGCACATTTATTATATTAAACGATTTATGCTACATTTTTAGTAGAAATCTATTCTATTAATGAGGTTGAAAAAATTTTTTTATCGGAATATTTTCATATAGAGACATTTTGGTCGAAATTTTTGTCCTCGTGAAAAATATTGAATTTTAATATTTTCCTCAAGACCACAGATCCCAGAGGAAATGCCACAATAAAAAAATGCTTCAATCTCCGATTAATAAGCATTTTCAATTGAACAATAAAAATAAGTTACCTTATAGCCATATGCTTTTCCACTTATAATAATAAAATCTTTAATATAGCTAAACTAGCTCTAATTTAATAAAATAACTATAAATTTACTATAAATATATTAGCATAGTTTTCACTAGCTTTTATTTTCCATTTTCTTATTATCTGATATCACAATCCTATTTAAAACCAAAAATAATGCATTTCAAATTTTTATTGGTAATTTTCACACAGTGTTGCTGCCAAGATTCCAAAGACCAAGAAGAGCCATCTCTCCAGCATGCAATTCCTACAGATAGCCAAAATAAACACCTTCGAAGTTTTGATCAAAGTCTTCAAAACCTCAATGGCTCTTTTTCAGGTGACGAAAACTCTGCCAACCTCGTTTTATCCGAAAAAGAAATTGCAGATTCTCCTAAATTAAACATAAAAAAATTTTTAAAAACAAACAAAAATTACCATTTTAAATTAAAAAAAAAAATAAATAAATTTAACATACAAATTCTCGAAAGTCTTGGGTCAACTCCAGGAACCGTCATCAATATCAATGCTGGAGGTTGTATTAATTCTCTGCGCAAAAAGCAAGACTCTCATACCTATATAGGATCTGCTTTAGAAGATTCCACAGGCGTTTTAAACGATCTTGCAATCCTTGAAGAAGAAAAAGGAATGGGGAAAATGCATCTAGTAATTACATTTAACCCTACAGTTAAAAAATACAGCATCAAAGATCTTGGACAAGGCACCGGAACTTTTGTAAGAATTGACAATCCTTTGAAGCTGAAAGAAAATTACATAATCTCTTTTGGGGAATCCCATATGGCAATCCAATTTTTAGACCCCACAGAGGATAGTATTGTCCTTAAATTTTTAGAAGGGCCAAAGCAAGGAGAAACTTATACTTTTAGTAAAGAAGACCCAGCTGTATTAATAGGAAGAATGGTAGACTGCAGGATAAGATTTGACGATTTTAATATGTCAAGGTACCAGTGCAAAATACAGCATGATAATGAAAAAGGGTGGATGCTGATGGATGGAGATGGAGGGAAAAATTCCACAAATGGGACCTGGATTTTTGTGGAAGAAGATTTTGAGATCCATGATAAAATGGTGTTTAAGGCTGGGAAAACCCTTTTTCAAGCTACTTTGATAGACTAATTATAGTAATATTTTATATTTTTCTTCATTAGGGACTGCGTTTACACAGATTTTCCCATCATAGCTAGCACTAGCGAAAAACCATGCTTCGGCGGCACTCCAGCATATGCTATACACAGAGTCGTCGAATTCTTCAATTTTGCTTAACATTTCGTCGTTTTCTCTTTCAAAAAAACTTTCGTCTACTGGAGCTGAGCTTCCTGACACAATTCTGTGAAGTCCTACTGTATTATCAGAGCTAGAAGTAAGGAGTAGCTGGTCATGATAATTATTGAATTTTACTTGCCAAACCCAATGGGAATGCTCTTGTAAGATTTTCAAACAGTTTTCTTGTTTTCTCATGTCCCAAAGCCGAACAGTGGTGTCTTTTGAACAAGTTGCCAGGTGATATGGATTATTTGGGTTGAAATCGATGTCAAGAATTTTGTCTCCGTGTGCATTAGGAATGTATACCTAATATAAGTGCCTAAACCTTTGGGTGTGCTTTGTCCTATTATCTTAATACAAAAATGTCTTGCCAGCGAATTTTTAATCAAAATAATAAAGTATAGTATTTTATGTTCTTTTCTCTATTATCATATATATGTAAGCAAGCTGGATATGTAGCGATCGCAAATAAAGAAGAATGGTGAGGATCATTGCGACTTGTAGTAATTGATGGAAGATCATAAGAAAAATTTGTTGAAAATGAAGAGAGATCATAAGAAACCATAGATGTGGAGGTTGACACAATAATCCCAGTGTCTGTCCAGTTCAGAGAGTTTATTCTTGAATTCATTTTGACTTCTTGTAGGACTTCTAAGTTTGACTCTGCAAATTGAACAAGTTCAAGCTCATTATTCCCGTTTGCTATAGCTGCTTTATTAGGATGTTGATGATTTGTATTGATGATCCAAATTTCACTTGGATGCTCATAAGCTACTGTTTGCTCTACTGCAGTTCTATCATCATCATAGGTCAGCAAAATTACCTTATTAATAGCTTTCAAGCTTTGCGTTCCGACTAAAAATTGATTGAGTTCTGTATTATATTTAACTGGGCATATACTTCTGCACTATGTTTATGGTACCTTATAATCCTCTCCTATCCTATAAACTGCTTCTTGCATATTTATACTTAAATTTATTTTCAAATGAATTATTATTAAATTATCTTGAGCTTATATGATATCTGAGGCATATTGCTAAATGTGAAGCCATATTAAAATAGTTTTAGCATGCTAAAGCCAAGAAAATATTTATTTTTTTAAAACAAAATAGTCTGAAATGCTAAAAATTTTGTATAGAGTATACCACAGTTAAGATTCACCAAAATTGCTGTCACATTATCATTTGTTCGGTTTTGGAAAATTGCTTCATTTACAAGCTCTCTTACAACTCTGTTAGGATCTTGCTCAGTCACTGGCATCTCAATCAGTTTTTCTCTTATTATATTAACAGCTACTTGGCTTGTATAAGCATCAAATAGCCCGTCACAAGCAATTAATAAAAATTCGTCTTCTTGAGGATTAATAAAGATTTGAGAAATATCAGGCTCAATCGAAACAAGTGGGCCGTGCAATTGATCTGGGTCGCCATCTGTAGTAATTAATTTATATTCAAAATCGCCAAAAGCTCGAGAAACTGCTAGCCGAGATTGAAGGCGGCCAAGTGTTACTTTTCCTCCAAATTTTTTAATTCTTTCGTGCTCTATTGGGTTATCAGGCTTGTGGTCATTTGATAGATTAATTGCTCTACCATTTCTACACAAAACAGCTCTGGAATCTCCTAACTCCCCCCCCTCCGTGAGTGAGCAAAACCATTAGAAAATCGCTATTTTTTGCCCCAAAAAACCCACCCTCCGTGAGTGAAACAAAAATTTTTTTAATAGAAAAATTTTTTATGGAAAAAAAATTTGATATATAAGTGAAATCTAGAGCTGATTCTGTTTAATTTTAAACGAATTGCTTTTTTAAAAAAAATTTTATAAATTAATTTAATATTTGCTTTCAAATTTTTTCGAATTAGGATTTTTTTTAAATTTCGAGAAAAAAAAATTTTAATAAAATTTATATATAAAATTTTTTAAAAAAAACAAATTAAGTGAGCGAACAAAATTTTTTTGTTCACTCACGGAGGGGGGGGAGTAAGTTTATAGTAATTATACGATCACCCATGATGACGCAAGCTACGCATGCAGAGCCAACACTATGAGAAGTTTCGGGGTATTTTTCATAAAATTTTTGATCTACAATAGAAAATGACTCAATTATGGTATCTCTAACTCTCAGTGGGAGCAAAATTTTTCCTTGCCTATCGAGGTGCACTTATTTTGAGTGAATTTGAAAAATCCTAATTAAGAATAAAAATTTATTTAGAGTATAAAATTTATCAAATTTCATATAAAAAAGTTTAGCTCACTGTTAAAAAATATGATTTTCCAATATTTTTTGCTGAGGGAGTAAGCGTATTCATCACATCTCTAGTCCTTTCATGTCTATCTATTAGTCTCTGCCTTATTTCATAATGAAGATGCTCCTTTAAAAATTCTGAGCATAAATGTCCGCCATGCCCATCATAAACTGCATAATACGCTAATGGCAACTCTTCAAATATAAACAAATTATGGCAAATCACGTCTGTATCTTCCATTTGTGGCCGATTTCCTTGTGCCGATCATCGTCCTACATTAAATCTTGAAGCTTCAAATTCTAATGACCCAATTTTTATAAAATACCCTGAAAATAATGGCAGTTCTTCGTCATCTTCTAGTTTTCTGTATACTTCATGAGTCCCTTCATTTTCATTTATCAAAAAATGCCATGGTTTTCTATATGAAATTCTAGCTTGTAGCGGGGCTAAATTTGGTATAACAACATCACAATTTTTATCGCTACCTATAGTCACATCTAAATAATGGGCTTGAAATTCAAAACTATCACAATGAAAAACCAAGGATTTTAAAAATCGGGGAAGTTTTTTAGCTTCATATAAACTAGTGGTTAACTGGATTTTTTGTTCTGGAGAAATTTGAAGCGACTCTATATTTATCTCAAATAGCTCTTCTATTGAGTTGTATGGAGGAATAGTTGTGTTTTCTAGCTTTAATAGAGAAATAATGCAGCTTTGTAAAGAAACTTCTTCGCCTTCACGGATGCTGAAAATTATATTTCCAATTTTATAGAGGGAGTCTATGCTTATTGGCTCTCCGGGTAGCAAGGTTTCTCGCACTTTAATTCAGGTGCCGGTATCTGAGTGCAAGTCAGAAAGTAAATATAGAGAAGATTCTTTTAAAAACTGGATTTTAGCGTGTCTTAATGATAAATTGGCATTTTCTATATAAGTTGTGACATCATGCTGCTCTGGTTTGCCTGAACCAATGATTTCGCCTCTTGACTGAATAAAAATTACTGAAGTATTTACATAAAAAAATCGTCCTTTATATAGCCCATCTGTGCATTTTAAAACAAGCTCGTTTCGACCGACTCCAATATCATCTAGTGTTTCTCGTTCTGGGTTTATAATGAAAGAAACTTCAGGTTCCATTTAATTTTTTAGGAAAAGACGATTATTTCTAAGATTTTCCAAGTTAATTGCTTCTAGTTAAATTGATAAAATTAATAAATCGTAAATCTGGAGCTTATTGTTACCTTAGAGTCCTAAAAAGAACTAATCAAGCCTATGGGATTGTTTTTATAAGTAAATTAAATTCGTGAAGAATAATCAATAAAAATATTAAGCTCAATTCGTTTATCTTAAACGCTTGACTGGGCTTGGTAAATATGGAGAGTAAAAGGCACCTTCAGCTCTTTCATTTTCAATGCATGCTTTAATATGAACCAAACTTAATACAGACCTTTCTTGTATGAAATCATTGAATTCTCTTCTACATTCGAAATCTATCACACTGTCGAAGCCCTGAAACGTTTTCTTAGCGTATCTAAAGAGAGAATATAAACTTCCGAATCCTCCAGCAATTAAGATTGCTTCTTTTATATGTGCTGACATATTTTATAAACTTAAAGCTAAGAATCAATAAATCGGCAGCGTAGCTGGCTTATAGATTTCTTCATTATCTTCATGTCCCATTCAAGTTATTAAAAACTACTTTATATAATCGTGTAAAAAAAGAAAATAGTTATTTATTTAAATTCTTTTTTCTATTAAGAAACAATACCAAAAATATACAATTTAGAATTTGCCATTAAAGTGGTAGGACTAATTATTCCTTATAAAATAAATTTACTATTAGATAAGACACACAGAGCATTCCTTCGATTTTAATGAGAAGAAAAGGCTACGTATAAAAATTTCTTCAAGCTTTTAACCTGATAAAAATGGAATTGTGTAAGTATGGGACCAGAATAAATAAATTATAATCAATGGGATGCGGAAAACCTGCAAAAACAGTTGATAGCATACGTGCATCAGCTTCTCTTGAAAACGAAATTACCAAAAACCCAATTCCTGAAAAGAAAAAGAATAAAAATGCAGTTTCTTCTGAGGACACAAAATTTGGGACAGTTACATCTGATTATGAAAAATTCCAAGTAATTGAAAATTACCAAGATTATCAGATTCTTAAGGCTCGGCATATCTCTAGTGATCAAAGTAGGCTTATTAAGATGATCCCAAAAGAAAAACTTACCGAAAAATTTTTATTTAAAAATACTTCTAAAGAGCTGAGGGAGTCAAAAATATTAAACATGCTATCTCACCCTAATATCCAAAAATGCCTAGGAGTTATAGAAGATAACACCCGTGTTGGCATCGTTTATGAATATCTTAAAGACATGGAGTCTTTACAATCACAGAATAAGATTTACAGCGAGCTAGAAACCTCCTATATCATGAGACAGCTATTTTCTTCTGTAGCTTATATTCACGCTAAAAAAGTGGTCCATAGGAATATAAATTTGAAAAATATTTATATCAATAGTGATAATTTATCAGTAAAACTATGCAATTTTGAAGACGCCTATATAAAAGGCCAAGAACCTCCTCTTGAATTTTCTGGAGAGCTGCCTTTTATTGCTCCTGATTTCAAAAGTAGCGGATATCATGAAAAAAGTGATGAATGGAACTGTGGAGTTGTAATGTATATGCTTTTAACTGGAGAATCTCCATTTAAAGATAAAAATGAAGAAGAAATCAAAGAGATAA